>CM032063.1:43284183-44484183 GCA_018831715.1 Matsumurasca onukii | reverse complement strand
AACATATACTATATAAGTGGTAAATTACCCTGTCAAACAGTTTCAAATGAGGGTCTCGTCTTCAGGTGGTAGTACACATTGAAGAACACTGATAACTGTTTGACGGGGTAGTTTACCACTTATATAGTCTACTACACAGTTTCGTGGCTAAATACAATGAATTTCAATAAAATATATACCTATTTATCAAATGTCTTGCTACAAGGTTTATTATTTGGTCCATGTTTGATCCTTAGAAAGATAAAAGTAAAGATTGGTCTAATAATCACCTGAATGGAAGCGCGAGGATCCCATCAACTTGGTTTGTGTATCTTCTCAGAAATCTCAAAGTTGGAAACCTTTGATCTCGGGATCCCTGATTGATTTGCACTGAGAAACTGTTGATACTTTCTCTTTCCAGACATACCGTCAACAAAGAAGGCTCACTTTATACGTGAGGTGAGCTTTTAAAGATAGTAAAACATAGCAGTCGTGAGTTATTTCAATAAACTAAATTATTGAATTGTTGAATAAAAAACAGGCCGACAAGCAGCCAAGCGAAAATTTCACTGGCGTGAGTGAAGTGAATTTCCTTTGCAACTTATTACCCTAATTCGCTAATTGTAACTCCGATTCCTTACGCTCTCAGTCTTGCTTAAGCCTCAGCTTTTAATACTCTGTTACCACTGGCGTTATGAGGCTGTTCGCTCCGCTCACAACCTCGCTTTTGCATCTAGTCTCAGCTTTTCATCCTATGACGAGAGGCACGAGGTGTTCGCTTCGGCCTGCAGCTTCAGCTTTCACCACGAGGGTTACGGCGCTGTTCGCTCCATTTACAGCCTCGCTTTAGCCTTGACCTCTGTTTTTCGTTTTCTGTTATCACGGGTATTACGAATAAATTTTGGTTTTCACGTATCACATTGTTGATAAAAGCTTTTTATTATATTTTTGGTGTTGTAAAATTCACGAGAAAAGTTCAAAACACGTAGGTTTACGAGAAATCAAACTTCTTGCTTGGTTTGGCCACAGCATGATGGGGAAACCATCATGGGAATGGGGTCGTCTATCGCTTACAACTTGGCAGTCATAGAGTTTTTCTCATTTTTGGCAGTGCAAATTTGCAGAGTATTAGTAATTTAGTATTTATGTAAAGATAATTCTATGTTAGGTAAATTGGGCACAGAAGGCTGAGCCAAGAAAATCTTTATAGTTACGGCAGCCCAAGCACAGATAGCGCTGCGAGAGCTGCCATCTCTTGCCGTCTTTATCCCCCTCGGTTCAACATGCTCGAATCTGTCCCATTTCGTTGACGTAAACGACACCAAATCGTGCGATTTCGAGAACGAACAAACTTGCGCGTGTGTCAGTAGCTTTAGTTGAGACTCTGGAAAAATTGCCTCGCAGCGCTACCTGTGCTTGGGCTGCCAAACTATTTTGATTTTCCTACCTCAGCTTTGTGGCATCTGTACGCAATCTACCTACCATAACATGATCTTTGATTCATGTATTTTCAACTGACAATTAGAAAAAACTTCCCCGCCAGTTAAAACCACTCGGAACAGTGATGCAAGGTATCCACTGCGGATAATGTTTATACAGGTTCCACCCCATTGATCAAGTGGTGAGCTGGAGTAGGCTGTGACGTCAGAGGCTGTTGTGACGTCACGTGGAGTAGGGTTGGAGAGAGGGGGGGCTATTGCGAGCTGATGGTATTGGGTTTACCTATCTTTCACCACCTATATGACCCATATACCGCCGCCTGCGTTGATTGTAATGTGCTTCATGTCGGTGGCTTTTTGTCACCGGAAGGGTTTTATTTTTACGAGTGTGTGGATTGTTTGTGGTGAAATATTGAGCTGATGATGTTGAAATGATAGTTTTGAAAGTTAGTTAGTGTATATGATCAATTATGTTTGAGGGAAGTTTAAATTGCTAGTTATTTGACTAACATTTTGTTTGTTGTATAATCTGAAATTTCTAAAGGATTTTCTCAATTTTAGTTACACAAAAATGGAAATTTTAATAGAACTGTAGTATTTGATATACTTGTAAAGTGTATGGTCATAGGTAGCTACGTCTAGTAGCGCTTCCTGGTAACGAATACTGGCATCAAAACGGTGTCGCCACCGTCCGTAGTAGCGTGTTCCTACCAGGCCTGACCGTAGATTGTTTTATTATTATAAGTAAGCCATGAGGTCGGACTAAAAAGGTAGTAACAGGAATACTTATTCACATTTGTTTTGAATTTAAGAGTTAATTCTATCTACTAGTATATATAGTTTTTATATCATCTTCGTTTTTTAATATGGACTATATACGCGTATCTTCTCGCAACACGAAACACAAATTTCGGAGTTGGTTTACGAATAACTGTCAACGATAACAGTCGCAAATAATTGATTTAATCTCCTGACTAGCGGAACAAGGAACATATTGCACTATCGATCTCCCTTATTTACACCCCTTGAAGAGTCGTACCATAAACTCATCATATTTTATTTCTTTTCAGGACCTACCAGAGGTGTTCGAGATTACAGTGCTTGTGAAATGTGACCCGTTTTTAATATAGTGAAACAAAAGTGCGCGTACCTTGTTTCATAGAGGTGGAAGTTGTGTTCAGGCTAGCAATGTTTAGTGAACCTTGACCAAAATGTAAAATAGGGATGTTTGTTTCAAATTTAGATTTTAAAATGGGTTTATAATGACTTTTGAATAACGGCCTCGCGCAGTTGGGCGTGTTTATTTGTCCTCGTTTCCCTTCCTTAACCCTAGAGAACTCCTTAACCTTGAAATTGCCGTTTTTCCTCGTCCTTTTTTCCTTTTCCGTGTTTTCTTATCGTTGTTTTTAAGGTTGTTTATTCAACGAATTTAAGATTTTTGATTGTGTTCCTGGAAGAATGCATTTGAAGCGTATGTTTTATTTAAAGCTGTCCAGCTCGTGGGGTGTGTAGGTGGTACGTCCACCAGAAGTTTCACCTTTATTGAAAATAAAAATCGGGCATGTAAAGTTCAAAAATAATTTTTTTCCCGAAACGTGGTGATAAAACGGCGGGGTGGGGTCGGCTTCGTGTCGCATCAGCTGCTGCTGCAGGCAGCAACCTGCCACTCAGCAGAGTGTGGACCAGCTGATCCCCGAGGAGAAGAATGGGGAGAGGGGCGAGCCGGGGCTGCTGAGGATCTCCCCCGAGGAGATCATAGTGCTGACGGACGACACCGCGCTCACCGTCCCTAGCCACCTGCACCTGCACGACATCGAGGAGGAGGAAGACAACAACGGCGAAGCCGAGGGTGCCGACGTGCTTTCCATCTCGTCTTCATCATTAACGATCAGAAAAGACCCCCAGAAACTCTGCAACTCCCCCAGCCCCACCTTTTCCTCCGCGTTTATCAAGTCCTCTTCCTCGTCGGACCGGAAGAAGAAGAAGAAGAAGGTGCGCACGAGGTCGGTGACGAGTACGACCAGTAGTGACACATGTGGAAGTGTCTCCGTATCAGGGAGTCATAAGATGCAGGCGGAACAGGGCAGTATAGGGGATCTGCAGAAGTACCACAACCGCTACCTGCGCAACCGGAGGCACACCCTCGCTAATGTTCGGTGAGTAACAACCAAAACACTCTAGCATGCATGGTTGTTAGTAATAAATCAAATAATTAAATCTTTTAATCTATAAAATTAACAAAACTTTTGAATAAATCAAGATATCGAAATATTCCTTGGGCTAAACGATTAAATAGCCTACCTCAAGACCTGAAGAACATGAGCGGATCCGTGGCGGATTGGTATCGCGCGCGTTTTCGAAACTCATCACTCCGGTGGTGCGGGTCGGATCCCCGCAGTCACCACTTACAATTAGTGACGCTAAGTAAAGGTCGAGGTTGAGTGGTAGAGAGGACTTTGTAGTCCTAACTTCGCCTTGTTAAACAAGACAAACTTTACCTGTTTTACCATTGACAAGAGGTTTTTCAACAGAATATTGAGATGTTGTCTCTTCAAAAGAACTCTTTTACACATTAGATGGGTACTATTCTTACCCCAGAGTATAAAATGTTGTATTGTTGTACCTAATAATAATATTGATGAACTGTATGTTCATATAGTTGATCAATTACACAATTATTGGTAACCTAAAACATAACACAACACATTAGAACATAACTAGTCTGAAATAATCTTCTTGTTTACTACGCCCGAAATAATATTTCAAGTTCAGAAGATTTACCTTCGTCAACAAACACAAGAAATCAAGAAACTCTACTTTACCTTAATGGGTTTAACTTGAGTAATGACAATAGTTTATCACTTTACATGCACATATGTTGCAAACATTTACAATAACAGTTTCAAATGTCTAATATAAATTTCCGACAGTCTTTTTAACAGGATTTTACCATCTTTAAATTTCTTTTAGCGGAACCGTGGCGGATTGATATCGCGCGTTACTTCGGAGCTCATCACTCCGGCGACGCGGGTTCGATTCCCGCTGTCACCACTGACTATTTTTTAAGTGACTTTACGGTAACTCTAGGTTAAGGCAGAGTTGTACAGAGAATCTTTTAAACCTCATTAAACAAGACACAACTTACTTTTTATCTTTATCTTTCCAGGGTCTCAATGTCTTCAATAACCTTTCCATAACACGATTTTGATAAGAAAGCAGGGCTTTTATTTTTACTAGCTGCTTCGCCACGGATATGTTACGGAGAATATTTTAAGCTATGGTTTCCTAAGAAGCGGTGACCACTATATTATGGAGGTAATAAGCCGATGACCTTGTATTTTCATGAAATCATATCCGACTGTTTTTCTAAACAATGGTGGTTGTTTCCATTTGATTGCATAAAAAAATTCACCGTCATATTACGACTGTAGTATACTGGTTAAAATAGTTTTGGGGTTTTACGGAAACAGTGTTCTTTAAAAGAAAGAAATTGACCTAAATGAGTTGTTTATTTTGCAAACTATTTTAAGCAAACTCCCCAGACACAGACTACTTATACAAAGTGTTCGTCGGCTAATGCATTTAGATTCCCTTGCAAGGTTTAATGGAAACTAAAATAATTCCGTTGCATATTCATCCTCTTACCTTGAGGTGAATTAGGATGCATTCTGGTTTAGTGTTTAAAACAAACATTTTATGGAACTAAATAAAACATACCTTAGAGCTGGGTTAATACTCTTAATTTGTTTAGTTTTACACTAGTTTTAATGTATAACTATTTTAACTACAAACTTAATAGCATATTTTGCACCAAGGGCCGAAAGTGGGATTTTTGCCTCCTGATATCGTATTTAAAGAACCAGACGTAGTCAAGGTCTGAGTCCGTGGCTCAGTGGGTAGAGTCACGGCTTGTAAAGCGCATGGTCGTGGGTTCGATTCCCGGCGCAGGCACAAGGGTTTGGACCGCTTTCCTAAAAGCGTTTTGTGATGCCCACACACCCTAGGTTTAAGTAACACATTAAAATGCCATTGGCGTAGACAGTACAAAAAAAAGGTCTGAGAAACGTTCAAGGGTTAGGCAGAGGTGCAAACACAATTCTGTACCACAGGGGTCTAACTTTAATGTTTTGCTAATCGCTCAACCAATTAACAAAACAAAATTCGTTGATAAAGAAAAACGGAAAACACCAATGGGTAGTGTCAATATCAGTAAAGAATCCTTAAATTTTTTGTGAGTTTGTTATTTTGTAAGTGTCAGTAAAATTAGATTTTAGTACAAGTAAATGCTTAATTTAATTTTCATTGAATTGTCCTGTAATATTTGGTGGTGGTTTGAGACTTATATAAGAGTTTTGTATTTTGAAAGTTTTATGGAAATAATAACATTTTAAAGTATAGAACTCTATTCATGTCAAACCAACTCTAACAGTTTTCGTCGATTCAATTTACGTGAAAATTTCATAATTAGTTTTCAAAATTTTCCAGGAAAGCGCTTAACTCCCCAAGTTTTCCGGGTGGGAGGAGGATATTCCTTACCGCAGACCCTTTGATGACTTTGACCTCCACATTTTTGATAAGGGTCACAAGACATGATACCAAAGCCCTAGTGACGTAATAGTTTGCCAACAAGTTTTAGGTTCTTGGTTTACATTTTGCTATTGGCGATTGGAGAATTCCACTTTCCACCTGAAGATGGTGTCAGATAGCAAATCCCGAAACGTCGTGCTCACTAACAATGTAAAACGTCCACAATTAAATTTCAAACTTAGATTTCCTTGTAGACAAATTACTTCGCAAAATTAACTCCATTACACAGTCAAGAGTAAACTGTCTTACAGATAACTGTGTAATTAAAACCATAACTCAACGTTGAATCTGTACGTGTTACAAATATTAAACTGACAATGTCTCTAAACACTGCTGTGTTTATTTCTCTTTGCGTGGCTGTTGTTTAGCAATGCATGTGATTGTTTGGTGGGATTAACACGTTTGCTTTGTTTCTTGAACTCACAATGTAACACCTGTATGGAGTTAATGAGTATTAGTAGCATTATTGGAAGGAGGTACGAATTGAATAAATTACATATTGCTTGAATGACAAATCTCGTTGTAGTGTATCCTTTTTTGTGATTATTATGATGACTATTAGCGAATTTTCATAGGCAATAGAGCTGTTTATTCCTCTCATAAAAAGAACAAAACATCGCAGAACAAAACGGTTTGAAGTTTTGAGCTTCTCAACATGTTCTTAGTCAAATGGCAAAACTTTATACAGGGTGAGTTTTAAATGTCTCCCCCACCTTAACTTTTGAAAAGGGAAATAATTTTAAAACCTTTTTGGGGAATGTTTTTGTAGGAATGTGAAGTTTGTTTTGTCAATTAAAACTGTACTAACTCTGAAGATCATTGATAATATTTTATAATGACGTTTATTATTGCAACTTATTTGTTAACAACAATGAATGATTTTCACTGATTTTTAAGTCAAAATAAACAAAACATTTCCAGTAACACATAATTCTATCTTGCCGAGTTTTACGTCTGTCTGTGATTTTTCTTTAAATTCCATTGAGGTATAAACTAATAACTGTACGCCTCCGTTAGTATTACAAAGACCAGCATTAAAATGTCTGAATAATTATCATTTCCGGTTTCAACATGGTGGCCATACTAAATATCCTAAACTCAAAACACCTTAACTTTAGCAAATTGTGACAAAGGCTTTTATGAACTTTTTAAGACCAAGTTTGTTGTGCTTCGATAAATAACAACGAAGAAATTAACATTTTTTCTAAGCAGACTCCTTTATTTGTAACTTTAATAACTTTTACTAGTTTTACTATCTAAAGAACAATGTTCACTCAACATTATATACTGTCTGTGAGAACTCTGTGTTAATACCTTTTTATCTTATTACAGTACGCTTTTACACAACCGATAATTAAACTAGTTACATACAGTTAGCATAAATCACCCTTGTACTAAGTGCAGCCATGTTGGACATATCTGGTCAAGCAAACACAGTTACATTGCATGTTGCCATGGCCGTAACTTTGTCTGACATAACTACACGTTCCGTGAGTGGGCAAACTGGTAACTTGTAACTAGATTGTTGACGGCGGGGTTGGTACACAAGTATTGTTATCGTATGAAGGCTGTGATATTTTCTTTTGTTTATACCGAAAATATTTTTCTCTTAAACTCAAATTGTTTTAAGAATAAGAGTGTATTTATTTTCTTGGCTATTTACATAATATACATACATCATCTAAATCAGACAATTTAAATTCAAAAATAAACAATGAAATCTTCTACCTGCCAGGGCTGAATCTTGCAGGCTAAATGAATACAGTATAAAACAACCTAGAGATAGCTAAACACATTATTGTGCAAGTAAATAGACTATTATAAAAATAATTTCAGTATATGATGATTTATACAATAATACAAGAAAATATAGGATCTCAAAGGCATTGCCTGTTTTGAGATTCCTTCAATTTCAGTTAAGAAAATACAGCGAAGGAGAAGTATAAATAACAGTTATGATCAAAACAAGATCGGTTTTTAATTTTTAGTGCCAAAAATAATTTTATACTTACACAAAGGTTTTGTATATCCCTTGCGAGCTCCCCCCCCCCGGACCAAGGCACCCAAGCGTTCCTGGGCTGGACGCCAACACATTACATGTAAAATAAAGGCAGCCGGCTTTTCGCCAGCCCGTACTGATCATGAATAACCAATGGCAACTTTTATCAATGGTTCCTGAGATTGAAACATTATTACGGACGTTTTTCATTGCCTTTAAGTAAAAAGTACACGACGTTTCGGGATCTGGAATCTGACCCCGTCTTCAGGTGAAAAGCAACCTGAAACATTAGTCAAAGAGCTAGCCTAAATGTAATCAGCGCAAGCTGATCAGTCACCCACCGCCAAATAACCTTAGATTTTTACCTCTTTCTTTCCTTTTTCCGTTAAACGTGTTAGTTTTATAACAGCTAGCCTAGAAAACAATACAACTTGTACAAACACTTTACGAAATTAAAAAGAAAATAAATTAAGTACGCCCACGGCCAGTGACAGTTGCACACTGACTGTCTGACTAACCACCAGACAGCCCAATTGGCTGGCTCGGAGCAGCGGAGGATCAATCACAGCCGTGAATCAGACCGACCAACTGTAAAAGAGAACACAAAAACACCTATTTATGCACTTCCAATGGAAAGGGAATTTTTCAAGACTAAATTAACTTTTTTTAACTTAATAACGAATATTCAGTGTTGTAATTGCATACAAAAAAGCTTGCATTTCGTATTCAAACGCAAAACCCTTTGTTTCCCATTAGCATTTTCACTGTTTTTCAAAGTTGGAAATCCATTTAATCACTGAGATGCCGACCACTCTCATGAGGGTATTTTAAGGCAAATATGTGGTGAAGGATGAGTGTGATGAGTGGTAGTAGTGAGTTATGAGGTGTAGTCTTGTTACAAACTAAGGCCGACTCTTCCTTAGAATGGGTCATTAATTAATAGCCCAATGACCAATGGAAATACAAGGACCAACGGCTTAACGTGACTTCCGTAGATTAGCATTTTAATGTTTGTCCCTTCAAATTTAATTTATCTTTAAAATGCCTTAATTCCTTAAATATTGTTTGTTTAAGATGGGATATCATTATTCAGTTCTTAGCACACACTTCAATTTGAATCATGTACCCAATTATTTTATTTTCTGTCTCATTATAGACTAGAATCAGTGAAAAGTTTAGTTTATTTGATTTAAGAACGATGTTGATTACATACTTGTAAACAAGAATAACCGTCAGTATTTTATTACCTGGGTGCAAAAATGTAATAAAAGAAGATTGCAATTTTGTATTTATATTTTAGTGGAAAACATAAAAGTCTCTGGATTCTGAGCGAGGCTTAATCAAGTTTGCATCTAATTTAAATATTCACAAATGTTTTCCGGGTAAATTTGCATTAGCTTGGAAAACAGATCTTGTAATTTAAAATGAGTTAGTTAAGTGAGTTCGCTTTAGCAGTACTCTTGAAATGTTTTAAGAAAAAGTTCTGTGACTAAAAGTTGAATATTGAACTAGCGACTAACGTATTGACTTTTATCGTATATTTAAATTAATTTCACCACTTTTAAGATTTATTTCTTAGTGATAAAACTAAAAGTTTGTGTGTTAAAATTTGGTATTTAAGTAACAGCTAAGAATGGTTGTACATTTGTGAGGGCAAATATTTTAACAGGCGTTTTTCGGTGTAAGATGAACGATTGAGAGAATATAACTCCTCTTCAGGTGAAAACAGGAAAACACAACGGAAATCGTACAAAAATTATTTATAGTTTGAAAATGATGTGTACGTATTTTACTACAAAATATAACTCTTTTATTTCAGAACTTTACAAAAACTTCACTAACTTCCGTTAAAATTTCTTTTTCTTCAATGGTAACAGGCAAAATTATATTTGCAAGGTATTTTCACCGTAATATAAAATTAGAGTCATCTTACAGAACATATTGACCGTTTCCAATTTTTAAACTTACGGTAAAAATATTTTACAACGGGGGCGTTTTTGAGACTACAACTCTTTGTATTTTACTTTTGAAACCCTCCCTATATAGGGTATATCATTCATTTTGCAATGTACCTCTTTAGCAACGGTTCAATCTTCTTTGTTTAAAGTTTGTTGTTGGTGGATTTCAGAGTTTAAACTATTATTGCGGACATTTTCCATCGTTAGTGAGCAAGATGTTCTCGACATTTCGGGATCTGCAATCTGATCCCATCTTCAGGTGAAAAGTAGCCTAAAGCATAGCACAGAACATTACAAAATGAGGTAGAGAGCTGAGATTATTTTAGGCTAGCTCATTTTCTAATGTGCTGTGCTATGTTTTAAGTTACCTTTTACCTGAAGACGGGATCACATTGCAGATCCCGAAACGTCGAGATCATCTTGCTTGCCTACGATTGAAAATGTTTGCAATAATGGTTCAATCTTAAGATAATCTAAAATCACAATGAAACCAATTTTACCCTAGAAAGAAATATTAAAAACCACTTCAAAATGCTACTTTTACTAGTTTCAGACTCACGCAAGGTTTCTAACCCCACAGAACCATTACCCAATTGAGACGACGATAAATCAGCGAACTGTGTATTCTCAAAGTAGAACACAAACGATGCAGGGATCAACAAAGAGGTGTTGGCATGTTGAGTGCGTTTCTCGGTCGATTTAACACAAGGCAACAAACATTAAACAACGTTCTGCAGCTTGTTGTTGACCGCTACTTACTCTTTACTCTTGAATACTTACTTACTTGAATACTTAATCTACTTGAATAACTACGAAGACACTCTTGTGCTGGGACTTTTCATGGTGGCTATATTGAAGGTGGTTATAGTGTATTTAATTTCTGAGGTATGAACGTTTTCTATAGCATTTTAGTGAGCAAGAAAATCACGACGTTTCGTATTTGGAATCTGATCCCGTCTTCAGGGGATCGTCATCATCATCTTCTTCTCTATAATCTAGTTCTTCCAGTTCACACCGTATCAAAATAATTAGCTTGACATATTTTGGTCTAGCTGTGGAGTACCATACTCAGTCACTGATTGGCTGAAACTGAGCTACTGCTGTCTGATATCCTATTGGTGACAGGACTGACAAGCGTCCATTAGAGCAGGTATGCCAACTGTCAATGTTCTCATTCTAATGGACGGTTGTCAGCCCTGTCACCAATAGGATATCAGACAGCAAGTAGCTCGGTTTCAGCCAATCAGTGAATATGGTACTCCAGCAAATTTCAAGCTGTCAGCAATTATTATGAGTTTTTGTCGTGGTGTGAACCAGAATAACTAAAAGTTGTGACAACAGTCACGAAAGCCTAAAAGTTGAAATTAAAAATGAGCTAGCTTTAAAGTAGTCAGCGCAAGCTGTCTTGACACCCATTACCAAATTACATGAGTTTTTCTTTTTCCTGTATTTTTTAGATATTAATGTTGTTACGTAAAAAACAATGTGTTCAGTTGGCTTTTCCATTTTTTATTAAGGTAAAATTCCTGTTTAAGGTTATTTTTCATCTGAAGACGGGATTAGATTCCATTTTCCGAAAGGTTGTGCCTTTTTCGTTCACTAAAAAACTATGGAAAACGTCCATAATAATATTTAACCTCAGATATTTAATTTATTTCTTATAGATTTTGTAACTGGTTTATAAAAGCAGACAATGCGTCAGTAAAGTTGCGTTTTGGCTGCACACTTAACGATTACTCGTATCAAAGACACAACGTAAAATCAACTAAAATTTTAAATTTAGTCTTAAGTTGCATTCCTTGCGATGAGATGTTCAAGCCAAAGTAAAGAAAAAAATACCTTTACCAAACACAAACCTTCTAACGACAAAAGCCAAACTTTGACAAACAAGAGAGAAATGTTGAATTTAAAACACGGAGGGAAAATAAACAGCTTGAAGTCGCTTGAAGAGGCGTCATTTGTAGAAACGTCTCAGGAGTTGAGATTTCAGATACTTCATCAATCTTATCTGTATCTGTACTTGCCACCTGGTCTAACAAATCCCTTCATATAAACAACCGTTTACCTTAAACTCTACTCTCTCACATTTCTCTTATTGAATGGAGAAAAGGTAATGTTTTATAGTTACAGATGTGCTTTGTGGCGGATTGGTATCGCGCGCGACTTCGGAGCTCATCGCTTTGGTGGCGCGGGTTAGATCCCCGCAGTTACCACTTACAATTTGTAATGTGACTATACGGTGACGCTGGGTTAAGGTCGAGGTTGAGTGGTAGAGAGGACTTTGTAGTCCTAACTTCGCCTCGTTAAACAAGACGAACTTTTTACCTTTTGTGTTATGTGCCTTAGGATGTTTATAGACTCTTGTTACTTGGGTAAAAACGATTTTGTATGATGGTGTTCGTAAAAGTTTTTGTTCAGCCGTTAAATATAAATTAAGATCACTAATTTCGTAAGCTTAACTATTACTTTTAGGCTCTAATGTTGAATTTAAGGCTTTGCTTGGAGTTAAATCTTGTCAAAGAACCCTTGTTGCCGACAGAAATAAAATATAAATCTTCCGGAGCACTAAATATCTTTGAGTAGTACCTATGAATTTTTCATAAATGCGTGGTAGATTTTTACCTAGTAAGTTTACCCTGTGGTAAAGCCTGACCCAAATTTGGACAGTCAGCGAAAAAAATGTTATGACTAAGCAAAGGAAGTATTGGCTGCATGCATGTGTACCTGTTACCTACTGGTTTTATGATTTCATTCCGGACGCATTGCTTTAAATTAATGTGTCTTTTCCTTGTTCAAAAAATTTCTTAGAACCACCTAGAAAATCGTTTTGAAAAAGGTCTATAACTTTTTACATGCATTTAGTTAACAATTACAGGCATTCTATATTGAAGATTGGATCAACTCTATTATTATTGATTCAGGATTACATATTACCAATGGAGTACTGTCTCAAGAAAACCACAAGATGGTCGTTTGAAGTGGTTGGTAGGTTGAGAGGTGTCTTGAGAGTGCGTTAGGGGGAATAAGACAGATGACTCGCTTAGACCTGTAGGTTTAGGTTGATCGGTTCAGGTCTCTTTAAGCATGAAAACCTGACGCTTGTTATCGATACTATTGTATACTTCATGGATGGGAAAAGAAGTAGAAAGGCAATTTTAACATAAATCAACTTTACAGAGTGTTACATACCATCGCTTTATATGTAAATTTCGAAAGCGGCTTTATATGTATTTCCGTGAAATGAAATGGCTCAAAATCAAAGTTCAGTATAGATGGTGCTCCATAACTGAGGGGCCATTGGTTCAAATTTCGTTATTTTCTACTGTATACGAGGGTCATATTGTACATAAATTTCATTTTATAAAATATTTTGTCCTCCCAGCAGTTTAAAAATTGTTGAAAACTACAGGCTGTAATACAATTTGTTAACAAGTTACAGAGCGTATGTACATTTAAGTAACTTTTACGTGTTGACTGCAATAAACATGACTGAGTGTTCTTGTAGTTTAAAGAGCGTGATAACCTTGTACAATATTACCCTCCTCTATTTCTAAAAGTATCAATTTCAAATCCATCACCTTTCAAACTTTTGGTTTCCGTTAAAAGAACTCATAGTACTTGTACAAAAATCCTGTAGTAGAAAGTTTAAGTACTATTTATTACAAATTAAAAAAAAAGACACTACGAATTTTTTTAACACAAAACAGTTTCACAGAATAGATGGCTTAACAATCATCAATTTATTTTCTTACATAAGTCGTTCCCGTGGTTCGGAAGTCACGCTAAGCCTTTGTTCCATTCCATTGGTCGTTAGCTATTAATTAATGACCTAATCACAGGAGACATTCGGTCCTAGTTTGTAACAAGACTACACTCATTACTCTCATCATCATACCACATTCACCTTGGAACACCCTCTACGAGTGGTCTTTGTCTCAATTCAAAGCTAACAAATCAAACTTAAAACCCTTCTTATTTAACACAAGGCAACAAACATTAAACAACGTTCTGCAGCTTGTTGTTGACCGCTACTTACTCTTTACTCTTGAATACTTACTTTCTACTACTGAATACTTAACTACTTGAATACGTAAACACTAGTGCCACTTTTCATGGTGGCTATATTGAAGGTGGTTATAGTGTATTTAATTTCTGAGGTTATGAACGTTTTCTATAGCATTTTAGTGAGCAAGAAAATCACGACGTTTCGTATTTGGAATCTAATCCCGTCTTCAGGTGATCGTTTTCTTCTTCTTCTATAATCTAGTTCTTCCGGTTCACACCGTATCAATAATTAGCTTGAATATTTTGTCTAGCTGAGAGTACCATACTCAGTCACTGATTGGCTGAAACTGAGCTACTTGCTGTCTGATATCCTATTGGTGACAGGACTGACAAGCGTCCATTAGAGCAGGTATGCCAACTGTCAATGTTCTCATCCTAATGGACAGTTGTCAGCCCTGTCACCAATAGGATAGTAGACAGCAAGCAGCTCGGTTTCAGCCAATCAGTGACTGAGTATGGTACTCCACAGCTAGACCAAAATATGCCAAGCTAATTATTATGAGTTTTTGTCGTGGTGTGAACCAGAATAACTAAAAGTTGTGACAACAGTCACGAAAGCCTAAAAGTTGAAATTAAAATGAGCTAGCTTTAAAGTAGTCAGCGCAAGCTGCCCACAATCCATTACCAAATTACATGAGTTTTTTCATTTCTGTTTTTTTAGATATTAATGTTGTTACAATAAAAAACAATGTGTTCAGTTATTTTTCCATTTTTATTAAGGTAAAATATTTTAATTCCATTTTTTTAAATTAGGTAGATTCCATTTTCCGAAAGGTTGTGCCTTTTTTTCGTTCACTAAAAACTATGGAAAACGTCCATAATAATATTTAACCTCAGATATTTAATTTATTTCTTATAGATTTTGTAACTGGTTTATAAAAGCAGACAATGCGTCAGTAAAGTTGCGTTTTGGCTGCACACTTAACACTTGATTACTCGTATCAAAGACACAACGTAAAAATCAACTAACATTTTAAATTTAGTCTTAAGTGCTACATTCCTTGCGATGAGATGTTCAAGCCAAAGTAAAGAAAAAAAAAATACCTTACCAAACACAAACCTTCTAACGAGAAAAGCCAAAACTTTGACAAACAAGAGAGCGAATGTTGAATTTAAAACACGGAGGGAAAATAAACAGCTTGAAGTCGCTTGAAGAGGCGTCATTTGTAGAAACGTCTCAGGAGTTGAGATTTCAGATACTTCATCAATCTTATCTGTATCTGTACTTGCCACCTGGTCTAACAAATCCCTTCATATAAACAACCGTTTACCTTAAACTCTACTGCTCTCACATTTCTCTTATTGAATGGAGAAAAGGTAATGTTTTATAGTTACAGATGTGCTTTGTGGCCGATTGGTATCGCGCGCGACTCCGGAGCTCATCGCTTTGGTGGCGCGGGTTAGATCCCCGCAGTTACCACTTACAATTTTAATGTGACTATACGGTGACGCTGGGTTAGAGGTTAGTCCTAACTTCGCCTCGTTAAACAAGACGAACTTTTTTACCTTTTGTGTGTGCCTTAGGATGTTTATAGACTCTTGTTACTTGGGTGAAAAGCCTTTGGCGTACGACTAAGTGTCGTATGACACCCCCTGTATACGTACCTTTCGGAAACAATTGTACTGTTTTATTTAGATCCTTACATGAAAGTCACAATGGCAAGTTACAAGGATTGAGTTGCCACTGTAACAACAACAGTAAAACGTAAAGGTGGTCGGGTGGAGTTTGTATCTTTAGTGCTCACATCGTTGTCAGAACTTTTATTGTCTGACTGAGTTTCCACAATATAATACTCTGCACTTCCGGTTCACAGTAGCTTTTGTGGGAAAACTGCTTTTCACTTCAATAAAATTGAATTTGGTTTTGTGTTTATGTTTTGGGTTCGAATGTTGCAAGCTCTATGAATATAGGACACGGGTAAGTACGTTTATTTTGTTATCGAATTTCCTTTGGAAAATGAGCTTTTCATGCCGCCAGCTTGGATTAGGATATCCAGACCCGGGATCATGAAATGTGCACCGATCCTGTCCCTCAGAACACGTGTTGAGCTATTTTCAAAATTGTATAATTTATGTATATGATTATGTATAGTCGCATTTTTCCCGATGTTCATGAAATTTGGTACAAATGTCCCTTTTGTAAATAGCTCGGTCGAGTTCATTAACCAGGAAATTGGATCAAAGCAACGTTCCCTTTTGGAGGAAGTTTTCTCAATAAAAAGGGATTTAATGCTTTAAAAACTACAAATTAAATTAGATTTTGTTGAAATTTAAAATAAATATGTATTTTAATTTTATCTATCAATATGACAAAATTAATAAAATCTATGGAGTAGTTTCAAAATGGCGACCAAAAAGTGATTTTTCGTTATAACAGCGGAATGAGTAGTGTTATAATAATATGTAGGTCAGGTTTTGAGGATGATATAGGTTTAAAGCGGCTCAGATAGTCTCAGTGATCATCTGATGATACCCGCATTAACTCCCACCACCGTTTAGACATATCAGACCATCACCTGCGTGGTTCGGAAGTCACGTTAAGCCGTTGGTCCTTGTATTTCCATTGGTCATTGGTTATAGGGCTGTTCACCTCACAACACCTGTGATCGTATAGGAGAACAAGCTGAGGCCGAAGGCCGAAGCAAGGCTGTGAGTAGGGCGAACAACCTCGTAACGCCCGTGGTAATGGAATTGCCGAAGGCCGAAGCGAAGCTGTTAACAGAGCGAATAAGAGTAACTAATTGCAAAAGAAATTCGATTCAATCATTCCAGTGGCGCTTTAGCCAATTGTGTTCAGTCTAAACTACAAAACTTACAAAATCAACTGTTGTACAGTCTGCTTTAAAATTTAAAAGCCAATCAAACAAGACTTCAAAACCCTTCCGTGAAAAACAACAGTCTGGTTACATCAATCTATTTGAACTATTTTAATACGTAATTGTCATTAAAATTGCTTATGTATTTTGATGTTTTTGCTTGCACAGGGTTTCAAAACATAAATTCTATAACAAATATAGAGATTCAGTTTCTTGTTCAAAGAAACCTTACAAAAGCATGTTTACAATAAAGTTATGATCAGACACAAGGTTGCAAACAAGGCTTCTTCTTCGGAACACTTTCAGTAAACTCTCTTCTTTGTCAACGTTATCAAAGGGATAATTTACATCTGAGTTTGTCAAAATATACATTTTTAACAGAAAGGTATAAATGTTATACCTTTACAGTAATAAACGTTACTGTATCATCTACAAAAAGATTAGTTTTTTTAATTTTCGGTAAGAAAACGTTATAATTTCTACACAGTACTTAATAAACCACATTAGTTAAACTTCGTGACTATTTCGGGGGTTTAAATATTATTGAGGACAATTTTCACACTAAGTGAACAAGAAAAACACAAGGTTTCGGATCTGAAATCTGATTACGTATTCAGATGGAAGATATTAAAACCATGACACAACACGTTAAAATACACTAGCTTTTAATAATCAGCGTACCATGTCGTTTTTTGTGGGTTTGACTGGTCAGTTTACGATTACTTAAGGTTAGCTCATTTGTTAGGTGTTGTGTTTTTAGTTGGCTTTCACCTGAAGACGAGATCAGATTGCAGATCCCGAAACGTCGTGCTCTTCTAGTTGACTAACAATGGAAAATATCCGCAATAATATTTTATGCCCTGACTGGGACTCGTGGCGTGGTCCTGTAATCCAGCTTCATGGAGGTCAGGTTTTGAGGATGATATATGTCAAGCGGCTCAGATAGTCTCAGTGATCATCTGATGATACCCGCATCAACTCCCACCATCGTTTAGACATATCAGACCATCACCTGCGTGGCTCGGAAGTCACGTTAAGCCGTTGGTCCTTGTATGTCCATTGGTCATTGGGCTATTAATTAATGACCCATTCTAAGGAAGAGTCGGCTTTAGTTTGTAACAAGACTACATCCATAACTCATTACTACCACTCATCACACTCATCCTTCACCACATAGGCTATTTGGCTTAAAATACCCTCATGAGAGTGGTCGGCATCTCAAATAGTGATAATCCTTCCAACGTCAACAATAGACTTCAAACAAAGTAACCATTCCAAAACATAATCAACTGAAATTTCTAATATTTAATACGGAAATAGTACATCAAAAGTAGTTTCCTATAACATAACATCTACGTGTTGTCTCTAATATTTGCGCGTTTTCCTCCCGACACTAAGTGAGTTCGGTTGTAAATCCAACAAATGCTATTTCTAGCCACATCTGCGTCGAATATTGTGCCAGAAACGTCATTTTACGAGGAAGATGGAATTCTGTCGCTGGAAAACATTTGAACATTGATCTTTCTTCTTTTCTTTTTGCAAAGAATTGATCGCTTTCATAGTGTCTTATCTTGTTTTTTTTACCAAGGGCGTATAAAATTGGCACATGACATTAAAAGTCTCGTTTTATTTTAGCGATCACCCTGGTACCATTTTGAGTTTCATAAAATATAATGTTATGGTAAGAAGATTGCGCATAGATGCCACATGGCTGAGGCAGGAAAATCAACATAGTTGCGGCAGCCCAAGCACAGATAGCGCTGCCGTCTCTCATTGCCTTTCTCTTCCTCGGCTCCACATGCTCGAGTTTTACGAAGTCGAGGACTTAAATGTCAAATAGTGCGGATTTCAAGAAGGAATGAACTTGCTCGTGCGTCAGTGGCTCCATTTAAGAATTCCCTCGCAGCACTATCTGCGCTTGGGCTACCGCAACTTGTTAATTTCCTGCCTCAGCTATTCGGCCTCTATGCGCTATCTTCATACCACAACATAATCTTTGGTTTCAGTGATTGCAATACTAAATTCATCAGGTTGGTACGCCGGTACTCTATTACAAGACAGCTATCACTCACTGCTTGTCAAATGAAAGATGACTTGTCGGCTGTCAACTAAGTGGTTGTCTCTCAGAGGTTCTATTGTTGATATCAACTGTCAACACACGGCAAGATGATGTCGAAGACAATGATTTGTCTTTTAATCTTATTAATCTAAAATATTTACTTCTGAAAATGTAGTCTGACCAATCAATGTAGTCTACGGGCGTACAAAATTATATTTCGAGTGGTTAAAAATTACGAAACGTCGTGTCAACGTTGTTGTTTGTTGCCTTTTCAAGGGTTTGCAGTATAAAAAACGCTGCCTGCAAGTGTCCTTTAGTATTTATCATAACCTTTAATTAATTTGAGTATTTGAATAAATTCAGACCACCTAAGGATGGTGAAGGTTATGTATGTGCAGGGAGTTTATTATATAAATTCAGGGTTCTTTTACAATGAATTTAATAATACAATATTCTTTCTTTGTAACTGTTGAAAACGGTTTGTTGGATCTTGCCTTTTTTCATTAATACCAAGGGAATCAATTAATTGAACCGTTTTGATGTCTAATCTACGATTCCACTTAATAACATCTTCCATTATATGATGCTTGTATTAGTTTATTTGTTTTCTACTAAAGCTCATATAAGGTTTGTTGGTCGAAAATTACCTAATTCTTTGGTGAAGTCCACTCTAAGATATATTGTAATTATCATCAATAACTATTCATTTGCCTTATAAATTCGAAAATTTACGAACAAGACGGATTGTTTCTGGGATGTCATCTAGTGGTAAAAACTAAGTAGGCCTATATCCTCAAGACAAGCTAAGACCATGATTATAATTTATTTGAACGTTTCATAACTTAATTTTACACCGTGAAGAGCAGCTCATGGATGAGGGAATCATTAGTTATTGTTATATTTAACTATAACATTATTAAGTAATTATTAAGTAAAGTTATTAGTAATTAATATTTAAAAGCATGTAAATAATAAAATCACAATCCATAATTATTAAAACCTATTGAAATAGCAGACGAAGGCTGAAATTTATTGGGTTGGTCTTGGACTATGGGATACCTTACGTTATAAATTTGACTATTTGTAAATTTGAGGCAACTCAAGAAAATGAAATTTTAAAATTGAACAAGTAATGGTCTACAAGACTGTGATCAGTACCAAAGTTGCTGTGTCAAGTTGCAAGTTGCAAGTTGCCGGGAGAGAGTTGACGCAAGTGAGTGTTGTGCTAGTCACGGCCTTGTTTCATGATTGGTCTCGTGGATTGGAAGATTGGCAGAGTAATTGGCCCAGCTTGGAGCCCATCTGACCAATCTCCCAGTCGTCAGGCCTTGACTTAGCGCTCCCTACTAATTGCTTCAATTGCTGTCGTTAGTCAAGTGACCCATTAACTGTCGTGTGTTTTGTTCATTACCTCGTTTGTGTGCTGTGTCCACAACATATATGTATGTTCCACAAAGTCGTAGAAGATTTCTTGTTAATTTTAAATCACTATTTGAGATGCCGACCACTCTCATGAGGGTATTTTCAGGCAAATATGTGGTGAAGGATGAGTGTGATGAGTGGTAGTTATGAGTTATGTGGTGTAGTCTTGTTACAAACTAAGGCCGACTCTTCCTTAGAATGGGTCATTAATTAATAGCCCAATAACCAATGGAAATACAAGGACCAACGGCTTAACGTGACTTCCAAACCACGCAGGTGATGGTCTGATATGTCTAAACGATAGTGGGAGTTGATGCGGGTAGAATCAGATGATCACTGAGACTATTTGAACTGTTTTAATACGAGTTTGTCATTAAAATTGCTTATGTATTTTGATGTTTTGCTTGCACAGGGTTTCAAAACATAAATTCTATAACAAATATAGAGATTCAGTTTCTTGTTCAAAGAAACCTTACAAAAGCATGTTTACAATAAAGTTATGATCAGACACAAGGTTGCAAACAAGGCTTCTTCTTCGGAACACTTTCAGTAAACTCTATTCTTTGTCAACGTTATCAAGGGATAATTTACATCTGAGTTTGTCAAAATATACATTTTTTACAGAAGGTATAAATGTTATACTACTTTACAGTAATAAACGTTACTGTATCATCTACAAAAGTTTTTTTTAATTTTCGGTAAGAAAACGTTATAATTTCTACTGTAAATAAACCCCATTAGTTAACTTCGTGACTATTTCCGGGGTTTAAATATTATTGAGGACAATTTTCACACTAAGTGAACAAGAAAAACACAAGGTTTCGGATCTATGAAATCTGATTACGTATTCAGATGGAAGATATTAAAAAAAATCACGTTAAAATACACTAGCTTTTAATAGTCAGCGTACCATGTCGTTTTTGTGGGTTTGACTGGTCAGTTTTCGATTACTTAAGGTTAGCTCATTTGTTAGGTGTTGTGTTTATTGGTTTGGCTTTCACCTGAAGACGAGATCGTTGCAGATCCCGAAACATCGTGCTCTTCTAGTTGACTACCAATCGAAAATATTCGTAATAATATTTCATGCCCTGACTGGGACTCAAGGCGTGGTCCTTTAATCCAGGTCAGGTTTTGAGGATGGTATATGTCAAGCGGCTCAGATAGTCTCAGTGATCACCTGATAATACCCGCATCCATCCACCATCGTTTAGACATATCAGACCATCACCTGCGTGGCTCGGAAGTCACGTTAAGCAGTTGGTCCTTGTATGTCCATTGGTCATGGGCTATTAATTAATGACCCATTCTAAGGAAGAGTCGGCTTTAGTTTGTAACAAGACTACATCCATAACTCATCACTATCACTCATCACACTCATCCTTCACCACATAGGCTGTTGCTTAAAATACCCTCATGAGGTGGTCGGCATCTTAAATAGTGATAATCCTTCCAACGTCAACAATAGACTTCAAACAAAGTAACCATTTCAAAACATAAACAACTGATATTTCCAATACTTTATAAAAATAGTATACATCAAAAGTAGTTTCCTATAACATAACATCTAAGTGTTGTCTCTAATATTTGCGCGTTTTCCTCCCGAAACTAGGTAGGTTCGGTTGTAAATCAACAAATGCTATTTCTAGCCCACATCTGCGTCGAATATTGTGCCAGAAACGTCATTTTACGAGGAAGATGGAATTCTGTCGCTGGAAAACATTTGAACATTGATCTTTCATCTTTTTCTGTTTTGCAAAGATTGATACTTTCATAGTGTCTAATCTTGTTTATTTTTACCATGGGGCGTATAAAATTGGCACATGACAATAAAAGTCTCGTTTTATTTTAGCGATCACCCTGGTACCATTTTGAGTTTCATAAAATATAATGTTGTGGTAAGAAGATTGCGCATAGATGCCACATGGCGTAGGCAGGAAAATCAACATAGTTGCGGCAGCCCAAGCACAGATAGCTGCCGTCTCTCATTGCCTTTCTCTTCTCGGCTCTCCACATGCTCGAGTTTTTACGAAGTCGAGGACTTCGTATGTCAAATAATATGTCAAATAATGTGTGGATTGGAAGATTGGCAGAGTAATTGGCCCAGCTTGGAGCCCATCTGACCAATCTCCCAGTCGTCAGGCCTTGACTTAGCGCTCCCTACTAATTGCTTCAATTGCTGTCGTTAGTCAAGTGACCCATTAACTGTCGTGTGTTTTGTTCATTACCTCGTTTGTGTGCTGTGTCCACAATATGTATGTTCCACAAAGTCGTAGAAGATTTCTTGTTAATTCCTTTAAATCACTAAATCACTATTTGAGATGCCGACCACTCTCATGAGGGTATTTTCAGGCAAATATGTGGTGAAGGATGAGTGTGATGAGTGGTAGTTATGAGTTATGTGGTGTAGTCTTGTTATAAACTAAGGCCGACTCTTCCTTAGAATGGGTCATTAATTAATAGCCCAATAACCAATGGAAATACAAGGACCAACGGCTTAACGTGACTTCCAAACCACGCAGGTGATGGTCTGATATGTCTAAACGATAGTGGGAGTTGATGCGGGTAGAATCAGATGATCACTGAGACTATCTGAGCCGCTTTAGACCTATATCATACTCAAAACCTGACCTCCATGGAGCTGGATTACAGGACCACGCCACGAGTCCCAGTCAAGAAAGAAAGAACGTCTGGTCGTAGAACAAAACTGTTTGCAGTTTTGAGCTTCCTAACACCTCCTGAGTTATATATGTGTCTGTGGGAGAGTGAACACACTACAGGTCACGTTTCTTTTCGATTTTCAATAGTCGAAAAATGTTCCTTTGTTAACCAGCAATATCGGAAGTGGCCTTTCAGGGTCTTTCCACCTCAAAAATGGGGTTTTGTGCAGTAAAAACATACACTTTTATGGCACCGTGCTGAACATGTGTAATAAAAAGAACCAAATCAAATCAGCCAGACCAAGATGGCGGCGGAAAATCTTACTCTCAGTTGATGTCTTGATATCTTGTAAAATAAAACACCGAATTTCAAAACGTCATAAATTTGGCGCTCGAACGTAAGACCACTACAAAGTACATAATAAATACGACTAACTGTACTTTCCTTTGTGAAAAAACCACATATTTAATTTTAAATATAGACTTTATTATGTTTTTATTACAACTAAACAAATGAGTTTCAAGAACCACCGAACCGTTGTTGAAGCTAAAATCGAAGCACATAAAAGAGCTGCATTATATAGAGTTGTCGTAAAGTTTGAAGTGCCAGTACTCAATGGATTTGAAGGAATAACGCGAACTCGGCAGTTTTTGACAGTTTGTCACATTTCAAGTGAAATAATCTCCCGACAAACTCAAACCTTTCAGTAAATAAAAGTACGCTTTACTTTGACGAGGAAAACTTGAGAAGGAATTTATTGAATTGATTTTATACAATGAAGTTCTTTATTAGACTTGTTGTTGTTTAGATTTGTTGTTATTTAACTGTTTTAGGAATCTTTTAAAGTGAATGAAGTTGTGTTAAGCTCGTTTATTTCTCCAGAACTTTTGTGTAAATACTTAACGTCGACGTGATTGGTGTAATCTATATAATTATATCATTTTGTACTCTGTGAAAATTTACAGCGGCTTCCAACCGAAAACTTCAATTCCATGATTTTATTTAGCATAATAATATCTCTATCGCTGCATGAATGGATTTTATTTTGCAACCCAGAAGTCGTTCCTGGATTGCTCTCGATTTAAATGAGGTTTTATTTTAACGATCCTTTTTTAATTCAAATATATTATTCCACAAGACTAAAACTTAAACTCAGGATTTTAATCAAATATCCTTTGGAAAAATGAGATATGCCTGCCGTCAGCGTGGTAAGACCCAGACCCGGGACCTTGAAATGAGCACCGATCCTACCCCCAGAACACATTTTTTTCTAAACTTCATATACATACGCATCTATGTACAATTATTACTAATGAAATTTGAAGAAAGATGTTTGAACCGAACCGGTACTTGAACCCGGGTCTCTCGCTTGCCGGGCGATTATGCTGACTACTACACCATCCGGTCCAATGAATTTGAATGGATTTATTCACAGTAAGATATAGAACTCATTCAATTGTATAGGCCTAGACCGTACTGAAAGTGCTTCTTCCTTTAGTGGTGTTCAGTGCTTTTCGCACTCAATTCATCGTATCCGATGTTTGGCTTTAGCATTGAAACTCACCGACTCTAGCCTGGTACAGCGGCGCTTTTGAAGGCAGGAGTCTGATGGAGTAGCAGCAAATCCAGTTACAGCTGTGATTAAAACCCAGAAGCAATATCTGAACACTGAACAGCTGTTGAGTCACCTTTCATGACGTCATCTGTGGGGAAATTACCCCTCTCTCCCCCACCCACCACCGGGTAGGCTTTGACACTGTCAAACTGTTGTCAGGAGGGAAGGTTTGCTTTGTTTTAAATACTCGTATTATTATAAACAGTATTCTTTGCTTGGTCGAGTAACATGGACCACATGGTCGATCAATAACATAAACGATGTGTTTTTATCGATTACTGGAAATTAAATACTTATCTTGGTCTTGAATTTGTTTGAAATTGATATCAGGTTTAGGTTATACTACGGTTAGTTTGTAACTGTACGTATATTTTCCTAGCAATACAGGGTCTCTATACTGTACTACTTCTGGTAACCGATTTATTTATAATCTTGCAAAACCGAGTCAAGGTTTATCACTAATTAAAGCTTTTATTGAAACAAAATTAAGTCTCTAAAGTTAAACGTATAAATCTTTCAGCAGCAGTAAAGCGTAGAGCATAAGATGGCTTGTTTGAAGCTGTCTCAAAGGCACCGGAAGTGTGCGATCCGTCTCAGGCAATTTAACCCGGCAGAATGTGTGCCGTGGCGGGAAATCCTACTGTGACGTCACTGAATATAGACCCGTGTAAGAAGTACAGGTCTGTTAATTGAACAGAAGTGTTACTACGCTGGGAGCTACTACAAGATCGGAAATTGGTTACAGAGCTTTTATTAATCTTATTAATGACTGGGACTCGTGGCGTGGTCCTGTAATCCAGCTTCATGGAGGTCAGGTTTTGAGGATGATATAGGTCTAAAGCGGCTCAGATAGTCTCAGTGATCATCTGATGATACCCGCATCAACTCCCACCATCGTTTGTACATATCAGACCATCACCTGCGTGGTTCGGAAGTCGCGTTAAGCCGTTGGTCCTTGTATTTCCATTGGTCATTGGGCTATTAATTAATGATCCATTCTAAGGAAGAGTCGGCCTTAGTTTGTAACAAGACTACACCTCATAACTCATTACTACCACTCATCACACTCATCCTTCACCACATATTTGCCTTAAAATATCCTCATGAGAGTGGTCGGCATCTCAAATAGTGATTTAGTGACTTACCAAAGAAACATTTTTGCAAAGTTAGGGCTGTGTTAGTATTTTTCAAATGTCTCTGAATAATCTTGTCAAAATTAGGTGGTTTAAGAGAGTCCAGGTGGACTAGTGGCTTAGCCACTGGTATCCGGAGCTTAAGGTCAGGGATCAACTCCCGCTCTAGGCGTTTTAACTTGGCACCTCTAGTATACCCTCGCAGTTCAGGGGGCAAGAGAGTAACTACACCTAGTAGCGCATCCTGGTAACCAACACTGGAAGCAACACTGTGTCGGGTTCACAGCGAACTAACCACTTATCTCGGTTCAAACACCTTCCAATAAGGCCAAACCGTGGATTATTATTATTATGTATATTTTTTCAAGTACAACGTGATCTACTTTTATTATTGACTATTGATTACTAGAATAGAACACCAAGAAATTCTGTATAAAAGTTGTCACTGGCTTTAATAGATAATAAATAAAACTGTTTTTAACTACTTTTAGTTGACCTCACTAAACATACCCAGACTATCAGAAGAAAATACCAGTACTTTCTTCTAAAAGCCTTAGTTCGTTTGTTTATGTAAGTCACGTTTCTTAAACGTGTTGAAAGAAGTGTTCAATTTATTAGCTTTGATTAAGTGCCTGCAGATGTTTATAGTCAAGTTTTTTGAAAAGGCTGTACTCCAAACGAATCTAGTTTTGCTTTTTACCAAATACAAACTAGCGGGGAATAAATATACTACATAAAACTACCTACACATAATCAAACAAAAGAAACTACGTAAATGCAAACCTCAATCGTATGTATGTGGATGTAACGTTTAAAATTTGTTTAAAAGAAAAGTTGTTGGCAAGATTCTACGAGCTCTACACCAACCTAGTATCGGTTTTCATGTCGGAGTATTGAATTCCCTGAAGATGGCAGCAGCAGTTTTCATCGGAATTTCAGTGCCGCCTCTGCTTTAATTATCAGACACTAACGGAATTATCTGCCCTCTATCAGTCTGCACCTGTCAAAGCTCCATTCTGGAATATTGACATTATTACTTCGCCATTTCATGAAATATTCGTTTTTAGTGAATTTTCATAGGGAATAGAACTATTTGTATGTGTTGTTAGGTGGAAGTAATATTCGTGAATCAAACCAAAAAGCAGTTTTGAGTTTTCAAACCACCAAACACATAATATATATGTGTGACCACTGTTAGGAAGGTGACGTGATTTTCTCCATTCCATGTCTGTTTGATTTTCATGAAATTAAATGAACAGGCTTCTTTCGTTAATCTATAAATTGACTTATTGGAAGTGACCTTTTGGTTTGTGTGAGGAGAGGTGGGGGTCAAAAGTATATTTCATCCCTAAGTGAAGCTTTTGATTCGAGCTCAAATTTAACGTTCGAGGGACGGCCTGTTTTCAAATGAAACCTTTATTTCCAGAGATAAAATAAAACTTAAATATTCAACAACTTTTAAAGCAAAACATATTTTGTGTGCAAAAAAATAATGTAATAAAACACCATAACAACAAAAGAATCTAATTTACCAAAGTAAATCCACTTTTAGTCTCACCCAAGTGCATACATGTGTCTAAACCAGCTGTTTTAGAGCATAATTACAACAATCCTTTTTTATAGTAATAGAGAGTAAAACAATGATTTTATGTTTCTAGTTCCGTTAAAAGTTGTCACTGGCTTTAATAGATAATAAATAAAACTTTTTAACTACTTTTAGTTGACCTCACTAAACATACCCAGACTATCAGAAGAAAATACCAGTACTTTCTTCTAAAAGCCTTAGTTCGTTTGCTTATGTAAGTCACGTTTCTTAAACGTGTTGAAAGAAGTGTTCAATTTATTAGCTTTGATTAAGTGCCTGCAGATGTTTATAGTCAAGTTTTTTGAAAAGGCTGTACTCCAAACGAATCTAGTTTAGCTTTTTACCAAATACAAACTAGCGGGGAATAAATATACTACATAAAACTACCCTACACATAATCAAACAAAAGAAACTACGTAAATGCAAACCTCAATCGTATGTATGTGGATGTAACGTTTAAAATTTGTTTAAAAGAAAAGTTGTTGGCAAGATTCTACGAGCTCTACACCAACCTAGTATCGGTTTTCATGTCGGAGTATTGAATTCCCTGAAGATGGCAGCAGCAGTTTTCATCGGAATTTCAGTGCCGCCTCTGCTTTAATTATCAGACACTAACGGAATTATCTGCCCTCTATCAGTCTGCACCTGTCAAAGCTCCATTCTGGAATATTGACATTATTACTTCGCCATTTCATGAAATATTCGTTTTTAGTGAATTTTCATAGGGAATAGAACTATTTGTATGTGTTGTTAGGTGGAAGTAATATTCGTGAATCAAACCAAAAAGCAGTTTTGAGTTTTCAAACACCTCCAAACACATAATTTAAAATATATGTGTGACCACTGTTAGGAAAGGTGACGTGATTTTCTGACCATTCCATGTCTGTTTGATTTTTATGAAATTAAATGAACAGGCTTCTTTCGTTAATCTATAGGCGATTTGTTAATCAACGAAATAGAATTGCCAGAAGTGACGTTTTTACCGGAAAGGAGAGTGGGCTCAAAAAAAGTATATTTCATCACAAGGTCCTAGAGTGAAGCCTTTTGATTCGAGCTCAAATTTAACGTTCGAGGGACGGCCTGTTTTCAAATGAAACCTTTATTTCCCTAGAGATAAAATAAAACTTAAATATTCAACAACTTTTAAAGCAAAACATATTTTGTGTATGCAAAAAATAATGTAATAAAACACCATAACAACAAAAGAGAATCTAATTTACCAAAGTAAATCCACTTTTAGTCTCACCCAAGTGCATACATGTGTCTAAACCAGCTGTTTTAGAGCATAATTACAACAATCCTTTTTTATAGTAAAATGATTTTATGTTTCTAGTTCCGTTAAAAAGTCGCCAACAATAGAACTTGATAATTTATGAAAGTTTAACATCTAGAAAAATCCCAATATCTGATGCAACTCTATTTTGTTACAAGTAAACAAAGTAAGGCACCGTTAGAAATAAAATCAGAATATAAATCAAGTTTCGTATTCCACTAAGATGTTTTCAGTTGATTCACATGCATGGAAAAATAAAGCGTTCCAAGAAATTTGCATTCAGTTTGAGGGAAACATCTACACGAGAGTGCACTGTTTACTGGAAGGCAACATTTTTCAATTTTCCCTGGAGACATTTATTAAAATATTAATCGATTACGTGTTCAGCCTTGTGGATTTTCGTTTAAATATGTTTTTAGGGTAACTGACGAATAGCTAATGTTTTTAGGGGCTTTGACAGAAAAAATTGTTATAAATGATAACGATATTTTAAAGTCTTTTAACCTAATTCAGAACCTAAGGGGAGTTAGCCAAAAATACATAATAGTACAGTTTACAAGAAATAAAATAATATACACTACATATTGGCAACTAACTTTTAATTTTTGCTTTGAATTCTCGATTAAGTAGGATCTTAACCTGTTCTGCAACTAAATGGTAGTACCCAAAACTTTCAACATATCGATATATCGATGCTTTTTTATAGTATTGTGATCCCAAGACAAAAATATCATTCAATAATGACACCTCAATAAAAATAAGCACTTCAAAAGTTTGCTAAAACTATTTCAACCATAATTTCCTTTTATGAAATGGAAGAGTTCATGAACCAGGTTTATTTATTTGATTTGATCTTTACCTTTTACGAGTAGTTTTTCTTTTTTAGTATTAAAATGTCTACACAATAAGTAGTTGATCACAGAAAAGATAATTGAATACAAAGTCACCTTTTTGCTAGACATGCAGTAAAAGTGTTCTTTATAGATATTTCATGACATTCAAATTTGATCGATGTATAAGTTTATCATACTTATCAATTTTTTCCTCTGTATAGTTGTTATAAAAGTGTTGTCTCTTGGCTGAGTTGTCCTATTGGCTATGCTTGTCTATTGGCTGAGTTTGTGATTTGGCTGAGATTGTCTATTGGCTAAGTTTGTCTATTGGCTATGCTTGTCTATTGGCTAAGCTTGTCTATTGGCTGAGTTTGTGATTTGGCTGAGATTGTCTATTGGCTATGCTTGTCTATTAGCTGAGTTTGTGATTTGGCTGAGATTGTCTATTATTGCTGTCTATTGGCTGAGTTTGTGATTTGGCTGAGATTGTCTATTGGCTATGCTTGTCTATTGGCTAAGCTTGTCTATTGGCTGAATTTGTGATTTGGCTGAGATTGTCTATTGGCTATGCTTGTCTGTTGGCTGAGTTTGTGATTTGGCGGAGATTGTCTATTTGCTATACCTGTCTATTGGCTAAGCATGCCTACTGGCTGAGTTTGTGATTTGGCTGAGATTGTCTATTGGCCGGGTTTGTGATTTAACTGAGATTGTCTATTGGCTGAGTTTACCTACTGACTGAGCTTGTCTATGGAAGGGTTGTTATGTCGTAGGGGTGGGAAGTGGAGTAAATATCAAGTAGCAAAGTTCACGATCGTGGTCGATATTCTCGGAGGGAACACTTGCTTTTAATGTCCTTCCTTCGGAGATACCCTTTCTCCCATTGTTTGTTGCGAACAAGTTCTACTGGCAAACAGATGTTTGCAGAATGTTTTGCCGGCTTATGTTTAGTAGTTTAGGCTTGTGAATCATCGTGAGTAATAATCAGCAAATACCAAAACTGCTTAACGCGATCTAGTCAATGAATTGGTGAATTCCTCGAGGATAGTGATTAACAAAGCTACAGGCCATAGGTTTTTTAATAATTGCTGTAGAACTGTAAATGCTGTTTCTTAAATTTGATACCAAAACTAAAAAATATTGACGAGGCTGTCTCAATATTTCTTGAATACATCGACTCGAAAGAAATGTCAAAACTGAGTATGGTTGTAGAGCTTTACATAGTCTGCCTACTATAAAACCGTCAGCTCCTTGGATACAGGATAGATATTTGAAAAAAATACATCATAAAAACTTTGGAAAAATACGAGTGGTATCTTCTAATATGTCATTATAATGAACATGTAAAGCTATGTGGTTAGGGTCAAATAATTAAAAATGTCAATCATAGCAACATCAAACTTAAAGTAGTAACTGTTATAAAATAATATTTTTGTTTTCTAATGACCTAGTATAACCTAGTCTCTAGAAAGTAAAGTAACCTGCACGGTTCTCAGACATAATAAGTAGTTACATTTTATACATGATAGAACAGGTCTTGATAATATCATAAAACTTCTAAAGGTTAAAATCATTAAACAAAAATATAAACACTGTTAATGTCACAATCACAAAATATAACACTTAGCTTAAAAGTTCCAACCACAGTTGGTAAACGTAAATACGCAATCATTCATCTGATTACCCACAAAGGAAAGGCAATTTCCTTGAAATCTTAACGCAATCAAATAAATGAAGACAAATTCGCCCTTGGTTTTCTCTTAAGGCAACTCAATCGAAGTAGTTCCAGGAGCCAATAGCGATTACTCAATTAAATTAAAGTCTCCAGCTTTTTTCGTGAGATGAAAATCCAAGCGCGGGAAATCGATGGTCCCAGTGCGCATATGGTCGGCGCAAGTCCTCCCCTCCCCGCTGTACCCTTCGGCGTGCCCTCCTCATCCATCACCACCTGAGGATATGCAATCTCAGGCACAGCAGTCGGCAGTCAGCTGTTAACTGAGTAGTCTGCTGTCAGCAGTTGGCAGTCTGCTATCGGCAGTTAACACTCTGCTGTCAGCAGTTGGTAGTCTGCTGCCAGCATTTGGTAGTCTGCTGTCAGCATTTGGTAGTCTGCTGTCACAATTTGGTAGTCTGCTGTCAGCATTTGGTAGTCTGCTGGTATTTGGTAGTCTGCTGTCAGCATTTGGTAGTCTGCTGTCAGCATGTAGTCTGCTGTTAGCTGCTGGCAGTTTGCTGTTAACAGAGTAGCCCAGCTAACAGCAGTAAGCAGTTGGCAGTCAGCTGTCTGTTAGAAGTCAACATTTAGCTTTCAACAGTTGGCTATCAGCAGCCAGCAGTTGGCTGTAAGCAGTTGGCAGTTAAATGTTAGCAGACAACGTTTAATGTTAGCATTTGGCTGTTTGCAATAAGCAGTCGGTGGTCTATAAGCAGTCAGTATTAAGCTGTCAACAGATGGCCATTAGCAGTCAGCAGTTGGTTTCAAAAAGGCTAGTTCCGTAAGAAATTAAACCCCCCTTTTGTTCTAGCACTGATAGGGTATGTGAATCCCAACACTTATTCGTCCTAATATTATAACTATTATGTAATGTTAACAAGTTTTGCAGAGGTTTAGAAATATATTGTCTATATTCAATCATGTTTTACGCAGAACTGGATAATTTAAGAATTAACAAAACGCAATTTATTTCAACAATAAAACGTCATAATTTTATTTAAATAGTTCATGTACAGTTTTGTCTCTTATTTTCCTCGTTATACGATTTTAATCTTGAATGTTTGTACAAAATCCTAAAATAGCTACTTTTAACGATGGAGCAACTTCTTAGCAAGCTATACTCGTTAGGCAATTTGTGATTTTAGACTACCCCAAAATGGAGCCCTTTATTTATAAATACATTTATATTAATTTGATAACTTAATTATGCCATTAATTGACCGGGACTCGTGGCGTGGTTGTAATCAGCTTCATGGAGGTCAGGTTTTGGGATGATACTCGTATAGGTCTAAAGCGGCTCAGATAGTCTCAGTGATCATCTGATGATACCCGCATCAGCTCACCATCGTTTAACATATCAGACCATCACCTGCGTGGTTCAAAGTCACGTTAAACCGTTGGTCCTTGTATTTCCATTGGCCATTGGGCTGTTATTAATTACCCATTCTAAGGAAGAGTCGGCCTTAGTTTGTAACAAGACTACACCTCATAACTCATTACTACCACTCATCACACTCATCCTTCACCACATATTTGCCTTAATATACCCTCATGAGAGTGGTCGGCATCTCAATTAGTGATTTAAATTGTTTTCAAGCCAATTAACTTTTAATTTTCACAGGCTGAAGTGTACGAGAGGACTTGCTAATCCTATCTTCGCCTGAATCAAGACATGTTTTATTTAAAATTCTCCCTCCTCTCCCCAATGTATTTATATATTTTATGCACAGGTTCTATGCTGTTGTGCATAGGGCGCTTGCAGCGATTAAATGATTGATTACAAGCGTATCAAGGCTCAAAGTGCAATTAATCAATTAGACGTCATCAATAAGGTTTCAATGGAGACATGAAGTGAAGTCTAATCAATGGCTAAAGGTCGTGTCTACGTTAGCAACTGTGCAAACATTTCCGTGACGAAGGTCGCTCATTGGTCGGTTTCAGTGTTGTGTTTTAAAACAATTTTGTAGAATATAAAATGTTTTTTCTTTTGAGAAAGTTTTAAATTGTGTTTTTTGTTTCAGGTAAGAGAATGCTGCTCAATGTTGTTGAAAGTAAGTTAAGCGTTTTTCTACTTTTCGTGTAATTATTTTATACAATTTTCTTAAGTAAATATACTGTTAATTTGTGGTCTTGGGAAATGTTTGAAAGGTTAGACACGTTCAAACACGAATTATAAATAAAATTTTCATGAGTTTTACACGGTATTATTATGGATTTTACATTAAACAGTTACAAATTCGCGGTGATACTTTCCCCGATAGATGGTGTGAATAGACAATTGTTTACAACCCTTATAACTTCTGATAAAACTATAGCAACTTAATTTTAAAATCATTGCTTCATATCCTTTTCGGAAGCTTGCTGCGAAATGAGCGCTACCACGTGATTTTACTAACGATTAAAAAGCAAGAACGCAAACAAAATTTATTTTTATAAAGAAGTTTTATCTTTGGTGGATAATGACCACTAAGATGTGACATATGAGTACTTGACAAAGCCAAGAGTAAAGGCATTATACAAAAATGTGTTCCACGCTATGCAGAACCGGATTCTACATACAAAAGAAAGTAGAAAATGTCCAGGAGCATTTTTTTATTTCCTCTTAATTTAGCCGTAATCCGCCATTTTGTAAATTTTTGAAGATAATGATTAATTCAAAACCCTTTGAGATATTTTTGTGGACCTTGGTGTAAACCTCAATTGTTTTCCTAATAACATTTTCCAAAAATAATTTTTGGAAATAAAAAAATGTTACTGAACATTTTTGACTTACTTTGTATGTAGAATCCGGTTCTGCATAGGACGCTACCCTGTATTGGACGTACAATGAAATTTAAAATTAACGTCACAATCTGAAGATTTTCTTTGTAATAAAAGAAATTTAGTTTAAAATTATTAATTGAGTTTTATAAATAATAAGGAATGAAGTCAGCGATGTTTTAACTATAGGTGTTAGTTTTGAAATTTAAATGATACAAAATTATTCGGTAATTTTAGGTCGCATTTTAATTTACGTAAATAGTCATTTCACATCGCTTATTTTCATAAAACTCAATTTAAATGTCAAAGCATAATCTGTATGTAATTTAAATTAATTTTGTTGTTACATTTTTTTTTAGCAGATTTTATTAACAATAAAATGAAGGGTTTTAAACATACTTTCATTTTAAACTAACTGTCCAATTATTTACTCGTAATTTCAACCATGAAGACTAAATTTCCAAGCGGATCCGTGGCGGATTGGTATCGCACGCGACCGGGGCTCATCACTCCGGTGGCGCGGGTTCGATCCCCGCAGTCACCAGTTACATTTGTAATGTGACTAATACAGTGACGCTAGGTAAAGGTCGAGGTTGAGTGGTAGAGAGGACTTTGTAGTCCTAACTTCGCCTCGTTAAACAAGACAAACTTTACCTTTTTTTAAATTTCCTAAAGTTACAATTGCGAACACGAGTTCCTGAATGTAGTGAAAGCATGTGTTCTACAGAGTTGGGTGGTGAAGGTGTGATTTCGGCGTAGCTCCGTCTCATGAATAGTTGATGATTTCATTAACACAACAAACCACTCGTTACACGACCAAGTCCCAGTCAGACGAGGTTAGAAACACGCCGTGTGAACCAGGCTTGCCCAGGGGGCGTGTCAACTTTGGATACTTTTAATGATTTTGCTTTAAGACACCGACCACTCTTGGGTATTTTAAGGCGAATAGGAAGTGGTGGTGAGTGTTTTGATGAGATGTAGTCTTGTTACAAAGTAGGGCCGACTGTTCCCCAGATTGGGCCATTGATTAAGAGCCCAAAGGTCCAACGGCTTAACGTGACTTCCGAGCCTCGGATAGTGGCCATCGTTAAAAGTCAAAACTGCGTTCGGGAATCGAATTTGGGATGATACTTTGATTTGAGACACCTACCACTCCTATAGAGGGTATTTTACGGTGAATATGGAATGAAGGGTGAGTGTATTGAACGTGTTGAGCGTGATGGATGATGAGGTGTAGTCTTTTACAAACTAGGGCCAACTGTTCCCCAGATTGGGTCATTTATTAAGAGCCCAACTACCAATGGAATGGGCTAACGGCTTAGCGTGAATTCCAAACTTCGAAAAGTGGCCATCGTGAAAATTGTATCACTGCGCTCGGGAATCGAATTTGGGATAATAGAAGGAGCGAGAGTATTTTTCAATAGTAAAAGCAGCTGAATTCTAAAACTAAATCAATTAAAATTTACAAAGCTGTAGGAAGTTTTAGGTTTGAAATCTGAACATTTAGTTAGGGTGAGGTGGCAGTATTTTTGCACATTTATACGCTTCAAAACTCTTGATTTAAAAGCATCATATTTGAAACACAAGTACTGTTAACCTTTTCGACCTCGCTGTGGAGAGTCATCCTCAGTAGCTGGTTGGCTGGCTGAGTTCAATCAGCTACTGAGGATGACTCTCCCAGGTGAGGTCGAAACGTTTAGCAGTACTTTTTTCAACTGTGACGCGGTGTGAACCGGAAGCCTTAGATGTTAGTGATGACACCGGCCGCGAAAGCTTAAGATCTGACAGAAATTTGACCGGTGCAGTGTACTGTGGTCACACACATATCTAAAGTGTTGCCATAGGTATAGGAAAATTCGAAATTCCTTTCCGTTTTGTTCTAAGAGTTTCGTTCTATATAACAGCTCTAACAAGCTAAAAACACAACTTTTGACTAAGCCATGACACACTTCTTCATTGACGCTTGGGCTCGATCTAATTTAATCAAAAGCTTTAGCAAAAGCCTGAACTACAGGAACAAAACTAAGTACATTATCATCAGGTTTAGGTCAAAACAACTGGTCTCAGGACTTTTAAAAACAAAATTGAGACGCTCAGAGCAACTACAAGTTCCCGTCTTTGTTTTCTTGTTCATTGTTGTTGTTGAACCAGAAAACAAAGACACGATGAGCCTGAAGTAAGAATTTATTTCGGAACTTGCTCTTACGTATTTGCTTCTATTTCTTGAAAGAGTTTTCACTTAAAGACAACTTGGAAGTTAAGCACTAAGATCTAAGGCTTCCGGTTTACATTGCGTCACAGTTAAAATATAAATACTGCTAAACGTTTCGACCTCGCTGTGGAGAGTCATCCTCAGTAGCTGGTTGACTGGCTGAGAACTTGGAAGTTCTATCAAAGAAATTTATCACTTAGTAATCATCACCTACATGAGTAAAATTGCATTTGTACGTGTTTTTCAGTTATTTAGTTCCAGACTTAATTTCGGGTTATACAATAATATTCCTTAAGACGGTATGTTTTAGTAGTTATGGTTTGCCCAAAATAGTAAAGACAATGCAGAAAACTAGTCAAAACCAAAGGACGACCAGTTTTTACCGTAAAACATTCAAATGAAAAGGATCAAACAGTTACAATCTCTCATGGAATTATACTAAGCGCCCAGTTTTTTATTTCGATACCCAAAATTATGAGGCAATTTGAAGCCATTTGAAACTTATATCATTCTAAAATTTCTTGCCTACATTTATGAGTTACATATTCGATCATATAAACTTAACTCTTAGGCTTTCACGGTCGGTAACAACTATAATCTAGTTCTAACAGTTCATACCGCGTCCAAACTTCATAATTAGGTTGAGATATTTCGGCCTCGCTGTGGAGCATGGTGGAATAAGGAAATACTTAATTCCACTATGGCTGTGGAGTACCATCTTCAGTTTCAGCCAATAAGTGACTGAAGAAGATACTCCACAGCGAAGCCGAATTATCTCAACCTAATTATGATGTTTGGACGCGGTGTGACTCGGAATAACTAGATTATAGTTGATCAAACGCTAACGACGCTAAAGACGCTAAAATAACGATCTAAAGCAAATATTGTAGTCCAAAAGCCAATTATCCGTTCCACAGCAAATAATCGATAATCGATTGGTCTTTTTTTACAACTAAAAGCAGCATTACTTATAACTGAATTTTGTAAGAAAGGTTATAAACTGTACGCAGTGAAAGTCAGAACGACAGTAGCTCCAAACCATTACCATTATTTTAGAGAGCCAATGTGTTAATTATAAATTTAGTTATGCCATTAGCTCAATTAGTCAGCAACTGTCATATAACTGCGGTTTGTAATCAAAACTAATAACTACCTATGAATAATTTCTCGGGTGACCCAGGACATTCCTCTATTGATTATCAGGTTGCTCAGCCATTTCAACTTTGACTCCACTTTTAGAAATTGTTTTACTTTTAACACATTGATTTAGTTTATCTTCATATTAAATACATAAATAAATATTTTATTTCGTTAACAAAATACATTGCATGAAATTCGTCAGGTTTTAAATATTTTAAAAAGCTAAAATGTTGTCACTCATTCTTACATCGAGAACTCATTCATACATACAGTTTTTACAGTCATATCGGCTCATTCATTCGAATTCTCCCACTTAAGCATGCGTAGGCCGGTAGCCATTTCTCACTAGGTCTCCCATTGGTGTGCCAAGAACTCGTCTGAACTATAGAAAGTGTTCGCGGCCAAAACTGCTTTCAGAGGAGACTTGAACGCCTGTGGCGTTGGAGCACATTTTATCGAATTTGGCAATTTGTTGACAAAACGGGCTCCTGCATGAGAAGGCAAACGCTCGTAAACCACCGTTCTGTGTCACCCAGTTCGGTAGTTTTCCCTGCATCTAGTTTCATAAGAGTGTATGTCTACACCTCTTATGGGATCGCATTTGGTTTTGAAGAAAACGCAGGTCTCAAGGATGTAGAGACAGGGAAGTGTCAACATATTGATACTTTTGAACGCTGGTCTGCACGACTCTCTCCATTGAATTTTTTACAATGGTTCGAACTGCTATTTTTTAGAATAAAAAGTCTGACATGACCTACGTATAGCCACAAGCGCTAGCAAGTTTCCATGCATGACACGGGTAGTTTGGAGGTAATATGGAGGGAGAAAATATTACCCAAAATGGGATTTTAAGTTGTAATTATTATTTTCAGGTCTCGATTACGATTAAACCTATCGAAGAAAACATTTATAGTGACGTATTTAACATTTGTATAAAAACAACTAGAATATCCAATGCCAGATAGTTTTATACTACACTGTCAGTCCACGCTATACAACATAACGCAAAGTTCCTGAAAGAAGGATTCATTTTACTCTGAAAGCAGTTTAAGATCCTCAAACCATAGGCCTAACAAATGGCGCCGGCAGAAAAAAATGATGACTTTTTTGGCCTAATGGTTATTTTATCTTTTAGTTGTGTAAGGTTGGTAGCGTGACAAGAGCTCACTTCCGGTCTCTTACAACTTCCGGTGACCTTCTTTACAACACTTTTAGCTGCGAGTTTCTTACACACTTACAGAACAAAACTTGTTATTTATCTGTATTAAAGATAAGGTTTTGTATGGGATTGTAGTGTGTAATCCTAAAACAATTCTTTAAAATTTTAAACGTGTGCATAACACTTAAAGCAAACGGAGTGCCTGAGACCACCCGTCTGAGTGCCTCGGGTTAGATTTTAGTATACAGAATGTTCTGAAAGCCGAGGGTCATGGGTTGACATCCTGTTTCTTCTTTATGTAAGTAGGTGACCACCACCGTCCAATTGTCCATAACTTAAAGCCTCCATGTTTGATGGACAAAAGCCGTATTAAAATGTCTAGAGCTCATTTATCAATCATCATACAGTTTGTAGCTGTAGCTAAAAAATCATCAAAAGGTTACTTTTTTAACTGGGGCTTTACTGGTTTTAGCAGATCCGTGGCGGATCGGTATCGCACGCGACTCCGGAGCTCATCACTCCGGTAGCGCGGGTTCGATCTCCGCAGTCACCACTTACATTTGTAATGTGACTAATACGGTGACGCTAGGTAAAGGTCGAGGTTGAGTGGTAGAGAGGACTTTGTAGTCCTAACTTCGCCTCGTTAAACAAGACAAACTTTACCTTTACCTTTTACTGGTTATTTAAAAAGAAGGACCGTGCTGATGTTTTAACTCCTACAACTGAAAACGTCCTTTAACAAAGTACTTCTTTTATTGAATCCCTTCAAAGGAAGAAACCCTTTCGTTCTCCTTTTGTGAGTTCCTTTTCCACAATCATTGAAGGCAGTTGTTTGTAGGGTTTCTTTCAAAATACAATCAAATTCATTGCAATCGAAACCAAACTAAAATAAAACGTTTTGTGAGCAGCTAAACAAATGAATCTTACAAAATAGTTCTAAGTAAATGTTTTCGGACTTTTCTTCATTTGCTTCGGTTCTTGCGGGGTAGAGTTTATCCTTTACTCTCTACAGCAGAGAGTAAATTGGCGGGATTTTCTCCCGTATTTAATTCTCCCGAAAACTCCTAGATCCACCTATAACAAAAATAATGTAACGGTAATTAGATTGTGCAAAGATGCCGTACGGGCGAGGCAGGAAAATAAACATAGTTGCGGCAGCCCTAGCACATATAGCGCTGCGAGGGAATAATTTTAAGAGTCTCAAGTAGAGCCACTGACGCACGCGCAAGTTACTTTGTTCTTGACAAACGGAAGGTGTGGTTACATTTAAGTCATCGGAAAAACTCGAGCATGTGGAGCCAAGGGGGAAAGACGGTGAGAGACGGTAGCGCTCGCAGCGCTATCTATGGTTGGGCTACCGAACTATGTTGATTTTGTTGCCTCAACTATGTGGCATCTATGCGCAATCTACTTACCATTACATTATCTTTGCCTATATCTTATGTTTGCGCTCGACGCTATAACTGTTGTATTACTTATTTTCGAATTTCGTACTTTTTTACGTACTTTATTCAATGATAAAGCCAGGCTGTGTGGATCGCACTCAGCAAGCAATTCAGCTCCGATAGCGTGCCAAGAGCTTATTTCCGGCCACACTCAACTTCCGGTGACCATCCATTATCTCACCTTCCTCGGGGCTAACTTTGGTTCTGTTTATATTCTACTCTCGACAATTCAAATCAATTCAAACTCACTGTAGAGTCTTTTTAACCTTGTGCAATTAGTTGATAAACAATTATTGCAACAAAAGAATAAAACATATATAAATAAGCAAAGAAATCGCACGGTTAGGTCAAATTTAAATCATTGACATCGGACAAACTCGAGCATGCTGTGGAGCCGAGGGGGGAGAAAGACGTCGAGCGACGGCAGCGCTCTCAGCGCTATCTGTGCTTGGGCTGACGAACTATGTTGATTTTGCTGCCTCAACCATGTGGCATCTATGCACAATCTACTTACCATGAAATTATCTTTGTGCGGACACACTTTAATCCAACAATGTTATCCACTGGTTTGCGTGTGGCTATAATAGCAGCACAATATTTTGAAAAATACTTGTGTTAGGTTTTAAACACGGAGAAGAACTTTATATGGCTTTTATAAAATCAATAAATATTATATCTTGACTTAACAATCCCTTAAAACACTTACCTCACTATGAAAATATCGTTATTGAGGTTTTTATTAAGGCATTGTCTTATAAATATAAAAAAGGAGACGGAAAACTACTTTCTGTTGTTGTTTTAAGTTAAATGATAAAAGTATACGTTCAACAGGTTTTCTTCAAAACCCAAAGTTATCGTATATTTAAACTAGACTGCACTCTATGTTTTATTATTCCATTACTTCAAAAAATTAGTTTTGAATCTTTAAAATGAGTAAGCTGCAGCAATAAATCTTCGCGCAATATTTATCTTTATGTCACATTGTATAACCACCTTTACACTTTCGTCATCTAGTCAACCCTTTTGTGTCAAATAATGCCCTCATTGTTACCCATAACCACCCCAAACAATAAACTCAAGAAACAAGAACAAGACGTACAAAAAACAAAGTACCACACTATTCAGAGTGGATTGGACGAAATCGACCTGTCTACCTACAATTAACTATACTCTTTTTTGTTTGTATCAAGACTGTTGTAAAAATTGTAAAAAGGTGTAAACCATTTATAAATAAATACACTTTGTTCTTATAAAATTTTATACACAGAAAAAACGGTAGCTTGTAGAATAAAAATGTTTAGCCACGTGGAATAAGGAAAAATTGATAAGGAAAAAACCAATTCCAATATCGTAACCGCGCACGTGGAGCTTCTCAGATCAAAGGAAAATCACAAAGTTATTTCAGACTACTGACGCTTTTTATGTAGATTAAATTCAAACATGTCATGTAGACTATACATGAGGTTCCAGCTCAAAACAGTGTATTTCGAGAACGAATATTCATAAAATGTTATCGCATTGGTACGCAATCAACTGTTATTTTATTGAAACACTTAAACACACAGCGCATTGATCATCGATAGTTTTTAAACTACGTGTACAATATTTTAGTATAACAATTAATAGTTTGATGGTCAAATAATGAATTAACTTAGGATTTCTTGTTTTTTTACTGGGACTCGTGGTGTGGTCCTGTAATCCAGCTTCATGGAGGTCAGGTTTTGATGATATAGGTCTAAAGCGGCTCAGATAGTCTCAGTGATCATCTGATGATACCCGCATCAACTCCCACCATCGTTTAGACATATCAGACCATCACCTGCGTGGTTCGAAGTCACGTTAAGCCGTTGGTCCTTGTATTTCCATTGGTCATTGGGCTATTAATTAATGACCCATTCTAAGGAAGAGTCGGCCTTAGTTTGTAACAAGACTACACCTCATAACTCATTACTACCACTCATCACACTCATCCTTCACCACATATTTGCCTTAAAATACCCTCATGAGAGTGGTCGGCATCTCAAATAGTGATATAGTGATATTGCCATTTTAAATGAGTTTTCTTTTTATTATATGTAGTATAACTTCCAGTAAAACCCCCGTACGTGAAGGCGCAGGCTGAAGAGATCCTGAGAGCGCAGCAAACAGCCTTGCAACGCCCGTGCTCATACTGGAGGCTAAGCTGAGGCCGAAGGCCGAAGCGAGGCTGTGAACAGCCCCTTTTCACTTGTCGTAATTGGACATAAAAACCTGAGGCCAAAGTTAGGCAATGAAAGCCCTTAAATAGTTCTTGCAGTAAGAACACGTAAATTTGTTTAAATATTTTGAAACATATTCCCCTGTTTCTCATGAAAATGTAACCATCAAAGCGGAATATTGAAACTCAGGCTGTTGTGTCGAGGGATTAGGTGCATTATTATCATTTGCCTTTGATAAGGCGTATCAGTCATGCAGTATCAATATGTTGATGATTAGTTCTAGATATATCACGACTGTGCTGGATTGCATCTGATCCAATAATCTCAGTCTTAATCTGAACTCGTATTTGATAATTAATAGTGAATAATCTTTATGCGCTCTGAAACAAATGTATCGACTTAATTCTAAATCACTAAATCAGTTATTTACTAAAACATATTAGTTTGTTTTAACTACTATGCTTGAAACTCAAATCTTACATATTCTTTTTATTTGTAGAGGGGAAATAGTTACACTTATGAGTTGATTTGTATTTTTCAAATCCTTAACAATGTGATCACATATTCTTTTATTTGTAGAGGGAAAAGTTACACTTATGAGTGATTGTATTTTTCAAATCCTTAACAAGTCAATCATACATATTCTTTTATTTGTAGAGGGGAAAAAGTTACACTTATGAGATGATTTGTATTTTTCAAATCCTTAACAATGTGTCAAATCATACATATTCTTTTATTTGTAGAGGGGAAAAAGTTACACTTATGAGTAGTTGTGTTTTTTTAAATCCTTAACAATGTGTTTGATTTATAGTAAATTGATTTTTGCTGTGTAGTTTGTTTATGTACTGTCTACGTATATGTAGAAGAAGAATTGTTTAAGAAAGTTTTTATTTTACCAGCTTTGGAAACAAGTTTAAAGTTAAATTTGTAAAGGATTTCCTTTACAGACTGCAATACATTTAAGTGCATATTTCTGTATTCTGTAAGAACATATTTCCTGTTTTAGCAGGTGGGAAAATGTGCTTTGAGCCTAGTCTATATAAAAAAAGTATTTTTGACATTTTCTACAAGAAATTCTTACCTTTTAAGCAGATTATCTATGTGATATTTAAGAATCAAAAGAACTATTTCCCCAAAGGAGAAATCACATCCTTTCAGCAAGGTCGATCATGGCAAGAGAAAATAGAGCCTCAGCGTTAGTCAAGTTTTATAGTTACATTTTTATAGTATTCCCAGACTATTTCATGAAAGGGACTATTTCATACACCTCATTGACCTAGAATCGTTCAGTACTTAATGTCAACGGCTCGTGATAGACTGTACGAATCAACACGCTTTTGTTTGCAGCTTTGAAGCGATGTGATTACCCATAATGCTTCAAACACCCGCAATGCTCAAACTGTAATTAAGTGATTAAACCGTTCAATCAATTAAATGGCGATGAGCTAATCCACTGTTTACCTGTTAATCAACACTTTGAAAACAAACATGGGAATTTATCATGTTCGTGCAAACAACACTAAAACTATTGGCACTACCTTGACTCTACATTTTAGAGGCGTATCTCTTTTTTGGTTTATAAAGTAATACCATAGCGGACCCGTGGCGGATTGGTATCGCGCGCGACTCCGGAGCTCATCACGTGGGTGGCGCGGGTTCGATCCCCGCAGTCACCACTACAGTTTGTAAACAGGTGACGCTAGTTAACGGTTGAGGTTTAGTGGTAGAGAGGACTTTGTAGGCCTAACTTCACCTCGTTTAAGACAAACTTTATCTTCTTTTACCTTTACCATAAGAGGTACCATACACTATCACGAAAATAGAGGCAGGGAAACTACCGGAGTGGGAGACACAGTTCAGAGTGAGAGAGAGGTTTCGTTGAAAGATGCCCTCGTGCCTAAGGTATTCCAACCTCGTCTTAGATCAATCCTGATTTCTCAAGCGTTCTATAGCACAGTCGAGTTCAATTAAAACTTTGCATGTACTTTCTGTCTATCCCGAATCGTATGAAATTGAGAGCCTAAAGGCTTGATTTAAATTTAATTTTGTTTTTTATACAATGTTGAACAAATTGAATTCAACAATTGTGCTCGCAATTGTACAATTTGTTACACTGTCACGTTAATGTACTAGGGAAATAATTAAAGTAAGTTACAATTTGTTCACCGACTTTTACATTTAGAGATGATTTCGTTACAAAAGACACTGAACTAGGATAATAGATTTTACACGATTTCGAAAGCCAAGAAAAGTGTAATTGAACTTATTGTGTTGATTCAAATTAAGTTAATGTACCTCAACAATTTTACAAAACAAATTGTTTTTAACATATATTTTATTTCCATACTACAGAGTAATATTCAGGGGTCTGTTATTGTGAGGTGAAACAAATACATGGGATCTGAAACAACCGCAAAATCAAAGTTGACAGTGAAAACGGGTGAATTGAAAAGTCAAAGTATATATTGGCATTTATTCCCGTTCCTTCAACAGCAATATCCCTCAGGCACTTTTATATGTTCAACTCCAATATGAAACCCACGTGGGAAACTAAGTGCTTCAGTATTTTCTGTTACTTCATTCGGAGTTCTAATTCATGTCAATAGTTCTTTCAACAATTTGGAATGTAATCTAACGTTATAGAAGTATTTTATGTCTTGTTGAGCTGCTGTTTATTCCATTGGTCGTTGGGCTATTTTAGTTAATGATCGAATCTGAGGAACAGTCAGCCCTGGTTTGTAACAAAACTGCACCTCATCATCCATCAAAACACTCATCACACACGCCATCGTCCCATATTTACACTAAATTAATCTCTAAGAGTTGTCGGTGTCTCAAAGCGAAAATATCAAAGTAAGCGTTGGTTTTTATGTAGTTTTATTGTAGGAAATTTTAGATGAAACCCCATGAGGGAATAGAGATCCTCAGTATAAATAATTATATATAGGCCTAATAGAAATTTTAAAATAAAACCCCCTTGATTATTTGTATTGAACATTTTTCAGTATCTGTTTCAGCGCCAAGGCCATGATCAAGAACTTATTTGACTATAAAATCATGTTCATGGGCCTGCAAGACATATTTATTCTATTTTGTCTAAATAGCACTTAATTAAGACAATAAATTAAATAACCTTTTCTTTTATTTTTAACGACAATTTGTACTTAGAAAGGTTAAAGGTTAAAATAAAACACAACCAAATGTAGTATTGTCAAAATCAGAAATAGATGGTAGAATTTCCAAACTAAGAAACATTCAAAGACCTTGGTCTAATATAAACTATTAAAATAATGAAGATTTAGATCAATAATCCAATACAGAATTTATATTGTTGGTGAAGCCTTTCAGAAACAACGTTATCAGAATAAACACCAATAAGAAGCTGCCTCCTGATTAACTATGAAATGTCACTAAATGACTAAAATCACTAAATCACTATTTGAGATGCCGACCACTCTCATGAGGGTATTTTAAGGCAAATATGTGGTGAAGGATGAGTGTGATGAGTGGTAGTAATGAGTGTGAGTCTTGTTACAAACTAAGGCCGACTCTTCCTTAGAATGGGTCATTAATTAATAGCCCAATGACCAATGGAAATACAAGGACCAACGGCTTAACGTGACTTCCGAACCACGCAGGTGATGGTCTGATATGTCTAAACGATGGTGGGAGTTGATGCGGGTATCATCAGATGATCACTGAGACTATCTGAGCCGCTTTAGACCCATATCATCCTCAAAACCTGACCTCCATAAAGCTGGATTACAGGACCACGCCACGAGTCCCAGTCGAATAATTGTCTTTTGACAATTTCGAAAATTTGAATCTCCACGTACATAACCTATACCCCTTGCAGCCAGACTAGGAGAGGTATCGAACACAGGTTTGCTTTGTTTAGCCAAATATAAGAGCGCAGTAATGACTGGTTGTATCAAGGCTCTCATATCATGGAAACTGTCTCTGAGCACGCTATCCAAGACCAACGCCCCTATCAGGCTACACACAAGGGTGAGTGCATGGCCGAGCGTAAGCAAAGTCTCTATTTCAACTCGACCACTGGGTCTGCCTCGACGCTTCTATGCAAGGGTTTACGGCGACCCGCTGTTCACCTTTAAAATTGTTTTGACAATAATAAACCTGTTTTAAAACTAGGGGAGATTTTCGACACGCGAAAAGAGCGATTTTTAGAAATTACGCGTTTTAAATGCACAAAAGGAGTTGAAAAGCACTAAAACTTGGACAATTTCAAAATTTATTTTTGCAACTGTTGAACAACTTGTGAGAAATCAGTTTTATATACGTGTCGGAAAACTCATCTAGTTTCCAAATATGTCATGTTTATTAACGTAAAATTATTTTGAATGGTGAAAAATGGGCCACCGTAAACCCTAGCAAGCGCATGGTTTGAAAATTAGGGCGCATCAGTTGAAAGAAGGCTCGTTGTCTAGCCAGTTGCTACTTGCACGGTGTCGTGTGTTCATTGGATAGACAAATTCAGCCTATCTCTAAGGTGACCACTGAAATGGAACCTAAACCGTTCTTCCGTCCGTCTGGATTTTATGAGATTAAATTGGAAATCAGAATGATCAACACTTCAAACGACGTGTTTAAATGAATAAGAAGTAAACTTTATACGTTTCTGGCAAGAAAGGAAAACACAAAGCCTCAGAGAATGTTGGCTGATGTAAAATTCAAGACAGTCCTGAGAAGAAAGTGGTCCAGACCACAGTTTGTGACTGGCTTACATCACTTGCGATATATTCCAGGTATACAGGGTGTTTCGTTAATGTGGGCCACCACTGGGAACTTGTAAACTGTAGGGTTTACAGAAAGGTTTAATGGGGAACATTACCTAGATTGTTTTGTCCCAGTATTAAAAATACGAGAGAAACTTTATTTAAAATGGCCGTCATTTTCCAATATGACAGATAACTGAAGAATATCATAAAAAACCTGATATTTCTTATGATTTTTTTGGGCTTTGCATAATTTTAAGACATCTTTATTCTTGAAACTTTTATAATCAATTCTAACGTTTAAAAGATGCATCTACAGTTTAAAACAGCTGCATTTTCTATGCTATTTGTTGCATCTTTAGCTGCGTATATTTCCTCAAATAATTGAGATATAAAAAATGTCAGTTATAAAATGTTTTAAAATTATACAAATAGTCTAAAAGTATCCTAAAAATAACGGGTTTTAAATATTAATAATAAAATTACTAACTAATAAACCGTAAATAAGAAATATGAGACAAAGCTTGTTAGGCAACTTTATATTGAATCTGTGACCTGTCATAAGCGTGTACGGGATACATACCCGCTGTGAAGGCAGCTCATACAAAGCATGATTGTGCGTTTGACGTCAACGTTTCTGACATCGTCTGATCACCTATGAACATTGAACATTCAATCTTCGTTTAGCTGAGAATAATTATATTGATTTAGTTGGGTTACCCTAGTGGAGAAGGGGATGCAATAAAAGAGCGTTTAGTGAGCAAAATAAATTTTTACGCTTTTTGACACGTTTATTTTAGTTTGCAACTAGTCCGTAGTTTTTATGACGAGAAGGAATAACAGATGAATTTCTTTTTAGAGCTGATTTGTGTCATACGTAGTCAAATCTATTTTCCAAGCAATTTATTTGGTATTTTTGCATTAAACCCGCTACAATAATGTGACATAAACTTTTACGATACAAGAGACATTCAAACTACCAAACTGAGAGATACAGGACGGTAGTTAGAGCACGTTTTCCTCTCAGGCAAGAGTTCAATCTGTCAACACATTACTAATTTCAATTAAAAATGCCACGATGGTCAAGGTACTTAAAACTTCTAAAAATTCGGCGTTTATTTCAGGGGCGTTTTATACTAAGTACGACTTCACAAAAATCACATTTAGAATACCTATAATTCATAGACTGACACTTGGGCAAAAATGGGATGGTTAATGTTTGGGAATCTGTAAATGCAAAACACTATATTATTATTATTTCGAAAAAACACTTTTATTTGCAACTGTTATTGGTAATACTTGCAAATGAACGTTACAATGTACAAGTAAAACTCCCTACTTTGCCTGATAGATACCTGCAAGGTAAAATAACGGTGTTCAAATAACCGGAACAGTTTTGATAATGTTGGAGTAATATTGAAGTTGATGCAACAACCGTTGACCTGAACTAACTTGTAACATGTAGCCCGGCATGATTACCGTATCTCAATATCTCCACAGTACAAGCGCTTGTGTGAATCCTAGCGGATTTTATATACGGGTAAAATTACACCGGAAGTGCTTGTTTCGGCCTCTTAGGCCCTTCTCTAGGACTGTAGATTTATTTATCAGATTTTCGTGAAATTCTGTAAAAAATGTTACTTTTGTAAATATTTAGATTCACTTTGTTAACCAGCAAAATTAGATCAATGGAAGTTCCCTTTAAAGGTATATCCCCCAAAAGGACCGTGGCAGCGTCCGTGGCTCAGTGGGTAGAGTCACGGCTTGCAAAGCGCAAGGTCGCGGGTTCGATTCCCGGCGCAGGCACATGGGTTTGGACCGCTTTCCCAACCCCATTACCAAAAGCGTTTGGTAATGCCCACAAAAATCCTACGTTAATTCTCAAAATAAAATGCCATTGGCGTACACAGTAAAAAAGGGGTTTATGCCGTAACTTGTTCTTTTTAAACGATTTCCATTAATCTTGGTATACATATTTATGGTACCGTACCCTGACACGTACTCAAAATCAACATATCTGTTTAGCCAGACCAAGATGGCGGTGAAAATCTTTTCCAGCATGACGAATTTTGTTGGTTCCTAGTAAACATGTTAAGATAAGGTATCGTTAATGTTTATACAAATTTTACCCCAAATTCGGTAAAAATATGTGCATAACTTTGACATTTGACTCAGAGGGTGTTGAGAAGCCCAAAACTGCAAACAGTTTTAGTCTACGACGTTTTGTTCTCTCTGGGGATAGAAATGAATTCCTATGGAAATTCTCGAACAATTATTATAGAACCAGATTTTAACAAATCCATACCATGAACCGAAATCAGTAGCTCTACGTGAACTACTGAGCGTTGAATCAATAAGTAAACAACAAAGGTCCCAATAAAGTACCTTGTGGAACACTGTAAATTAATCAAGCGTTTGCCTCTAGCGGTTCCAAACACTGCACAAAGCAACGTCATTACTGAAACTTAGAAACATTGCTCTCTGTTACAATATTCAACGTGGATTTCACTCGCACTGACAGACAATTTATCGAATTTTCATTTGTTGGAGTGGAACTGATAAATGTAAATCACTAAATCACTATTTGAGATGCCGACCACTCTCACGAGGGTATTTTTAGGCAAATATGTGGTGAAGGATGAGTGTGATGAGTGGTAGTAATGAGTTATGATGTGTAGTCTTGTTAAAAACTAAGGCCGACTCTTCCTTAGAAAGCCCAATGACCAATGGAAATACCAGGACCAACGGCAATACCAGGACCAACGGCTTAACGTGACTTCCGAACCACGCAGGTGATGGTCTGATATGTCTTAACGATGGTGGAAGTTGATGCGGGTATCATGTACGTCTAATTTTCCTTTCTTCTCTTTTTGTTTTCATACCACTTAACTCTATGTTGGGTAAAATTGTATACATCTCAAAAAGACTTTAATCTACTTCTTTCAGTTCAGACCGCGTGAAAACATCATGTTAATTAGTTTGAAATATTTCGGTCTCGCTGTGGAATACAATTTTCAGTCAGTGATTGGCTGGAAATGAGCTACTTGCTGTCTGCTATCCTATTGGTGACAGGGCTGCCAACCGTTCACTGGAGCAGGGATGCCAACTTCTCAATTTTCTCAGTCATACAACTTTGGTGCTGTATTTTAGTTTCTTGGAAAATTCTTTCAAAAGCAACAAATTTAATCTAGTATGTTAGGTAAGCACCTATTTTTATCAAGAACTGGTTACCTCAGAATTCTAGTTAACATTGAAATGTACTGATTTCAAATGTAGGAGAGTAAGCGCTAAATGTATTTTTCAGCCTTAAATAAGCCAAAAGTGCCATATTTGGTGGTAACTGTATGGTTTTCTAAGGAGTCTACCTAGAATCCCGTCAGGGTAGTAAATAAGTATTGTTAAACTCATTGCTAAACTCTGCTGGCAAGGTGTCTCAGTAGAGAGGACATTAACAATGTATCATACTCCTCCCTTCTCAACCCCCTCACCCCCATCATCATCAGGGATGTCGGCAAATTAGAGGTCGACCGCTTTGATTTATTAAATCTTCACTTGTCTGGGCCAATCATTTTCGATTCTAACTGTAAACATAATCAAGTGCTACCGTGAATCTTGGCGAATTTCCTGCTACGAGGGTGAGTTATTCAAAGTTTTTCCGAAATCAAAAAGCTTAAGGTCACATTTTTAGGGGGAAACGCACCCCCTCCTAAAAGGGTCAGCCAACACAGGGCTTCATTTATATCACTCTCCCAACTGAATGCTCGTATGTATTATAACTCGTCTGTATTATAAAAACTTAGGCACAGGAGCATTTATAATCTAATCAATGTTGACTAAATTAACTAATGCTTGGGACAACTAACGCTCATGGACTGCAGTTCTGTGTCTCCCAGTCCAGTGGTCGTCCCTGTTTCTAGAATCATATGAGTGTTTATCACTACCTCTTATGATATTACTGTACTTTTGTATTTAAAAAAGTCTATAGAGTAAACAACATAGCCGATGCGTAGCCACAAGTGCTACCGTGAATCCTAACGAATTTCCTATATCGGGTAAAAACTATGCCGGTGCAGTATGTTACTCCTTTTTGACCCTTATGTTGAATCCTAAAGTTTTACCAAATTTATTCGAAAAGGGATCATAATTACAGTTTTTATAGCAGAAACCCCCATTTTCGGGTGGAAGCGGTCACTTCGCTCGGTCAAAATTTGCGAACCTAACCAAGAGATTAAAAAAAAATGAAACCGAATGAAAAAATGTTTGACCGGTGTTGGAAAGCTAAAAATTACATTGTTCTACGACGTTTCGTCATCTTTGGCGACTAGAAATGAATGAGTTGAGTTCTTTTCTTTGGACATTCGCTAACAAGGTAATGTTAGTACAGGAGTGGACCCGTGGCGGGTTGGAATCGTGCGCGACTCCGTAGCTGGCGCGGGTTCGATCCCCGCAGTCACCACTTACATTTGTAATGTAACACTATGATAACGCTAGGTAAAGGTCAAGGTTGAGTGGTAGAGAGGACTTACTTACTAACTTCGCTTCGTTAAACGAAACAAACTTTACCTTTTAGAATGCTTGCGTACACGCAATTCGTGAAGCCACATAAATTATAATCCCACAAAATTTGCCACAACACAATCACCATACGTAAATGTTTTCTACTTAAAATAAAGTAAAGTACAGTGAAGTTTTCTGCGATAAAATTTCGGCCAAGGGAATATAAGTTTTAATGTAATCTTCTTCAGGTCCCAGCCCGGCTTTGAGTGTAATTACTTCGCTCCCGCCCGGTCCCCAGGCCAGGCTTTGCCGAGCACCTCCCCGGGATTATAAATATAATATAAACAGCCGAGTAATGCTTCTTTTATAAGGGAATTTATGTGTGAAATTGAGCTATTCATTTCTTTTTTAGTGGGGACAAACTGTGTTGAACCAAACTATTAGTTTTCAGATACTGAGTGAGTCAAATAGCAACATTTTACGAGAAAATGTTGTTAATAAAGGTAGAACAGAGGTAAATATTTTCTTGTTTAACGAGGCGAAGTTATGACTACAAAGTCCCCACAACCACTCAACCTCGACCTTTACCTAGCGTCACCGTTTAGTCACATTACAAATTGTAAGTGGTGAATGTGGGGATCGAACCCGCGCCACCGGAGTGATGAGCTCCGGAGTCGCGCGCGAAACCAATCCACCACGGATCCACTTTGGTTAATTTGATAAAAGTTTTGTGAACAAGATGTAGGTTCTAATTAAGCTAAAAAATTGGTGAAATATAAAAATCTTTCAAAATGTAGACTTGTTGTTTGCTTTTTTACTCCAAGAAGAATATAATAAATATACTTTAGGACTATAAGTTAATGTGTTTTTAGGTGTTTTATTTGATGCACTCAAAAGATGAACGTTTAACTATGTTGAACTAACAATATTGAGATTTATTGAACTAATACTATTGTGTATTTGCAGGTGAGTGTGCAGAGTTTCATGAAATCCCTTTTCCTCACTGTAAGTTCAAAAGCTTTTTATTTACAAAGCCTGTAATACATTCATAAGTACTTTTTACCATTGCAAATTTTTAAAGTTGAAAACGGTAAAAAACTAAGTAAGGATTAAATATAGTCCTCTCTATATCACTCAATTTTGAATTTAACCTAGCGTCACCGTATAGTCACTTAATAAATGTAAGTGGTGACTGCGGGGATCGAACTCGCGCCAGTGGAGTGATGAGCTCCGGAGTAGCGTACGACTCCAACTCGCTATGAATCTAAAACAAATCATTTCAAAACAGGTTAAAAATCTACGAAAAAACAAAAAATGTATATTTATTTTTACCGTGTAGCTTTCTTAACAAATTCCTTTACGATATTTTACGACTAAATGTATTTCAGGTATTGGCAAAACGCAGGGTTATATTATAGATAAAATGATTTTGAAGGCAAAATTCCTATTCCTTTCGAAAGATGTCTAGTAGAAGAGTATTTAGTACATTAAATAAGTTCTTGTAATTTTTCATCTTGTATTACATGAAATTTAACTCCTATATGACGAAACTATTTATATCGAATGTTTTTTTACAGTAATCTTTTAACAATATTTAAAATTATTATAAAAGTATCCACTTTTTTAGAAACGAGAGTTTGTTGTCCCTTAAAAATTGTTGTTGCCGATAACGTAGATTCAATGGTGCTTTGCAAAGCTTCTCTCGTAGTAGTTCCACGACACGCCGATAGAATGCAGCTCAGTTCACTTTTGTAGCGAATTTGTTTTGCTGGGCACCTTCTCTTGAATGTCATTGCAAACCGTCCTTGTTTCAAAAAACTTACAAGTTTGGAAAATATTCTATAACAGCGACAAAATAATGAAAATAATTTAATACGAAAATGCCACGTTATAATTTACATGGAAACAAATGCAGTTGATATGTTTTAACAAGCCGATCCCAGTGAACTAGCTTAAGGATTATTTCATTGAAATTGGATATGCTAGCTCCATGTTTAATTTAACGATCTGGTATTTTTGAAATTGTATTCTTCTACGATTAACCATTATGTTATATTTATAAAGTAGTTCGGTAGGTCAACGTGACTGGACGGTGTTTGAATCGGAGGAGTGGTGAGTTCGCTGTGAACCCGACACAGTGTTGATTCCAGTGTTGGTTACCAGGATGCGCTACTAGGTGTACTTAAGGTTATACTTGAGGTACAAAAACCAAACGCCTAGAACGGGAATCGAACCCGCAACCTGAAGATCTGGAGGCCAGTGACTTTCTTTGCCCCTAGAATACCGATAAAAAAATTGCAAAGGTCATAATGTTATGATGAGTTTGCACGTGGCATTAATTTGTTTTTTTATAATGTACTATTGTGTTGGAAAAATACATTTAGATTATCTTATGACCATACTCAGGAGGTGGCCATAGCTCAGTGAACTTCGCACCAAATCAGCCTGGGTTCGATTCCCGGGCGCAGTGATAATTTTCACGATGACCACTCCCCGTGGTTCGGAAGTCACGCGCTAAGTCGTTGGGCTATTAATTAATGACCCAATCTGGGAAACAGTCGGCCCTAGTTTGTAACAAGACTACCTCTCATCATCCATCAAAACACTCATCACACTCACCAGTCATCCTATATTCACCTTAAAATACCCTCTAAAAGTGGTCGGTGTCTCAAAGCAAAAGTAAAAGTACTTATTTCGTATGTGTTAATAACAAGTTTAATAGACTATTAAGACTATAAACTGAAATTAAGTACCGCTCAGTTGTATGCCTAAGTATGATTTAACTTACTCAAATCATCATTTGACTTTAAAAAAGTAGAGCAAATAAATTTCAACTTAAAATATATACCTTTAACCAAGTTTGTTAGTAAATATTTAAAGAAAAAACGTTCGAACCTTCTCGAAATGATCAACGTCCTCTAAGCTTTAACTAGGACAACAATCCAGACAACAATGTACGTGACAAAAGAAAATGTACAGAGACTATTGTGGAACGAAATTAACCTGGCAATGATAATGAAACTTTAGAAGAGAGAAGGTTATGAGCCAGGTGAAGAGCTGGAAGGGGGTGGAGGGGGCGGCAATAGGGGGTGGAATGGGCTGGTGGGGGAGGCTCAACAGTTTCAATTTGGGGGACAAAGAAAGTGGGTCAGGTTGTGTGAAATATTAAACTGCAGACTTGAGATTTCTAAACAGTCAAGCGAGAAAACTCTCTCCTGTAATTTTCAAAGCCGACGGTATTTTTAATTCTAATATTGGAAACAACATTTTATTTTATTGGCTATACGCTTATAAAGTGGTTGTTTGAAGTCTTAGTTTCTTCAATATGTCCCAACATTCGGCAAATCGTCACTCCTTCTTCTTCTATAGTATTTTTGTTGTTGGAGAAAGCGCTGAACTACAAAGTAGATTATTCTTTTTAAAACAAAGTTCTTGGTAAGTGGGCTCCATTTTAGTTGCCTGTGTTTTTGGGTTAGAACTGATTTTTCTAAATTTAAATCATTTCCTTCTAACTTGTGTCATATAATTATAATTAGTTTGCTAGCACGATGTGTTCAATCTAACGTAGGCCTCATTCAATTTGTTGGCTACCTTTACTTTGTTTACAGTTTGTTGTTGACGATGTTTAGAACTTTTGAGGTTAAAACATAATTGTTGACGATTTCCAACGTTTTTTGAACAAGAATTCAACACAACGTTTCGTATCTGGAATCTGATCTCGTCTTCAGGGGAAAAATATTCAAAACACCACGCAAAACATTAGACAATGAGCTAGCTGGAGACGACTTTAATTGAACATGTTTTATACATTTTAAAAGCACTTATAACATGACCCTCTTTTACAGCTAAAACTATAAAGATTCGAACCCGCGACCCTCGATTTCCAAAACCCTGTAGCCCTAAAGCTCAAAAACATTTTCCCACTGACTCAATCATTAGTTTTTACTCTACTCAAATAGGTCTTGATATTTACATGTAGTACGGGTGGTCTGAGACAGCACATCAAACATGAATACCAGCTGATTAACGTTGTATATTATGTAAAGGTACGTCACTCCCCGAGCCTGTTGAGCTGTTAAAGGTCAAAGGTGAACCTAACACGATGTAAACACGTTTAGTTATGCTTCTAACGTGAACTAGACAGCCTTTGCATCAGCTAGTGAGGTGGATGAATTTGCGTTAGACGTTGTGTCTTACTTTGAGGACTTTTAATTTACTTATTTTTGACTTAATGTAATTGATGAGTAAATTGAATCAGTAAAGATCAAAGTAACTAGTTTTGAAAACTCGTTGTTTGATGGGTATATTTCTCGTTTCCCAAAATATATTCAACCTATACGCATCAACATGTATTGAGGGAAATCATCATTATTTACGAAGATTTTTAAATAATTACTACGAATGTCACGACCGCGTTTGGTTTCCTGTAGACAAAAACATTAATAATTTATAAAAACAATATAAAAGAAAAACGGGACACACTAAATAGATAGACTCGTAATTTTAAAAGGAACAAAAACCTTTCATGACTATGTCTTTCTTTTTTTATTATTTATAAACATGCATTACGATAAAAGTTATTGCCAAACTACGTTTGCTTTTCTTTCGAAAGCAAGGACATCGGAAAATATAAAACCGGACAAAATCTAATAATTATTGTAATTTACTCGTCGGCCAGGAATTGAGTATAACGCCTAAAGTTTCTGTAACAGTGTAAAAGTCAAAGACGGAACTCAACGTTGTCTTTGTTTAGCTCGTCTCTGACCTTTGCTCCGTGCTGTGCTGCTATCTAGGAGAACATGCAAGGAACTAATCATCAAGTTCTATTAACAGAACCGATCAATCGTGGACACAGCGTTGCGCCTCTGTTCCTGTACAGTGTTGAACATCTCACGGAATCAACGTTGTCTTTGTTTAGCTCGTCTCTGACCTTTGCTCCGTGCTGTGCTGCTATCTAGGAGAACATGCGGTAATCATCAAGTTTATTAACAGAACCGATCAATCGTGGACACAGCGTTGCACGCCTCTGTTCCTGTACAGTGTTGAACATCTCACGGAATCAACGTTGTCTTTGTAGCTCGTCTCTGACCTTTGCTCCGTGCTGTGCTGCTATCTAGGAGAACATGCGAGGAACTAATCATCAAGTTCTATTAACAGAACCGATCAATCGTGGACACAGCGTTGCACCTCTCTGTTCTGTACAGTGTTGAACATCTCACGGAATCAACGTTGTCTTTGTTTAGCTCGTCTCTGACCTTTGCTCCGTGCTGTGCTGCTATCTAGGAGAACATGCGAGGAACTAATCATCAAGTTCTATTAACAGAACCGATCAATCGTGGACACAGCGTTGCACGCCTCTGTTCCTGTACAGTGTTGAACATCTCACGGAATCAACGTTGTCTTTGTTTAGCAGCTCGTCTCTGACCTTTGCTCCGTGCTGTGCTGCTATCTAGGAGAACATGCGAGAACTAATCATCAAGTTCTATTAACAGAACCGATCAATCGTGGACAGCGTTGCACGCCTCTGTTCCTGTACAGTGTTGAACATCTCACGGAATCAACGTTGTCTTTGTTTAGCGCTCGTCTCTGACCTTTGCTCCGTGCTGTGCTGCTATCTAGGAGAACATGCGAGGAACTAATCATCAAGTTCTATTAACAGAACCGATCAATCGTGGACACAGCGTTGCACGCCTCTGTTCCTGTACAGTGTTGAACATCTCACGGAATCAACGTTGTCTTTGTTTAGCTCGTCTCTGACCTTTGCTCCGTGCTGTGCTGCTATCTAGGAGAACATGCAAGGAACTAATCATCAAGTTCTATTAACAGAACCGATCAATCGTGGACACAGCGTTGCACGCCTCTGTTCCTGTACAGTGTTGAACATCTCACGGAATCAACGTTGTCTTTGTTTAGCTCGTCTCTGACCTTTGCTCCGTGCTGTGCTGCTATCTAGGAGAACATGCAAGGAACTAATCATCAAGTTCTATTAACAGAACCGATCAATCGTGGACACAGCGTTGCGCCTCTGTTCCTGTACAGTGTTGAACATCTCACGGAATCAACGTTGTCTTTGTTTAGCTCGTCTCTGACCTTTGCTCCGTGCTGTGCTGCTATCTAGGAGAACATGCAAGGAACTAATCATCAAGTTCTATTAACAGAACCGATCAATCGTGGACACAGCGTTGCACGCCTCTGTTCCTGTACAGTGATGAACATCTCACGGAATCAACGTTGTCTTTGTTTAGCTCGTCTCTGACCTTTGCTCCGTGCTGTGCTGCTATCTAGGAGAACATGCGAACTAATCATCAAGTTCTATTAACAGAACCGATCAATCGTGGACACAGCGTTGCACGCCTCTGTTCCTGTACAGTGTTGAACATCTCACGGAATCAACGTTGTCTTTGTTTAGCTCGTCTCTGACCTTTGCTCCGTGCTGTGCTGCTATCTAGGAGAACATGCGAGGAACTAATCATCAAGTTCTATTAACAGAACCGATCAATCGTGGACACAGCGTTGCACGCCTCTGTTCCTGTACAGTGTTGAACATCTCACGGAATCAACGTTGTCTTTGTTTAGCTCGTCTCTGACCTTTGCTCCGTGCTGTGCTGCTGCTATCTAGGAGAACATGCAAGGAACTAATCATCAAGTTCTATTAACAGAACCGATCAATCGTGGACACAGCGTTGCACGCCTCTGTTCCTGTACAGTGTTGAACATCTCACGGAATCAACGTTGTCTTTGTTTAGCTCGTCTCTGACCTTTGCTCCGTGCTGTGCTGCTATCTAGGAGAACATGCGAGGAACTAATCATCAAGTTCTATTAACAGAACCGATCAATCGTGGACACAGCGTTGCACGCCTCTGTTCCTGTACAGTGTTGAACATCTCTCACGGAATCAACGTTGTCTTTGTTTAGCTCGTCTCTGACCTTTGCTCCGTGCTGTGCTGCTATCTAGGAGAACATGCAAGGAACTAATCATCAAGTTCTATTAACAGAACCGATCAATCGTGGACACAGCGTTGCACGCCTCTGTTCCTGTACAGTGTTGAACATCTCACGGAATCAACGTTGTCTTTGTTTAGCTCGTCTCTGACCTTTGCTCCGTGCTGTGCTGCTATCTAGGAGAACATGCAAGGAACTAATCATCAAGTTCTATTAACAGAACCGATCAATCGTGGACACAGTATTGCACGCCTCTGTTCCTGTACAGTGTTGATAATTATATACACAAGTAGAAAGTTCCAATCTCAACTTAGGTATCAAACAATCCTCCTAATCCTAAGACACAGCACAACCTTTCTGAACACCATTAGGAGTAGTGAAGTACTTCTTCTCATTGGTCTCTTTGAAACCGGAACCCAACAACAACTTGTTCCAAAGGTGACTCAAAAAGGTTTTGCTAGTCTATGCCATTTATAAAGTTATTTAGTCTTTAGTTATGGTAGATCATGTAAGGTAGATGTACTAAATAGAAGGTTGATTATGTTTACCTTTTCATTTTAATATCGGTTTTATTTAACGTGTACCTGTGAATTTATACGTGTACATATTTATTTTCTTGGCTTTCACCATTTGACTTTCACCTTAGAAAACTTATTACCAAAGACCAAGGTCTTACCAAATTTCAAATTGTTTAAGCTCCCCCGAATTTATTTCTCCTCTTTCAGTACAAACGCATTTAACATAGTGGACAACGTGTTTTCCTACACCGATCTCTCTAGCAGTGAATTGTTGGCTAGCCTGTGGAATAGATTGGTAGACGAGTGGTTCCGGTTCCCAGTTTGCAACATCGATCTAACCCAGGGACCAGACAACAGATATTTCTCTAGCCGGGGGTTGCAATTCACTTCTTGGTTAGGGACTGTATTCTTAGGAAGTATGTCTTTGTTAAGTGGTTTTGTCCTTAGGGGCTTGAAATTGTAACTGTTATTTAGGAAGAAGTTAGCTTACGTTTGTTTGGGTTATAGAAGAATTTTGTTTAGATATTTTATTTGTTTCTACCGCCATATGCAATAACAATGCTATCTACAGTAGTATCAATGCTTGAACAAAGTATATTTCAACTGTAAAATGGATTACAAAAGTTCTAAACGACAAATATAGAAAATGCTCAATTGTCTATAATTTTAAAGGAATACATGGTCGCCGCGTAGCCACGATCTCTACCGTGAACCCTAGCGAATTTACTTCAACGGGGGGATATTTTACACTGGAGGAGCTACTTTGGTAATAGAGGGGCGTACCCCCATAAAATGGACACTTGGCGTGGTCCTGTAATACAGCTTCATGGAGGTCAGGTTTTGAGGATGATATAGGTCTAAAGCGGCTCAGATAGTCTCAGTGATCATCTGATGATACCCGCATCAACTCCCACCATCGTTTAGACATATCAGACCATCACCTGCGTGGTTCGGAAGTCACGTTAAGCCGTTGGTCCTTGTATTTCCATTGGTCATTGGGCTATTAATTAATGACCCATTCTAAGGAAGAGTCGGCCTTAGTTTGTAACAAGACTAAACCTCATAACTCATTACTACCACTCATCACACTCATCCTTCTCCACATATTTGCCTTAAAATACCCTCATGAGAGAGGTCGGCATCTCAAATAGTGATTTAGTGATAGAAAAGAGTTAATGGAATAAAATAAGGAAACTGTCCTGGGGAAATCACATTCCGCTGTAAATAATTTAATTCAGGATTCAGGAATCATGAAAGTTTTCAACTGTCTACTTTCCTTGTTAACATTTACATTAATATTCAGATGGAAAACATCAAGTGCATTTTCTATCAAAATAAGCAACCATATTATTGCTTCATTTCGGTGGAGTTTTCCTTCTGAATAATGTATTTACTTTGTGTTTGCCAATACAATTGACCCACATCTTTCAATTCTTTCACATCTTTCAAGTAGTTAATCAATACTTTACACACAACTGAATGCATTGCTAAATTTAAATGCAAATGTATATCTAAAGATGCAAAATTTTGTACTGTGTGTGTGTTATAGGTTCAGTGTTTGAAGTTTTTGTTGACTATATTACAATTTCAGAGGCTAAAATATGACATTTTCCGTCGTTTTGAAGAAAGTACACGACATTTCGGGATTAAGAATTGACCCCGTCTTCAAGTGAAAAGTAACCTAAAACATAACTCAACACAGTAGGAAATGAGCTAGTCTAAGTCATCAGCACAAGCTGACCACTCACCATTTATTTTTTACCAGTCACCCACCACCAAATAACCCTAAACTTTATTTAGTTTTTTTATAGTTTTGTAAATTTTTGTTGTGTTTGTTCCTTGAACGTATTAAATTTTTATAACAACTAACGTAGAAAACAAAACAACATTGACAAATACGTTAAACAATTAAAAGGCTAATAAAGAATTCAAACACATCCACGGCCAGTGATAGCAATGGTGTACTTATTACACCATGGTGATAGCTGCACACTGACTGACTGCTTGGCCAGCCGCCAGAAAGCCCAACTGGCCAGCTTGGAGCAGCGGACGACCACATCAGTCTGTTACCGTTGGTCAGTCTGATACACGGCTGTGATTGGTTGTCCGCTCTTCCGAGCCCGCCAATAAAGTTCCACCTGGTCAGTGTGCAGCTGGCACTTGCTGTGGACGTGTTTGATTTCTCTCTTTGTTTTGTTATCTTCGTAAAGGTTAAAATAGATTGTATTGGTTTTGGGATAGCTGTTATGTAAATTTAATAAAATAATTGCAGTAACTGGTCAGCTTGCGCTGATTACTTTGGCTAGTCTATCTCTAATGTTTGTAAACGTTTTAGATACCTTTCAACTGAAGACGGTCACAGATTCGCAGATCCCGAAACGTCGAGCAATATTTTTTTTCACGCAAAAACTATGGTAAACGTCCATAATAATATTTTATCTCAGGTGAAATTCGTAAAATAAAGTAAGTAGTCATAAGATTATTATAGCAAATAAATACTTGAGACTACGACATAAAGCACTGTGAGTATAACGTATTCCAGAGCGGTTTATGATGGACTAGACTATTCCCCTGGCGAGCGTTAAATAAACCATTTGCCTGAGATAGAGCAGGGCTTCAGGAGAGAGGTTCTAGTTGCACTGAGAAATCGATGCTCGGGTACCAGCTGTTGGTTGTTTCTCACTTTTCTCTCAGTTTCTGAACAAGGTGAAAAGTATGACAATGTAGCTACAAGTGCTACCGTGAATCCTAGCGAATTCTTTGTAACGGGGATAATTTATATTGGAAGGGCATTTTTGGGGGGAAAACAACACCCAATGTGTTTAAATTTAGATACGCCTATTTTATATGCTAGTGGTAATTTATGTTTTAAGTTTAGCCCTATTTATTTTGTAATGTATATGTTATATTCGTAATGTACAAAAAACAATCGTTATACTCGTAGTTATATATTTTGTATTGACAAAATCTACTTTCTATATAGAGTCCGTGCGTTTCTTCGTGCCGCTTGGTGAAAGGGAAGTGAGGGACAAAGTCGGGGAACAAATCAATGTTTTCAAAAAGTACAGTAATAGCCTTTCCTCACAGTACGAGTGCCATGGAAAGACTGAACAGTTGGTTACCCCCACCCTCGAAAACCCAGTTATAACTGGTTGTAGTCGTCAAGGTCAAGCGCCACGAAGAAACGCTCGGACTCTACTAGGTAAATTATAAAACAGCTGATTTATGTGAAATGTTCCAATTAAACACACAGTGATTCTTGCCATCGTTGACCAAAGTAAATTTCCACCCAGTTTTTGATCGTCAAAGGGAAGAAAATCTGACGAAATAACAAAACTAAAGTAACTTTAAAACGATCGATTAAGGAAGTACGGTTATATGACTGGGACTCGTGGCGTGGTCCTGTAATCCAGCTTCATGGAGGTCAGTTTTTGAGGATGATATAGGTCTAAAGCGGCTCAGATAGTCTCAGTGATCATCTGATGATACCCGCATCAACTCCCACCATCGTTTAGACATATCAGACCATCACCTGTGTGGTTCGGAAGTCAAGGTAAGCCGTTGGTCCTTGTATTTCCATTGGTCATTGGCTATTAATTAATGACCCATTCTAAGGAAGAATCGTCCTTAGTTTGTAACTAGACTACACCTCATAACTCATTACTACCACTCATCACACTCATCCTTCACCACATAGTTGCCTTAAAATACCCTCATGAGAGTGGTCGGCATCTCAAATAGTGATTTAGTATGCATTAGGGTAAACTGTATTCATTTAAGGTATTGCTTCAACTTCATAGGCGAAACAAGGTATTGGGAAGTTCAAAACTGCTCTCTGCTACGGTGTGTCGTTCTCGAAATTAATACCTATGGCCTATGACAATTGTAAACCGTAGTTGTTAGTTTACCCTCTCCGAACGTGAATCTGTCATGTCACTAGTCTTGCAGTAAAAGACCACGTAAGTCTGAAACCGCAAGTCAAAGCGATATCGTGAGTGTAGCGAACAGCCTCGTCAAGGTTGTTATCATATACAGGGTGTCACAAAAATGTGTAGCACGAACCGGATTCGTTTACCTTTGTTCTGTAGAACCGGATTCTACATACAAAAAAGTAAGTCGAAAATGTCCAGCATCATTCGGCTTAGTTTAGCCGTAACCCATCATTTTGTATATCTTTAAAAATAACTAATAATTTAAAACCTTTGAGATATTTTTGTAAAACTTGGTATAAACTTTAAATGCTTTCCTAATAACATTTTCCAAAATATTTGTTATCCAACTAATCAAATTTCAAAATGGCGGCTATTTAAAAATTTCAAAGTGAAATTCCAATTTAATTCCATTTGCGCGGTACACATTTTTGTGAAACCCTGTAGGAAGGCTGTGAGCGTAACTAACAACCCAGTAACGCCTGTGTAATAGAGCCCGGAAAAGAAAATTGCAACGGTAATTCGCCTCAATCACGCCAGTGGCCTGTACTTGTAATTTACCCTGCGGAAACGGTGTTTCCCGGCGTGGGAGGCGGGACAAAGGCTGGTCGTCACCGAGCTCCTTTCCCCCTCACCAACCCCCTTGGCTATGCTGTGAGGGAGGGTTAGGGGGTGATCGCCCCCTGGTTTCTAAGAAAGCGTAGGAGAGACTACGTCACTAGTTTGACGTCATTGAACGGTTCGTGGGACGATACCCGAGGGTTACGTCTGCTCCGGGCTCTGGGCGCTAAGGAATGTTGTGTTTTCGTCAACCGGAGACGTCAATTTTAGAAGACAATCTAATTTTAAATTTTAATTTATTACACTACGGTAATATAAATTTACTTAGTTGCAATTCACCTTTCACTAACAACTCAAAAAATAAGCGGTTCTCAAATAATAATCCGCAGTTGGGCCCGATAGGACGTTTTTGATCACGGTTTGGGCAATTTGCACGTGAAAAGAGTTAAGACTGAGTTTTGCATAAATACAAATATATCTCTAATAAGACAAAACTTGACTTTGAACAGACAGTGTACAGACAGACTGACGGGGCCTATGTACTTTTGAATGTGATCTAGATGTAGCCATGTGAATCAAAAATTTTTGAGAAATAAGTGTACACATGTTTATTTAATAAAACATTTTTTATGACAACTGAACTAGTGCGTCTTTTAGTTAATACAACGAATCAAAATATACATTCTTGGTAAATTACTCGTATCACTTAATATAGAAACCAAAGGTAACTACTTTTTCAGCCAATTATTGGCAACAGGTCAAATATATGCTTGCTGCCCACTTAAGGTTTGGGTCCATGCTGGGTTCTTGCTTAACCAGGACGCGCTTCTAGCCTCATACACTTTAGGCGCAAAGTAAATCAATGTCTCTACTTTTTTAAATTTAGATTTCAATTTATGTACGTTTAACTGTTAGTGGACCAATGGAATTTATTAAAGGATGATGTCCGTTTAAAATGTAGAAGTAGAACAATAATTATACAGCGACAATATTTAATAACATTAACTGTTGTGGAGAGTCATCCTCAGTAGCTGGTTGACTGGCTGAGACAGTCTCACTAGCCAGTCAACCAGCTACTGAGGATGACTCTCCACAGCGAGGTCGAAACGTTTAGCAGTATTTGTGTTTCAACATTAACTGTTGTTCGCTGATCTCTTTAAATAATATATCCTAAAGGCGTAATACCTTTACATAATAACACACCATAAGAATAAGACCCCTAAAGCACAAGATTTATCTTCAAATCTTCAATTATGAGGAAACATATAACTACACAATTAGCTTGTTAAAACTCTGAAAGAACAGCTTTTTTTATTTAAAATGGACTTTGTTACTAAAACAACGTTTTGTTTTGTACACATTCCAAGTTTAATCTTACAGAGAAATCATCATATAAAGCCAACAAATTGGTTTCACAGTTTATATGGGTGCTTTGTATGGGTTCTTTTCCCCTCACGCCGTAGTTTATAAGATCAGAACCCATATCAAATCCATCAACACGTTCTTAGTATTAGGCCTCTTTCATTACACAACATTTACTTATATAAATCGTCATTGGTCACTATTTAAGAAATATTGTAGGCCTATTTTATGATTAAAAAATATTAATGTGTTGATGCAGTAGCTGAACTTTCTGAAGGAGTGATTATTTTATGGTGTTGAAAACCTTTAAATATTTTTTCAAATCGGTTTTGAACGTATAGTTTTTAGGGATTATACTTTATTAGTTTTTTATTTGAAAATTAGTTTCGGCTATCAGTTAAACCACAAAGACAAATAACATTGGGAAGTTCAAGGCTCTTTTAGAAGTTTGAGGTTTGTGGTTTTAGTCTTCGGTTGTTAGAATTGACATTTCTATCCGTAACTAAAATACCGTGACGGATAGCAGTTCTATTTTTATTTGTCTGTTTACTTTAAAGAAACAAATTATACCACACGTTTTACTCCTTGCTTAATCTTAAACATGCATAGTTATAAGTGTCTGGAATTGAAACATTATTCACTAAATTACTATTTGAGATGCCGACCACTCTCATGAGGGTATTTTAAGGCAAATATGTGGTGAAGGATGAGTGTGATGAGTGGTAGTAATGAGTTATGAGGTGTAGTCTTGTTACAAACTAAGACCGACTCTTCCTTAAAATGGGTCATTAGTAATAGCCCAATGACCAATGGAAATACAAGGACCAACGGCTTAACGTGACTTCCGAACCACGCAGGTGATGGTCTGATATGTCTAAACGATGGTGGGAGTTGATGCGGGTATCATCAGATGATCACTGAGACTATCTGAGCCGCTTTAGACCTATATCATCCTCAAAACCTGACCTCCATGAAGCTGGATTTCAGGACCACGCCACGAGTCCCAGTCAATTCCATACGTGTTCCATCGTTTTACTGAACAAGAAGAACATGACGTTTCGGGATCAGGAATCTGATCACGTCTTCAGGTTCCCGTTTTCATCTGGTGACGGGATTAGATTACAAGTTCCGAAACGTCGTTTTCTTCTTCTTAAAGGTGGTGGATTACGTCCGTATTTTTACTTCAATCTCAGAAATTCTACATCGTCCCCACAAACTTAAGCAAACAATAGTGTTTTGAACTATGTACTGGATATTGATTTATTATTTATAACTGACCATTATTTGTGAGAAATGGGTTAATAGGAGCAGCAGACGAATCTCAGGACTCTATGAATTATTCAGGAACTGAGCTCATTGGATCGAACTCGACAGATATTTGTTCTCCTGCAACAATATCTTTGTGCCACTCTGGAAACACAATCTTTGGGTTTTCTTGTTAATGTTTTTTTCGACTGGTAATGTAAAATAGTGATAGTCGTTTTTATTTGTGTATTCGTTTAAAAAAACGACTATATCGAGAAAAGTCAATAGCTTCATCTATTGGGAATTTGTTCCATAATATTTTACGTAGGCGATAAGATTCAAAATTTACGTAACATTACGAATTTAAAAGTTATAAAAAGTCGGCAAACAACGGAATTTCGGAAAATAAAAGTTAACGTTTTAAGTTTAAAAAGAGGAGTAACAGCTAAAATACTAAAAGAGAAAAGCTTCAAGCAGGTCCATCCAAAACGTAACCTTAGGTTGACCCAACCTTTTCGATTTTTATTGAATCGAAATTCATGATATTTTAGACTCAGCAAAGTTCCCCAAAAATACTATTCTGTAAAGAAGTTTGAACATAAAAAGGCAACATTAGATTTTCTTAAAACATCTAGTTTACAAAGGGTTAATTGTTCGTAGCAAAAGGTGCCAGATGTTATCTGTTTACAAAAACATAAAGCCAATATGATTGTTTCAACTTAATTTTGTTGCCCAAGAATAAGCATAAGACTTTTAAAACTTTGGGTCTCATGAACAATATTATCATTAATACCATTTGATAATCTCCACTTCCGAACATTCAAAACACACAAAATACGGAGTGTTCATGATACATTTGAAATTTAGGCCCTATAAAAGTAGTAAATACAACTAAAATTTATAGTGGTGTCATCAGCGTATTAAATTTGCTTGCAGGCTCCTAGATAGTTGTGTTACTTTTATTATTACTATTGTTTTCTTTAATATAGAGGAACGCCATTTTAAATTGTTATATCGTTAACAAATAATATTCAACAGCTATATTGTACAATTAAAAATATTATGAACGAGGTTGGGATTGTAATAAATACTTTCACGTAATAAGGTTAATAGAGAAATCACGGACGAATTCGCCAGGAACTTATAAATTATTCAGCAAAAGCACTCATTGAATTCAGGAAAGGACCCATGTTTTCTTCCTCGGTTATCTCTTTGTATACCTCAGGGGAAAACTACACATTGAACATGTACATGTTTTAGCTGAAATTGTTGTAAAATGAATGATATTTTGTTGGCGTATATTCCAATAGTAGTCATGTTCTCTTTGAAAACTGTTGAAAACTCAATTTAAAGATATATTTTTTAAAATCTTTTACCTCTACACATTTTCCTCTGCGTTAGAAATAATAGCGGATAATTCCATCGTTACTGAATAAAATGAACCTGAAATGGCATCAGATTGCAGATCCCGAAACGTCGTGTTCTTTTTTGTTTTTCTCACTTAAGGTGGAAAATTTCCGCAATAATATTTCGAATTCACTTTTAAAGAATTCATTGGTTTTTTATAAGGACATTAAATGTTTGGATTTGTTTATATTTGTAGATCAACAACTAATTAATTTTGATATTGTTCTGTTTCAGGTAAGACTTTAGACCATATATTCAGATTTGAGCCGTTCCTGTTTCATCCGTAGGTAAGTACTAGTAAACTCATAATAGTTTTACACGATTTCCAAACTACTAATTACCAGCTGGAACCCAATATTCGCTCAAACTCATCTTTCAATCTAAGACCGGTTGCATTTTACAAACAAGCGGATAATTTTAATGTTTATTCAAATTAGGTTTGCAGCCTTGAAATCCATGCAGATGTTCCCTGACGATAATGCCCGTCACTGTACATTCCAATGCGACTACTATGTAATTTAAATTGGCACCACTGCTCAATTGAACAGTCATTACAGTGACAGGCGTGTCTGAAACGAACGGGTATTTAATGTTTGCAGTTGGCAGCACTAAGTGCAGTTCTTGAATGGTCGATGGGGGTCAATTCGCTTTGAAGATCATAGGTGCCGCAAGTGATCGTAAAAGTGGAATAAGTATTTTATTTTCCAAAAGTACTGTTGAATTATCAGCGTATATTACGTTTTTTATCAATAAATAAATCTTTTATTGAATATACAATATACATTGTATCGCAATCGTCAGTGTTTTAGGTTATCTAAAATTTTCCATTCATTCACATCGAAGTATCTTTCAGAGTATTCTTTCGTTCATTTCATTCATTCGCATTATTCCCACTCCAGCCCAATAGTCTGTCTGTCAGTTTTAAGGTCTCCCAGTTATGTGCCATGAACTCGTCTGTGCTGTAAAATGCTTCCTGAGCTAGTATTGTTTTGAGACGAGATTTAAATGCCTTCGGCATAGTGGCACCTTTAATCGAATTTGCAAGTCTGTTGACTAATAAAACTCCTGCCTGTGAAGGCAAACGTTCATGAGTTACCGTCCTGTGTCTCCCAGTTCGGTAATCATCCCTGCCTCTCGTTACGTAAGAGTGTATGTCTCTACCTCTTACGGGGTCGCACTTGGATCTAAAAGAGACAGATTTCAAGGATATGGAGGCAAGTTTTAGTTTTAGAAAGCTGGCTTGCACGACTCTCTCTATTGAAGTTTTGCGATTGTTCGGATTGCTTGCGCAAAATGAAAAGCCTAGAAACATTTGCATTTGAGCAGCCTCCCACAAGGCCAAACCGTAGGTAGGTGTGGGTAGACAACTCCATAATACGCCGTCATCAGTACCTGAGTTGTTGGGCAGTATTTTGAAATTTGTCTCAAGACATAAATGCCTGAGGAAATTTTGGAGCAAACGTGTTCAACGTGGTAGTCCCAGATCACCATTATCAAGGTATATCCCAAGAAATTTCGTTGAATGAACCTCTTCAATTTCAGTTTCGTCCAACGTGACTGTTGGATTGTTACTTGCACCCGATTGCCGTAGGCAAAATGAATGAAAGATGATTTTGTAGGATTGGTTTTGAGGTTTAGCTAGTTGAAGTTTTGAATAACGCTATTGAGCTCGATAAGGTACTGGATTTGGATCAAACGCAGTTTTACGAATACTTGACTCTTCACAATACAAATGTAGTGGGGCTGCCTAGTCCGAAATGCATACGCATATTTGTAGTTTAGCCACTGTAAAAATAAGCATACGTATGGCAATCGTCAACAAATTCGTAGATAAAACAAATTCGAAAACTACTTCATTTGAGTGGACTTTTGTCTAAGGATCGGGTTTAACAAGGTAACGTTCTTGAGAGCAGATAAGGAAGTGCATGTAAGCTTAATAATGTTTATCAAGAAAGGTAATGTGTAAAGGTTTCCCGACCGTTGATTTTCTAAAATTGTTTTCATACAACACCGTAATTATTTGAAACGTTATCATGACCCAAACGCGATTAAGTAGAAAAGTCTTTTCTAATTCAATTTATTCTGAAGATGAAAGGTACCCTTAGAATGATAAACGATTCAGTGCAACGTTTTGGGTTAAAACGTATATTTTATCCTCTTTTGTGAGGGTCTGGAAGAAGCGCACGTTGGCAGCACTGCGTTTATAGAGTATAGATGACGAAGGTCGATCACGTCGAAGGCCAGCGGGGAAATGTTATGTTAGTTTAACTACAGTTGGCAAGCGTGAACCCACTAAAGGAGCGTGACAATTGTGCAAAACACTTTGCCGCTTACTTACAGTAAGTAGTTCCTTCTCTCTCTTACTGAGAATAACGCCACTTGCTAGTTATATTGCTGCTAAATTATTAAAACGATTCATATTCTGCGAGGCCAAAATTCAAAGCTACAGTGTCTATTATCAAGGTGTTTAACGTGTTTTTTTTAAGTTTTGAGGTTTATTAATTTTTGTGTTAGCGAATTTCTTTTAGAAATATATTCATATTCATGCCGTCATCCATGGTAAGCCCAAGCCCAGACCATGACATAAGGACCGATCCAGACTCCAAAAGAACAAATTTTGTTGAACAATTTTCTAAAACATTAAGTGCATATGGTCTTCTCTCTAAAAGTCACATTTTTAGTCCGATTCGTTTATAATAGGGAGGATGTTTGTACTAATGTTCCTATAGTACATCTCAGCCAAGTTTGTTGGCCAGTAAAATCGAAATAGTTGAAGTCCTTTTGGAGGAGGGAGGTACGAAAATCTGTTGGTTTATTTATCACAATATTTTTTTACAAAAACCCATCATTATCTATGTTTATTATTGAGAGTGCTCACATAAAGACAACGTTTTGCATGGCCACCAGTTCTAATATAACTTATAATTAACTAATTCTTATCTACTCAAATTATTAGAATTTATCATACTACTTTAAACAAATATACTGTTAAAGCCTTATTATACAATTCTTACATACTAACGTATTTTGTCATGTAAAGTCTTGACGGACATGATATTACAACATTTTAAACTACATATGCATTTGAAGAAATTTATTTCAACTCCAACCTGATAAAAATATGTTGTATTGGACTATCACCGTGATACTGAACATAGTATACGTAACATTTATAACAAATTCGGCTACAAAACAGCTTTCAGAACAAAAGGATCCCTAAAAGAAATATATTCTCACACTACTACACCCCAAACCAACATCTATGATCAAACTGGAATTTATAAACTTTCTTGTAATGACGGTCAAATGCAATACATCGGGCAGACTTCTAGATCTTTTAAATAACGTTTTAAAGAACATATTCCTAACCAATCCAATATCCAAACATCAAAATTTGCACATCTTTCTAATAATAAACATAATTACACTGATATGAACACTAATATGAAGATTTTAATACACACTAGAAATACGTCAAGATTAAACATTTTAGAAGATTTCAAAATTTACAATGCATATAAAGAAAATCAAAATTTACTTCTTAATGAAAAAATTAACCTTGGAAATAATGAGCTATTCGACACAGTGAGACATCTAAAATCAACTTTCATCAAATAATTCTACTCTGTGTAAATTAATTTTAAATTTTCATATGTTTTATTTTATTTATTTGTAAACTTAAAAGTATGTAGTGTTATTGTTTTAGTTGGTCTTTCCACTCGACAATGACATTAATTTTGTCGAAACATGTTGTGGTTAATACACAATTTTTGAAGTTATCATTTAAATTAGTATTATTACTTTTGCAAACTGTGGTCACCATGAATAACAATATACTTATTGCATAATTAAAAGTTTTTTACATTTTTAATGACAAACGACTAAATTAGGAATCACTTTATTACAATATCACGTTGGCAACACTGTCTGCAGTGCGCGGCGGCGAGGTTGGCAGCGTGTGCGCGCACTGCCCAGCTGATTATGGAAGGGGGAGTGGTGGGGGCATCAGCTGTGCAGCGGCAGTCAGTTCCCGCCGCGGCGCGCTACCGCCTCGGTCCCTTATCATCCTTATCTACACTGTCATCTAGACCACGTGTAGCTACTGTAACAGTGCGTGTGTAGAGTGTAGTGTGTGTTGTGTTGGTGATTCAATATCAGAGCTTTCTGTGTAGATTTACTGTGTATAGTTTTCTAGGGAGTCGGTGAGTTGTATTTTTGGATATGGTTAATTTTGTTACTCTCATAGGGCAGCAATATTTTTTAGTACGTATTGTATAACGGTATTTGTGAACGAAACTTAATAACAGTGGTAAAAACTAATTAGCTACATAATTTTAAACGGAATTAAGAAAAAGTAAAAAGGAATTATAGTTAGTTAATATTAATAAAAGTTCGTTAAGTAAAAAAAACTAAATTTACCTTTCCGATTAACACTTTAAATTTAGCGCAGTGGTCAGTCCTAATGGTATTACACAAATAATTATATCTTAAAGGTTCTTTCCTAATAATTATCGTTTTGAACTCACCAAAATCCTTTATTAACATCTAGGGTGATACTTTAGCGGTTTAGTGTGCAACAACCTTACAAAGGTTTTACGAAAAAAGGAAAAGAACATATTGCAAGATTTCAGTGAACGGCCATAATAATACTATATTGTATATCATAGCTCCAATGACAATTAATGAAAACGTACAGTGCTCCTCGCTGGTCACACATAGACACAAGTATTATACAGGGTGTCTCAAAAGTAATTACTCATCTGGTATATCCGTGCACCTCTTTATGATGAGTGACTTTTGAGACACCCTGTATATCGGTCAGACTGTACTATTTAGATAAAATCCTCAAAAATAAGGCAGTTTCACGCGGATTTGACGAGCTCGTAAGGACGGATATAGTGGAACACCCAACCTGGGGATCTGGGTTTATATCCATGAGTAAACTCCGCATTTTACCCTCTCGCTCGTAAAATACCAACCCTAAATAACGTTCTTGTACAGTTTGGGTTGTGTTTTTCACGTGTAAAGTGTTAAACATGTGTTTGTGCTTAGGATCAAATGAAATGAAAAACGTCTTAATTGGTGGAGAAATAACGACAGTAAAAATATATAACAATTTCATTTAAACCTATACAAACAATTGAAATATACAGTATACTTCATTAGGAACTCTAAAAAAAAATATCATACAACACGTACAATAGTATAATTAATAACTTGGATAGTTAAAAACAAACACTGCATAATGTGTATTTTTTCGACATTAAAGTTGAGAATAGCTCGAAAGGTCCAACTTAACTTAAGGGTTTTACGAAACTTTATTCGTTAGTTTCCATACGAAGTAGAATTCTTTAGTAAACAAGCAGGACACATAGTTTCGGTATCTGTAATCTGATCACGTCTTCAGGTTTGAGGTAACCTAAAACATGACACAAAATATTTTTTTAAATGAGCTGCTCTTAATTGGTTAAGCTGATCAGTCGAACACAACCAGAAATCACTTAGTGGTAAATTGAACAGAAATAAATCTTCACAAACTAGCCTAGAAAATAAAACTACATGAACAAAAACATATTAAACTGTTTGAAAATCAAAAGCCTTAGAATGTGAAACCCCTGAAGCCAATTTCAAAAGCCAGGCCGACACGCAGCTAAGCGCTAAAGCGCCGCTTTAAATGAGAGCAAACTTATTGAACTTAAATTTCTCCGCTCAAAGCGTCAATTCGGTCTTCGGCCTCAGCTTTTCGTCCTGTATTGTCACGGTATAATGTCTCAGGCTGTTCACAACGCTCGGAGTCTCGACTCGGCCTTCGGCCTCAGGTTTATAGTCTTTTGCTGCTAGTTTAATACGTACAATGTAAAACATTTTATATTCATTAATCCACTACTCATTCCACTGTTAAAATAAAAATATTTTTGGGTCCATTTAAAAACAATTGAATTAATATTCTTAGTTTTGTGGGTATCGATGGGTAATACTAAATACATAGAGCCTACTCATTTCAAATTTCTTCAAAATTGTATGCAATTTTGTGTTGAGTTATTCAAAACCACTCTTTAGGCGAAAACTCTCCCCCAAAATGGGATTTCTGGTATTCTGATTTTGCTGGCAAACAAACTTGACCGAAAAAGTTACAAAATTAAAATGTGTACTAGTATTTATGAAGATCGGTCAAAAGTGCAATCAGTAGAGATGTATATATATACGCCACGTTCCATTTCACGCCCCTACTTCATTCATTATGTTATTTGTTAGGCTAGAAAATGCTCGCACTGCTAATGCTAACATTATTAAATGATCCATTTGGGATATATTTGAAATCGACTTTTATAAGTGCGTTTGTGCTAAAAATTAAAAAGTAATAATGTGTTGTATTTTAATAAGAGAAAGATAAGAACACTGTCCAAAAGTTCATATTTCGACTTTATAAAACTGCCTTCAACTGAGCTCATTAATAAAAGTAACACAAATTAATAATAATAAAAGTAATAATAGTAACAAAATGCATATCCATCGCGTATCCAAGTATATTACATTCTCCAATATGTTTGGAACCATTATAAAATTGCAATGATTAACGGATTTTTTCAGCTACGTATTTATTTATTTATACAATTATATATATACAGTTTTATAAAATGCTCGAAACGTGTTCTGGGGTTATGATCGGTGGTGCTCTTTGCATAATAACAAGTCTGGTTCACTCCATATTGAAGCATGAAATCAACCATCCAACCATCCATCTTATTTTGCTGTAGGTACTTGGTTATTAAACTAATATAGGAAACGATGTTTTATATAGAAATGATTTAAATAACATGGTTGTTAGGCACTCCCAATGACACAACTATATACAAGTATACGTAGGTTAATCCCAGCTGATTCGCCAGTCACGGCGTCAATCTCTGACCGTTGTTTTGACTTCTCATAATCACTCTGATGAGTTGACGGTTCCTACAGCTGACTCGTTCTCACTTGGACGTGACCGTTACATTTCGGATAGATTGCGCACTGCCATTGGTACGCTGACGCTGCTGGATAGTTGGCGGGTCGGTATCGCGCGTGAATCCGGGGCTCATTACTTAGGTGGCGCGGTTCGATCCCTGCAGTCACCACTTAAAATTTATAATGTGGTGACGCTAGGTATAGGTCAAGGTTGAGTGGTAGAGAGGGCTTCGTAGTCATAACTTTGCCTCGTTAAACAAGACAAACTTTACCTTAACTAAATCTTAGATCCCACGTACGTAATTCTACCCTTATAAGTTATTAGAATGATCGGGTTCATGTTTAAGAATATGTACGATTCAAAGGGGTTGTGTAAAAAGGTGCATTCGAATTTTACACTCTAGTCCCTAGTCAGTTAATCTCAGGTTCTCCCAATTTAACGCTATGAGTTCGTTTGTGCTATAAAATACTTGAGAAGTCAAGATTGATTTGAGACAATTTTGGATGCTTCGGACATCTTTAAACGAATTTTCTCATCTATTGACGTAGTGACCTCTGCCTGGGAAGACAAACGCTTATTAAATACCGTTCTGTGTCTTACAGTCCGGTAGTTGTCTCAGCTTCTAGTTTTATAATGTATATGTAACTATTTCTTATTGTCTTACTTAGTTTTGGAATTGAGTCGTGTCTCCAAAATGTCGAGGCAAGATAGGGTCAACAGTTTCATGTCTTCACTTTAAAAGTGAAGGAGTGAAGGCCGCTAACAAAGAGTGAAATTTCACTCTCATTAAAGTGGTTTTCAGTCTTTATATTTAGAGTGTTTGGATGAGTGTCTTTCTCTTGATTGTTCGAACTGCTTGTTTTGAATAAATTGGATATCTGTGAACGAATTTGGTAATCTGATGACGATGTGAACTCCTGTCTGGCATTGCAAACGCCTATTGACTACCGTTCTATGTCTCCCAGTCTGGTTTCCTGCTTCTAGTTTCATAAAAGTGTGTTTACCTCTTAAATTGGCAAAGTCTCCAATCTGTCAACAGTTTCAGGTCTTCGAATGCCACACGACTGGTTGCCTACACGACTCTCTCTTAAGAATTTTAGCGAAACGTTCATGAACTTCCTATCTGTGTCTCCCAGCTCTGTGGTTGCCTAAAAGCGTATATGCCTCTTATGACTGGGACTCGTGGCGTGGTCCTGTAATCCAGCTTCAAGGAGGTCAGGTTTTGAGGATGATATAGGTCTAAAGCGGCTCAGATAGTCTCAGTGATCATCTGATGATACCCGCATCAACTCCCACCATCGTTTAGACATATCAGACCATCACCTGCTTGGTTCGGAAGTCACGTTAAGCCGTTGGTCCTGTATTTCCATTGGTCACTGGGCTATTAATTAATGACCCATTCTAAGGAAGAGTCGGCCTTAGTTAGTAACAAGACTTCACCTCATAACTCATTACTACCACTCATCACACTCATTTTTCACCACATATTTGCCTTAAAATACCCTCATGAGAGTGGTCGGCATCTCAAATAGTGATATAGTGATATGGTGTTACCTCTTAAATTGAAAAAGACACAAGTCTCCAAACTGTTAACAGTTTCAGGTCTTCGAACTCTCGCCTACACGACTCTCTCTGGAACTGCTCGCTACTCAGCAGCCACTAGGCAGCTGCAAAGTCACCTTGAGTGTAAATATGTTTGATTGCCGACTAACTACTCGTACTAAGTGTGGACAAATAATAACCGGGTGCTGGCAGCGAGAAGGTCTCATCCATAGCTAACCAGTAACCGCTCTTGCACAATCTGCCTTGCAAGTGTGATCAGAGAAACAGTAGACATCCTGTGAGCATCTACAGTTCTGTTCTGGGACTGTCTACTGTGATGATGGAGGTAGAGGTTATTGACGAAATGTCGTATGAGTATATACAGGGTGTCCCATAAGTGCCAGACTCTAGGAAAAGGTTATATGGGTCAAAATAAAGAGAAAATTAAGAATAAAAACTTTTCCGAAAACGCTTAATTAACCAGATATTCGCCATTCTATATTTGACATAATTATTTATTATCTCTCACACCACATATCAAATTTGATTCAAACTTAGCATACATTTGTATCTAAGTAAGAAAATTTATGGAAAAAATTACCAGCAAAATCTAACTTATCATTTTAAAACTGTGGCTATTTTATGGTGTTTTAGGGCATTTTTGGAGTTACACCTTAAATAGTGAATAGACGGTGAGTTTAACGATGTACAAAATACTGTTTTGTAGCAAATTTTACCATCTATCTATTGGCACCAAGGTCAAAAATCGATTAAGAATCAACAAAGTTACAGTGAAAACCGTGGCAAACATCAAGATAACAAGGTGGAAAATTGTCTGTTTTCATCCAGAGTTTCCCTTAAAGCTTCGTTGTTTCCCAATAGATTTTTATGATCTTAAAGCCAATAGATAGGTAATAAAATTCACTTCAAAACGTTATCCATTACATTTGATCGTAAAACTCATCGTTTATTCACTATTTAAGGTGTAACGCCAAAAATGACCTAAAATGACCATAAAATAGCCACCGTTTTAAAATGATACGTTAGTTCATCCTGGTAATTTTTCCATAAATGGTCTTACTTAGATACAAATGTATGCTAAGTTTGAGTAAAATCCGATAAGTGGTGTGGGAGATAATAAATAATTAGTGGCAAATATAAAATGGCGAATATCTGGTTAACTAAGCGTTTTCGGGAAAACTTTTAGTCTTAATTTTCTCTTTAATTTGATCCATATAACCTTTTCCTAGAGTCTGGCACTTTACTTATGGGACACTCTGTATATTACGGGGTGGTATATTGGGGTGGTCATAGCTCAGTGGTGTAATGCGTGCTTCGCACCAAATCGGCCCGGGTTCGATTCCCGGGTGCAGTGATAACTTTCCCCGTGGTTTGGAAGACACGTTAAGCCCTTGGTCAAATTCATTGTTCGTTGGGGTGAAAATTAACCAATCTGGGGAACAGTAAACACTCAGCACACTCACCCTTCATCGCATTTTCATCTTAAAATACCTTTTAAGAATGGTCGGTGTCTCAAGTCAAAATATAGACGTTGTGTGCTTTGGAAATGTATTACTAATTTTTCAGACTGGCTACTAAACTGACGTTTGACTGCTTAGGTTTTTGATATTCAAAGATTGGCTTATTGTATTTTGAAAATGGCAATTAATGTTTCTGACTGACGTATTAAGCCTAGGCTCAATGATTTTAAATTAACATTATCATTGTCAAAACTCTTTTTATGACTGAAATATTTTTACAACAAGAACAGGACGTTTCGGAATTTACAATCTGATTACTTCTTCAAATGAAAAGTAAGATAAAATAAAACATAAAGTATTGGGAAACGAGCTAGCCTAAAACTATCAGCGTACGAAAAATCTCCGAAAAATATTTCAAACCCAAAATTTTTCACGCCTGAACAGCAACGTTTAGGCAAATACCTTTTCCGTTTTGAAAATTAAAATATTTGGATTAAGGTATTCTAATTATACTGATTTTTTAAGTGTTTTTTTTCCTTTAAAGTAGCATTAGTACTGCTGTAATATAAAAGCTTAATAATTATCTGAGGCAATCACACTATACTGTACATTAATAACACAAATATTCAAGAGTTTTTTTTCTAATGCAAAACCCCAAACTACTCACTCAATTGACCGTTTCACGTTCCTACAATAAATAAAAATAAAAATCTTTTATTGCATAAACAATATACACTGTATCGCAATCGTCAGTGTTTTAGGTTATCTAAAATTTTCCATCAATTCACATCGAAGTATCTTTCATACATACAGAAGTATCCATTCATTCATTTCATTCATTCGAATTATTCCCACTCCAGCCAAATAGTCTGTCTGTCAGTTTTAAGGGTCTCCCAGTTATGTGCCATGTACTCGTCTGTGCTGTAAAATGCTTCCTGAGCTAGTATTGTTTTGAGACGAGATTTAAATGCCTTTGGCATAGTGGCGCCTTTAATCGAATTTGGAAGTCTGTTGACAAATAGAACTCCTGCCTGTGAAGGCAAACTTTCATGAGTTACCGTCCTGTGTCTCCCAGTTCGGTAATCATCCCTGCCTCTCGTTACGTAAGAGTGTATGTGTCTACCTATTACGGGGTCGCACTTGGATCTAAAAAAGAGATATGTTTCAAGGATATAGAGGCAAGGTAGTGTCAACAAAACGCATTTCATCGTTGCTGTTGCAAATAAGCTCAGTTAAATTTCCTACAGAGCATGCAGGTACCCGTAACTTTTAATACCAACGCCACTTTCAAATGACAATGCATTTCTGCCAATGAAAGCAGTGAAGTACCGTAATTTATACAGGGTGTTCATGAAAGGTTGTCTCAAACTTTAGGATTTGGTTTATAAGACCAAAATAATGGGTTATGTAATCCAGTTCACCTAGTCTTTATGTTTCTGACTCCCTGTTATAAACACCCCGTATATGACGCGTCTCTAGCCTTTAGTATTATTTCACGTTTATTAAGTTTTGATGCGATGTCATCTCCCAAACTACAAAGAGCTTTAAGAAAAATACAAACTGACAGCTCTCCGAACCACGATAGTTCTTTTGTGACGTCAATAAAAGTATCGTTTAATAGGTAAAATTTAGTATGCGAAGTACACAAAAATGTAAGCCTCTAATACTGCTAACTTTGGAAAGGAGCTAAAAGAGTTTTCTTAAAAGACATGTCCAAATGGATGTTTCTCTGAATAGGCCTGCGTCAATAAATCAACAAGATTGATTTGTAAGGTCCACCATTTCAAACGCTTTTTCTTCAAGCCCAGAAGTCTGTGTATCTTTCTTTCTTTTCTTTGTGTTTCTAATGCAGTAAAATCCATGTTTAAATTTAACCAGGCGAGACGCAGCTAAGCACTATAATTTTCTATATTGATTCCGATAGATGTCTAAAAGTCTGATAGATGTTGCAAACATTTGTAAACTGACCCTTAAAAACCAATATTCAAAGTTTGCAAAATTTATCTTGTAGCATATGCCCTTAAAGCTTTGATAACCTCCAGAGTCATCCCCCACTACCCCTATTTTAGGGAGAGGGGCAAACCCCCAAAATGTGCCAAGAAATACTGCGGTTGACCCCTTAATATATGTGACAAAGCACGTTCAAAAACCTTTCATTGGGGGGGTGAGGGGTCGGACTTTTCGGACACCCGGTACCAGTTAATTTCTAACTTCATCAAAATCGGATGAATTTTTCTGTTTTACATAATTAAATTCACGTTTATGGTAAAAGCCCTCTACCTTTCTTATAAGAAGACTTTCGGTGGTTCTCTAAAAATGAAGGATTAAAGGCCACTCATGCAGAAAAAGAGTTAAATTTTGCTACTTGGGTGTTGAAACCCAGCCACTCTCATTAAAGAGTAGATAGATTTTCCCTCTTTTGGGAGTGGCTTTCGCACTTTCATATTTGGTGTGTATTTTGCTGGTTTACTAACTTAACCGTTATACTTACAAAAGGAACATTTGTACGAAACTTCTGGCATTAAATGCCACCTGAAGTGGACCCATATTCATATGTAAATGAAGTTTTCAAAATGTAACCTAAAAACGCGTTCTGGGGATCAGGATTGGCGCTAATTTCATGGTCTTAGGCCTGAGTAGACCACGCTGACGGCATGATTACTTCATTTTCCTAAGAAGGCTAAACACGTTAGACCTAGTCCCCACCCCACCTCACCCACTGGTTCTTGTTGTAAATAAAAATACAAAGGATTTAAAAAATAAAACGCCCTGTTACCAAAAGAATAATTCGACCGCACATGTTAAAAGCACAATGTGAAAGTCAGGGATTTTCCAATAAATAATAAATGTACAGGGCAGCTTCGGGAGTTGACAGTACAAATTGAATTATTCAGGTTGAGCAACTTGACAAGGAATAATAACTAAAGTTGGTACACAACAGCTGTGTCTGCTGGAGCCAGGGCTGCCAACTAACTTTTCCAAACACTGTCAATAACAGACCAGCGAACCTGATTAGTTCGACGAATGAATTCAACCAGGAAATCAGCTGGAACTGATAAGTTTAATTAGAACAACGGATCACGTTGAAGCGTGTCAAATTTAATTGGGAAATTATTGTGTACTCTGTTGATTTTCTTTCCTTCAACTTTCCAAATAGTTTAAGCGAAGAGGTATCAAAACGGATGAATGGAGATTTGTGTACAGTTTCAAATGAAATCATCAACAGTTTTGAAGTTAAATCCAAAACGTGTTCATACGAATTCTTGGTTAAGTTTTCTTCAAAAATGGTAGTCGATTTAAGTACACAAACAGTCCAAACGGAAACGCCTGAAACATATCAGTGTACATTCCGCATTGAACAGGGTATGCATTCCGCATAGTAAGGGTTGACAACGTGGTTCATTTCAACTGAACGTAGCAGTCGTGACTTTTGACCAAAGATCCTTAGGCCTACGTCAAAAACTTTAAAAATTATCAGTTTATTTCTATTTCCACATTACAACACGTCGGAGAATCAAAGATTTAGCAGTTTTGAGCTTTCTAACACTGGTTGGGTAAAATGTAAAAAGTTATAGGAAATTCACTAAATCACTATTTGAGATGCCGACCACTCTCATTAGGGTATTTTAAGGCAAATATGTGGTGAAGGATGAGTGTGATGAGTGGTAGTAATGAGTTATGAGGTGTAGTCTTGTAACAAACTAAGGCCGACTCTTCCTTAGAATGGGTCATTAATTAATAGCCCAATGACCAATGGAAATAGAAGGACCAACGGCTTAACTTTCACCGAGGATCTGGTAGCTCTTGTTGGTATGTCTTTGAAATGTAACCTGCATTTGGATATACGAGTAAGTCTGTATTTATTTCATCAGTTCGAAACCTCACAAGTTAAGAATGTGACTTCACATTTTTACGAGTAACCAACTGTGTTTCTACCAAGCCCTTCGTCACAATACGCTATCGAGGCGAGCACTGTAGATAGTGAAGCACATGTTTTGCATCTATGTCACGCTCGGTTAAGTGCACTCACTGTTGCCAACTGTAGTTAAGCAAACATTACAATTCCCTGTGGGACCCCGGACGTGACCAGCTGACCACCTGAGCTGCACGTAGACACGGCTAGACGTCATCCACGTCGCAGACGGTTAGGTCGAGGTTAGGTTAGGTTGAAGACGGTTAGGTAAAGGTGGCGATAGTGTAAGTGCACTCACTGTTGCCAACTGTAGTTAAGCAAACATTACAATTCCCTGTGGGACCCCGGACGTGACCGGCTGACCACCTGAGCTGCACGTAGACACGGCTAGACGTCATCCACGTCGCAGACGGTTAGGTCGAGGTTAGGTTAGGTTGAAGACGGTTAGGTAAAGGTGGCGATAGTGTAAGTGCACTCACTGTTGCCAACTGTAGTTAAGCAAACATTACAATTCCCTGTGGGACCCCGGACGACCGGCTGACCACTTGAGCTGCACGTAGACACGGCTAGACGTCATCCACGTCGCAGACGGTTAGGTCGAGGTTAGGTTAGGTTGAAGACGGTTAGGTAAAGGTGGCGATAGTGTAAGTGCACTCACTGTTGCCAACTGTTGTTAAGCAAACATTACAATTCCCTGTGGGACCCCGGACGTGACCGGCTGACCACCTGAGCTGCACGTAGACACGGCTAGACGTCATCCACGTCGCAGACGGTTAGGTCGAGGTTAGGTTAGGTTGAAGACGGTTAGGTAAAGGTGGCGATAGTGTAAGTGCACTCACTGTTGCCAACTGCAAACATTACAATTCCCTGTGGGACCCCGGACGTGACCGGCTGACCACTTGAGCTGCACGTAGACACGGCTAGACGTCATCCACGTCGCAGACGGTTAGGTCGAGGTTAGGTTAGGTTGAAGACGGTTAGGTAAAGGTGGCGATAGTGTAAGTGCACTCACTGTTGCCAACTGTTGTTAAGCAAACACAATTCCCTGTGGGACCCCGGACGTGACCGGCTGACCACTTGAGCTGCACGTAGGCACGGCTAGACGTCATCCACGTCGCAGACGGTTAGGTCGAGGTTAGGTTAGGTTGAAGACGGTTAGGTAAAGGTGGCGGTAGTGTGTGCACTCACCACATTACAATTTGTGGGACCCCGGACGTACCGGCTGACCACTGAGCTGCACGTAGGCACGGCTAGACGTCATCCACGTCGCAGACGGTTAGGTCGAGGTTAGGTTAGGTTGAAGACGGTTAGGTAAAGGTGGCGATAGTGTAAGTGCACCACCATTACACCCTGTGGGACCCCGGACGTGACCGGCTGACCACTTGAGCTGCACGTAGGCACGGCTACGTCATCCACGCCGCAGACGGTTAGGTCGAGGTTAGGTTAGGTTGAAGACGGTTAGGTAAAGGTGGCGGTAGCGCGCACCACCACATTACACCGTGGGACCCCGGACGTGACCGGCTGACCACCTGAGCTACACGACACGGCTAGACATCATCCACGTCGCAGACGGTTAGGTCGAGGTTAGGTTAGGTTGAAGACGGTTAGGTAAAGGTTGCGGCAGTGTAAGTGCACTTCTACCACATTACAATTCCCTGTGGACCCCGACGTGACAGGCTGACCACCCGGAGCTGCACGTATCGGCCAGACATCATTCACGTCGCAGACGGTTAGGTCGAGGTTGGTTAGGTTGAAGACGGTTAGGTAAAGGTTGCGGTAGCGTGTGGGTACACCCTACCATTACACCCTGTGGGACCCCGGACGTGACCGGCTGACCACCGAGCTGCACGGCTAGACGTCATCCACGTCGCAGACGGTTAGGTCGAGGTTAGGTTAGGTTGAAGACGGTTAGGTAAAGGTGGCAGCTGTTGTGTAAGTGTTGTGTTGATTCTCTTGAGGTTCACTGGCGCAAAGAACTGGATTACGTTTGACACTTGATTTGTTTAGAACATAGAAGTCTTCTGTGGTCACTCTGTAGAAGAAATCTTAGAAAATATGCGTGAAAATTATATTTCTAACGACTAGAAAACCAGTTTTGCTGCTCGTAGAAGTGAAACGAATTTCGTTAGCAATTTATTGCCCCACTTTTCGTTACGCTTACAAGCTTAGACTACGGTTCTAATTTGCTGCAATGAGTAAGATCACGGGCGATACACAGGCTGTTTGCTACGCTCATTTACGATGTCTTTTACAACAAATTTATTATACATCGTAAAAGGGAATCGCATATAAATTTACTTATAGCGAAAAGTAACCTTTAGCCCCATTTGGAAATAGTGGGATTTTTATATGTATTTTTTACATTGATGAGTAACATTAAAATACATTTTATTTTAAGCGTAATCAAAATATGATTTAATTTAATATTTTCGAATAATTAAAACCGGTTTTTTATAGAAAATAGTCTCCTCCATAAGGGGAATTCCAATTTCGCTGGCTAACAAATTTTACCAAAGTATTCAAAAAGAACACGTGTACTAAGTTTTATGACCAAATTCAGGATCGATGCTCATTTCATGGTCTCGGGTCTCTGTTTTATCATGCAGACAGCATGCACATTCGTTAAAAAGATGTTTGTGCTATATATAAATTCTTTAAGTTACTAGGATATCGTTAATGGTTGCATGTATTTCTGGGTGTATTTCCTAAATAAGTGATCGGCACTATCTGTGGTTATATTGTGTCTTTATCACGAGGGGTTCTTCAAAATTCACTCTTCATAAGTATCCTAATTTTACTTACGACTATATTTGTCCCTCTTTTTATGACACCTTTTACGTTTAAACCCTCACAAACTGTCCATTTCTCTCTTGGTATAAAATGATACAACACAACTTTACATGTTGGTTAAGTCCAAAGCAACTGTGAACAGAATATATTTACATAGAGAACAAGAACACTGAAAGCTCAAGGTATTGTATGTTAAACTAGGACAGAATGAACGTAAGTAGAGTGAAGCTACTGGCGAAGTTATTTCCTCTGGTATAAGAAGTCAACTCATTTGCTAACACATGGTGTATCCCTTCATTTTGTAAATGGTGGTTTTCGTTTTTATAGAATTTAGACTTAAAATAGGAAAAGGGTTTATTCAACGAGGAGCTAAAACCTAGACCTTCTACCTAGCGTCACTTTTCAACGTAATTGGTGACTGCGGAGATCGAACCCGCGCCAGCGGAGTGATGAGCTCCGGATTCGCGTACGATTCCAACCCGCCACGGGTCCGTATCAGAGAAATCTGTGCTGTAAGCATGACTACAAGATGGAGAGAGTTCAGATATGTGATCTTGTAGGTACAACAAAAGTCATCAGTCCTCGTTGTCTGACGTGGATAGAAAACCAGGTAAAAAGCTGTGATTTTAATTTGGATATAGTCATTGGGCGGTTCTAATCTCAAACGATCGTAGTCATTCGCTAAGAAAATTACGTTGATCTTAAAATATGTTACCTTTGAAGACTTGTGAGGTTAAAAGCTTGAAGAACACCAGGCAATAGCTGCTTATTGGAATTTAAAATAAATTCCATTGGTACAACAAACAATTCAACAAATATTTTATTTTTTAAACACACCTCAAAAGCCAATCAGTATGCTAACAATCAGTAGGATAATCCATCTGTGCAATTAAGAACTTTAAACCATTTTAAATAATTTGGAAATTTTGGTGAGGTTGATTTTATTAGCATTGCTAAATCCAGAAACTTCGCATTGAAAACGTCGGACAATAGAAACAGAGTAGCTTAGTTTGTTTCCACCAAAGATTAACCACATTGTATTTTGTCTGCTTCATGTCTACGAGTAAATGTGTTATTGGTGGAGTTACTTGTCAAACAACAATATGCCAAAGAGAGAAAGAGTTATTTATATAAAACAGCTGATTACAGAAGGAATCTAGGAATCTTGAACACATTAGTAGCTCCAAAACAACACATTGTTGTTGTTGTTTTCACTTTCGCTTCTGTACTTGCGTCTGTTTGTAAACAATGGTTGAAATGTTGTTTAGAACGCTAATGCCAGGTTGTTGTTGTTTGTGCTTTGTTTTTTAACTGTGTTAATTTCGTTCTGCTCGGTGGATACATTTGGTTTGGTTATTGAATAAATGTAACTATCGTTGTTGTTACCTTAAGCAAAACTTGAATAGTGCCTAATATTTTAAGTTGTGTAGATTGGTTTTATTTCATTATGAGCGTAAAACAATTTTATCGAGCTATTGAAGGATTTATATTTATTCAGTGAAAAAGGTTAGGACTAATGGAAAAGTAAAGTACTTTGAAAACCATGTTTTTGATTTTTTTTATTAAAATATGAAGAAATCGATTGTTCACAAAGAAAATTGATTGTGCTTTAATCGTTAGGAGAAGGAAAAAGAAGAACCCTTGAATTAAAATTAATCTACACACTCGGTTTAGGGTATTAAAACGTCTAAAAGGGAAGTAAGGACAACGATGTTCTCCCTACCACTCAACCTCGACCTTTACCTATTGTTTCCACATAGTCACTTTACATATGTTAGAGGCGACTGCGAGGATCGAGCCCAGCCAGCGGAGTGATAAGCTCCGGAGTTGCGCAAGATTCCAACCTGCCACGGGTCCGCTAAATCCACCACGGGGTCTTATAGCCCATCAATGGTATAATTGTGTATTTCCACTTATAATTATATTTAAAAAGTAATTTTTGTTTAGGCACAAAGAACAATCTCTCGATGTATTTTTGGCTTCGAATACTCTGTTTACGTGTCTAATAAACGTACCCGTATGGAAGTAATATCGCGTTGTTTTTATGAATTTTTAAACGGTAGACTAAAAAATCAATGAATAGTTGTGCTAATATAGAAAAACTAATTAAAAGTAAAATTATTTGTGTAAAATACTATCAAATGTTGTTGATTATTTTCAAATTTACCGGTTTTATGCCAAAACTATCTCGATCAAGAGTTGGTATTGAACACTTTGCGCAGAGTGGTTGAAGGAATGCAGGCAATTAGAAACTAATTTGTCGGGAATTGGATCGGGGAATGTAATGGACAATGTTGGCCCTACTGACATCAGCTGTCCATCCATCCATCGATAACATTAGTCGATACAAACTGCTAAACTTGTTAAGTAATTAAAATCGCATAGTACGTTCGTAGAACCTCATAGAAATGCTTTTGGACTAGTTTCAATATGATTTATATTTGTTTGTTTACTATTTTTTATCGCGATATATATTTCTGAACTTTATACAACGTAACTTTAGCAAAATATTTAACGTGGTTTAACATGGAATAAAAATCGTAAAATAGATGCCGTGAGGTTTTTTTTAGATTTAATTTTTTTGGCTTAAAACTGGATACATCCTTGTCTTAGTGAATGTTTCGTGGGGATGGTCAATCACTATTTGAGATGCCGACCACTCTCATGAGGGTATTTTAAGGCAAATATGTGGTGAAGGATGAGTGTGATGAGTGGTAGTAATGAGCTATGAGGTGTAGTCTTGTTACAAACTAAGGCCGACTCTTCCTTAGAATGGGTCGTTAATTAATAGCCCAATGACCAATGGAAATAAAAGGACCAACGGCTTAACGTGACTTCCGAACCACGCAGGTGACGGTCTGATATGTCTAAACGATGGTGGGAGTTGTTGCGAATATCATCAGATGATCACTAAGACTATCTGAGCCACTTCCTAGGTTCCACTCCTGGCGTAGCAGTAACGTCCTTTTCACGACGGCCACTCCCCGTGGTTCGGAAGTCACGTTAAGCCGTTGGTACATTCCATTGGTTGCTATCAACTAATGACCCAATTTGGGAAACAGTCAACCCTAGGTTTTTGTTGAGCTATGAATTAATGACCCAATCTGGGAAACTGTTGGCCTTAGTTTTTAACACCTCATCATCCATTAAACGCTCATCACACACACACCATATTCATCTCCAAATACCCTCTAGGAGTGGTCGGTGTCTCATATCAAAGTATCAAAGTATTGATTACAATTTAAATATACAGTAATATAATTTAAAATTTCACAAGTTTAGGCCTGTACGTGACATTTTAGTAGTACCTACCGTGGCTCCAGGGAACGAGACACAATCTAGGAACGATGTCGTTAAGACAATGAACTTAATGATGGGTAAGAATGAATAATGAACTAGCAGCTAAGATTTCCTGCAGAGAAGAAAATTAGGAGACCAGCTTTGGTGGATTATTTCCTTGTCGTGATTGCAGCAGATTATTCAAAGACGTGCCTTAACTTCAGTACGTAATTGGCACAATAACTTAGTTTGTATCGTCGTTTTATTTCTTTTGTTAATATTTTGGTGTGCACGGGGATGTCAACTGTTTGAATAAGGTGTGGTGAGTTATTTTAAAACATTTGTAGATGTTTGAGATGGATACAACTTAAATCTGAATATAATTTTACCTCCGTACTAAAGGGCAAAGTGACCGTTCCTGACGATGAAGGCATTGACGTTGAAAAGCCTCGTCCTGATTTAAAGTTACAATATTAGTTTTAGATATTTTAAAATTAGTTTGTATTACTGCTTCCAATATTAAGCACCTTCTTTCTGCCTTCAAGTTTAGTTTAGTTGATTTCGTCGAATAAATAACTAAAGTTAACATTTTATACATATTCTTTAGGCTCCCGTTAGCAAGTTATTGAAGGGAATACGAAATATACTATCCAGAAAGTCCTTTTAGCTTAGAGTTGAACGCTAAAGAGGCTCATTTGATGGCTCGGCCCAAGGCAATTTCCCCTCCAGAAGTGTCTGGGGGAAATTGTCTTTTCTGGACTTGACAAAGACTGACCCTTGGTGATTAACTTGTTCTTAACGCCCAACGGATATTAATTGTTACGAAATAATGCAAATGTTTTGCAATAGCCGATAGTGCTACCGTGAATCCTAATGAGTGTCCTTCCCAGAGGATTTTTTCACCAAACGTTATCATTTGTGGAGGAGAGTGCCACGCCGCCATCTTTGTATGGCTGAATTGCTGATTGTTAGTACAAGTATTAGGTGTGGTAAGGTCAACGTGTCTGCCAAGTATGAACAAAGGTTAAGAAATAAATAAAGTATTCATATCATGGACCTCCATCTTTGGTGGGAAATTCCCCCTAAAAGAGCTCTTCTAGTGAGCCAATTTTTCTGATTAATGGACCTGGAAATTTAAATGAACGTTTGTACCAAATTTTGCGAAAATCTGAAACATATTTCACATGAACGATCACACAAGTGTGTCCGTAGATCGCATTTATAGACGGGTTTTCACGAAATTCGCTGAAAAAAGGTAATGGTTTCGAAATTGACTCAGGAGTTGTTGGATAGCTCAAAATTGCTTTCCTTTTATTTTACGACGATTTAATGTATAGGGCGATAGTTCTGAATACTCCTGTTTCCTGTGGACATTTGCTAAAAGAAACATTGAGGTCTTTGCAACAATTTGAATCTATGAGATATAAGTGCTTTGATGCGAAAGAAATGGCATCCTGTATTGGATAAACAATAAATTCTGCAGAATATCTAAGTTTCATAGTTGAGTCGATCACATTTGACGTCAAACCTATAACATTTGTATCTACTTTCCCTTTACTTCTTTATCATTAGGACCAAATATCATAGCCGATACCCCAAAAACACTTGGTATACAGTCACAGGAAATAAGTTAAACGCAACTTTAAATGTTGCAACATTTATTCTGCACAGAATCAAAGAAGTTTGTTTACCACATGCTGATGGGTCTGTTAGATTTGAACAAGAAATAGATTCAAGTCAGGCTCTGACAAACAGAGAACGGATGTACGTTAATCATCTGATTGTTGAATGGACAACCAAGAAGATGTGTTTGAGAAGGAAGATTCAAAAGAATCACACTGTTTGTGTAGACAAGGCAAGCACTGTCTAGTGTCGCTTTGGTTAATGCGTTCAAAAGTATGATGGACGATAGACTATTGATTTACGTTGTTGCAATATAGTTTCTTTTAGTTTTTCATCGTTTTAAGTAAACGAGAAGAACACGACAGCATTTTTGGATGTTTTGTGTTATGCCTTAAGTTGCTTTTCACTTGAATACGGGACCAGATTCCAGATCCCAAACAGTCTTGTTCTGCTTGTTCACTGTAGAACGATAGGAAATGACCATAGTCATATTGCAATCTCAGAAGTTCTGCCATTTTCAACAACTGACCTAAAAAAGAACAGTTTTCCTAATTAATTCTGTGCATAGTCACGAATGTCTTCAAGTTCTGAAAATTAAAATACTAAATTTTTTCGACGAAAATATCTATAACGAAACAATTATACTGTCCACTTGATATTTCAGAATAAAATAAAACTTGTATCGTATTTCTCAAAACCGGAGTTCCTTTATCGAATCGGATTGGACAATAATGGGGATTACTTTCTTCAAAGAACTTCAGTTCTGTTTCAAAAATGTAGTCCACTAGTAATTACACTAGTAATTTAAGATTGGGTTCGATTTTACAAAACAAACACCATAGACCAACTAAGATATATTAATAAATTAAGAATGTCAGTCCGATCTTTAAAATATTTTAGAACAACTCGTCGTAGATAATTATTATTTTAAAGCTGGCTTGATGACGTCATCGTAAGGTTTGCTACAAAAACATACAGTTTTGACGAGAGGTTATAATAAAAGTTCTCATAACAATTATAGCAAAGACAAAGTAAAAGAGTGTGCAGACGACGGCAATTAAAGCAATTATCGTTGCAAGAGCACGTAGACTTCTTATCTTCTAGTCTGGTGTAGAGGATATAACAACCTTCGCGATAGACAGCTGTTATAGGTAATTAGCTAGGCAACACGCTAGTATGAGTATAGTGGTTATGTCAGAAAATATATCACTAAATCACTATTTGAGATGCCGACCACTCTCATGAGGGTATTTTAAGGCAAATATGTGGTGAAGGATGAGTGTGATGAGTGGTAGTAATGAGTTATGAGGTGTAGTCTTATTACAAACTAAGGCCGACTCTTCCTTAGAATGGGTCATTAATTAATAGCCCAATGACCAATGGAAATACAAGGACCAACGGCTTAACGTGACTGAACAACAGGTGATGGTCTGATATGTCTAAACGATGGTGGGAGTTGATGCGGGTATCATCAGATGATCACTGAGACTATCTGAGCCGCTTTAGACCCATATCATCCTCAAAACCTGACCTCCATGAAGCTGGATTACAGGACCACGCCACGAATCCCAGTCCCAGTCTTTTCCTTAATAGATGATCCGGCCTTAGAAGGCACACAACCGAACGTATAGCCTCGATCAAGCACAATTTAGTTTATCTCAAGTATAACTTGCAAAGATTAAGTATTTCTCCTGCCGATGAACGTATCTCGGGATAGAAGATCCAACGTTAACTGTACTGCACAATATCTGTTGTAAAGTTTAACCACAACAACTACTAAGTTCTAAGTTCTCTGTAACCAGACACTTGCTTGCTGATCACATTGTGTGCACTTAGATTCACAGCGAATAAGTCAAAGTCGCAAAAGAAATTCGCTTCACTCACGCCAGCATTGCTGCAGCGCTTTTCTGCGTTTCGACCTGGTTTGGTAATTCGTTGTCTGAGCTTTGCTAAAAACCAACTCTTATTAAAACCTAGGTAGTGGTAGAAATGCACTTGTACGCCATTTCATTCTAGGCCTATATGTCGGTAGAAATTAGTAGGTTTATTTCTAATAGAAATTCGTTAACACGATAATAGTAAAATATCGTCTCGTTGACTGTAATTCTCGATTTTTTAATTTCGTCTTGACCAAAAGTTGAGTTTGAGGATTTGTACTGTATAAAGCATGGTTTATGTGTATTGAAGGTCATAAACCATCTTCATGGAGTGGTCAGGTTTTGAGGATGATATAGGTCTAAAAGCAATTCAGATAGTCTCAGTGATCATCCATTTGATGTACCCGCATCAACTCCCACCATCGTTTAGACATATCAGACCATCACCTGCGTGGTTCGGAAGTCACGTAAGCCGTTGGTCCTTATATTTCCATTGGTCATTACTCAATGACCCATTCTAAGGAAGCAGTCGGCCTTAGTTTGTAACAAGACTACACCTCATTATCTCATTACTACCACTCATCCTTCACCACATATTTGCCTTAAAATACCCCCATGAGAGTGGTCGGCATCTCAAATAGTGATTTAGCAAGTGAAAACAATGTACAAGAAAAATCGATCACACCCTGAGGACGGTTGGACTGTGAAAGTGAAACCCTATGCCTACACGCATCAAACCGATATCCGCTCCTCTCGAATTGAAGAGTCGAATTTCTGTTACGTAATGTAGTTCTCACAATTCGGTGCTGTTGTTTTGTTGTTGTCCTGGAAATAGAACACACGCTACCAACTTAGGTCCAGATGGTCTGTACATTGACCTAATACATCAGTGGCGGGTTGGAATCGTGCGCGACTCCGGAGCTCGTCACTCTGCTTACGCGGGTTCGATCCCCGCGGTCACCACTTATATTTGTAATGTGACTACACGGTAATGGTAGGTAAAGATCGAAGTTGAGCGGTAGATAGGACTTTGTAGTCCTAACCTCGCCTCATTAAACAAGGCAAACCTTTACATGTTAGGGTTTACGAAGAAAGCTTGTATAGTTTAAGCGGTAAATATAAATCGAAATTTGGGTTTGCTACCTAATTGGTTTAATTATCGTTTAAAAACAGGCAGGACACTTATTAACCTTCGTCTTGATGTACTTGTTATCAATTTGAGATGATTTACTAATTAAATTAAACCCAAACAAATTTATCTATATTTGCCTTAAAATACAGATACAGATTAAGGTTTCAATCAAATCAGTGACTAACGGAACAAAACGATAATAAAAAGGTTTATGCCAGGAAGTATTAGACAGCCATTGAAGAAAAGAATAAGAGCGTTCTGTTATGTAATAAATAGGAAGTTACTAAACGGAAATGAATCACTGTCAGTAATTTAAGTTCAAAATGTATTTGCCATTCATTGTTTTAGTATTTTATACTTAATAAATTCAATAAAACATAATACTCGGATTTATAGGAAAAAGGCGTCCTCCAGTTTTTTCTTAAGCATGGACAGATGAGTTTACAAAAAGAAGTAACAATAATAGTTTATAACATAAACATGTTACTTTATAATTATGTATAACTCGCTCTCAATGTTTCTAAATAATCCATGAGACACAACTTTTGTTACAAACATTCTAGCTGCTTACAATGTTGCATTTGAAAGAACAATCAACTGAAAAGTAAAAACTAGGAAAGATCTTGATGAGATTCGCAAAGTGAGGGAGATAACGGTAAAGTGCTGCAATCAGGAATATTCGTTCCACTTTTTGCAGATCGATATTAAATCTCTAGAACAGACTAATATTGTGAAAAGTGCCACTGATTCACATTTAGAAGTGTAATTGGACTCCAGAAATGGACTTTAATTTTATCAAGAGCTTATTGAATCTTCAGATCTGTTTGTCTTTTAACGTTTTCAGTCACAGTTCAGAAGTTCAGAATTTTTATATAGATAGGATTTCAAATTGAACTGTTAGGTTCTTAGTTCGAACTATAAAGCCGATGGATTATTGGACACAAACGTGATTAATTTGTTTTTTTAACTAAGATTCTTGCTGTCACGGCAATTGACTGGGACTCGTGGCGTGGTCCTGTAATCCAGCTTCATGGAGGTCAGGTTTTGAGGATGATATAGGTCCAAAGTGGCTCAGATAGTCTCAGTCATCGTCATCTGATGATATCCGCATCAACTCCCACCATCGTTTAGACATATCAGACCATCACCTGTGGAGGAGTCACGTTAAGCCGTTGGTCCTTGTATTTCCATTGGGTTATTAATTAATGACTCATACTAAGGAAGAGTCGGACTTAGTTTGTGACAAGACTACACCTCATAACTCATTACTACCACTCATCACACTCATCCCTCACCACATTTTTGCCTTAAAATACCCTCTGAGAGTGGTCGGCATCTCAAATAGTGATTTAGTGATTAAAAAACACAAAGTTTTAAGTAATTACAAGAGAAGCAACTATTTTGTGGTGAAATCTGCACAGAACACTGTGTAGGGAAAGTGGTGGAGGGAAAAGTGCGTTATTTTAAGCCTTCTCTCCCCCAACTAAGCTTCATCTTGTCCAAAGTGTTTGTTATCAACTCTAAACAAGTACTCTCGAGTAGCAACATCGCCGTAACGTCTTCCTGGCATCGACCCTGTCTTTCTTTGTCGTATGCGTGTCGGGATATTCTACAGGACATGTCGTTCTTCTTGCATAATAAAAACACTTTCAAATGCATCATTATTAATAAATTATACGTTTAATAAATATATACGTAACAAAACATTTATTTAGCCAAAATCTACAACTTATTCTTACGTAGTGTTATATATATGCTTTTGCTTTCTGTATAGTTTCCTAACTTACTTGGCCTACCAGTCGTTTGCTGTATACTCTTTCAGTACAATAACCTTTCTGACCAGTTCTAATCTTCAGCAACTTTGTTTGAATTAAGTCAAAGATAATGTTGTGGTATGTAGATTGGGCATAAATGCTACATGGCTGAAGTAAGGAAATCAACATAGTTGCGTCAGCCCAAGCACAGATAGCGCTGCGAGCACTGCCATCTTTTGCCGTCTTTCCTCCCCCTTGACTCCACATGCTCGAGTTTGTCCGTATCCTCGTGCGATTTTCGAGAACGAACAAACTTGCGCGTGCGTCAGTGGCTCTACTTAAGACTCATGAAATAATTTCCTCGCAGCGCTATCTGTTCTTGGGCTGCGTACTATGTTGATTTTCCTGCCTCAGCCATTCTGCCATCTATTTGCAATCTAATTGTTATAACACAATCTTTTGTTTAGCTATCGGCTCACTATTTGTGCTCCTGTCTGGGAGAACAACTGTTCTGTGGCTCGCGGTTTGGTAGTTGTCCCTGTCTCTTGGACTTGTTTGAATTTGACTCTAGTTTCGTGAGTGCGGAGTGACTACTTCTGACTACGATTTGATTTGAAACCCAGTGAAGACACTATCTTTATAACGTCATGCAAGGCTGAGTAATGTCATCAGTTTCAGGAGTTTGAACGCTGGTCTGCACGACTCATTTTCTTGCAATTTTGCTACTATTAGTGTTTCTGTAGATACGAAAGTTTTGGAAAGGTTTGCACTAAACAACTTCCCCAAAGTGAAGGTGCTTGAGTCGGGCAGTACTCTGACAGTCTCATCAAAACATAAATGCTTGGAGATACTTTGCTCAAAAAATTGCGGTCCACATGAAAAGCCCAAGTCAACCCTCGTTTGAAATTCCAAGTAACGTCTTTCATTAGACTTTGTTAATTCCAGTGTCATCCAGGCTGAAATTTGGATAATTATCTGAGTATATTTATCGCAAACTTAATTCGATACACGTTGATGTCTTAGAGTTTAATAAATATAAATGTTGAACTGACTGTTCACCTTCATAATAGATTGAAACATATTACGCGTCTAACAAATTTGCAAACACCATAAACTAAAAATTCCTTTCTACAAGTAATAAAAGTGTAATTTATTACTCAATACCCATTAACTATGTGTTAAGTAAGCGTTATAACTGTCTGTCACAATGAGTTATGTCATAAGAACAATATGCAAGACTTAGTACTCAGGAAACTAGTCGACAACAATACGTATGACGAGTTTGAAAGTGACTTTGCTGACTTCTTACTCAGGATGAAATGGGGTTTTTTAGATGTACAATACTTAGTTAGGTAAAGCTTTTAACCAAAAGGTTTTATGGACGTAATAATTAATGATCCTTTTAATTTCTTTGACTATATGACTTTATGTTATTAGAATTGTCGATGTTTTTATAAATTGTATTATATCAAGTTTCAAGGCCTATATCAATTAATATAGTAAATAACTGTTAGACAATCTCATCAGAAGGTCTACAGGCACCCAACAGGTATTTACTATATTAGATGTTTTATATTATTTATATTGGATATAATAGTAAAAGGATAAGGTGACGTTTGTCTTGTTTAACGAGGTGAAGTTAGGACTACAAAGTCCTCTCTACCACTCAACCTCGACCTTTACCTAGCGTCACCGTATAGTCACATTACAAATGTAAGTGGTGACTGCGGGGATCGAACTCGCACCAACGCAGTGATGAGCTCGGAGCCGCGCGTGATACCAATCCGCCACGGATCCGCTAAATAGTAGTAGATAGTAATAGATTTTAATGAGAATGAGGAATCATAAAACATTCTTCGAGTCTTTTATCTCTGGTTTCAAGTTTTATTATTTCAATCCGCATATATGATTGTTCCTGTTCATATGATTTCAAATGATGAGCAGTCAATGGTCAATGATTTTATTGTCAACGGTTCAAGTGCTTGCCTCTAAGTAAATAAAACTAGTTTGTTTACGTTTAAAAATAAAGTGTGTAAAGATATAAGCACTCCATAACTTTTAGCCTTAGCCGCCATTTTCGTTTTTACACTTGAAATTCATTTCGATGATTTTCTCCTAACTTTGTTTTAGTATTACCAAAGAGTAAGGAAAATTAAAGTTCACGTGATATTGCTACTTCCAAGAGCAAACCAAATGGCGGCCGTAAGGAACTTGGTTTTCTTTTCATCCCAGGAAAAATAACTAAACATATTCTCAGAGAGTTCAGGGACACCCTGTATAGCAAGAACCATATGGGAAAGAAACTACGAGCACGAAAGAGAGGGAAAGAGAGACACAGAGTAATAAATAACAGAAGTGGTATCATCAGCAAAAGCAGAGCAGATAGTGACATGTGTTCAGGGACACCCTGTATAGCAAGAACCATATGGGAAAGAAACTACGAGCACGAAAGAGAGGGAAAGAGAGACACAGAGTAATAAATAACAGAAGTGGTATCATCAGCAAAAGCAGAGCAGATAGTGACATGTGTTCAGGGACACCCTGTATAGCAAGAACCATATGGGAAAGAAACTAAGAGCACGAAAGAGAGGGAAAGAGACACAGAGTAATAAATAACAGAAGTGGTATCATCAGCAAAAGCAGAGCAGATAGTGACATGTGTTCAGGGACACCTGTATAGCAAGAACCATATGGGAAAGAAACTAAGAGCACAGAAAGAGGGGAAAGAGACACAGGTAATAAATAACAGAAGTGGTATCATCAGCAAAAGCAGAGCAGATAGTGACATGTGTTCAGGGACACCCTGTATAGCAAGAACCATATGGGAAAGAAACTACGAGCACAGAAAGAGGGAAAAGAGACACAGAGTAATAAATAACAGAAGTGGTATCATCAGCAAAAGCAGAACAGATAGTGACATGTGTTCAGGGACACCTGTATAGCAAGAACCATATGGGAAAGAAACTAAGGGGAAAAACACGAAAGAGAGGAAAGAGACACAGAGTAATAAATAACAGAGTGGTATCATCAGCAAAAGCAGAACAGATAGTGACATGTGTTCAGGGACACCCTGTATAGCAAGAACCATATGGGAAAGAAACTAAGAGCACGAAAGAGGGAAAGAGACACAGAGTAATAAATAACAGAGTGGTATCATCAGCAAAAGCAGAGCAGATAGTGACATGTGTTCAGGGACACCCTGTATAGCAAGAACCATATGGGAAAGAAACTAAGAGCACGAAAGAGAGGGAAAGAGAGACACAGAGTAATAAATAACAGAAGTGGTATCATCAGCAAAAGCAGAGCAGATAGTGACATGTGTTCAGGGACACCCTGTATAGCAAGAACCATATGGGAAAGAAACTAAGAGCACGAAAGAGAGGAAAAGAGACACAGAGTAATAAATAACAGAAGTGGTATCATCAGCAAAAGCAGAGCAGATAGTGACATGTGTTACATATGAAAGAGGTCAGAGCAGGCCATCTGTCCGGCTTCAGGCTGAGTTTAGAATGTGACACGTCTTGAGTATCCATTACAAACTGATATGTATTTGTAAATAATATTTTAGTCGAACTCCTAAATCTTATAAATATTTTAATAGTTAAACGTTTTGTGAAATTGTTTTTAACAAAACTCTTTATCAGAGTTTAAACAATTTTTGCGGACCTTTTCAATCGTTAGTGAGCAAGAAGGGAATGGTCACGTCGAAAATTTCTATAGATTGTGGCAAAACAAAAAATGGTATCAAGGTTTCCAAAATGTTGCGATTACTTAAATATAATGCTTGGTCACAGAATTACTTCATAGTTCAACACTAACACTAGGTAAAGGTCGAGGTTGAGTGGTAGAAAGGACTTTGTAGTTCTAACTTCGCCTCGTTAAACAAGACAAACTTTTTTACTTTTAACGTGTATTTAACAGGTTGGTAAAAAATTACAGTCTCGGTGTTCTAGTGGCGATGTACTGCCTGTGTGGCTAAATCCCTCTCTAGGCGTTTGGTTTTTGCACCTCAAGTTTACCCTCAAGGCAAGAGAGTAACTACACCTAGTAGCGCATCCTGGTAACCAACACTGGAAGCAAAACTTGTGTCGGGTTCACAGCGAACTCACCACTTATCCCGGTTCAAACATCTTTCAGTCGCGTGGTCCTATCAGGCCCGCCCAATTTGCAGGATTTTTTAATGTTTAAGAACGATTACGATGGATCAAATTAAGTTTAAAATACATTTAGTCTTACTAGAGCCCGAAAGGAATCTACAGGTTTTGAGGATGATATAGGTCTAAAGCGGCTCAGATAGTCTCAGTGATCATCTGATGATACCCGCATCAACTCCCACCATCGTTTAGACATATCAGACCATCACCTGCGTGATTCGGAAGTCACGTTAATCCGTTGGTCCTTGTATTTCCATTGGTCATTGGGCTATTAATTAATGACCCATTCTAAGGAAGAGTCGGCCTTAGTTTGTAACAAGACTACACCTCATAACTCATTACTACCACACTCATCCTTCACCACATATGCGCCTTAAAATACCCTCATGAGAGTGGTCGGCATCTCAAATAGTGATATAGTGATTATGATAGATCAAATTAAGTTTAAAATACATTTAGTTTTACTTGAGCCCGAAAGGAATCTACAGTATGTCAGTCAAGCTCGCAATCTAAATGTCAACTCAAAAGTTACTTACAGTACGTTCTCATACTTAAAGTTATTGTGGATACTTTGTATTGTGTGACTTCTGACTTGTGTCACGCACACTTGTATACCGTCTCGCCACTTGCCTCTGACTTGATGCAGGTCTACAATAGAAACTCTCACGGTTTGTTGTGTAAGAAATTGTGAACAAGCATTTAAATGAATGTGGTTTGTCGGCATGTTATTGTATGCAGGGTGGCCTTGATATTTGAAAGTATTTCTAGGTATAGTTGATGATTTAACAAAGGACAATTTATAGAACTAAATATCCCAAAACTTAAGATTCGTTTTAGATAGGTTTTAAGAATTACAGGATCTGAGGTGACACTATAGTGGACAAAGTAGTTTGTAAAGTGTATGTAAACATAACTGCAAGACGTTAAGATGAGTTTTACACGGTAAGATAATGAAACGAAAGAAGTAAATATTCTCAGCCACCATTTTGGTCTTGATTGACGGATTTCTTGTTCACACGTTATAGGCTCATAACCATCTATGTGTAGGCCAAGTTTAATTGAAATCGAGTCATAAATACAGTTATTATACCCAAAACCCCCATTTTCGAGGGAAAGGGAATGGGCATGAATGTCTTTGGAGGACCCCGCCGCTTATTACTTGACCTAGATATTTACAAAATTAACTTACCAAATTTTGTGAAAATCGGATGCGATCTGTACAGTGGTCAAAGGGGGTCAAAAGAGGCACTTTAGGTGTATTTTCACTCCCTTTCAGGAAATTTGATAGGATTTACGTTATCGCTTGGGGCACTTTCGGTGTATTTTTCACCCCCTTTTAGGAAATTTGATAGGATTTACGGTATCGCTTGGGCTACGCGTTGGCTATATTTTTATTTCTTCAATCATGTAATAGATTTTTCGACTTGTAATTGTCATACAATATTTAACTCATCACGAGAAAACCTATGCATATTTGGCCCTATTTTCACATTTTAAATCATATCCTCCCTAACTTCAATCGAAATTTCTTTCAACTCCCAACTTTTCCTTCAAGTCAGCAACTATGTTCTCTCGTTTTCTCAGCGATGTTTACACTTCCAAACACACCAGCTGATGGAATGACGGCGGCCGGGACTTTGAACTGGCTTGAATAAATATTTACGCTCCTACTCTTTACCTTGTGGGACGTCGAGCCACAGGTTAAAAACACAGTTCAAGATACACCGTACAAACATTTGTGTTCCGGTGCCAAACAATCTCTCTGTTTACTTTAAATACAGTTGTTGTTACAGTGTCATCGGTTACGATTCAATTCGGCGGAATACATTTGTTGTGTTTTCTGATAAAATTAGATTAATATGAGAGAAAATGTGGGTTGATTGCTATGTAAGTAGTAGTAGGTACAAACTACTGGGGTTGGCAAACAGTATTTGTAAATGTTTTGCAATACGTATACTAGTGTCGTTGTGGACGTGGGAGAACATTTAATTTTCTACTAAAATGCATTTTCAACGTAATTAGATTTAGCAGCCTCAACTTTTCAAACAAACCAAGACACGTACTACTTGATTTAAATGTGTAGCCCAGTCAAAATGCAGGTTAAAAAGTAGTTAGTTTAACTATCAGTGCTTAGTTATAATAATTACTTAGACCGAAATGTAAATCTTGAAATACAATTTCTTTTCTTCAGTAAGCTTTTGATGAAAAGCAGATGGTATTAATGAATAAGAAATGTTGTACTGTTCACAATTTTAATTCTTTAATACCAGCTTTCACCGTCTAAGACATTTTTCATTACTAAAGCTAGCTCTTAAAAATTTAAAAATTGTGAACGGTATATCATTTCTTATTCATTGATACAATTTTGTATTTTGACCACTTAAGACGCAACAACATTTAACCAATTCTTACCTTAAAAATAGATAAATGTATCATATTTCAAAGTTAGATAAAATAAAACAAAACCCAATACTTGTAATGATTTAGCAGGAAGCCTTTCGATAGCAAGGCTATCATCGTCGGGCAACACAAATTAAAGGTTATTTATTTTGACAAAGGCCTCGCAAGTTAAATCATTACAAGTATTGGTTTTATTTTTTATCTAACTTTTGAAATTTAACAAATACTATGGCTCAGTTTTCTAAATGTATCATACGTCAATATATGTGGCAGCCTTAATTTACGTGATATTATTAATTTACAAAGACTAAAATGTTCAAAATCCAACGCCATATTCTAGTTTAATTGTAGTTAAAATAAAAATTACAAAAGAAATAGTTTAGCTACATCAAAAGTCAATAAACATAAATAAACCTTGAAACTGACGTCTGAAAGAATCGACGATTATAGTCGGTGCAACGTAGGATGACCTGCAACCGCCATGTCTCCACTCGCCGAGGCACCGTCTCTGACAGGAAGTCAATGAACACGCGAGCGCTATAGAGAACAACGTAGCTCCCTGTAGACTGCTTCCTTGACTTCAGAGAGGGTGTTTTAAGCTTGATGTGGGATGGGTGATGAGTTTTTGATGGATGGTGAGGTGTGGTTTTGATACAACCAGGGCCGACTGTTCCCTAGGTTGAGGCACTAACCAATAGCCGATGGGAACGGCTTAACGTTACTTCCAAACCACGGGTAGCAGCTCGGGTAAAGTTCATTACCAAATCTTACGGAGAAAACAACGGTCCACTAGATAAACGATTTTGTTTCATCATACTTGAGAAGGTCATTGTTTTTGAGTTTTCGCTTAATGTTAACAATCCATTTTATTTCATTTCTACATTATTTTAGTGTAGTTTGCATAGAAAATGTTTCTTAGATACATAACTTATTAAAATAAAATGTAAAACTTTCATGTTAAAATCATTATTCAGTCAAAACACCACTCAGGCTCTCTTCGACCACCTCTTAACCATCGTCCATTTTCCGTAGAAGTTTAAAATCGTCCGGAAAATGTTTTTAAGCATTCCACTTTAGCAAACATAAATTTGTCAAAAAAAAGGATTGTTGCGAAACGCTTTGTTGAACGCTTTGTGTGGTTAAAGAATGCCACACAGTTTGAATTTTACCTCGTTATTTTTGCACTGGCGTTGTTTTTAATCCTATTGACTGTAATGATAATTGACTAACGCGTCAATCTACTGCTGCGAGTAAAGTGCAACTCGCCCAGACAGCCAGTCTGGTGTAGACTTGGCAATGTGCCAAGCTTTGCATTGATCTGCTCCTCGCCACTACTACAACAGTGCGAGTAACTATTACTTACTACGTACCATTTCGAGTGAGGCAACTCACATGCCAGTTAATAGGAGAGTGCAAATGTAGGGGAAACGATACAATTCTGCATTGTATTGGCGTTTTATCAAGCTTTTAGTTAGTGTTAGTACTGGTTGACCTGTTGTCCCATGAGAAACATGTGAAAACCACGCTGAGACGCAGCAAAGCGGTAAAACGTCGTTGGAATGAGTGGTTAGAATTTATTTTGCAATTTGTTACTTTAATTCGCTCCACTAACAGCCTCGCTTCGGCCTTAGCTTTTCATGTTCTTTTAAGACGGGTGTTACGAGGCTGTACACTACCTTCACAGACAAAATACAGACAAGTAAAATAAGAAATTAATAGTGTTTATAAAGTAGCCTCTAAGGTTTTTTAGTATATTAACTTAAAGTTCTTTGAGGTTGTTTAGATTTACATGTTCTTTTAGACATTTTAATTCGTCTGCAAAATATAAATCTGGATATAAATGTAAAACTATTTCAAAGATTTTGATCACATTTAACTGAGATCATCGTAAATTCTCTTTGAAAACAACCACAACAGAAGTGATATCTATAGCTACACTTTTTGATGTCCATCTATGATATCTATAAAAACTATTTTGCCGGGTTTTTAGACAGATAAATTCAGAAAGAACCTACTAAAAATGTATAAAAGAGCCTTATATAAAACAGGTGAAGAGGAATGTCTGCATTACGGCAAGTACGCAGTGAAAAGTGTATAAAACAGACACACAGACAACTGTACATTTGGTATGCTGATGAGCATGAGTTTGCCGCGTTCAAACAAAAGCTGTAGAGCCGGGGAAATACGCTGCTGTTCTCTGTTTAAACCCGAGTGGGCTTTTCGTGGATTTGAAAATAATACAATTGGCATAAAATATTCATCATTCTGAATCATCCATCACGAGAAACATCAACCTTTTAAGAAAATATGTGTTCATTGCTCTTTTTAAAGACCATCATGGGCTGTATATTGGAGGATCACCTGGCAGGGGATCTCGTAAGGAATTTCGGGCTTTTCCTCCTAACCCCAATTTTGGGATGGGATACAAAACCTCCATTGACGCCAAAAATATTTTATTACATCCTAATCACATTGGGAAAGCACGTCTGAAAACATTTGGCCGTTCAAGGTTAAGCACAGTACCTGTCGGCTACTTTGTTTTGTCCCATAAAATCAATGTAAATACACACATTTTCTTGAGCCACTTCACGTCACAATTTTCATCGGATCTTTTTGAAACATGATTTATTTGAAAGATGACAATGTACTGCAGCTTGTCTCCGCTGACCAATTCTTTGAAAATTGTACTAGTTTAATAGTAAAACGAAGAAACTTAAATACAAGTTACAACGTTCTTCAATTTTTGGATTGATGTCACGGTTTGATAAATGAGAAAATGAAAATTATATAATAAATGAGATAAATGATTACTAAAATATTTAATGCTATTAAAAACAATGTTTATTTCATAAACATCCAACGAAAACTGTAGGCGTGAATTTATCAAGAAAATGCTTATTTTACGTTGCTCTTTTGGGACTAAATTCAAGGTCACAGTCACTACTGCGCACTCTTAAGATGGAAGGGATCTTTTTAAACACACTATATTTAACAATTTTTAATGTCAACTCGTACGTTTCCTCACTCTCCAAACAACATTCTGCTTTGCTGATTTCAGATTTAAATTCACAAACAAAATGTTGTATCGGTTAACATCTTTACATTGACTGAGCATGAATTACGAATTACTGTTCAACGAAAAACACTTTGAGCTTAAGTCTATTCTTATGATATTTCACAATTTGATACCACTAATCAAAGTCAAACGTAAACTTATTTAACTTTTGTTGGCCATTTGTAGTTCAATTAAAGCGTAAAGCTGTTGACAAGCTGTTGACAAGTCTCGTACTGGTCGACAATTTCTCGAACGGTTTCACCAGAATTAAAATAATCGTTTCGTGCCAACTCTTTACTTAGGCAGCCATTTCCAACGAGTTTGTACTGTTCATCGCTCAGGAACAGAAGATTATTATTACATAGAACATTCATTTGAATAGTTATTATCATATCACTTACGAATAAATTTCGTTTTACTAAGTCAAATTATTTCCCTGTCAGCAGAAAGATTGATAATTTGTTGATATGTTTGCTTAAAACATCAACGCTTATAACTACCATTTCTGACGTCTCACAGTATAATAGTTATTCTTAATCGTTAATAACTTAACACTGCTGAATTAATTCTTGAAACATAGTTATTAAATCTAAGTATTACCTAAAAATCAACGAGACATACACTACACAGATAATTGGCAAACTTCTTTGTCACCGATGAAAGTTTAAATTACTCCAATACTTATATTGCTAGAATAACAAACAAGTGTAGTTGACGACTTCAACATTTAACTACTGCAAACAAAGAAACTTTATCATCTCGAACAGTACAGCACTGTTAACACTCAAGTAATTGCAGCAGTACTGTCGTCAGTAATGGGTTTATCTTCCATTGTTTTGCTGTTATTGTTTGTGTCACTTTGTTGACTGTTGTGTTTAAAATTGTCTATCCTGGTAAAGATCATAAATTCAGTTTTATAGCTTAATTGTATTTCTTTTATTAACTTCATCTCCCTATTTCATTAAACCCCATTTTTTTCGAGAAACGCCATACCAAAAAAGCACTTCCGGTGTAAATTATCACCCCGTTACAAAAGAAATTCGCAAGCATTCACGGTAGCGTTTTTAGGTACTCGTCGACTATGTTTTTTTTTTTTGTAACATTTTTCCAATAAAGTAAGGTGCTGCAAAACAAATTATATTATTCATAATAAAAACGTACTTACTTTAGTGCAGTGATATGAACATTTCAAGTGATTTGGTAAGCTATAAAGGACTTAAAATAAAAAATACAATATTGACGAAAAGTAGCTTGACAATGCTAGTATAAAAAAATCTTTATATGTTCGCTATTAAAACAGGACCTGTGAAGGTATCTGCGGTGAAGGACCTAATTCAATTATTATAGCCTTTTATCTCTGAGGTACCAAATCATCCATTGCTGTGGTTTATTGCTTAGAGTATAGTTACAAGTTCGTACAATTTGTTTATTTTAAAAATAAAATTCAGGGTAAAACAAAATTTTGAAAGATTTTTGGGAAGTGGCAAGTTTTATTATCTTAAATCTTACTGCCCCAACCACATGATTAAAATGTCAAACAGTAATCACATGATATTGTATACAAAGTCTTCTGATCAGTACTCTCAGCTGAAGAACAAAATGCTTAAATATTATCCCCAGTTTGAGGAAAAAGGTAAAGGTAAAGTTTGTCTTGTTTAACGAGGTGAAGTTAGGACTACAAAGTCCTCTCTACCACTTAACCTCGACCTTTACCTAGCGTCACCGTATAGTCACATTACAAATTGTAAGTGGTGACTGCGGGGATCGAACCCGCGCCACCAGAGTGATGAGCTCGGAGTCGCGCGCGATACCAATCCGCCACGGATCTGCTCATAACGGAAGAGCTGCTTGAAAACGTAACGGCAGTTCTTTAACGACTTTTGTACTAATAAAACACAAATTCGCTGACGAGAGATGAAATTGCAAGTGCTCGTGGTTTATGACTCGCGCTGTCACAGCTGCTAAGTATTATTACGTTTTACGAGTGTCATAACATCAACTCACACTTTCACGTACTTTTAGTTTCCGTTTAATTATTTCAACATTATAGATACAACATTTTATATTTGCCGGGTAGAGTCCGTGCGTTTCTTCGTGGCGCTTGGTGAGGACAGAGTGGGGAACAAATCGAGGTTTTCAAAAGTACAGTAATAGCCTTTCCTCACAGTACGACTTCCATGAAAAGACTGAACAGTTGGCTACCCCCACCCTTGAAAACTCAGTTATAACTGGTTTTAGTCGCCACGAAGAAACGCATGGACTCTAGCTGGCTACTTTGATTCACTTACTTTTAACAATGCAATAAATGATTGGACTTTGAACTTAATTTGATAACAATACGAGAACATTACTTTAGAGGAGCTTTTGACGTCTCGTGGACCTTTTTCCATTAATGTGTATGTTCCTGATGAGGCAAAACTGTTTGCTGGCTTTTCAGTCGCCTGGTGAAAGGAGAGAGAACTAGGAGTCCCTCAGGGATCTGTTTTAGGTCCATAAGTTTTTTAACAATCTTTGTTGGAGTTTCCTTGAAGATACCTTTGCTACTTCAACAAACAACTGGAAACGTTGTTAAATATTTTTAACGTTATACGTTCAGGGACATTCTCATTTTCATCGCTTTGCTATACTTTGTAAATCTGCTGTGTTGCAAACTCTCCTGTGCTTTTGGTTTTCTTTTGATCCTTTTCCTTCTAAAGAAGAAATATTGTAGTAGAATCATTAAATGATTGTTTACCGCTAAACCTAATCTTCCGAAAATGTACAATTGACTTTTCTGAAGTAAATTTAAGTTTGGTTAAGTTAAATTTGGTATAAGTGAATAGTGTTGGGAAATTCGATAGTACATGGAAAGCTCTTGGAGAGTTTACGTTTGCCCTTAAGTGATAACAATGTTGATTACTAACTTGTCATCGCCTAGTTTCATCATATGTATGTATTTTTTGTATATGAAAAATGTAACGCGTCTAAAACTAAACGTCAGCTCAAGTTTCGGTGGAAATATGCTCGACACCGCTTATTTTCGACGCTGCTGGTGTTGGAAGAAGATTGGAAAATAGTTGATCCGTGAGGAAGGGAAATGATACGGGAGCGGGTGTGAGATAAGGTGACTGATAAGGGTAGATCGTGGTGTGGGGGGTGTGATGGGGGGTGATCTAAGCACCCGGCCACCTACCCCTCCCCTTACCCCTTCACTACCCCTACATCGATCCAACGCGCTCAACACTGACTGAGTTAGACCTCATATGTTAGGGGTCCAGGTCTAAGAAATTCTTCTGGGGTTAACGTTTTCAATAATTTTTTCAATTGCCTTCGTTAGTTTTCAAATTTGTTTCGTTTCCAGTAGATATAAATGAAAAAATGAATACAAAGAAGTTAGCTTCAGGCATCTTTCTTTTGAGAGAGACCTTGTAAATTATTATCCAACTAAGGTACTAATGATTGCTTATTTAGGAGTGATCTACCCACAAATGTCCTACGTACGGGTTTTGTGGGATGTCTTTTTTTCAAACGCAAATCTTTCCAGAACTTTTATTCTAAAAAAAAAATAATGAAACAACAGTGAAACGATCTGCCTAGGAGAGTCGTGCAGACCAGCTTTCAAAAGTCTATTACCTTTTTCGCTAACAAAACTTTCTGGAAATTCTGAGTTTTGAATATTATTTAAAAGGTTTTACATCGTTAGTGAACAAGAATAACACAACGTTTCTGAATCTGCAAACTCTTCCCGTTTTCAGGTGAAAAGTAACCTATAACAGCATTTGATAAAGAGCTAGCATAAAGCAATCATCGATAGCTGAGTGAATAGGGAATAGTGGTGTTTGACTGGTCAGCTTATGCTGATTACTTTATAGGCTTGCTCAGTTTCTAATGTTATGTACCGTCTTAGACAACTTTACACCAGAAGACGAGATTAGATTGCAGATCCCGAAACGTCATGTCCTTCTTGGTCACTAACGATGGAAAATTTCCGCAATATTTTTTATATCCAGAAACTTGTCCACTGTCAACAAAAATTCCGCATTTTTTTGTCAAATCTCTTAAGAGACATCTTCTGTCACATTTTATTGATTTATAGAAATGTTCTTAAAATTAACAATTAGACGATAGATGCTGTAAGCTAATCACCTGAACGTTCTAAACCTAAACCTAAAGCCTTAAACGATTTCTTCAACTGGACAGAATTATTTCTCTTGAAATCGTGATCCACATGGAGATAGATCAATAACTATTATGCAAATAAGATACTTTGAACGCAATGAATCGTGAAGCATCTTGTCGGGATAACGTTGAATTGGAATCCAGGCTATTTGCAGCAAGCACCTTGACTTTTACATTCAAAATTGATTGCCACTCAGATGATATACGAACGCAATTTCAGAGTCTGCTTGGCTTTTCTTGCTGATTCGCTGCAAACTTTGTTTGCTTGTTTGTAAAATAAATGAACATGTGCTCAGCTTAGGGATTATTCGCCTGAAGACAGTGGCTTGTTAACTGACAACATTTTCAACTTTGATATGCTTTTAAAGTTTGGTTTTTAAACCCTTCTCGAAACTTTTTAGAGTTAAACCACTCCTTTAACGTTAAGTTAAAGTCATTTTTCTTGAAAAAAAAACACAACGTCAGCTGTTGTTATTTCGATCACAAATTGTTGACAGTATTGTTGTGGATCGATCTTTGTTTTCGTGTATTTCGAGATATCGCGTCAGCAACGAACAACTGATGAGTATCGTGTTTGTGTGATACAATTTTTTTTAAAGATGACGAGGAAGAATGGCTTTTGACTTGTGTTGATGAGTCTATTGTGGTTCTGCAGTGATTGCCTTTGTGACTCTCAAGACAGACTTCCTCAATCACAAGTGACTCACAAAGCTCAGGTCTAGAACTTGACCTACGTGACCTCACACGCACGCACGCACACACACACAAGGTCAAGAACTCGTCTTTGTATTGGCTGACAAGTTAGTAAGCTACAACAGTTCGTTGAGTATTTTTTGGGCCTTCTCAACTTAGACGCTTCTTTTAAACACTATTGACAACCAATTTTATACGGTACTGTATCTACTGCTTGCCTTGATTCGTCTTTTAAAACCCTTTCGTTAGAATAATAACTGTTGACATTATATTTGAAGACTTAAGGGTCCGCCTCAGTGGTCACCGCAGAGAAAGGCTAAATTCGTCCGCCCAAGAAACACATGATACCGCGCACGTAACAATAGACTAAACAACGGGCTTTCTTTCAACTGATGTAGCCTAACTGTCAAATCTTCCGCTTGAAAGGGTTTCGTAGAACGTAGATAGCGCTCTTATATGAAGTTTAAAGTCTGATATGTTAATTTTTATGGAAAGAGGAAGGAGACTATTGATAAACCTATTTTGAGGTTCTAAAACAAGGTCTTAAAAACATTATACTCGTATACAAATTATAAAACCTTAACCACTAAAAAAACTAAAAGACATTTTGAAAAATAAACTACAAGTAAACCTAGACAATATGTTTATCTACAACTACATTATGTTTATTTACCACTATGATCTACCTCTTTCCGTTCACATTGCGTCAAAACATCATAATAATTTCTTTGAAATATTTCGGTCTCGCTGGGAAGTACCATATTCAGAATACTCCATAATCTAATCTATTCGAACCATATTCACTGATTGGCTGAAACTGAGCTACTTGCTGTCTGCTGTCCTATTGGTCACAGGGCTGTTAACCGTCTATCGGAGCAGGGATGCCAACTGTTCATGTTCTCATCGGCTGTGACACTATCAAAAGGACTTCTCCAGAACTGATTGGCACCTTCGGGAAAGTTTAGTGCTGTCTTCTTTGTTGAAGCTATTATCTTTTAAATTATTTCAATGGTTTCCCAGATGACTCTCGGGTAATAATGTTAAATTGTTCTAATACCTTGGATTTGTCAAATTCCACATGTTTCGTGCTGTAACTATGTTCTACTATACTAACTACAAAGCTTCCGGTGTAGAAGTTACGTCTGGCGCAGTAGAAGTTAGAAATAGTCAATTGACGCGGTCACACCTGAAGCTTTAGTTAGTAATGACGCCGGCCCTTAAGCCTGAGCTTTATTTATTTTCTACTATGGCCAACTTTTCGACGACCTCTTGTTTTGTGTTTGTATGGAAGTATCTCAAGCTAATTATTATGAATTATGATGTTTTGACGCGGTGAAAACCAGAAGAATTAGATTATAATTACATTTAAAGGTTGGAATGTCGTATAACACATGTATTTTTCCTGATCTAAAGCCTCTTTTAGTGTAATTACAAAATTTAGTATTCAGTCGTATAAAATGTATTTTATACTAAATTTAACACAATTTATACGATGGAGCTTCTAGTTCAACATATGTTTTACTAGGTTACTGAAGTTTATAATGGAACATTAACTATTATACAGGGTGAGTTTTAAATGCTCCCAACCATAACTTTTGAACAAGGAAATATTTTAAAACCCCGTATATAACAAGTTCATAAGTTGCTATTCCCAAATGGAAAACAAGTTGAAATAACCCAATTATAAATTCAGAACTTTTGTCTTTGACCTTCAGACTAAAGTCATCGCAACAAAAGACTCTCCGTAATTTCAGCAAGTTATCTTCGCAGAAACAACAGGATGTTGTCGAGAATGCTTGACAAGTGAGTTTTATTATTAATGGAAATGAATTACGGAAGTTGTATAATGTTGAGTGGAAGTAAGTAGCTATATCCGACGTTGCTTGAGCGACACAAGCGCTTTGTGTTTTATTAAAACATGTTTACGTCCAGAATTATTTATAAACAGTTTCCCTTTGAAGTAAAACGCTGTTGCACGATCCGTGAGATCCGTTTGAGCCTTCAAGTTGAATTTCGAAGCGTTTATATGAAATAGTTTTTGACTGGGACTCGTGGCGTGGTCCTGTAATCCAGCTTCATGGAGACCAGGTTTTGAAGATGATATAGGTTAAAGCGGCTCAGATAGTCTCAGTGATCATCTGACAATACCCGCATCAAGTCCCACCATCGTTTAGACATATCAGACCATCACCTGCGTGGTTCGGAAGTCACGTTAAGCCGTTGGTCTTTGTATTTCCATTGGTCATTGGGCTATTAATTAATACCTATTCTAAGGAAGAGTCGGCCTTAGTTTGTAACAAGACTACACCTCATAACTCATTACTACCACTCATCACACTCATCCTTCACCACATATTTGCCTTAAAATACCCTCATGAGAGTGGTCGGCATCTCAAATAGTGATTTAGTGAATGAACAGAGACATTGGGTTGTGTATAAGTACATTTAGAGAAAAATACAAAATTTAACAAAGAAATTCACTTGTTTACGAGAAAAGGTTTAAGGTTCCTTGGTACTTATTTATTTACATATACGATTTACACCATTTCACAATAATTGCTGACTGTCTATTCGGTGGCATCCAGATGTACAACATATACACAATTAGCACTAAGCATGAACAATAAATAGTTTAGTCTATTACAGGGATAGTAAAATGAACGCATAGAAAGTTGCTAGGAAATGCGGTACGATTGTCAAAAAGACCATCAATTAAGTTAACCAACGTAAACAAACATAATCCTTTCTGACAAAGTAGAAACCAAGACTTCACGTTGTTCTTGTTCGCCATAGTTTCTTTCCCTTTAAGCAAAAAAGAGTTGACCTGAGATATAGCGATATTTTAATATTTTTTAACCGTTTTTCTGGTTTTTAATGTAGTCAACGTCACTTTTTTCACCCATACTTTGACCTTTTGTTTTAGGCGTATTTTCAACCGTCACCTTTAAAATACCCTCTACGAGTGACCGGTGTCTTAAAGTAAAGCAACAAAGTAAAGCTATCATCATGCAGTTAAAGCACTCATTTCTGATTGTTAAAATAATTCAACAATATCAAACTAGTAAAAAACGAAATTTGTCTAAATTTTACTTTTATGATTTAAAAGAATAATTAAAATGATCACTCCTCATAACTCATTACTACCACTCATCACATTCATCCTTCACCACATTTTTGCCTTAAAATACCCTCATGAGAGTGGTCGGTATCTCAAATAGTGATTTAGTTATTTAAATCAAGAAACAAAATAAATTACTTTTCAGGCTAAAACAAATGAACTCAATCTCATTTTGAAAGGTTTAACTAAGTTTAAAGGAAGTAATAGCAGTTTGGGTATAGGACATGAATCGTCACTCAAAGTTTCAACTTTTGCTCTTTCATGTCTCCAGAATCAATAGTTCTGCTCTTTTCTTCTACTGTTCTCCAAAGCACAAAAGAGCACTCTCTTCTGAAATATCCACAGTGAAAACAGCTTTTGGACTTCAAACAAGATTGAAAACAGTTTGATCGATGCCATTCCGGCCTGATTTCTTCTTTTAGTTCGTCAAAATATTTTAGGATTTTCATGGTTTATTCAAACTTTGTATGTTCTACTAAAAAAAACTGCCCTATGAGTAATTTCCTGTTAATACTCGTAGTTAATTGTGTGTAAACAATAAAATAAATTGTGTTGTTAACGCCATAAACTTTACGATAGAGTTTATTGTGTTAATTTAACGTAATGAAAGAGATAAGGAAGAAACTATGTGTAAAGCTCTGATATTGAATCATTATCGTTCATTTCTCTTTTTCAGGTCATAGTTTCAAACGAATGTGTAAAGTGTGTATTTTATTCAAGTAAAAATCTAAATACAGTAGATTCAGTGAAATGTGACTCAAGAATTAGTTTCTTTTCGTTCACACAAATACTTTTCAAAGGTGTTTGTGAGTTCAAAAGATTATCAGCTGATATGAAGTGTTTCTTTTACATGATTATTGGAGGGTAAAAATGTTCAATTTGAAAATGGACTTTCTCAAAGACGCTTTCAGCTAAATTTAATTTTTTTGTCACTGGATAACCTCTACTCTAAGTGCTAACTGTCCATGAACTTCTACCCCTCTCTCACCCTCTCAGCGGGGAAGGGGAGCCCCGCAGTGACGTAGTGCGCGTGCGTGCGTCATGAGTTTCCTTCGAGTGCCCGACATACGCGTAGTGAGTCTGCTAGAGGATGAGGCCTCCGAGACCATCTCAAGACTGGGCACCAGTGCTCCTACCTCCAAGTATGGCGCGGTGCCGTCACTGCTGCTGGTGCCTTCCTCGCCGTCCGCTCCACGGAGGCGTCACTCGTGGATATGCAGGTGAGTAGGAACTCTTGGTGTGGTTTGGTGTTCATCGTCCTCGGAGTCTAGTAGTGCAACGTCTTAGCCTCGTATCATACTGCTGATTCTCACCAGTCAACCGTAGCTTTCCACTGTGATTTTGCTCTCCTGCCTGGTCCGTTGCCTGGAGGATGGTAATGGGTACAGCCAGGCCTGCTTTACGGGTGACGGTCAGTGGTGCACCACTCCATCTTTTAGCCCACGTCACAGAGCCATTAGATTATCCTGATGATTTCACCTGTCAACCGAGGCCTGCCATTTTAACTTTATATCTAGCTCGTGTTGCCGTTGCTTAGTGGATGATAGTCATCTTCCAACGTACGAGGGTCATCCAGAAAGTAAAGAACGATTGCGCATCACGCGCCGCGCACACCCTCACCACTACGAGCGCGCGTGCAGCTGCTGGCTACATTCTTTCTCTTTAGTTTGAGTGTAGGTTCGTTGCTGTGTGATAACTCTCGTGTCCACAGATTAATAATATCGACAATTGAAACCCGCTAAATGTAAAGTGTGAATTTTAAACGCTCGAAAAGTCATGGCAACTGTTTTTGGGATCGAAAGGGCTTAATCCATGTCGAATTTATGCCAAGAAAAGAAACGCTACAACCCTGACTTGGTGCCGAGTAATTATCACTTATTCCCAAGGATTTTTGGGTAAAAACAGTTTGCTAACGATAAGGAACTCAAAGAAGCTAAGAAGAAATCCTGGCTCATGTTTTGGCGACAAATGAGTAGAACATGGGTATGGAAAAACTGGTCCCACGTTAAAACCAGTGTCTTGAAATCCATGGCGACTGCGTAGAAAAGTAGAGGAAGGTTCTATGTATTTGTAAATAAAGTTTTGTGTCGATATCTTTATTTTGTATTTGACCATGCCAAAACGTTCTTTACTTTCTGGATGACCCTCGTAAGTTAGCTCATGCCCTTGAGCCTTCGGCACTCACCTTTCCTTCTATTAGTCTGTCAGATCCGTCCAATATAGCGTTATGTCTGCCGTTGTAAGCCATTACCCAGTTGCTACTTTGGGATTGGCTATCCAAGCCTGATTTATTGGGCAGACGTTAGTGGCCCTACCCCTTTTCAAGGGCTCTTCTACTTTCTTGCATCGGGATTTTGGTTTTGAAAGCGATTCAGCTCTCTTTGTGGTTTTCACCTGGTTTCGCTCACCGATGGGGCTATTCTACGAGGCGTGTTCATAGACAGACTCATGGACTTGCAGGTAGTTTAGCCTGCATGAGAATGAAGCTTCGAGATAGACGGTCTCGCACTTTGGGCACCTTTGCCTGTGGGACAATCTGCCGTGTATTTTTATCCATTGTGCCTCAATTAATTTTAAAAGTAAGTAGTAACTGATGGCTGGCCCTAATGTTAAAAAATGACTACAAAAACCCTGTACTAAGATAAAATATTGGGAGGATTAACTATGATAGTTATTTGCTAGATATATTGAGCATCAGCCTCAAACAAACTCAACAAATTCATTTAGTGATTCATTTTATACATATAAAACCACTGCTAAGCTAAAAGTGTTTTTTGTGCATAAATTCACCCTCTTCCTCATTTCCCTTCAGGAGAGCCACTGTATGAAAGTACCACACCGTATAATTTCGGTTTTCTTAAATATAAATGAAAGTGCGTTTGATTACGGCTGCTACGAAGTCTAAAATAGCTGTCATTCAAATTTATCCCAATTCAATTTGTGATTTTTGACATATTTTGTTTTTACTAGTAATATTGCGTGCCGAACCATTTAATGTTTAACTAGACATGCATTTGCATCGCCCTAGAAACGGCCGGCATGTACTGACGTGTCTCCCTAGATGCTCCAGCAGACAAAGGTGGTCGCAGGTTCGAGGCTAGGTATGTAGGAGAGACACAAAGATACGATTCATACACAAAACACGTTCACAGGGGTACGTGATTTCACCCACGTTCAGCTGGCAGAAGCTTTGCAGCTCACTGAGACACTTGTGTCTCCAGATTGAACTAGAAAATAGAGTGAGTTTGGGGGAATATAGTCTGATCGTGGCAATATTTTGTTCTGAGAGTGTGTTATCTCGTTTTCTTTGGAAAAATGAGATATTCATGCCGTCAGCGTGGAAAGACCCAGGCCGGGACCTAGAAATGAGCACAGATCCTGACCCGCATAACCGTTTTGAAAATTTTCTTCACACTTAATATACAGGGTGGCTCTTAAGTCAGTTGACAGGCACGCATTTCATTGAATGCATGTCGGTCAACTGACTTATGGGCCACCCTGTACATATGATTCTACGAGTATATATATATATATGTATCATCTCTCCAGGTCGCATTTTTGTCCGTTTTTCACTCAACGTAGTACAAATGTTCCTTTTGGAAATATCTCGGTTGAGTTCGAAATAACCAGAATATAAATTCTTTTAATGGTTTAAAAGCATTTCTTCCAATTTTGATAACATTTGAAAATCTGGATCAATCAAGAATAAAAAATCAAGACGTTTTGAAATTGCGACCAAAAAAGTTATTTTTCGCTATAACAGCGGAAGGAGTAGTCTGTCTGTATTAAAATTTAAAACGTGTTTTCCTCTCATGATCTCATGAAAAATCTGAGGCCGAAGCGAGGTTGTGAGTGGAGCAAATTAGAGTAATACGTTGCAAAGCAAATTCAATTCACTCATGCCAGTGGCGCTTTAGCGCTTAGCTGCGTGTTGGCCTGGTTATACGTTTATTCAAGCAGTCTAACTTGGGTGTGGTTAAAAGGTATACCTTTAGTCTCCTATGATTCAGGTTCTGCAGTAGGTTAGTGTTCTGTAAACCCGTAAAAACGTGTTCTATTTACATATTGCTTTTTAAAATCAAATAAACAACCCCACGTTACAGTAACATAGTGGTTTCGAACTGATATATCATGATTTGCGTTCACAGCTGCTTTGTATCTGACTATAACACATCCGATACTAGTTGCCGGTCTAAAAGCTACAGCTGAGTGCAAAGTTGTATTGAGAGCTGCAGCTCAACTAGTAAAGCTCCCGTGCGGTCTAGCCACTCAGATATTCATGGAGTAGAGCTAAGAAAATGGCAGAGTCTGCATTCTTCATAAGGCTCGGCTATTAGTTGCTTTGAGCGAAACCAGGAGGAGTTTAGGTGAATTTCACGAGTGATCTGCAGTTTTGGAAAAGCGTGACTTCGTGTGTAAGGTGATATCTGTGTGAACATTGAGTTTTCAGTATGACCGGGAGTTTTATTTTTATCGAATTTCCATTGGAAAAATGAGACATTTATGCCATCATCAGCATGGTAAGACCCAGAACCGCGACCATGAAATGTGCATCAATCCTGACTCCCAGAACATTTGTTTCAAAACGTTATATACATGTGTATGTATTCGTATCATCTCTACAAATAGCATTTTTCGTCCGGTTTTCACAAAATTTGGAACAAATGTTTCTTTTGTGAATATCTCGGTCCAGTTTGTTAACCAGCAAAATCGGACTACAGTATCCCTCCGTTTGGAAACCTTTCGCCAAACTTTTGGTTTAATAATCTAAACACAGTAAATTTCTTCCAATTTTCATGAAATTAAGAATAATCTTGTACTTTGTAATAATCATATACATCTATATACAAATGATTATGAAAATCCATCAAAACGTTTCAAAATGGTGGCCAACAAAGTTAATTTCGCTATAACAATAACAGCGGAGTGAGTAGACCGATTTTAGTGAAATTTAAAATGTGTTCTCCTTTTATCATATTTAGTTTTTTAACTTCCAGTAAAAACGCCTTAAGTCTGAGGCCGAAGACCGAAGCGAGGATGTTAGTGGAGCCAGTCAAAGCAACCAGTTGCAAAGGAAATTCTATTCACTCGTACCAGGGGTGCTCTAGCGCTTAGCTGCGTGTCGGCCTTGTTTCAGTATTTCGCTGTTTTTATATTTGAAAATTAATTAATTTAGCTGCAAAATTAGCTACGTAAAATATAGCTTGTATTTTGTCAATGTTCTAGCTTAATCACAGTTTGACTCTAGAATACAAGCCATCTTTAATTTATGCCTACGTTTTCCCATTTTTGCGTAAAACAGGAATAGATAAATATTTTTGATTGAATATGTGTTGGGAAGCTCAAAACAGCTTTAGGGTTTCTTCCACGACGTTTCGTTCTATAAGGAGGTAAAAATTAATTTCTCCATTTCCTATTGCAATTCGCCAAAACTTCAGTATTATTTTTTGGTGAAGTACAACAAATTGATAAACATCCAAGTGTTACTGTGAATTTCCTATAACAGGGTAGCATTTAACCCCGAAGTGCTCTTGTAACCACACTACTGGTTGCAGGTTGTGTCTCATCTGGTATAAATATTCCTTTTGTAAATCTCCAGATTCCTAGTTTGTTAACAAGCGAAATCAGACTACTAAAAAGGGCCTTTCTACCGAAAAATTTATTTTATGCAATGAAAGCTGTATTAACGAACTTATTTCAATTAAACTTGGTGTACACATTAATACTTGTACAGCAAATCTACAAAATGTCATCAGCCAGGCCAAAATTTCAATTGGAAATAGTTTTTTTCTATGACGTTACGCTTTCCTTGGCGACAGAAAAGAATTTCTCTATTTCCTACAGTAATCCGCTCCTAAACCAGGCTTCAGCCTGACACATTTTTCCGAAGAACAACTCACAGATAAAAATATCCCCCACGTGAAGTAACAGTGACAGCGGCATGTGGTGTGAACGGACCTGGAAATATAAACAGCTGTTTACATAACACAGAGTGGTCATCTGCGTTAGACACATATCCTACAACACAGCTGGGTAAACACTTGTTCACATCTCTTCTGGCAGCTGTTTATAAAACCTTACTTACACACTGGAATACGCGTTGAATCTTTTTACTCTCTACGCCAGTGGAATTTTTAATTGGCCTAAGATTTGAAAATCGCCCTTAGAGGTTTTAAGGTAAATATGAGATTATATGAGAGTGAGTTTTATGGATGATAATTGTATAGTCTCTTTACAAGCTAGGCCTAACAAAAGAAAGAAAGTATATACATTTCAATAATATTAAATTCTCAATAAAAAGAACTCTAAGTGCTATTTTTTCCAAAAACAAGCACAGTGTTATTTATTTTGATTATTTACTAAAATATATAAGTTATACGAGCACATACGTTTTTAATAGGACCATAGTGTGACATTTAAAAGCTTCAGGGTTAAGAGAATTATAAATCACAAAGGTGTTATTTATCTTTGCACCAATTTTAGTATAGAAGAGGTATTTAGTTATAGAATATTTTAGTTAGAGAAGAGGAATCTAGACTAATTAGTTTTTACAATTATGAGGTTGGTTAAGAGAGTAAAATTTACATAGATATAATACTGCTCGTTTTTGAACAAATATACGTTAATTTCATGAACATACTTTTCTAACCTTTTTTAAGCCAACATCATAGATACAAATATTAAAAGTAATTTGCTTTAGAAGCTTGGAAGTTAAAAATATATATACACTGAAATTACCCAAACCGAGTCTTAAACGTTAAAACAAATAAATAAGTCTCATCAACACGTACTTTGAAATAATACAGTAAAAATAAGTAATGGTTCGTGTAATTTTAACGCGTTTTCTGCGCGCCTGCTTTAAATGAAACGCAACAGACTAGACTTCTCAGTGAGCAAGACTTTCAGTGCCGTGTGCAATAAATTCTCACGGCGCTCGAGTCTGTATATATATGTTATTCTTTCAAGCTTACTTACACATAATTATTTTTGAAATAAACATCGATAAAGTTATTGTAAGGCATTTATTACGTTGCAAACGCTACAACAAACTGTTATTTTCTAGACTGAACAAAAAGCTCGACAATGTTATTGTAATTTCAAAGAATTATGAGCTGTTTTGTAGGCTGAAATGTTTTGAATAAACTTTTCATTTAATAGTTGCAGTATCAGTTCTCGATCACTAGAATCGAAGTTAAAATCCAGCAGATTTATAGGGCTAAGGAAAGTAAAATTATAGGAGCGTGGACAATAAAATGTGACACTACATTAAATGTTACGAGTTAAAGTTGCCATTCAGCGTAATCTCGCCCATTGTGTTCTGCGACTTGAATATGCTCTTCTGACTGTCTTTATTGGTGAATTTACATTTGAAAACGCGCGATTCATGCTGTCAGCAAGATTAGACACTGGACCCTACAATGAGCACCGACCTGACCCTAAGACATTGTACATTATTTGGGAAATCTATATAATATCTATTCATTTTAAAAGGTGTTATATAATTTAATTTCAAGAGCGCTTTCGCCGGTCAAGGTATCATCAGTTAGTTGTTTACAAGACAGTAACATCTGTATGAAAAAATAACACAACTTAAAATTACACAAATACAATTTCGAAGATCAACCAAACATAGTTAAAACAGACTTAATACTATGATAATTGCAACTTTTAATTAAAAATTTGTGTTGAATTTTGAACTTTCTTTTTGATTTCATCTTTTATGAGTGGAATAAAAATATTACTGAAATTTAGAGAAGGCTGTGAAATACAATGGTCTTTATAAATGGTGATGCATGCACTTTCAATTTTATTTCGTTTTGTCCAAGACGGTTCTTTGCAAATTAATGTGGATGTTCCAAATTGGATTGTATGATTTTCACTAACAGCATGTTCCACTGATTTAGATTTTTCTGAATGTTTAATCTTATAATTAATTATATATGTGTTCCTAGATCCTTGTCTCAACCGGCCTAGAAGTATCTCCAAAATAAACCGTATTACACGTCAATTTTGTATACTGATTCTTTGTTGTCTTGAGTTTTGTTTTTAGGTTTTAGTTTCGTTAATTGACTTCTCAAACTATTTTGAGTTTTAAAAGTGGTTCTAACATTAAATTTTGAATTGATTTTGCGAATATTTTCTGTGATAGCCATGTACATATAAGATTACAACTGTTCCAATTGGCTTTACTTCTTCTTCATTCCTGTTGGGTTTAATAGTTTGAGAATTATAGTATTAAGAGCCTGTTTTAACTATGTTTGGTTGATCTTCGAAATTGTATTTGTGCAATTTTAAGTTTTGTTATTTTTTCATACAGATGTTACCATCTTGTAAACAACTAACTGATGATGCCTTGACCGGCGAAAGAGCTCTTGGAATTTAATTATATAAAGCTTTTTAAAAATGAATAATTATTTAAATTCAAACCAGTTTTATCAATCATTCAACGAAGAAAATCTCTATGAGTCGGAAAACGTATTTAGCATTTTCTGAACGTTTTATATATATTATTTGGAAAGTTTATAAAGGTCAGAAAAGCATTTTCTGAACTTTTTGTGTACATTATTTCGAAAATCACTACAAGTGACATTTTTGTTTGACTTTTAAGGACAGTTTCTTTTGAAAACACCTCAAAAAGTTTGTTAGCCAGCGAAATCGGAATATCAAAAGACCCATTATTTAACACGGAAGGAGAGTCGCAAAAGTGATTTATAAATAAAAAAGAAACCACGTAAGTTAACATTAACGTGTATTTCATGGTACCTTCTAATGTACAACAAACTCAACTCGTTTCAAAATGTCGGCCAAAAAACTGAACATTACCACAACGTCAAACCAGGTCCTGGATAGCCCAAATTTTACGACATCTTAATTTAATGTCTTTATGGTATGTAATCAAACTCATGCAGTCAAAGACCACGAAAACCCGAAGGCAAAAGGGATATTATATTTAGAGAAAAACATTGCCAACGAAATTCGTTTCACTCATGTTAGCGATTTTAAAAGACACGTGAGTAAAGAAAATTAAAATTCATACTCGCATAAGATGATGGTGTATGAAATATCTTGAGGAATTAAACCTTTTATTTAGTAATAAGCTACTTAATTTCATTTGCAATATAACTTTAATATGATATTTTTCTTTAAAGAAGATATATACATTAAAAATGTAATTTCGTTGATTTTGAAATTAAACCTACAACACATTTAAGGTCAATCCAGTATACTATCTACAATTCTATACCATCAACGTATATAATTAGCGGATCCGTGGCGGATTGGTATCGTGCGCGACTCCGGAGCTCATCACTCCGGTGGCGCGGGTTCGATCCCCGCAGTCACCACTTACAATTTGTAATGTGACTATACGGTGGCGCTAGGTAAAGGTCGAGGTTGAGTGGTAGAGAGGACTTTGTAGTCCTAACTTCGCCTCGTTAAACAAGACAGACTTTAATTTATATGCCAAAACTAAACATTAATAAAAGCAAATCCCAAAAGAAACCCTTTTACCTAATTGATAACAAATTGTAGCTAAAAAAGAAATGCAAAGAATTTGTATTTACTAATATTCATAGAGGACAGGCAACGCAATTAACCTTATATAAATAAACAATATGATCAGTTCAAACTCTCTACGGACTAGCAATATTGATATCCACTGAATACGCTGTATCTGTGTGTGGGTTTATTGTGTGTGTGCTGTGTGGTATGTATTGTACACAATATAGCATGAGTTGTGTAGGATCTGCTTTGTGGGATTCACACGGTTAATTACGTTTGTTAAATTGTCTGCACAATAAATTAGGGAACATTTTTGGGATTTTCTATTTGGGAAAACTACTTTGGTTTGTCTTAAACGAAACGAAATTCATTTTTGTTAACTTAACAAAAATCGGAAACAGTTTGATAATAAAATTTGTACTGTCTGATGCCTTTCAAATGTATCGGCATTTATCTTTAGAAACGCTCAGTAACGGAAGGAAAATTAAAGATATTTACATGATACATGTGTTACAAATAATAAGATGATTCAATTAAAATAAAATTGCATAAATTGTAGTTGTTATTAATAAATACTATACAAGAAACGCAGATTTTGAAAGGAAATGCTTGGTGGCAGGGCTGCCAACCGTCCATTGGAGCAGGGATGCTGTCCACAGTCGGTGATCTCATTGGCTGTGACACTGTCGAAAGGACTGGGGCTCGTGGCGTGGTCCTGTAATCCAGCTTCATGGAGGTCAGGTTTTGAGGATGATATAGGTCTAAAGCGGCTCAGATAATCTCAGTGATCATCTGATGATACCCGCATCAACTCCCACCATCGTTTAGAAATATCAGACCATCACCTGCGTGGTTTGGAATTCACGTTACGCCGTTGGTCCTTGTATTTCCATTGGTCATTGGGCTATTAATTAATGACCCATTCTAAGGAAGAGTCGGGCTTAGTTTGTAACAAGACTACACCTCATAACTCATTACTACCACTCATCACACTCATCCTTCACCACATATTTGCCTTAAAATACCCTCATGAGAGTGGTTGGCGTCTCAAATAGTGATTTAGTGATTTATCAATTTTAAGTTATTCATTTTATATTAAGTTATTATCAGTTTTAACTATTTAAATGGTTTCTTGGATTACTCTCAGGTAATAATGTGAAACTTTGGCCAGTACTTGTGAAATTTAAGAAACCATCGAAATCATTAAAATCTTCAACAAAGGAGACACCATTAAACTTTTAAGAAGCTGGCAATCAGTCCTGGAGAAGTCTTTTCGATAGTGTCACAGCCAATGAGAAAATCGACAGTTGGGTCCCTACTCTATTAGACGGTTGGCAGACCTACGACCAATAGGATAGCAGCCAACGGCAGCTCAGTTTCAGCCAAGCAGTGTCTGAAGATAGTACTCCACAGCGAGACCTAAATATTTCAAGCTAATTATTATTATGTTTTGACGTGGTGTGAACCGGAAGAGCTAAATTATAGTTGAGACACCGGCCGCGTAAAGCTAAGAGGTAAATAATTAAGCATATTTAAAGGGTGTGTATTCTTTTTAAATCAAGCAACAATTTGTGTTTTTAATACATAAAAAAATATTTTTAGTGAAAGACACAAGTTCAGTAAACAAGCCAGGATTATGCAGAGGGTTTCTCTCCGAACAAACTTTTGATCTCATTCCCTCGATAACTTTTTAATGCGATTCTGCCAGAATGTGTAATGGATAACATCGCCAAATGCACAGCAATGTTTTCTCATACTTGCATTTAAGTCATAGAAATTATAGTAAAGTAATTCATTGTCAATTATGACCAGTTTAGGTTTCGGGTTCGAACTCATATTTTTAAACTGATCGTTCTAAATAATAATACCCATGGTTGGGGTAAGAGCACACTCCTAGTTTAGATGAGTTAATAGACATTGATTACATAAGTGTTTCAAATAATTAAAACTTTCAAAATCCACATATACATATATTGAACGTTACAAGCGTTTTTGTTTTTAAGAACTATACACAAATTAAAGCCTGTAAAGAGGTGGGATAAACGCTTTTTTGGTGGGATAACATTTCAAAAGAAGCAAAATATATTCGCCAATACATGCTAAATCTTTTAATTTCTTTAGTTGAAAAAATAATATTAGTTGAACAGTTTTTTAGAAACGTAACATAAAGGCAAAAGGTAAAGTTTATCTTATTCATCTTAGTTAGGACTACAAAGTCCTCTCTACCACTCAACCTTGACCTTTAACTACCGTTGCCGTATCGCATTAAACATACAAGTGGTGACTGTGGGGATCAAACCCGCCAGCGGAGTGATGAGCTCCAGAGTCGCGCACGATTCCAACCCGCCACGGGTCCGCTAACATAGTTCTGCTTTTTATACTCAATGTTTGAACTTATTTCTTTTCTATACCTCTAATTGATAATTTTGAGTTGCATACACTTACTAACATATACAGATACTTATACGTAATAACAACACAGCTTTACGAGTTTAATAAAATGTTAAGATCTCAGCAGATTCAAAAGACTTTACTGTTTGAACAAATCACTTTTTATTAAATTCTTTCTTATCAAATTCCATTAAGACGAGCAATATACGATCAATTAACAGGATAGATAAGTAAAAATATACGCAAACAAATTACTTTAACTTAACAGCCCTAAAAATACTAATTATTGAATTTTTAAACACACAAAAGCAATAAAAGCTGACGAAAGTGCTCAGCGTGTCTGTTAAGAAAAGATACTGAAAGCTATATAACGAGTGACATAAAGCTTTTCAAGTCCCACTTTGTTGACACCAGTAGTAAACTGGTACCGCAATCTTCCTGGACAGATAAATCCCCTGTTTTATCGTCTTCTGGCGCCCACGCGCTCAAAACTCATCTGCAATACCTCAGAATACACTCTGTTGCAACTTCACAATACCTCAGAATACACTCTGTTGCAACTTCACAATACTCAGAATACACTTGTTGCAGTAAATCTTAATGCATTCTCAGAAATACACTCTTTGCTGTAAACTTCACAATACCTCGAATACACTCTGTGCAACTTCACAATACCTCAGAATACACTCTGTTGCAACTTCACACACTAGAATACACTCTGTTGCAACTTCACAAAACCTCAGAATACACTCTGTTGCAATCACAATATCTCAGAATACACTCTGTTGCAACTTCACAATACCTCAGAATACACTCTGTTGTAACTTCACAATACCAGAGTAAACTCTGCTGCAACTTCCAATACCTCAGAATACACTCTGTTGCAACTTCACAATACTCAGAATACACTCTGTTGCAACTTCACAATACTCAGAATACACTCTGTTGCAACTTCACAATACCTCAGAATACACTCTGTTGCAACTTCACAATACCTCAGAATACACTCTGTTGCATCTTCACACACTAGAATACACTCTGTTGCAACTTCACAATACCTCAGAATACACTCTGTTGCAACTTCACAATACTCAGAATACAATTTGTTGCAACTTCACAATACCTCAGAATACACTCTGTTGCAACTTCACAATACCTCAGAATACACTCTGTTGCAACTTCACAATACCTCAAAATACACTCTGTTGCAACTTCACACACACCCTCAGAATACACCTCGTTGCACCACAATACCTCGAATACACTCTGTTGCAACTTCACAATACCTCAGAATACACTCTGTTGCAACTTCACAATACCTCAGAATACACTCTGTTGCAACTTCACAATACCTCAGAATACACTCTGTTGCAACTTCACAACAGTTAGGTGCTTCTTCTGGACGTGTTGAAGACTAATCTCTTGCTGCGCCCGTCAACCACCGTCAACTTTCCTTGAAACCATCGTTACAACCCCTCGTACACTTCCAAACCAAACAATTACACGCTTTGAGATCTTTCGTTGATTTAATTTTAGTTGCTCGGTACCGCAATTTCTGTTTCTTTACTACCCGTTTTAAAATTAAAACGTGCCCCCTTACTCACTAAATCACTATTTTGAGGTGCCGACCACTCTCATGAGGGCATTGTAAGGCAAATATGTGGTGAAGGATGAGTGTGATGAGTGGTAATGAGTTATGTAGTCTTGTTACAAACTAAGGCCGGCTCTTCCTTAGATTGGGTCAATTAATAGCCCAATGACCAATGGAAATACAAGGACCAACGGCTTAACGTGACGAACCACGCATGATGGTCTGATATGTCTAAACGATGGTGGGAGTTGATGCGGGTATCATCAGATGATCACTGAGACTGTCTGAGCCGCTTTAGACCTATATCATCCTCAAAACCTGACCTCCTAATTCATGGTACATTTAAATTAATCATCCACCTGGAAAAGTCGCTGCATTGTCACCGTAGATTTATTTCTTTTAACGAACGTGTTACACGTAATGCTCAACAGTACACTCTTCGACTTTTACTAAAATGGCATCATATGACGAGTTCAGAGACGCATCAACGTCTCTATACCCCTACCACAACCAAAGTGCTAGGCCATCTACAACTGTCAGGTTCCCGTGTGTCACCCTGTATATTCTCCGCAGGTAGTCATTGAATAGACGATTTGATGGCGGCAGAATTTAGGCCAAACTCACCAACAAGGGCTTAATTTGAGTCATAAGCTAAATCTCCACTCTTCGGTAAAAATTCAACGTTTAAATTTGTCTCAAACAACGTCCAGTTTCAAATTTATTTATTCACAAATAAAAAATACTACAAGATTATCACTTATGCATATTTGTAAGCAACACGTAGGCCGGCAAGGAAAGCAAAGTACCCTGTACTCGCATGTGGGTGTGCTAAACTACCCATGATTATGTTGATAGATGATAATCTATGTAGATTATCTATAGTTAGACCGACTCAGTGCCTCTATACTCTGGAGTGATTGTTTATAAACTAGGTTCTGTATGACGGCATGTGTCACTGTTGTGTTGTTCACCGGTCGTTTATGTTTATGGCTCATTTATATGTGATGAGGTGAAGAGAGTAGGTTTTAAAGATAGTTTTGAAGGGAATGTGGTTTATAACAAAGGTTTTCAAGCATTGGATGAAGGAACTGGAATAGTTTCAGTGGTGGTTGGTCCATGTTAGGTTCTTTTTTTGTAATATTATGGTAATTGTACTTCTAAATTTGAAGTAGGTTCTGCTAGCCTTTCAGTTAGAAGAATAAAGGATTTACTTCAAACAACAAATATGAAAATTTGGTCGTTCATTGTCATTTGATAGTCTTACAATTTAAATATTGTGCAAGTTGGTCTGTACTAAAAGAACTATTGATGAGATCAGCCTACTTTTTTCAGTCTAAATCGTGATGGTAAGAGCTCAAAAAACCTTGTTGATAGAATCAGAAAAAATAACTTATAATAACTGAGCGAGATATATAACTATGAAAATAGGTTCTTTTCGAAAATCGCACGGTTTGGTCACATTTAAGTCTTCAACATCGGACAAACTCGAGCAAGAGGAGCCAAGGGGGAGAAAGACGGTAGCGCTCACAGCGCTATAGTCTATACCTGGGCTGGCAAACTATGTTGATCTTACTGCCTCAACCAAATTGCATCTATGCTCAATTTTTACCATAACATTATCTTTGGATCAACAAGCGAAATAAAGACACACAAATTAAAATCCAGCATAACGAATGTTGTTGTTACAACCAAGCAAAGGTTTGCACAAAGACTTGCATTTTCTGCACGAAACAATTATTCCAGTTTGCAAATTCTCTTGATAAGAACCTCGCCAAGGTGAAACAAAGCGATAACGAAACTGATTCATTCATTGAGGCGCTGCTCTTCTTGCTATTTTAATGAGGCATCTTCATTGAGATTTCTCTTTGTGAGGGGCTCCATTAGAACACTTCGAGGTGCAACGCTGTAGAATGCCAAGGAGCTTAAAACAGTGGGTTCTTTCAATGTGTTGGTAAATGCTAGACATTAAGAGCTATACTGGGTGAACAAAAAGTCTGACCCCACCCCACCCCGAAACCTTAGCTTTTCGAATGAAAATGTTTAACGTGCTTTGACATATGTATTAAAATGGAATATTTTTAAGTCACAGTAGATCTGATTAATTCTCTCAAATTAGCGACATCCCGTTATTAAAGGCCAAGTGAAATACTATTTGGCATATTTTTCCCCCAACCCCGAAATAGGGTAGTGAGGGGTGACTTATTTTATTCCAATCATGTGACCCCTCATTTGATAGTCTTACAATTTAAATATTGTGCAAGTTGGTCTGTACTAAAAGAACTATTGATGAGATCAGCCTACTCTTTTCAGTCTAAATCGTGATGGTAAGAGCTCAAAAACTTGTTGATAGAATCAGAAAAAATAACTTATAATAACTGAGCGAGATATATAACTATGAAAATAGGTTCTTTTCGAAAATCGCACGGTTTGGTCACATTTAAGTCTTCAACATCGGACAAACTCGAGCAAGAGAAGCCAGGGGAGAAAGACGGTAGCGCTCAGCTATAGGGTCAAACTATGTTGATCTTACTGCCTCAACCAAATTGCATCTATGCTCAATTTTTACCATAACATTATCTTTGGATCAACAAGCGAAATAACAGACACACAAATTAAAATCCAGCATAACGAATGTTGTTGTTACAACCAAGCAAAGGTTTGCACAAAGACTTGCATTTTCTGCACGAAACAATTATTCCAGTTTGCAAATTCTCTTGATAAGAACCTCGCCAAGGTGAAACAAAGCGATAACGAAACTGATTCATTCATTGAGGCGCTGCTCTTCTTGCTATTTTAATGAGGCATCTTCATTGAGATTTCTCTTTGTGAGAGGGCTCCATTAGAACACTTCGAGGTGCAACGCTGTAGAATGCCAAGGAGCAAAACAGTGGGTTCTTTCAATGTGTTGGTAAATGCTAGACATTAAGAGCTATACTGGGTGAACAAAAGTCTGACCCACCCGAAACCTTAGCTTTTCGAATGAAAATGTTTAACGTGCTTTGAAATATGTATTAAAATGGAATATTTTTAAGTCACAGTAGATCTGATTAATTCACTCAAATTAGCGACATCCCGTTATTAAAGGCCAAGTGAAATACTATTTGGCATATTTTGCCCCAACCCCAAATAGGGGTTGACTTATTTTACCCCATCATGTGACCCCTCATTTGAAAGAGTATAAAAACACAAATTCATTGATGCCATTAAAAGTATGTACAGGGGCATCATAGCTTTGACTACTCAAAAGCTGAATCTGTATTGTTTCCAAAATATTGAAAACGACTGCCGCGGTAAATTTAAATGTGTTAATTATTCTTACTACGAGTTTCATATTTTATTTCTTTAATCTAGAAGGTTGCGTTCTTGCGCCATGGTATCTTCGTTTTAATATAGGAATGTCTGTCAGTGTATTGCTTTATTTACGTACTTTAAAATTAAATCTCGAACTCAATTTTGTACCAAGGCGATAAACCCGAATCGTGCACCAAAGTTTCAAAAAATAATCCCTTTAACATTTCTACGTACGTTTCGGGATCTAAATCCAAAGTCGTCTTCAGGTGAAAATTAACCCAAAACCAGTATGCCAAGTTATTATAGAACAAACTGCTGTAATGCAATTATATATACGTTGTTTTACAGCATATAAATAAACAAATTCTAACACAACACATTATAAGGTAATCAGTGAAAGTTACCCAGTGAACACAACCAAACAACAGGTGCTTCTATACTATACTATTAGTATTTCGGTTAGGGTTGTCCGGAGTGTTGAGATCTCGGAATCTGGCTGGGGTAATTCAGATTTTTTGAATAGAAATGGTCCTTAGTGTGTGGAGGGTGGGGGAAACGAATAAAATTATATAGATTTTTTATTTTTATGGGGTTTTTGAGGTCCCCAATTCCCCATGTTATATTTCTTTTTAGTAAATATTCAATTATGTATACAGAAAAATAGTTGTAAGCTCTGTAGGTACCCTATAACCCACAGAGTACCTAAATGAGCTTGCTAGGTGGTCTGGGGGCGAAACCCCAGCTGGCGCAGCTAGTGTGTGATATTTTTGAGTGATACCATTTTTTGAACATCTATAAGCTATAAACTGGTTTCCTAACTAATTTACTCTGGCAGTTACATATATTATTTTAGGTTTTGGCTTCAAACTAGATATTTAACGACCCATCTCGCAGTCTATTAGTAACATAAAAAACCCAAAGTAACTTCGAACTTATAAAACCGAAATTCAACAGCGTGCTCGTGACGAAGTAGCCTAATATCTCAGAAACGTCGAGAGTTCAGAACCTGAGGCCATGAGTTAGGGAAAGTGCTAGTTAGTTGTATAAGTATACCGAAAATACACCTCGCACACATAACTCGCAGGTTAGTGAAGCCACGTGGAAAATAATTCAGAAGCTGCAAGATTTTGCGTTAAAAATAAACATTGGCACACTTGCTTCCTGGTAATAAGACGGTGCTGAAATACGTTTCCGAACCTTTAATTAGTGTGTCAGCGGTTGGGAGGTTTTAAGAGTGCGTCTTACAGGCGTAAAAAAATATAATGTATATTATTGCGGATGTTTTTTTAATTGGTAAACAAGGAATTGATGGCGTTTTGGAATATGGAATCTGATCTTGCCTTCAGGTGAAAGTAACCTTAAACACAACAAAAGACTTTGATACTTTGCTTTGAGACACCGACCACTCTTAGAGGGTATTTTAAGGTGAATATGGATGATGGTGAGTGTGATGAGTGTTTTGATGGATGATGAGGTGTAGTCTTGTTACAAACTAGGGCCGACTGTTCCCTAGATTGGGTCATTAACTAATAGCCCAACGACCAATGGAGTGGACCAACGGCGTAACGTAGCTTCCGAACCACGGGGAGTGGCCATCGTGAAAAGTTATCACTGCGCCGGGAATCGAACCCGGGCTAATTTGGTGCGAAGCACGCACTGTACCACTGAGCTATGACCACCCCCTAAAGGTTACAGACATTAGGAAATGAGCTTCTTAAAGTAATCAACGTAAGACGACCAGTCAAAACAAAGCGGAATAACATGTTGTGTGTGTGTTCTATAACAAAATGAAGCCATAATTTCGATATTTTACTTTTAAATAAAGTCTCCAGAGCTTTAAAAATACTGTATTTTCACGTTTTCAAACGTATATTTTAAATTTTATGTTTAAAAGATTTATATTAAGACACACAAATAGCATAAATAGGTGATCCGGATGGTGTAATGGTTAGCATAATCACCCGGGAAGAGAGAGATTCGGGTTCAAGCCCCGGTTCGGTTCACACATTTTGTCTTATAATTTCTTTAATAATAAATTAGCTATTTAGCGTTTATACACATTAATATCTAAGAAACACATCCCCACATACTTCAAAAATCATTACTAAATTATAATACACTTCTAAAGAATATTACTTAAATAAAACGCACGTATGAAACAATAATAAAATTAAGTCAGTAACAATGTAAACACATCTGTTATTTATATGTGGTGAAAATCAAACTATTATTAGAGCGAGATAAGATATTATCATATGGTCAGGTGTAATCTGTGGTTTGTTTTAACCTCTCTCTACCAAACGTCGAACAGCTGACTGCTTGCTCCTAGTCAAGTTGTTACATGAATGTTATTGATCGGTTTCAGTAAGGTTATGAAACCGATACTGTATTGCGAACCGTATTGCTCGTGAGTGCTTAATTTGTTCGATTTCGGGTTCAGGATTACTTTTATTTAAAAGTAAGTGTCTGTGAAATATTACGACAATAGTGAATGAAATTTCCAGACTTAACTAAATGGAATTAACAGGTAAAACGTGATATTACAACTTACGTATTTAGACACATTCTTACTTAACTTATTTAGGCTACTACTATTAACTATGTAGGCTATTTCCTAAGGTTCAGTTAATTTTATATTGATCATTTTAATGATGATACTTTTTGATTTCAGGTGAGTTCCATCGCATGGTTACTTGTGTCTGCACGTTTTAAGTAAGTACATACATAAATTATATTACCTTCGAAGTACTCGTATGTAGCACGTAAAACACAAGTTTTTAATTTGTCACACTTAATACTGCGCCATCACTATATTATGGTCGGTCCATGTTAAATGCATGTAAAGCATCGCTGTATTTTGTAGATCGTGCTAACTACGGCAATATTAAAGATTTAGAAAGTAGGTTAGGTGTTCTTGTAGTCGTAAATTCTCTACGACGCTCAAAACATCCATTCATAACTAGTATTTTTGAAAATACAAGCTAGTAACTCTTAATTTAAAAATAGTATTAAAACAAAGATTACGTTATGGTAGATAGATTGCACATAGTAGCCGCATGATTGAGGTAAGACAACCATAAGAACATAGTTCGGCAGCCCAAGCACAGATCGCGCAAGTTAATTTACTCTCGAAAATCGCATGATTTGGTCACATTTAAGTCATCGACATCGGACAAACTCGAGCATGTGGAGCCGAGGGGGCTATCTGCTATTCTGTTTTTTATCACTAATTATTTATTATCTCCCACACCATTTATTTAATTTAGCTCAAACTTAATGTAATTTTGTACATAAGTAAGACTATCTATGGGAAAAACTACCAGCATGATCTAATTTATCATTTCAAAATGGTGGCCATTTTTTGGGCATTTTAGAGCATTTGTTGTATTACACCTTAATTATCGGTGAAGTTTACAACAAAATGTTAACACATTTTTATTGGGTTTGAACCATGTCCAATAAATGCTGTGGAAGACAATAAACCAAGGTTTTGAAAATACGTTATTTTTAACCCAATAAACTTAATCTTAAAGTTTTTGACAACCTTTCACACACACCTGTATGCCTTACCTTACTTTGTTCTCTCGTACAACAGCATGTTCGTACCAAATGTTGGATGTTGGGCCAACATTGGCTCGTTACTCGTGTAAGTGGGGCTTGTCTCACTCATATTTGTGTCAACGTACCCTGTAGTTAGTGTGTCTAGCATAGGTAACAACATTAATTTGGCAAGGTGCAGCTTAATAATGTAGTACAGTAGTTGGTAAATATGAGCTTTCAATTAGCTAGTTGAAAGTATTTATCTAGGTTTTAAAATCATTAATTAGCAAGTTACTATACGTTTATAATAACTTTACGGACTTCCCAGTTTAGTTTCTTGCTTTCCAGCTTATTGGATTTAACAGTTAAGCCATGGTGTTTGTTATGACTGGGACTCGTGGCGTGGTTCTGTAATCCAGCTCCATGGAGGTCAGGTTTTGAGGATGATATAGGTCTATAGCGGCTCAGGTAGTCTCAGTGATCATCTGATGATACCCGCATCAACTCTCACCATACGTTTGTCTTGTTTAACGAGGTGAAGTTAGGACTACAAAGTCCTCTCTATCACTCAACCCCGACCTTTACCTACCATTACCATATTAGTCACATTTCAAATTGTAAGTGGTGACTGTGGGGATCGAACCCGCGCCACCGTAGTGATGAGCTCCGGAGTCGCGCGTGATACCAATTCGCCACGGATCCGCTCGGATAAATTCTATATCTATAATTATATTTATCAAACATGTCAAAAATCTTAACTATGAATTATTCTTATAGTTATGATGTTTCTTTAAAGACTCAATATACGCAGAGCAGCCCTGAAATGTAGGCCTACAGTAAAATGGATTATAAAAGGTAACTTCTCCCGACTCAGGTAACATTTACCGTAGGTCAAGGTGCCATTTGATGTTCTAAGCGGGAAAACCCCACACCTTTCTCTTCTTCTCTCCTTTCTCTGAGTTTCGTTTCTTTTAAACTAACAAAATTACGTTCTAGGTCTTGAATTTATAAATTAAAAAACACTTAGCACAAGTGCAACCGTGAATTCTTTGAACTCTCTGAAAGCGACATAATTTTCGGGCTTTTCGGCTGGCAAAAGTATAGTTTTTAATTATATGATTTCAATGAGACTACGTCTGAACATAAATGGCCGCCATTTTGAAATTTGATAAGTTAGAAAACCCTTTTTGGAAAACGTTATTAGGAAAGCAATTAAGGTTTAAACCCAGTTTCACAAAAATATCTCAGAGGGGTTTCGAATTATTTTTATCTTCAAAATTTACTGAATGGCGGATTACGGCTAAACTAAGCTGAAATAAAAAAGACTTTACTAGACATTTTCAACTTACATCTGCATGAAGAATCCGGCTCTGCATAGCGCGTAACATTTTTGTGACACTCTGTATATAACTAAAAGCACTTAAAAAGCGCGAGGACTAACTTGACCATTCCGGAGAGAAAATCAAAATATTTATACCTATGATGGTAATTTTGAAACATATGAATGTACTGTATATAAATGTTTCCCTAAACATGTTGTGCAACATTGAAACGACACCGCGACTAACGCCAGTGGACGCGGTCACTTCGAATAAGCGAAACTGATGTGCTGAAATGAGCGCACTTCCTTTTCACCTGAAGTGCAAATTTAGTTGCTATTTAAATAACAACGGGTGTTTTGGCTCTTACTGGGACTCGTGGCGTGGTCCTGTAATCCAGCTTCATGGAGTTTAGGTTTTGAGGATGATATAGGTCTAAAGCGGCTCAGATAGTCTCAGTGATCATCTGATGATACCCGCATCAACTCCCACCATCGTTTAGACATATCAGACCATCACCTGCGTGGTTCGGAAGTCACGTTAAGCCGTTGGTCCTTGTATTTCCATTGGTCATTGGGCTATTACCGTAATTAATGACCCATTCTAAGGAATAGTCGGCCTTAGTTTGTAACAAGACTACACCTCATAACTCATTACTACCACTCATCACACTCATCCTTCACCACATATTTGCTTTAAAATACCCTTATGAGAGTGGTCGGCATCTCAAATAGTGATATGGTGCCTTACGGGCACAAGAAATGTTTGGCTTTTGCCCATATCCTTGCTTTGGCCTGCGGCTCAGTTGATTCTTGTAGTGACAATTTTCGCCTTCATTGTCAGTGATACCTGACATGCCAGCCAGTGAATCCTAGAGAATTTTCTGTTTGGGGAAAATTTACCACGAAAGTTGCCCTACGGGGAAGGGGAGGTCCCTCTCCCAAAATAATGGGTTTTATGTTGTGCTAATGAGTTTATGATCAGATTTTGATTAAACCTTGTACACACATTTATGTTGTCATTCCTAGCATATGCAAAAAAAAAAAAAAAACAATCAGCCAGACCAATATGGCGATGAAAAACGGTTTTCTAATGTTAACCAATTTCTTGTTGAATTGTTATAGATTCTGTTGGTAATGTTTTCCATCGGATGATGTTAAGAAATCATATTAAGTTTGAATCAAGTGGTATAATCCAGTTGTCTCGGTTCACACCACGTCGAAACATCATAATAATTAGCTTGAGATAGTTCGGTCTCGCTATGGAGTACCATCTTCAGTCACTGATTGGCTGAAACCTTATAAGTGGTTTTGTAAATAAAAAAAATTATTAAAAGACAAAATGGCTGGCAAGCGAGTAGACGAGGCTTTTTCGACCTATTTTCATTGTTTTTACATAAGTAATCCCCCATTGTGGTTGGGCGTTCTATTTTAAATCAACCTGTAGGTTTGGGTTCTTTACTTTATCCAGCTAGGTACTATGTTCTAACGTAATATTTTTGTGGTAATGTCATCTTTTCTTTATGAATGGGTAAATTTTCCTTTCTTTTCTTGGGCCTTCCCCAAACTGGCCGAAAATTACTGTCCAATCCCTAACTCAGACGTTTTACAGCACCGAGACCGTTTCAAAGACTGTTGACAAACAAGTCCAACTAAATCACTTAGACACTTCGTTTTAAACCTCCAGGTTTACTTTAGAAAGACTATTGCAGAGGATGAAATGACTGTGTGTGCCGTTTGAACGATCAAAGACATCGCTAGTTCCACTTGTTTGAGCTTGAGTTACTTTTCAGTTGACGCTGGCAATGTACCGTGACAGCTGTTCGTGTTTATCTTGTTCAGATCCGTCATTTTAACCGCGAATTTTAGTAGAAATCAAACGGGAATTGAAAAGAGAAACTCCTGTCTTACTCATCAAAAGTTGTTAAAATATATTATGATGTTTGTAAAATTTATTATCGAATTTAGAAAAATGAGAAATTTATGCCACTAGCATGGTAAGAACTAGGCCTGGGGCCATGAAATGAGCAACGATCCTGACACCTAGAACACGTTTTGAGAATTTTTCAAAACTTTACATACATACGTATACAGGGTCAGGCAAAAGTGTGGAAACGCCTTTATAACTTTTTAACCAGTTTTTCAGCGCAACCGAACTCTGTAATTTTATAAGAGGAACCAAAAGTACCTTTTAATGCATACTGACACTTTGCCCCAGTTTTCAAAGTAGGCGATTGGGGTAGCCCCATAATTTCCATAGGGAAGCCCCATCGAGTGACACCTCATTTTGAAGGTCTTAAATGTTGATGAATGCTGAAAACTAGACGTCTCTATCTTAACCCAAAAAGAAATGGCGTCCATTTTAAGTTACACAGATTTGTATTATGCGAAAGTGTGAAAACACCTTTATAAGAAGTTTTTTCAGCGCAATCAAACTCGGTACATATTATTAAAATTATCAAAAATATCTTTTAATGCATACTGACACGTTGCCCAAGTTTTCAAAATGGGGATTGGGGGGTGTTACTCGATGGGGCTTCTCTATGAAAATTAGGGGCTACCCCCCAATCCCCCATTTTGAAAACTGGGGCAAAGTGTCACTATGCATTAAAAGGAACTTTTGACTCCTCTTATAAAATGTACCAAGTTCGGTTGCGCTGAAAAACTGGTTAAAAAGTTATAACGGCGTTTACAAACTTTTGCCTAAACCTGAATATGATTGTCGCATTTTTCCGATTTTATACAAATGTTTATTTTGTTAATATCTCGGTTGACGACTTTTAACCCAAAACTGGGGTTATAATGATCTAAAACAGTAAGTTTCGTTTGACTTTGATTAAATTTAAAGTGAAAATTTATTATGATATAATATATATTTTTCAAAATACCAAAACTATAAAAATCATCAAGCCGTTTCCAAATGGCGGCCAAAAGAGTAGCTGTAACGGCGAAATGAGTAGTCCGCTTCTATTGAAATTTAAAATTTGTTTTCCTTTCACGATATTACGTCTAAATTCCTGTAAAACCCGTAATTCTGAGGCTGAAGGCCGAAGCGAGGCTGTGAGTGGAGCGAATCAGAGTAACGAATTGGAAAGGAAATTCGATTCACTCATGGCAGCGGCGCTTTAGCGCTTAGCTGCGTGTCGGCCCGTTTTAAATTAAAGTTGTTCTGATTGTGCCACTAAATATATTATTTTCATCATATTTCCTAACAACTTAAAGTAAGAATTGTTTAAGCAAGTGCACAGAATTGCTTTAACCTCGTCACAAAGAAACCTATGCAATTTCCGCTCAAAGGAGACGCACTGTCTTGAAATACAATTTCACATGCACCACAAAGACTGTATTGCTTTATGAAGATACTGACAGAATGCATGTTCACTAACTAATGGAACGACTCATCAAGTCTTTCTACGTCGACGACGTTGCTTATTCTAAGAGTATCGACTTGCATGTACTCTTTGTTTAAAGTTTGTTGTTGACGATGGGAGAATTTCAGAGTTTAAACTATTATTGAGGACGTTTTCCATCGTTAGTGAGCAAGATGATCACGACGTTTCGAGATCTGCAATCTGATTTCGTCTTCAGGTGAAAAGTATCCTAAATCATAACACAACATTAGAAAACGAGCTTGCATGTACTGTGTTATCAACTTCTTGCATAGCAGAAGAGTCTGAATAAATATGTTGAAATTGTGAAGTTGTTATATTTTTCGAATATTATTTGTAAAAGTTCGCTATGTTTGACTACATTTAACGATTATTAGTGAACTTAAATAGATACACAATTAAAAGTTAGGAGTTTTAAATTTGACAAGAAAAATATTTGGGTTCAATAAACTGCTTGAATCCAACGTTTTCTAGTCTTTATTTATTAGACAAGCGTTGAACTAAACCCATAGCCGACGCGCCAGGGCTAACGCGAGTCGTTGCGAATTTTTTATACGGTGGAGGGGGTTATTTACACTGGAAATGCCCTTTGGTTGTGGAGTCCCAAGAAGAAGTCTTCAAGTAAAATGTAATTATTTTTATTAATGATAAGTCAAGGAATCTTTATAGCATTCAATTCTTGAAAATTAATATCTTACACCAACTGTTCCAAAAATCCACCCTAAAGTTAAATCCAGGGTCGTATAGCCACTGAAGTAAAACTCAAGCCTAGATAAATGGTTATCCCTGTGTTAAAGGGATAAAGGGTGTTATGATGGTGGTGAGGGGGGGGGTGATGTTAGCATTAGGTAAAGGTCAAGGTAAGGTCATGCAAACACTCGTGCAACACCTTTACAATCGATTATCTGTACACCACGTCTTGGAGAGGTTATATTTATATCATATGTTTGAAGTGGAAGTGGTTAGTCTAGAAAATATTCAAGATTGAAGAAAAATTATGCTTAAGTTTCTTAGTATACAGAATGTGCGGAAAATTGTAGGTGACGGATTTAAATGTTAGCTATTTATAATGTTAAAATATGACATGCTATACATGAGTAGAAAGCTTATTAAAATTCCACAACTTCTGCAGTATAAGAAATAATAAACCGTTTCAAAATTGTGGACATGATATTAAAAGTTTATCTAAGATACCCTAGGGTTTTCCTCCATTTACTCTTGTACATTATTTATGTTTAAAAATGTGTAATGTATTTTTTCTGTCTTTGTAAAATTTTAAACAGTAGGAGAAATAAAGACATTATTGTTATAAGTTTGGGATATTTATGGAACGCTCAATGAAGTTCTGGAGTTGCGAACTGTTTTACCGTCATTGAACATTTTTTATGTGGAGGTAAAACACAATTAGACCTTTTAAATTATGATTCTAATATTTTGTAATGTACATCCTGTATACTAAGGAGCTTCAAAGTAATTTCCCTAGAATATCAATTTTGATTTGGTGCGGTAAAGCTTTCCAACTCTCTATTGTTTTTGTAACCCGTTTCAGACGTATCGTTTCTACTCTGTAAAAAGGAGATATACTAATATTGTATGACAATTTTGTCTTTAAAATACCCTAAGAGATTATGTTATAGGGTTGTGATGTTTCCTCAAATATTTTCAAGACAAATTCGTCATTTAAAAAGAATGAAATGAAACATGGCTTTATTAGGCGAAGTAAGGACTAGCAAGCAAGCCATCTCTTACACTTAGAAGTGGATGTGAAATGTGGAATTTTAAAGCTAATTTCTTACAATCTTTAAATGGTCATTACGAGTACAAAAAAACGAGTCAAGATAGAAAACTTTCTTTGTGTCGTTGAGTTTAAATATTAAAAATTCCTTTCTTTTGAGGTGCCACATAGGAAAGAATTTGTACTTAAAACTTTGAGCCCCCCGAGTTTTGAGTGGGGTTGGGTGACATAAAGTACGTCAAAACAAAATTCAGAATACTATAAATACATTCCCCAACGGGTTTTAAAAAATATTTCCTTTATCAAAAATTAATGGAGGGGGACATTTAAAACTCACCCTGTATATTTAGCACTTACCGATGTAACGAATCAAGTACATTTTGTTGTTGTGTCCAGTTTCTGGCCAGTCTATGACCTTAACGGCTTGTTTTCACGCGTTTGGCGTAAACACACTGGCGAGATATGTTGACCAAAATAGACCAGTTATTCCAGGCCAGATCAGCTGTTATTTGCAATGTTCCTCATCACATGAGTGGATATATCAGCGCCAGATGTGTTACAACATAGGAATGTGAATGTGTGTTGAATGAGTGTTTAGTGGGTACTTTACATCGGTAGGTACGTTAAGAGTGCGCCTCACTGGCGTAAAATAATGACGATGAGGTCTGACGGATGACTGAAGTCAACGGGCGTAAAAGATTATTTCGTTAGTTTTCGATTTTACGATAACTTTTTATTTTACTATTATTTTAATTTATATTTGAATGGATGATTTGCATTTTCCTTCAAATTTACTGGCTGAGACTCAACCAGTCAACCAACTACTGAGGATGACTCTCCACAGCGAGGTCGAAACGTTTAGCAGTATTTGTATTTCAACTGTGACGCGGTGTAAACCGGAAGCCCTAGATATTAATGATGGCACCGGCCGCGAAAGCTTAAGAATAAAGATTAGCCTAATTATGCCTACATATAATAGTTTTTAAATTATGAACAGTATTTAGAGCGGATTAAAGCCACAGTTATGAATTTCCACATATAAGTTTGGTTTAAAGACCACTAAAAATATTGTTATAAAAGATAGCTTTTGTGGTAAACAATTTATGATCTATTCTAACAATACCGATTAACCCAACAATAAATAATAAAAAAACAACAATGTTACTTTTTATTAATGTTTAATTGAGCTTTGCTAACCAAGATAAAATTAGGGTGGACCAATGAGAACTGTACAGTTTAAAAATTCTATGAATAGATCATTCATAATTTTAGACAGCTTAATAGTGTACAGAACGGTTGTATACTCTATGTCGTTTTACTTTAAACAAGTCATTTTTTGAGCACAACATATTTTAAATGTTGACATCGAAGAAGCGGACATCCTTCATTCGCTTGAAAAGCGCTAAAACACTTCGTCTAATACTTTTGCAGAATCGCCCTTGTTGTTTCGGTCTCGCTGTGGAGTACCCTCTTCAGTCACTGATTGGCTGAAACTGAGCTACTTGCTGTCTGCTATACTATTGGTGGCAATTATGTCAACTGTTCATTGGAGCAGGGTGCCAATTGTCGATGTTCTCATTGGCTGTGACACTATCGAAAATTCTTCCGAAAGGGGTGGGGGAAGTGAGACGAATTTGCTGGTTAGCGCAAAGCTATGCCGAGAAAATTGTGCATCTAAAAGCTAGTTGTTCCAGTTCACACCACGTGAAAACATCATAATAATTAGCTTGAAATATTTCTGTCTTGCTATGGAGTTTCATCTTCAGTGATTTCCTATTGGTGGCAGGGATGTCAACTGTTCATTTGAGCAGGGTGCCAATTGTCGATGTTCTCATTGGCTGTGACACTATCGAAAATACTTCCGAAAAGGGGGGGGACTTCCGGTGAAACGAGTTTACCGGTCAACAAACTTAACTTAAGCAGACGCCGAGCATCTATAATCTAGTTTTTCCGGTTCACACTGCATCAAACAATCATAATAATTAGCTTGAAATATTTATGTCTCGCTATGGAGTACAATCTTCAGTGATATCCTAATGGTGGCCGAGCTGCCAACCGTCTACTGGAGCAGGGATGCCAACTGTTGATGTTCTCATTGGCTGTGACACTATCGAAAATACTTGTTCAGGACTCGTTGATAGCTTCTGGAAAGTTTAATGTTGTATTCGTTTCACTCACTAAATCACTATTTGAGATGCCAACCACTCTCATGAGGGGTATTTTTAGGCAAATATGTGGTGAATGAGTGTGATGAGTGGTAGTAATGAGTTATGAGGTGAAGTCTTGTTACAAACTAAGGCGACTCTTCCTTAGAATGGGTAATTAATTAATAGCCAACGACCAATCGAAATACAAGGACCAACGGCTTAACGTGACTTCCGAACCACGCAGGTGATGGTCTGATATGTCTCAACAATGGTGGAGTTGATGCGGGTATCATCAGATGATCACTGAGACTATATGAGCCGCTTTAGACCTACAGTATATCATCCTCAAAACCTGACCTCCATGAAGCTGGATTACAGGACCACGCCACGAGTCCCAGTCGTTGAGGTTATTGTCATTTGTAATTATTTCAAAGGTTTCTCGGGTGAATCTTGATTTTTGTCATATTAACCATGTGAAGGCGTAAAAAAATGTATCGTTCTCATTGGTACACCCTGTATTTCAACGACGCTCAAACTACAGATTTCTCAGAAAAGTCACCACAATTTCTCCACAGTTTCGCCAAGTCCAATCTTTCTGCCCGATAAGGACACGGGGAAAGGCGCACTATAACTAAAACATTATCCAAACCACAACTCAGTTCACGGCCGCAAATAGTTGCGCTCTCGGCCGCTTGGGGCGCTAGTTGAGTAAAGTGGACATAATGGCGCCACATTATCGTTCTTAGAATGTAACGGGCGCATAAACGATCTCCGGAGTGTGGTAGGTGGCGCATAATCCAGCAGTTGTAATTAAATATGCGCATGAATCATACGAGATTGAAATTTATCTTTGTAAGTGCAGTAGTTGAAATGTTGAATCGTAATTACGTGATGTTGATGTTACAACTGTTTATGTGTAATTTAAGCGAATTTTAAAACCTTTGTTGTTGTTTCTCAAACCTTGGTGGGTTGTTTTATCAAGACTTCTTTTATCAAGAACTCTTTTGGTTTGTATATTTGGTAGTAACTGATCAGTTTGAAAGTTAAAAATTCCGAAGTGGCAAAAACGACGGAGAGGTCTGGCCAATCAATGTAGACGAATTACGTAGCTATTAATTGAGCGTGGTTCTCTTAAAAATATGGAGTAGCAAGAGATGAATGTCTTTAAGCTTCATAGATTTTCTTAGTGTGAATGGGGTGATAATGCTTACCTGTCGTTTGATGTTTTATTATAAGGCTGGAGAAACTCTCAAAAGTGCATTTGTAAGCTCTAAGTCTTGAATCGTCATGTTAAAAACACGTATTTCCATTAAACAAAATCATATTTAAAAACTAAGTTTTCAAGCAAGTGTTTTTGTTTAAAGCTAAATTAGCACAATCACAAGGGCAGCTTATAAATTATGTAAAACTTCAGATTGGAAAGTCTTTCTCCGTCCAAACCTAGAAATAGCCTTATAATTTTGTTAAATTGTTGAAAACTGTTGGTTATTTATAATGCTTTGTATCAAATATCAGTTCAGTGACAGGTACCGGCCGGTGCATACATTGTTTTGTAAGTGTTCTTTGTATTTTATGTATTGGGCTATTTATTTATTTTGACGAAATCGATGAAGATGGATCATTAACGTTCTCAAAGTTTTGATGATGACTACTTGTTAGTCGAAACTAGTAAACACATATATTTTACTTAAGGAATTGTGACGTTGAAAGGTACGTAACCTGTTATAAATATTAGAAATTGGGGATGAATGTACACCAAGAAAACTTTATACGTTTCAAATATTACAAGGAACACTTTTGCCATTTTAGATTAATTGAGAATGTTTGTTAAACCTTGCAACTAAACAAAAAACATAAACATTATTCTCACCAAAAAGGCTACCGCTTTAAGGTAAGGTTTTCTGGAAGAGGTTGCCACATTTTGTTATGGCCAAAATATGACGTTAAACCTTTGTTTTCAATGGACTGGGACTCGTGGCGTGGTCCTGTAATCCAGCTTCATGGAGGTCAGGTTTTGAGGATGATATACTAGGTCTAAAGCGGCTCAGATAGTCTCAGTGATCATCTGATGATACCCGCATCAACTCCCACCATCTTTTAGACTTATCAGACAATCACCTGCGTGGTTCGGAAGTCACGTTAAGCCGTTGGTCTTGTATTTCCATTGATCATTGGGCTATTAATTAATGACCCATTCTAAGGAAGAGTCGGCCTTAGTTTGTAACAAGACTACACCTCATAACTCATTACTACCACTCGTCTCACTCATCCTTCACCACATATTTGTCTTAAAATACCCTCATGAGAGTGGTCGGCATCTCAAATAGTGATTTAGTAGTGATTTAGTGAACCATACGAGAGTGTTTTCCTAGGTAACAGTGGCTGTTACCGTAAAATCGTAAAATTGCACTTAAAACAAAGGACGGTCAAAACCCTTAAAACCTACAGCTTTACTTCCCATAACCACTAGAACAAAAACATAATTTAAGCGACAACGCTCAAAAACACAAAACCCAAATCTTATTACCCCCGTAAAACCATCAAACCAACTCCGATGAACACCGTGAACGACCCCTCGTGTCGTCCATCACCCATAGTAACGATGTGACGACGTCCACGAGCGCGCAGGGGTCCATCCATCTGTCAGGGGTTCCAGGAATACCCCAGTGCGAGATTTCGATAAGCCCCGGGGTATTTCTGGTCCGGAGTGTGTGTGCTGACTCACTCGTGTGTTCCATTCACTCTCGCGCTCTCTGTGTTGGTGTTGGTGTTGTCAGTTATCGTCCGGGCGCGCAGCGGTGTGCACCAAGCGCACTCTCCGGGAAGTGGTGTGTTTTCAAAGTGTGTTTTTGGGTTTAAATGGTGTAAAAAGTGTTTTGGGAAGGTTTAGTGTTCGATTAAGCGCTAGATGTGAAGTGTGTGCTGTTGTTTTCACGTTTAAATAACTTGTTGACTCTAGAGTGATTTTCCGAATTTTGAAGTTTTGATTCAGTGCAAAAATTCACTAAAATGGGACAATATTTATGATTTTTATTGATACGTATCAATAATATTAAAATTTAAGAACTTTTACGTTTGTTTATAATATATTGACCTCTTTTTTATTTTAAATTTCATGCATATCAATTAATTTTCACACATAAATGCGACATATATTTTTCTCTAAACGCCCCCATTTTTTTCTATTTAATAAATTGATAAAAGATTAAGTGTTCAGTCGATTTAGAAAAAAGTTCACATTAAATTTGTTGGTGGAATTTGTCACTGTTGTGGTATGTTTTCAGAATATACCCTACACATAAACTGATAGATAACATTGTTAAGCTCTTTCGAATAACAATTGACCACTTCTGATCTTGCTATTAAAACCCCTAATTTTCTCAACTTTAGGCTGTATTAATTACAAAATTTGAAACACAAGTAAACCATAAGTATGCAATCGCTCCCCTGTCACGTCGTGCAGTGTAATCAGCGAGCGCGTCGGCGGAGGTGGTAGTGCGTGCGTGTGGTGATGAGTGATGTTCGACTCCCAGGGTGACATGTCTCACCTCCAGGTGCCTCTGCCCGTCACCCTGCCCGTGGACACAGACTCGGACTCTGACGGGGGAGTGGCACAGCTACCCCTGTGCTAGGATATATCTCGCCCGCCCTGCTGCTGCTGCCTAAGCCACAACCCCTGAGCGTGCGCAGGAGACACTCTTGGATATGCGGGTGAGTGGGGGTTGAAACTTGAGGAAGTGTTGGGGGAGGAGGGGTTTGGGGTTTGTTGTTGACGATAATAGTATTTCTGAGGTTTAAATATTGTTGCGCTATTAATATTTTAGTGAACACGATTTTAGTGGAATCTGATTCCTTCAGAAACGGAATCTGAAGACGGAATCAGATTCCAGATATCGAAACGTCATGTTCTTACATTGTACTAAAATATCACAAGTGTCTGGATTAGTAATTCCCAACAAGCGGCGGAAAATCCTAGCGCTTGAGGTTTTATTATAAAAATTTACGCTCTAATTTTAGAAACAGTATATGTGTTTAAGGTGTACCTGAGCCGTTTTTTAAGGAAGTTTAATTCTTTAAATTGGAAAACTACTTTTAAAGGTTTATATTGATATAGGTTAGAAATGTGTAAACAACATTTTAGATCCACAAAACTCTTTTTTTACAGGCACAAGTGTCAAATTGCGTCACTAGGCACTATGATAACTCAGTTAGGTATTTTTACATTTAACATAAGAGTAAAAAAACTCAGTACCGGTGTAAAAAAAATAGTCCGACTTGTTACTGTAGTCCATTGGTGTAAAAACTATTATTTCCACGTCATTTTTGTATTCTTAGTTTTTTTGTTGTTGCTTTACAAAGGTTTGCAGTAAAACGGTGCTGTCTATGATGACTTTCCATATTGTATCATAATTTTGTATGATATAAAAGATTATCTAGAGCGAAGAAGAGCCACTTTTTTATATTTCCTTCTTAAGGGGTCAAAGTCAAATCAAATCGTGTATTGCCATTAAATACTATGGTACATGGGCACACGTCAAAATGTTATACACTATTCAAATACGTGGTACTGAGTTTTTCTAGCTTACTCAGTCTCTACCATTCATGGTCCAGAAACTCACTGACTTTATAGAAGGCATGGTCTAGCAGAACCTTTTTTAGTTGCCTTTTGAATGAGTTGTTGTTGGGTTCTTGGTTAAGAGAGCCAAAGGTGGGGTCTTTTCAAAGGTGTAAAGGTGTTGTATATTTATGTTTTTAAAGTTAATTTTCTAAGAACAAAAGTAAAAGTTAAGAAATTTGGCTTTCAATATGCCGTAAAGAATGTATTGAACTTTAATTTAAAAGTATTAATCTCATAGTGCCACTTATTATAACGGCAGCGTTTTTGGACTGTAACCTATACCTAGCGGATCCATGGCGGATTGAAATCGCGCGCGACTCCGGGACCTCATCACTCAGGCAGCGCGGGTTCGATCCCTCAGTCACCACTTACAATTTGTAATGTGGCTATATGGTGACGCTAGGTAAAGGTCGTGGTTGAATCGTAGAGAGAACATTAAAGTTCTAACTTCGTTAAACAAGACAAACTTTGCCTTCTGCATTCCCTATTTTTTACACAAACCGTCATACATTGACTCTGTGCGTCCAGCTTCATATTTCACCCGACTCAAACCATACATAATGTGATAAAGCCTATTACACACTACCTACTCGTACATTGATCGACTCTGAGGTTTTTCTAATTGATAACTGGTAGAGATTGTTATCGTGAGACACCGCGGAGGCGTGGCTTTTGGCCCATTTGTGAAACACAATTATCTATCCCGGTGGCAGAACACGTCGAGTGTCGAATCAGCAAAAACACGACTGTTTTCTCTGAAACTGATTTCAATCTGTTATAGAGTGATTAACATGTCACGTTTTGCTGTTGGGCTTACATATTACATGGGGCTGAGGTTGGATTTTTGGAGGTCTGTCCGTGTTGCATTTTTAATTATACGCGTAGGCTATTGACGGGGACTCGTGGCGTGGTCCTGTAATCCAGCTTCATGGAGGTTAGGTTTTGAGGATGATATAGGTCTAAAGCGGCTCAGATAGTCTCAGTGATCATCTGATGATACCCGCATCAACTCCCACCATCGTTTGGACATATCAGACCATCACCTGCGTGGTTCGGAAGTCACGTTAAGCCGTTGGTCCCTGTATTTCCATTGGTCACTGGGCTATTAATTAATGACCCATTCTAAGGAAGAGTCGGCCTTAGTTAGTAACAAGACTTCACCTCATAACTCATTACTACCACTCATCACACTCATCCTTCACCACATATTTGCCTTAAAATACCCTCATGAGAGTGGTCGGCATCTCAAATAGTAATATAGTGATACATGGAGCTGCGGTTGGATTTCTTTGGAGATCTGTCCCGTGTTGCATTTTTAATTATACGCTTGTTACCGTCGACTAAGGTTTAGTTTTGATGATAAATGTGCAAAGTGGGGTTTTATGATCGGCGTCTCCAAAAAGTCTTAAATAGTTTATAGTTTAATTGAGTTTTTCTCCATACTATGATGACGCTAAGGTGAAAATTAACAATAAAATCTATACTACATAATATATAAAAATGAGATGGTGTGTGTCTGTGTGTCTCTCTGTTCCTCAATCACACAAATACCACTGGACCAATTTTAATGAAATTTTACAGGAATGTGGCATATACCTGGTTACCACATAGGCTATTAACATGTTTGATAATTTAATTATTTTCAAGATGGCGGTCATTAATAGGACCTCACTACATGTAAAATTTATAACCCCAAAACTGTCACGTAAAATTCTAGAAAACCCGTAAAAGATATTTAACTTTTGACAGCCCATACGAGCTTTAAAATTTAATTTTATACACAAATGGTTCTGAGCACTTTTGTCGTATCTTCAACCGTTTGCTCGGAAAGCTTGCTTCAGCGTGGAGAAACAGGCTCATGATGCGCGCCGCTGCACGCTCAAACTCGGCACTTCCACGGGTTGTACCTCTCCTCGGCGCGTCAGTACGTCTGACCGACAGTGTTTGTTGACCATATTACTTACGATTCATGCTTTACAGCGTGCAAACCAAATAAGAGTGTTGTACTATAGCCATTTAGTTTTCCATTTTCAACTAAACAAAATTAGTTTATTTTGGATTTAAAACTTATGTGGTTTGTCATGATAAATTTCAAATAACTTTTGTACTATAGCCATTTAGTTTTCCATTTTCAACTAAACAAAATTAGTTTATTTTGGATTTAAAACTTATGTGGTTTGTCATGATAAATTAAAATAAATAATGTACTATAGCCATGTAATTTTCCATTTTCAACTAAAGAAGAGTAGTTTATTTTGGATTTAAAACTTATGTGGTTTGTCATGATAAATTAAAATAAATGTTGTACTATAAGGCAGCCAACACTTATAAGGAGAAGATGATGAACTAACAGGCAAACTAAATGGTTTTTCTAAGGATAAACAGAAAACTGTTTTGTTTACTTTAAATTTGCAATTTTATTAAAATATACACACAGCTATGCTAAGAAAGTCCCGAGGCGAAGCGCGGGTACTCTCAGCTAGTTTAAAATAAAAAGTCAGCGGTTGAAAATTTAAATACAACGTGGTGCTTTTATTATTCATTTAACTTAAAGTATATTTCTTCACGTCACTAGGTTCTCACAAGTTCTGACAGTTCTGTAGTTTACTCGTAGGCTTGTAAATAAATCATTTTGTTTATGCGGCCTAAAGTTAAGCTCATTCAAAACTAAAATAAAAGATACTGTACACTTTTACCTTTTCAGTTCAACTTTTACGTAGTAAATGTAGTTATATAGTACATAGTATCATCAAAAGTAGTAGTCATCAAAAGTCGGTATCCTTACGAGAGTAGAAAATCTTTTTACTATCCAAATGCATTATCTATTTTTTAATTCTCTTAGATCGAAAACGGTTTTGATTATTTGAGAAAAATACCCTCACAAGCCCTTGAAAACGTTCGACTCGATGGTGAGCTACATCTACGTGAGGGTGTGGGTGCGTGTGCGTGTGTGAGGTGTGTATTTTGTTTACGCTTTCCAGGCAATTTTATATGTCTTAATCTTAAGTTTGAGGGGATACGAAACTATTTTGGGGAAAATGGTCTAAGTCCCGTAGCTGCGTCGGGAGTCGAACCCTTGACCTCCACAGCGGAGGCCACGATTCTCCCACGAAACTACGGACGCAGGAAATAGAAAAATGATGTTTTTTGCCAAAACTTCAAAAAGAAACGTCAACACCAACTGAGTAAGGTCTAAAGCGACTGCACCGGCAGCACTGAAGACAGCGCGCTCCAATTCCCCCGATCATGATGAGCCCTGTCCGCGCGCCAGCACTGTGACGTCACCACGTCTGCAATGTTGTGAGAAGTGGCAGATTTGTCATCCTCAGTGTCTCGGTGGTTTGTGGGGGAGGCGCCGGTTTTAGCCCAAGGGTGCTCTGCACTCCACGCTCACACCTGTGCTCGTGCTTGGCCAGTTTCATTCAAGCGGCCGCGGTTGACCAATCAGTCGTGCTCACGCGCGAGTGTCGTGTTTTGTCCGCGTGACTTCACGTGATTTTTGTTTTTAGTAACTTTTTATACGTTTTTATTTGGTGTTTAACTGGTACCTAATGTTGCTTGTAATCGAAGTTTTTGGTTCTTTTTTATTGTTTCAACTATAGAAGCGGCCTAACAACATGCTTTACGTATTACGGCTTTTATAGTCTTAAATGGCTAAAGCGCGTAAACGTTTTCGTTTTATAATGCTGCATATTTGTACATGGTAGTTTTTACTGGTAGTTATTTTAAGCTTTTCGTTCATCATCTAATAAAATAATTCTTAGTTTTATAAGCAAAAATTTACCAGCTTTTACATATTACAAAACATTTTTGTCATAACTAATTTCATCGACATAGCCTACTGACATATTAGTTTTGTATTACTTTAAATTCTTGACTTGAAGCATGTATGTTTAGTTTTCTGCTTAAATATTATTTTTCTAACCTAAAAAAGTATCTAGATTACTTTTCCTCTCAAAGTAACGACATTCGAAATCGTTTTCTTTAAGATATTTACCACTTTTATTGCCTCCTCTATGCCTATAACAAATTTCTCATTTACACGCAAAAGTTCGCAATTTTCATGTTTATCCTTAGTGATTGCAGTGGACGTTTTAAATTTATTTAACCCTAACTCACCCATGAATAACTTTCTGTGTTTTTATAGTTATTTATCTTGACTCCCGTACCTACCCTGACCTTTTAGAAGGCAAATTGACTTTTCAAACTTATCCAAAACCTACTCCAAATCAAGTATGAATCGCCTACAAGTTCCGCTGACTCTACCGATAGTGTCTGTGACTGATAGTGACTCTGACTCTGAAACCGGAAGTGGCACCACTACTCCGATACCGATACTGTTGCGCAGTTTACACCCTGATCTTCTACTTCCGGTCAACAACCCCTCCAACGTCCGCCGCAGACACTCTTGGATGTGCGGGTGAGCTAGAAGTTGTTCTTTGGACTTAAAGGCGAATTTTTGCAATTTTACAAGTGGAACATTTCCCCGTGCGTTACTTTTAAGTACAGACTGACTTTAATTTAGTTTGCCAAACCAAAGAAATACAAGTGTATGTATCGTCTTTGGTCTAATTTCAGGGTTAGGTTCCTCAAGGAAAAGCAACGAAAAATGTTCCTTGAACAAAAATGGGTTGAAAACGCTGTGCTCACCCGATAGCCACAATTTCGGACGTCGTATCAGCGTTTTCCCCATCTACCAGAGATTTTATTACAATAATATTATAACTTGATAGATGACATTAAATAATACGATCTAAACAAACATTTGCAGTGTGATCTAAGTTTTATAATAGTTTCCATTTTATTAGGTATTTTTATTGACATTCACTCATCATAAAAGTTATTGGATAGCAATATTTCTTGAATAATTTTACGAAATCACGAAGCATTTTTAAGAAAGAACATAGTTAAGGAATGGTAGCTCAAAAGGTCTTAAAATCTTGAAGGATACTAGTTTTAAGATGAAAACCAAAACCCATAGCTTCCTTAACTCTCATCTTTGTACGCGACACTAAGAATTCGATATAAGAACCTTAACGAAATGAGGTGAAGTTTTAGTTTAGACTAGTACAATTCATATTGTACAAGATCAGGCGAAATGTGTAATACTCGTTATTTTGAAGAGTCCTAGGCAACTTGCCAAATAGAATTCTAAAGTTTTAACCTTTAATGGAAAAATACTCATTATTTTATTTTCAAACAACAATAGATATTTAACACCGAAAAACACATAAGTATGATCTAAAACGTCGTTAAAATAAAACCTTTTGAATCACAACAAAACTCTTTTCCAAGGTAAGATATAACAGCTCGGAGAGCAGTTATTGATTGTACCAAAAACTCATTTAACTTTGTGGCGTTTCTTCTTTCTTGGCGTAGAACGCTGAAAGAGCTGTCGGCTCGGGTGATCCATCTCCATTATCTCCACCCGGAGAATCAACACCATTTGTAGCTCGTCGATGTGAGAGGGTCATCGTACGAGGGGGTTGTAAGGAAGTGACGTTGCCAAGGTACGCAGTTTTCAAAATGGCGGCGTTGTAAAACGTTCAATCTAATTAATATACTATAAATCCGGTTGTATAGGTGACTTTTGGCTGCACGAATAATCGTTAGGTTAGGCGCTTCCCGGCATGCTACCCCTTTAACTATGCTACCGCTCATACTCTTTTTGAAGCTTTTGGTGTGAAACCTTCGAAAAAATAATTGAGTCATTGATGAAAATATTCTCTTTTAAGGCTCTGACAATTTGACGGTCAAAAAAGATGTGGGTGTTAGTCCGAACAGGTTACCGTGGTTGTGTAGTTCGCAAATATTTTAAAGACATTCAACGCATAAATACAAAACCCCCAACCAAGAAAAAAAAATAACTAATCTAACTAACTAACTTTTGATTGAGCCCACCATTCAACTTCTCGCGAGAGATAATTCCACTCTCTCCCAAGCCTTGTGCCGTGTTTAGACGATGGTATGAAGTGTTGAGGCGATGTATGAGGTGTGAGGTATAATGAGAGAGTACAGGGTGCGGAGGGGCGGAGCTCCTAGCCCATATCGTGACGTCATAGCCCTTGACAGAGCGCGCCCTTGGCGCTGTATATACTGTCAGCTCACAGTGGAGATAATCAGGGGTTCCGTTCAATGGGATAAGAGGATTGGTTAATGTTGTTTTCGGAGATGGACTGACAAGTGGTGTTGAGAGTTTTGGCTAAATAATATGTATGTGGGCTTTTGGTTGTTCAAATTCATACCAATACTCAAAATTCAAAGAAATCAATGAATCCATTTATTGTTACAACAGAAATGGAATGGGCATTTAGGTACCGCTCAAACTATTTACTCAGTGCTCATCGTCAACTAGAAGTAAATACTACAAAAGTATCCTGTAACAACTACGAGTATATTAACAAGAAGTCAATTGAACTGTCCATACAATAAAATAAGTTATTAAATAAGAAGACATTAGAGATATATACAAAGAAAACTAACTTAAACCTGCTTACAGTTTTTTTTTAAAGTAACTGACACTTTAAAAATTACGATGAGAAACATATCTTTTCAGGTTACTGAGAAAAATAAGAGGTATCAACGTCATGACTTGGAATTTCGTATTCAAATAACATCAAAGACACCTTTCCTCTTGATGATGACTGGACCGGACAGCTACAATTTATTTCTAGCTTTTCACTTTCAGTAGTTGGAACAGATTTCCAAACCACAGAACAACATTCTACCAATTCTTGAGTCAGATTGATAAATTATTAAGACAGCTGAAGTTTTCTGAAAACGTTTGTCACATCTCTTGATGGACCTCTGCAGCCTGTCAGGTTCCTTTTCAAGTAATCGTTGAAGTTTACTTGGGGGTCGAGTATCACAATCATGTAAGAACCATACCTTAACAGGGAACCATTGAGTTCAGAGCCACTTATGAAAAAGAGTCATGTTAACTCTTAGTCTTTCGCGGCCGGTGTCACTTAATCTATTCTAGCGGGTTCACACCGCGCCCAAACCTCATAATTAAAATTAGATATTTCGGCCTCGCTGTGGAGTACCATCTTTAGTCACTGATTGGCTGAAACTGACCTTCTTGCTGTCTGCTATCCTATTGGTGGTAGGGCTGCCACCGTCCAGTGGAGCAGGGATGCCAACTGTCGATGTTCTCATTGGCTGTGTTACTATCGAAAGGTCTTGATACTTCACAGCGAGGCCGAAATATCTCAACCTAATTATGAAGCTTGGACGCGGTGTGAACCGGAAGAACTAGATTATAATCATGTTTTTACGTTGAGATAAGGTTTATCGCACACGCATACCGTTCGAGAGCGCTCCCCACACATTGTCGGCCAATTTCCTTCATTTACACCCATAAGTTCAGAATGACGTATTGGCTTTGTACGCGCCAAAAGTGCATTTCAGACATATTGTCCACAAAACCACAGATACGAAGATGCACTGAACATCTCCCAGATGGCGCGCTCTAGCACTAGACACGCTCGACCGCAAGTGGAACGCTCGTGGCTCAGATGTCTACTTATCTCGTCATTTCATCCTTTCTCCGTTTAAGAGTAATTTTGCAGCTGTTTAGGGGAATTATTTCAATTTTATCTTGGATTCATTAACTGTTATGTAATGGTTAATGTTCGAAGTTATCACTTTCTTGTGAAAATGTATGATGTTCCACCCTAAAAGAATTATGTGTTGTTGAATTTATCAAAACAAAAAATCAGTTTTATGTTCTACAATTGTTTTGTTCACTATAAATAAAACTGTTTTATAGCTCTGCGTCTATTCCTATTTACCATGTCGTTTTCATAATTTAACAATAAATAACCTAAACTTTCAGATTTATATAGAATTTCTTACAGAAAATAGATACACTTATGCCGATCTAAGATGAGATAGATACCGCACTGTTGAATTTCTTTTATCAAGATCTACAAAATGAGGCGTCACACACTAGGGTTTTATTTAAAAATATTGAGTAGCCCCGAACATTCCGATTTTGAGTTGGGGGCAACGTTGCCCTATGCTTAGGGAAGTGTGCTTTTATGACCTATAAACATCTCCAATGGTTGGATTTTCTATCAATGCTCAATGGGGAGTTAATGAACGTCTCCAGACACTTAACTAACCCTGTATATGGAACCCTTTCTACACGTCGAATTTTTTATAATATTCTTTTACAGTTTTTAACAAATGTTCCTTCTGTACAGCCTCGTCTTTGGTAGTAGACGACGACAGGCTGATGCCGAAGGCCGAGCGAATTATGTGAGCAAAGCGAATTAGAGTTATAATTACCTAATTAGAGTAACAAAGTTCAGTGGAAATTCCCTTTAATCACGCCAATGGTGACTTATTTTACTCGTGTATACCAAATGTATCTTTCATTTGAGAATATTTATAAAACAAAATTGTTTCTTCATACCAAATATATAATACTAAAATTAAATACTTCTCCAACTTCAACCGAATGGAAACCGTTAGCAATTAATTACTACGGTAATTAAGCGTTATAGCCGCACTAAAAGCCACGAAGGCGAACTTTCTGTAATTAACTCCTTAACCAATATTCAAATATTGTCAGTAAACACTTGCCCGAGGCTATTCCCGACCGCAGTGGGTCGATCCGTAACCCTCCAAGCTTAGGCGTGGTCAGCTATTCATTTACCAATTATAGAATACACGGACTATAATTTAAGCGATCTCAGAGACCTACGAAACTGTCAGTGGAGGGACGGTGTGGCTGTGCTGAGAATATATACAGGGTGTCACGGATTTTGAACGACTGACACAGCTGACGCAGCCACAAGCGCTACTGTGAATCCTAGCGAATTTCACATAACGGGGTAATTCTTTCAGAAGTGCCCATTGCGGACGGGAAGGGCGTTTCCCCCAAAAATGGTATTTTGTACTATACAAACTGTATTTTGATCTGATTGTATATAAACTTAGTTTAAACATGTATAATACCGTACCCTATATGCTTATCAAAAATCAAATTATTCGTTAAACAAGGCCAAGAAGGCGGAAAACCGACAAACGCTACCGACAAGGCGCTAGGTAAAGGTCGAGGTTGAGTGGTGTAGACGTTGTAGTCCTAAATTCTCCTCGTTAAACAAGACAGACTTTATTTTTATTCAGCATACACGAAAACGTTAAAATTAAAACACAAATTAAGGAACCATGCAGGTTCACGGCCAGTGGACGGCTCCTCACCGAGAGGATGGCTGGCTGGGAGCGCGACGACCAATCACAGCTGTGTATCAGTCTGACCAACTGTATCGGAGAAAAACAAATATTTGTTTGTGCACAGCAAATGGCGATTTGTTCTTGTTGTTTACTTAGAATTGACGAAAAACGTTCATAATAATTTTTCAACCACAGAAACTCTTCTATCGTCAACAAAACTTACAAAATTTAAAAATCAGTGTTTTTTTTTTTTCAATGTTTGTAACTTGGCTAATGCAAATGTTTGTTAATTTTGCCTAATAAACGACTTTGTGTATTTTTTTCGAGTAATGGCAGAGACAATTTGAAATTCACCGTGAAAAATACATTTTAGTCGTTTTAGGACTTGAAAATATTGTATTTTTAAAGGACTGCGCGAGGCAAAGCTACTTTTCGGTTGAGAGGATCTGGCCGCCGGCGTTCTGCCGCGCCAGCGATCTGACATTGTGTCTCCATGGGAGTGGAAACTGAAGATGTGATTAGCGGCATGTTTGACGTTATTCCGCCTCTTCTGTTTTTTATATGGTGATATTAGTATTTTTACGAATGGCCTTTAAACAACAAGAGGGTGAAAACATTGCCGACGGGTAGCCACATGCGCTAACATGATTCAAAAAAAGTTCCTAACGGAGAATAATCGAAATCTTTAACCGAAACCTTTCGAAATTAATAGTAAAAGTTACCTGGCTACATGGAGGCAGGGAAATCTTCAAGGCTATAGTTTTTGGTGAAGCTCGTGTCGTTGTTAATTTTACATTGTATACGGATGCCTGCAGGCTAGTTTCATATAATGTAATATTTCGTGTTAATACAAAACCCTATGTAAGCTTACTGATGTTTGGATGTTTAGGTTGACGGAAAATAAATTGTATATTACTAGAGCTATTTGTTATTGAGTTAGTAGATAACCTTGATCTCAAAATGATATTAAACTTACAAAAGCTCTTTAGGAAACTGGGTTTTGAATTTTGCAGAAAGTGAGTATTTAAAAATTATTTTAAAGACGGTATACCGAGTTTCATAATTTTGAAATTTTAATTAAATATGATCTAGATACCAAGTGAAATATCTCATTAAATAAAGTGTAACGATGTAAACCCTACCCAAAAGAATAATTCTAACTAAGGTTACAGCGATTAAAACCTCGAAACTCTTTAAACTCTTAAACTTCAACCGCCGACCTTTCCATGTGAAATGTTCAACCATAAACAGCTCTTACAGTACAGCTCTTAAGCTTGATTTGTCACACGTTCTAGTAGAACAAAACTGCTTTTGTCCATGCAGTGTACTATAAATATACCTTTGACCCAAAGTTAGACGTAAACAACCACTACATTTTAACAGCATCCAACAGTGGAGTGACACTTTATTTAAAGTTTATTGTTAGATCTTCTGAGATTGGAATTTGATTGAGCACGTTTTTCGTCGCTTTAAATGAACAAGAACACAACGTTTCGGCATTTGGAGTCTAAGCCCGTCTTCAAGGAATCTTTTCACCTGAAGATAGTATCAGATTCCACATATCGAAACGTCTTGTTCTTCTTGACTAAAAACTATGAAAACGCCAACAATAATATTTAAACCTGTTCAAACGACGTTTCGAGACATCGACGTCAGGTTATTTTTCGAATTATTACCTGAAGACAGGATCAGATTCCAGATATCGAAACGTTGTGTTCTTCTTGTTCACTAAAACTTATGGAAACCACCCGCAATAATATTTAAACAATTTCAAACGACGTTTCGAGACCTCGAATCTAATTCCGTCATCAAGGAACTTTCACCTGAAGACGACATCAGACCCCACCCGAAACGTCCTCTTCTTTTCACTAAACAATATGGAAAACGTCCACAATGCTATTTCAACCTCAGAGCGCAGTAGCCTACTCCACACCTCCCCGGGCCCAGTGATATGATCGCCACGGGCGCGCCGCTATTAACCCAATGTCGGTGTTTAGGGGGCGGAGTGTTCGACCCGATTATCGAGGCTTGTTTATTCGATACATTACGTCAGCTGTCAGCTCGACTCTTGCCTCACTTCGAGTGTTATTATAAACAGCTGATTAACCGGTCACGTGTGATGGCTGGCTGTGCGGTTGCGTGTTGGTGTTGTTTTGTGTGGTTTTCGGTGAATTTCTTTAGGAATTTTGAGTAAGTAACGTTGTCAGGCACAGTATGTTGAGATGAGCCTGAAACACGAAGAGAGATTTTTTCAACATTGTTTGGGTTTGTGTAAGCTCTCTACAGGTCGTGCTTTTGTCATTTTTACGAAGTTTACTATGAAAAACTCTGTTGTTAACAAGTCAAAAGGTTCGTTAACCATCAAAATCGAAATACCAGAAATCTCTTTTCGGAAGCTCAAAAAATGAAGGAGTGAAGGCCACTCAGAAAGAGTAAAATTTCACTCCTTTGGGTGTTGAAACTCAGCCACTTTCATTAAAGAGTGGCTCAATTTTCACTCTTTCGGAATGGGTTTCACTCTTTAATGGTCAGGTTTTAAGGATGATATAGGTCTAAAGCGGCTCAGATAGTCTCAGTGATCATTTGATGATACCCACATCAACTACCACCATCGTTTAGACATATCAGACCATCACCTGCGTAGTAACGTTAAGCCGTTGGTCCTTGTATTTCCAATGGTCATTGGTAATTAATGACCCATTCTAAGGAAGAGTCGGCCTTAGTTTGTTACAAGACTACACCTCATAACTACCACTCATACACACATCCTTCACCACATATTTGTAAAATACCCTCATTACAGTGGTCGGCATCTCAAATAGTGATTTAGTAATTATATATAACTTGCAGTGAATGAGCAGGAAAAGATGAAACTATAAGCGTAGCAAACAGCCTACTAACTAACGGAGGGACTACGTAAATCATTTAAGGTAAATCTGAGGCCAAAGGCCGAAGCTAGGCTGTGAGTGTAGCGAACAGCCTCGTAACGCCCATGTGTGAGTTTGAAATGGGAAGGCAGAAGAAAATTAGTGTTCTAAATCAATCTCAAACTTGGTTATCTATAGACCATCTTTGTAGCACGCTCTCTAGGACAATCTTTCTCCTAAGAAGACTGAGATACTGTGTACCCCAAGAATCTTTGGGAAGTGCGTACATTACTTTTTTTCAGGGTGTCTTCTTGTATGGTTCGAAACTTTGGGGATGCGCAACTGGGGTCGAGCGTGTCCTAATCCTTCAAAAAAGCCTTTAGAATCATCACCTGTCGGGCTGATAGAGACCACTGTAGGCCAATTTTTGTGGCCCAGTCTTTGATGACTGTTTTCAGTTTTTTCACCTTTCTGGTTTTAGTTGGGATAAAAGAAGAACTTTATACGCTCGAGATCAGGAGCGACATTCACTCGTACAACACTAGGAATAAGGCCTTGATAAGTGTTCCTTTTGTTAGGCTAAGCAAAGTACAAAATAGTCCTAGGATACTAGCCTATAAGTTATTCAACCACTTGCCTTTGTCAGCCAGGGCCCTTGCATTGCCAAAATTTAAAGTTCTGATCAACAAATGCTCACTGAAAATCCATTGTACTCAATTGATGAGTTCTTTTTGTTAAAGAAAATGTTGTAAGTAATTACTTCTAATTCTCAAACTGCATGTTAGAACAAATGCCAGTTTTTGTAAAAAAAACATTTTCTTTCTTTTATTGACGTTTCTAAAGGAGTGTAATGTATGCTTAACGGAATAAAAAGTTGTCATTTTTGTCATTTCATTTCTTGTTATCAAATTGCATGAATTGAATGGCACATGAAAACTTTAGAGTATAAATTTGAAACTATATTTAAAAGGAAGTACCTTATTTGTTTGGTATAGCTAGTATTTTTCAAGCTACCTATACCTCACTAACAGATAGCATAATAATTCTTCAAATAAAAATAAATACATTTTAGATCTTACAAACCTTGTTAAGTACTTTTCCACCTCTAAAAACATAACACATTTCTTCAGGGGAGTGCGATATGAGAAAATATCGGGTAGAAATAAAATCAGACTCAACAGCTAACGAACCGTTTGTATTTGGGTGATTTCAGGTTTTCCTTTTTCCCTCTTTCTATGTCCAATCAACCTAATTTGTGTGGTCCGAATCTAACAGCTGTTCGGTTAGTTGAACAACTTTTGATGAGCTGATGATTCACTCTCATTCAAAAGATGAAGATACACTTCAGCCAAAGCAACATTAAATCACTAATCACTAAATCACTATTTGAGATGCCGACCACTCTCATGACGGTATTTTAAGGCAAATATGTGGTGAAGGATGAGGTGTGATGAGTGGTAGTAATGAGTTATGAGGTGTAGTCTAGTTACACACTAAGGCCGACTCTTCCTTAGAATGGGTCATTAATTAATAGCCCAATGACCAATGGAAATACAAGGACCAACGGCTTAACGTGACTTCCGAACTACGCAGGTGATGGTCTGATATGTCTAAACGATGGTGGGAGTTGATGCGGGTATCATCAGATGATCACTGAGACTATCTGAGTCGCTTTAGACCTATATCATCCTCAAAACCTGACCTCCATGAAGTTGGATTACAGGACCACGCCACGAGTCCCAGTCATTACTTAAAGAAGCTGAACTGAGTACACTGAAAATAAAGAAATGTTCTGAAGGATTTCTTAATTTATTTTCTTAACTGACTATTATAGGGAGAAGCTTCAATCGGAACACTTTTCAAACTATTCTATATAACTTGGACTCTAGTTTTAATTAAGGTTTAAACTGCGTTTGGAAGCTTGGGGTGGTTTTGAATTAGTTCTTTGATAAGTTTGTTTAGGAACTTTATCATGATCTATAATAGATATTGCTTGCGGTCCTGTTTATTTTGAACCATTTAAGCCAAAAGGAATGATAGTAATACACTTAATAACACTTTTAATAATGTTTTCTTATGTAAAAAATAAAAAGATTAACATTTTCCTTGCGTTTCAAGTCGGTATGTAAAGGAATCAAAAGTTATGTGTAGTCATAATTTTTCAGACTAAAATTAATAACTTTGTCTTTAATTTGTTATTTAGCTGGAGAAATAAAACTAGTGTATTCTCAAGTTGTTTACTGCCATTTTATTATTTTCTTTTTTAGTTGTAAATTTACAAAATAATAAACTTGCCAAATTATAACTAATTTAATTTCTGTTTGATTTCAGGTGAGTGTCTTTTAACAGTAGCATCGGTAAGTAATAACATTCAACGTTTTTTCATTATTACCTGGCAAAAATTGTTAAAATTGGTGTTATTTGAAAGAAAGCACAATTTAAAATTTGTTTCATAGAACGATAACATAGACATTTTTATTATTTAATTTTTGCATTGATTACAAACATAGCTGTGATGAAGTTTTGACTCTTTCAGTAAAAACAGGATATAATAGTTTCATATTTTAATCAGAAAAAAAAAATCAATAAAATACAGCAAAATATGGGTGTAAAATTGAGCAATGCACGCTGTATGAACAAACGCTCAAGGTCACCTAAGCAGAGCCGGCCCTTAAGGGTAGGCCCCAGGTGCGTGACGATGCTTCGATAAAAGGGTTTACGGCGGCTCTTTTTTCACCTTTCAAAATAATTTTTTAAAATTAATAAACATCAAATATTTGGAAACTAGATACGTTTTTCAACACGCGTAAAAACGTTTCTTCCGAAATAATTTCGAAATTTCCTTTAAAGGTTTAAGTTTTTACCGCCCGACATTTTCTACACTAAACATAAGTTCTTGTTCCGTCATTTAAACCGCGAAGAGAATATTTCCAACGGAAGGGAAAGCGGTGTTGCGGTGTTGTCGGTTCCTCATATTTGTCAGAGATGAATTATCAAAGCAGGTGCGGAACCGGGATATTCTGGGCAGAGCTGTTGGCAAGCCTGAGAGTATGTTACTCAGTGTATAACAACTATCTGTGTTTCGTATATAGTCCATGGTCGTCGATACCTAGAAGCTACATTCCTCCTTGTACTTGAGCGTTATGATCTTGAATTTGGACAGTGGAAGTAAGTCGTAAAACTTTGAACACGCTTCAAACTTGGATAGGCTCAATGGCTAAAAATATTGTTCTAAGACCAGCTGATTTTGACACATGAACTGGTGTGTTAAGGTTTTCTTTTAGGAAAATACAATCGATTTAATAAAAGCAGCTTTCGATGTATTAAAATCCTCTCTTTGAACAGAACATCTCTTGACTAGATCACCACGAGTAATTTTCATCGAAAGACCCCTAATTTGAAAGACATCTTGGTTTAACCAAAATTTCATCCGGTTAAAAGCAGGCAAGAAACTTTTGTAAGCCATGCAAAACCCGAAGTGTAGAATTTGCATCAATTTACTAAGACATCATCTTTCAAAAGTAGCAATACAGACAGAATTTACCCCATAGTTGGTGGTTCAACTCGCGAATCTAGAAATGTGGTCTACCAGCTGTCTCGTAAACACTGTCCTAAATATTACATTGGCCAAATCACAAATTCGTCACGGGTTAGAATGAATGGTCATCGTTTTTTAGTCTTAATCACTAAGAATAAATAAAATCTTTTGCTCATCATGCTACTCATCATATTGCATGAATAATAAAGGAACATTCTCATTTGTATCAAGATGAACTGGCTTTATTTAATCAAAATAAACAACAAGTTAAACAATGAACATATTATTAAAACATAATATTATATAACATAGAGGATAAACATTTAACATATTTGTTACTTCTTCCTTCCTGTTCTGTAATCAAACAAAGTCTTTGTATTTCTCAGGCCTTTAATGACTCTACCACTTCTTGTTACTAAAGGTGGCAGGCCTACCTTTGTTGACTGTTAAGGTCAAAGTGTTCGCTTTTTCATATTCGAAACTTGAATTCTTTTCAGTTGATAAGTCATAATCTCCTGAATGTGACTTTCTTAGGTAAATCCTATTTCTTCTGTAAGTATTACCATACTCATCTCGAACAATATAGTTTCGAGGAGCAGTTTCATGTTGTTTTAAAACTTTGCCTCTTGACCACTTATCATTTTTTAAGAACAATACATTGTCTCCTGATCTAAACTCTTTTAGAGGGTTCGATGTACGGTTGTAATAATACTTTGAATTTTCATTAGTGAACGTTCTAGGAATAACTTTGGTTATTTCTAAGTGTTTCAGGTCATAGGTAGTCTAGATTTCAAATGTTTAAAAACAGCTGAGCTGGACCCAGGTTAACATTCGTCAATGGAGAGTTCCTGTATTCCAATAATAAAACATTAATGTCCATGTTTAGCATTTGATCTTTTAAAAGTCCTTTTGCAATTGACACAGCTTTCAGCCAGTCCGTTTTCTTTGGGATAAAAAGGACTACCTTATTATTTCGAAGTTCTAAAACTTAGAAAATCTTTGACTCGACTGTTGAAGCCTGAAGGGTACATTGTCTGAGAGAAAATATTCAGAGTACTTCTGACACCAAATAATAAATGAACATTTAAAGTATGAAGATGAACTGGCTTTATTTGTTAAATAAACAAGTTAAACAATGAACATATGATTAAAACATAATAATTGCCTATATAACATAGAGGATAAACATTTAACATATCGTTACTGCATGGTTGAGAACAAGCTTGAAAACTGTTACAATTTAACTGCTTTGCACAAAGTTAAATCTGCTTTAGAGCAAAATTACAAAACACTTTTATCATCAAAAGTTTGCCCAATTTATTTATTTTATATCACTATTTCAGGTGCCGACCACTCTCATCAGGGTATTTTAAGGCAAATATGTGATGAAGGATAAGTGTGATGAGTGGTAGTAATGAGTTATGAGGTGTAGTCTTGTTACAAACTAAGGCCTTAGAATTGGTCATTAATTTACAGCCAACGACCAATGGAAATACAAGGACCAAGGAACAGTGACTTCCGAACCACGCAGGTGATGGTCTGATATGTCTAAACGATGGTGGGAGTTGATGCGGTATCATCAGATGATCACTGAGACTATCTGAGCCGCTTTAGACCTTTATCATCCTCAAAATTTATTTATTTTGTTGTTTTACTAGTTTTTACACATACGTATTTATTAAGTCAAGTTAAAGTGAACACGGTCTGTGAGTGATCTAGATGGTGTCGGGTGACCAGGTCGGGTATTTGTTAGTCGAGCCCCACTATAAATGCAAATCACGCCTGCCTCCGGCAACACCGTCAATTAACCACCGAGACTTTCCAATTTACAAACAGTTTAAAGTGTTTCTTATTGCGGTCATTACTTAAGTTGAATATTGTTTGATATCGTGTCCGTGGCTCAGTGGGTAGAGGCGCGACGTCGCGGGTTCGATTCCGGCGCAGGCAAATGGACGTGGAGTACTTTCCTGAAATGGTTTATTTACCCTAGGTTTATTTATTTATTACCAATGAAATTTGAAGACAAATATATAGACCGGAGCTTGAATTCGTATCTCTCAGTTGTGGCGTGGTGGAGGTGTGATTATGCTAACCATTACACCATAGGTCTTACTTATTTGGGTTTCAAAATAAAGTACTTAAAACTTAATATTCATCCACCAACGTTAAGTCATTAAGTAAAAAAATCAACTAATTTAGACAGTAAAAATACTTTACATAGTTGTTACAGGATAATAAGTATTGAATAAGTGTTTGGATGACTTTCTAATGAAAGTTTCGGTGTTATTGATTTCAAAATTATAACACATGAGCCTTTTGAAAATTTTTATATTATAAAGTAAAAACCATTGAAAGTTTCACCAAACAAACACCTTTTGGACATTTTGACCACTATACCGTACGAGATATTTATTAGACTTGGGACATTTAAGGTTGATGAAGTTAACCTAGATTATAACCTATACATTATACATATGAGTAGCCTACTGTGCTATAAATGTTTAAACCTAGTTTTATACATTTTAAAAATACCAAAAGGTTATATATAAATAGATAAATAACTCAGTTGCAAATTAACTAATTTTGGTAATATTTCGGCTTCGCCATTATCAAACCAATACATAAACAAATACAAAATGAAGCAGAAAACGGCTTGTTGTAAAATATTTTTATTCTTATTCTTTTTCGAGGTTTCGTTCTCTTTGACGATTAAAATGAATACGTTAGATTGAAAGTTCATAACAGTGGATATTGTTTACAAAATTTGCCGTCTCAACTTTGGTGAAAAACTTTAGCTCTCTCTGCGAAAACCCACTAATTATCATAATAACGACTCAAACGCGAAACTTCCGATCACTGAAATACAACAGATTTAACCTTAGGTGATTAAATTAAGATTTAGAGTTTGGGACTTGTGGCGTGGTCCCATATCATATCGAACATATCAGACCATCACCTGCGTGGTTCGGAAGTCACGTTAAGCCGTTGGTCCTTGTATTTCCATTGGTCATTGGGCTATTAATTATGACCCATTCTAAGGAAGAGTCGGCCTTAGTTTGTAACATGACTACACCTCATAACTCATTACTACCACTCATCACACTCATCCTTCACCAGATATTGGCCTTAAAATACCCTCATGAGAGTAGTCGGCATCTCAAATAGTGATTTAGTGATTTAAAACACTACACCCTCACCAAGTTTCTAATTAATTAAAACTTTTCATAAAACCCAACATTATAGTGTATAGAGTCTAGAGGGAAGAATGGCGTGGAGGATATCTCCCCAAGGCGATGTTGTGTAGTTTGTACTTGTCAGAGCTCTTGTCACTAGAGGCAGGCTTTGCTTATATACTGCCTTGCTGTGCCACTAACTCTTTTATACAGTAAAATCACCTTTGATTTTGTGCTTTAATCGAACTTCATGTTTGTTTGTTCAGTCAAATACCCTTTTTACTAAAGGTATGACTAAACAAATTTGGCAAACATTCAAAAATTAGTTACTGTATTTTGAAAAAAAAAGAAAAAAAAAATTTAAGTGGCATACAATTTTTTTTAAATTTAACCTTTACAAAAAATTTGTTTTAGGTATAACAACAATAGAAACCCTACACGTTGAAATAAATGTTATTAATATCTCTATTTGATTTAAAATAAACAAAATAAAAGAATAAAGAAGCCACCAGTAACAACACTACAGTCATAGATCAAATGAGAATTGCTAATTTTTCCAGGAACCATCAATGAATTCCTGGAAAAATTAGTAAAAAGATAAATAAGAAAATAATTATTATGATTTTTGACGCGGTGTGAACCGGAAGAACTAGATTATAATGAATTCCTTACGCTATAAACAACCTTTGAAAGAAGAAAGTTTTTAATTTAGTTTTAAACATGTTGAAATTTTCGTAATTTTGTATTTCAGTTGGAAGTTTATTAAATAGCATGGCACCCGCCTGTGAAGGTAGCAGGGAATATAATTTGGATCTGTGTTGATTTATGCGGAAGGAGTTTGCGAATCTTGTCCCATGGAAATGAATTTCTCTACCTTGAACCATATGACATTTAGAAAGACAATAAACTATTGTTTCATAAATGTACAGGGATGGTAAGGTCAAAATTTTAAGGGTTTCAAAGGAATTTTTGCAAGAATATCTGTAACCTAGATTTAGAAGCTTTAATCATCCTAAAACTAAATATTTTTTTAATTTGGCAAACGGTTATGTTTTTTATTTGCTAAAACGATGAAACTTCAAGGGGGCATACTACCCCCGCAATCACTCATACTCTTTTTGAAGCTCTTGGTGTGAAACATTCGGGAAATATCTCAACCCTTCTTTTTTAAGGATCTAACAAATTGGCGGCCAAAAACAAAAAATCTGCCCTTGAACTTAGCCGATATGTTGCATCATAGCGGCAAAACAGTTGCTCGGATCTTCAGTCTGATGAAAAATCGTAAGTGTGGAAACACATTTCCTAAAATTTGGTATTTTATACTTTTCCCACTTCCGACGGTTTTGTTGCTAGATCAGTTTGAAGTTAAATTGTCGAAAATTTAACTATTTGCTGTGTTTGGGCTCTTAGTTACGGTACGTATCAACCACCCAGACATACAAAATTTATGTGTGTGTAAAAAAATGGTAAAGCGAATTTGTCTAAATCATAAGCGTTAGCGAATGCCTCAAAAATACGAGGCCGGGGACCGAGCGAACTTAAAGGTTGGGTAAATCACTAAATTACTAAATCACTATTTGAGATGCCGACCACTCTCATGAGGGTATTTTAAGGCAAATATGTGGTTAAGGACGAGTGTGATGAGTGGTAGTAATGAGTTATGAGGTGTAGTCTTGTTACAAACTAAGGCCGACTCTTCCTTAGAATGGGTCATTAATTAATAGTAATGACCAATGGAAATAGAAGGACCAACGGCTTAACGTGACTTGATATACATGTGAAAAACTATACCCCGACAAGAAGTAGTCGGCAAAAGTAAAGAAGGATGTGGCTCAGCCTTAAACACTGAATGGTGTAGTAAATACGTCATCAAAGTCTATTCAATGTGGTGAGGATTATTCCTATCTCTGGAGCACCGCTTTGTCGCAATTTGTACCTTTGAGTGCTCCTTGAGGCTACGGTCGAAATAGAAGGAACTTAGAAAATACTAGTTAAGAATTAGTAATTCTTATCATTTTTAGTCGCTTTATCGAAGCTCTTTTTGATCGGCCTCACGTGTCGGATGGTTACACAATTCAAACAGTTTGGCTTATTTACTTTTCCGATTTTTTTGCGTTTAGCACTCAAAAGTGAGCATTGTTTTAGATTTTTGTTATCGTATTGCCAGTTTTGATGAGCTGACTTCCTAATAGTCTCTAACGTAGAGACTATAAATCTTGGTCAAACTTCCATATGAAGCAAACAAAACCTAGTACTACGGTGATGTTCGAACCATGCAAGATTTTGGTTCGTTTAAATACGAACAAGATAACCTACATTTTAATAATAATAATCTGTGGCTGGGCCCGGTGGACCACGTGACTGGACGGTGTTTGAATCGGATAAGTGGTTAGTTCGCTGTGAACCCGACACAGTGTGGATTCCAGTGTTGGTTACCAGGATGCGCTACTAGGTGTACCAAGACCATTAAATTTCAATTTCGTAATATAAATGGTTTTGTAGAAATAGAGCTGCTATCACTCCGAGTATAGTTTTAAATTATGAATCAAGCTCCGTCTGTCAACATTCACTATATCACTATTTGAGATGCCGACCACTCTCATGAGGGTATTTTAAGGCAAATATGTGGTGAAGGATGAGTGTGATGAGTGGTAGTAATGAGTTATGAGGTGTAGTCTTGTTACAAACTAAGGCCGACTCTTCCTTAGAATGGGTCATTAATTAATAGCCAATGACCAATGGAATATAAGGACCAACGGCAACGTGACTTCCGAACCACGCAGGTGATGGTCTGATATGTCTAAACGATGGTGGGAATTGATGCGGGTATCATCAGATGATGATCACTGAGACTATCTGAGCCGCTTTAGACCTATATCATCCTCAAAACCTGACCTCCATGAAGCTGGATTACAGGACCACGCCACGAGTCCCAGTCATTCTATAGAACTAACAAAACTTTAAAAATTTTGAAGAGGAATGAAAAATGATTTGAGAACGTTCGTCAAATACTGAAGTTATCTTCGAGTAAAGAGACAAATAAAGAGCTCAGTCAGGCAGATAAGAGCCTTTTATCCCTTTGTTGGCAGTAAACAAATCCATTTGAAGAGCGGAAAGTTTGGCCAGTAGATGTCACAACTCGGGGCCTCACTCATAAACAACATTGTTATCGTGAACCTCGCTGAGATTTGACCATAGATTCGTGGTTTCAGCTGATTTTGTTTACGAACTATTTGTGTGATTGAGTTTGTCGATTTGAATAGTTTTTAGTATTGAACATGAGCGTCTTTTTAGAATTTCTTTCGGAAAAATTAGATTTTCATGTCGTTTGCATGGTAAGACCCAGGCTCGAGACCATGAAATGAGAACCGATCCTGACCCACAGAGCACGTTTTGAGTATTTTTACAACACCTTATATGCATATAAGGATACATAGGCCCTATACATATATGCAACTCTACAGGTTGCGTTGTTTGACAAATTTTAATGCATTTCGTACGAATGTGCGTTTTGTAAATATCTTCGTCAAGTTCGTTAGCCAGCAAAGACAAGTACGCTTTTGGGACGGCGTTGTTGTCAAAATGTGGGTTTAGTGATCTAAAAATTGTAAATCTCATCCGAATTTAATTTGGTTTGAAATAAATATGTATTTTAGCGTTATCCATCCATATGCTACAAATTATAAAAATCTATCGAGTCGTTTCAAAATAGCCTTAAGAAAAGTGAGTTCTTGCTGTAACAACGGAATGAGTAGTCCTTTGTCAATAAAATTTTGCGTTTTCCCTCCAACATGGACCCTGTATAACTTGCCATAAAATGCCACGTAAGTTGAGGCCGAAGGCTGAAGCGAGACTGTAGCGTAGTTAACAGCCTCGTAATTATGAAGGATACAAAGCTGAGCGAAGCGAACAGCCTCGTAACGCTCGTGATCATAATATCAGGCTGACGCTCGCAGCCGACGATTCAGCCTTTAGCTGCGTGTCGACCTGGTTTTGTAACTGAAACAGGATGTAAGAAAAAAGGTTAAGTTTGTCTTGTTTAACGAGGCGAAGTTAGGACTACAAAGTCCTCTCTACCACTCAACCTCGACCTTTACCTAGCCTCACCATTTAGTCACATTACATATTGCAAGTGGTGACTGCGGGGATCGAACCCGCGCCACCGGAGTGATGAGCTCCGGAGTCCAATACCAATCCGCCACGGATCCGCTCCAGGTCCGCTCCAAGAGGATGTATATTGCTAGAGATGCAAATGATCATAACTAGACATCACCATCTTTGAACATTGGTACGGAAAAAGAAACACAATGGACCGCTTTGAAACATTCGTTGTTAGCTTAAAGTTTAAACAAGTTATACCTATATCCAGTGATAAAAGAACTTAACGTAAATTGCATTTGTTTGGAGCTCCAACCCGTAAAAACCGAATGAATAAGCCAGGCCACGCAGGGGTCACGCAGCTAAGCGCTAAAGCAACGATGGCTACGCTCATAGCCTTTTTTGGCCCTCGGCCTCAGCTTGCGTTTTTTATGATTACAGGTGTTACGAGACTGTTCACTACGCTTTTCTGCAGGTTAAAATCGGTGATCATTTCGTGCTCCCAGTCTATGCTGACGGCGTAAATATCTTATTTTCTTTAAGGAAATTCACTAATGACATTTAGAAAATGTACACACAGTTTAGAAACAATTTTTGTGACGAAATACCTATTCTGCTTTCAAAATTACTGTAAGAGTTTTGCAGAATATGTTAAAAAGATTCACGTAATGCGTACATCTCTTTTAACACAAGAACTGTAAGCACTTAGCAATTAACCTTGACAAACTTAAATTTTAAAATCTTAGATATGTTTTAAAAAATTAAATTCTCTCGATTAGCTTTAAACACAATACAACTACATTTATACTTAATTTTTGAAAAAAACACGATGCTATTGACTCGTCTATTGTACCATGTATTCTTTCAATTAATAATTTTAATGTTATTTAAAAACATTTACTAAGCATATTTCTTCATAATAAGACTGTTGAGTGCGATTGGTTAAATCAATTATATCTGATAAGCCTCTATGGTCATGTGGCATGTCGACATGGTCACACATCTAGTACAATGGCTATCTGACATAACATGCTCCAATCATGTTCCAAGCTAAGTCTACTAGTATACAGGGTGAGTCGAGTAGGCTGTCCTAACCGGACAATAGGAGACATGAGTCATAGAACACTTTATCCAAGGCAAACAACACGTGGGGATTGTAGGAAAAATAATGTAGAGCTTTTTAGCAACGGGTTGAGTTAAAAACTGGCGTCATGGGTTCGAGAATCGGTATTTCGACATGTGAGGAAGGTCATGGTGTGTTGGGCCGTTTCAAAACTGAGTGTTTTGGCCGTTTACGGGACGCCCTGTATTATTGTTAAGGCCGGACTAATCTTCCCAACGAAATTCCACAAGTGCACCTATTTAACACAATTTTTGTGTTAACTTCAAAAACGGTCGTTTTAAAGTTTTGTTCAAATAACATTTATTTTAATAAACTAAATTGTATAGAATTTTGAAAAAATAATTGCTTGTTCTCAAAACTTGTATTTATAACTTTTGAATTTTTATTCGTCTAAAAAGAAACTACAGTACTTGTCTCCTTCCATTTAAAACCATGTATAACTAAAGAATAACGCATTAAAAATAATGAAAATTAAACATGTTTTTGTTCTAACATTTTTTAAATATGCATTTGTGTCATTCGCTGGAGAGCTTAATTAGCTCTTTTGGTTATTTTATTATTCGTCATGTTAGGCTTCATGAATTTTGAAATAGAAATACAGGGCAGTATTTAAACATATATAATCATTACGTTTACGGCCACTAATAAAAAATAGGCAAGGCAATTAAATTTAACTAGCTGATGAGACATGCCGCATGCATCAACTTAAGAAAAAATAGTTAAGCAGCAATTAAGTAGTATATTATTTTTGAACGCGAATCTCTCATAACTGCTGAAAATATAACTGTTTAATTCAAATGTTGTTAACATTATTTTATTCCATTTTTTCAGATTAATTTCACATGATATTAATATTAAGTAGCCTACTTCTCTAAATTTGAATGCATAAATAGTTGGGCCGGATGGTGTAGTGGTCAGCATAATCACCCGGCAAGTGAGAGACCCGGGTTCAAGTCCCGGTTTGGTCCAAACGTTTCGTCTTTAAATTTCTTTAGTTATAAATTATAATAATAGTCTACCCATAGTAAATAAATAACTTATTTTAATAATTATGATATTTTATTAATATGTTTTTATATTCGGTACATAAACTACATAATATAATAGCATTTTTGCAAAACAAAACCCGCAAACAACTAAAAAAATTCCTAGGCATAACCAGATTGGAGAAATAAACTGTCGATATAATATTTAGGCTCGCAACAATGTTATAAATATATTAAAAAGTAAACTATTACCGTAGAGAAACAATACACAAATAAATACATTAAACGCAAACATTAAAACATGTACATTTGAAAGGATATAGCCTTAGCGCCGTGTATTTGATTTACAGTAGTTCGTATAGTATAGTAAAAAGACTGTCCGCAGACAGCTGTTCGCCACTTCCCCCTCCACTGTCTCAAACATAACCTAAAACAGCTGATAGTTCGTACATTGTCGGTGAAGGAGGAGCAAGTCCAGTTCGTTTATCTACCTGGCCTAAATAATGTTGCTTATCTTGTCTAGACTTGATAAGTTTTGATTGTTTCATTGCGTTTGGTGTTTTTAACTGTCGTATTAGAAGGTGCAGTGTACAGTGTAGTGTAGTGAATATAATGCAGTTGAAGAATAGTGTTGTGCAATGGAAGTAATGGTGTAGTGTAGTGAAGTGAATATAATGTGGTTAGCAGATATTCTTTATGGAATGGAATGGCGGCAATGGTGAAACAGTTGGAACAGGAATACAATTATCAGGTATGAATCTGTTTAAAACTTAGCCCAGCCTAAAGTAAGATGGTACATACATTATAATTTACGAGTTTATATTTCTGTACACTCAATTAAAACCTGAACACTCAATAAATATTTCTTGAACTGATAGGTGATGTTAGTTTTAGTGCCATGTCGCTAAAGGACAGCGGTTTACACAAGAATGGGAACATTAGGCTGTTGTACAGAACAATTATAATTGAAGTTCTGCAATTTCTGTCTTTGTTGTGCGACTGTATTACTGTTTCTTTATTTGATTTTAAATACATTTAATACTTTAAACAAAAATATATATTTCTGAAAGAACAAATTTAAAGTGGATGAATATCGGGAAGGATAAACGGTCTTATGTCTTTTACGCATTAGTTGTAGGATTTCTTTTTAATATCAAACATATTCTTGAAGTTCGCAACGTGCACATATTTTTTCCCTAACACATTTTTTTAATTTTATATTATTGGTTTACACTATTTTACAGTTTATTTTGACAGTATTTTAATGCTATAATATAGTATAAAATGACTCTGAAAAAGAAATTTTGTATATAGCTTCATCTCATGCGTTTTTACCAAATATATAATTCTCAATAGACTATTGATCTTTGACTTTAAATATTGGTAATATGTTTCTTTCAATTCAGTTATTCTTCAACGTGTGCCCTAAGGTATTTTATGCATAATCTAACGACATTTTTAAATGGATCTGCAATATTATTTAGTCTTATTGACCTGTCATTTTTCATCATAATTAGTTTTATTATTTGCGATAAAATTCACGTTTGATATGTTACGCGATTACAGCAATATATAGTTTACCTTTTAATTTAGCATATTATGTGAAATTAATTAAATCTATACATGTGTCACCACACTACAGGTCGCATTTTATCCGATGTTCACAAAATTTAGTAGACATGTCACTTTTGTAAATTTCCAGTTCAAAGACAAACGGTTTACCGTAAATATTTTATTTTTAGGTTTCCCCGAAAATGGGGTTTATGATATAAGTAGTGAATATTTTGTGGTCTGATTTTTATTGAAACTAATGTAAACATTAACGGTACCGTACTTAACATGTGTATGAAAAATCAACATAACCAATTCAGCCAGACCAAAATGGCGGCAAAAAGGTATTTTCCACTCTAATATGGGTCTGGATAAACGGATTTTGTTCATTTTTGGAATACATGTCAGGTACGGATGCCATAAAGGCTTAGACAAGGTTTAGTTGAATTCAAATTATAAATACAGTTTTAAAGAAAACCCTTCATTTTGGAGGAGAAACGCATACCCCTCCGCCATCAAAATAGTACTTCCGTGCCTTAAGGGTTAGTTACGCGGTTCCCTACTTAAATATAATTTTTACATTGATAAATATGGAAAAATATATGAACACTAGAGGAGTTTTAGACTCGTTATTTTTGAAATTATGCTATTTAAGTGTACAAAATGTAATTGAAAACACTAAAATTGGACATTTTCAAAGTTTATTTTTGAAGCTCTTGAACAACTAATGAGAAATCGGGCTTTATATAAGTGTCGAAAAACTCGTCTAGTTTTTAAATATATCATGTTTGTTATTTTAAAGTTATTTTGAAAGGTGAAAATGGGCGTAATCCATTGCTAGCGGTTTGCTTGACAGTTAAACCTCATCAGTTGAAAGAAGGCCCGTTGTTTAGCCAGTTGTTACTTGCGCGGTTTCGTGTGTTCCTTAGGCGGACGAATTCTGATTTCCTTGAGTTGACCACTGAGGCGGACCCTTAAATCCCTTCTTAAAACCCATGATTCGAGTTAGGTTCTACTGTAAGCACATTTTAAGAGCTTTAGCCACCTAAGGATAAGAAAACCGGTATAACCGAACCCAACATTAACTTTTACCTGTAGCGAAGTACCAATAGAATCTTCAGTCACCTAAACCACAAGCTCTTGTACCGTTAACACACACAAACAAAGCCTGACAGGATTCAATTATGTGGTATAACGCACACAATGTTAGCCTCTGCGCTATTTGTATGCTGATGTACTGTCCCGGGTAAACAAAGAGCTTATTAACCCCGTCAACGATGATGTTTTCATTTCACCACAGTCTCTGCAGGATTGTGCTCAACTGAATAAATCAAGAATTAGAAATGGTATTTGATTATTGATCGGGTAAAGTGAGGGTCTCTGATTTAACTCGAGCGTCTGCAACGTTGTACCTGTGTTTGTTTGTTAAATAGTTTCAGGAATTTATATTGCGTTTAATTTGAAACGTCTGTCTTGTTGCGATTGGAAACATCGTATTATTTAAGAATCTTCGTTCTTCAAGGTTTTTATAGCGTGGTTCCTTTGGAAAAATACGCTATTCATGCCGTCAGCAATACCAATCCAGGCCCGGAGCCATGAAATGGGTAATGATCCTGACCCCAGAACTCGTGTTGAGCATGTTATCAAAAATGTAAATACATATTATAAACTGATCAGTATATTATGTGAGTAACTTACTCTCTCTACAGACAGCATTGCTGATCAAAAGGCCTCATGAATTAAAATTTTAAATATTGGTTTTATTTGATTTTAAATTTATTTCTTTAACAATCCAATATTCCAGCTTACACCTAAATATACTCTCTAAACGTCGAACTATTGACATATATCAATCAAATGTAGTACAAATGTTTCTTTTGTATATTTCGGTCAAGTTTGTTAACCAGTTAAATCAGGCTAGCGGAAGCTCCATTTTGGTGGAAGTTTTCGCCAAAACATGGGTTTAATATTCTAAAAACAGTTAATAATACCAAAAATTTCGTAACTTATAACTTCATTTTATAGTTTATAATGTAGCGGACCCGTGGCGGGTTAGAATCGTGCGCGACTTCGCAGCTTATCCCTCCGCTGGCGCGGGTTCGATCCCCGCAGTCACCACTTACATTTGTAAAGTGACTTTACGGTAACGCTAGGTAAAGGTCGAGGTTAAGTGGTAGAGAGGACTTTGTAGTCCTAACTTCGTCTCGTTAAACAACACAAACTTTGCTTTTTTTAACCTGTAGTAAAAGACCACTAAAGTTGAGGCTAAAGGCCAAAGTACACACCTTTAACAACACAGATTCAAGGTCGACTAACATAATAAAAAAAAACTATCGAGGTAGCTGACTGAAAACAGCACTTAACTGTGAGCTCTCAATAAGCAAACGTTTAACGAAATCACAAAAACAAAGGGAAAAATAAGACTCACAAGCAAAAACGAGCTAAAGAATTCACGTAGGCAGAAAGAATGAACAGTTACTTGTTCTTTTATTTCATAAATACTCCTAAAGTTTTCCATTAAACAGTGAGCGCCGGTTCTGTTTCTTGGATAAAAGTTTGCTCGTTAAGAAGTTTCGTTGGAGATGTTACATCCCAAGTAGATAGAGGGTGTTTCCTTGATCACTTTGTCAAGCGCATGGATCTTATATTGGCGTCTTAGTTCTTGGAGTTCTATGAGGGTCTTATCTCTACATATGAAAACCAGGCCTTAGTCTCAGGCAGTGGTGGAGCTAGGTGAAGGGATGGGAGGTCATGACCTACTTAAATTTGACCGAATTAGAGAAGTTTGAAAAAAAATTGAACTCAATAATTTATTATTATTCAGTTTTTTCTATAGTTAAAACATGGATTTACGGGTCGGTGTAGCGTTTTGAGAAAATATTTTTCCGGTGGAGGGGCCTTGGGCGCCGACATTACTAAGCGTATGCTAAAAATGCTAAACTAAAACCAAACGACTTGCACAATTATTTTGAACGAAGATTTTATTTATAAACTGGTTTACAAACAATGTGCGAATCTCGGTGCGAATGAACTGTTAACTAATGCGCTATTTAGATATAGTGTTTCGGAGAACAAAAAGTTGGACTACGCTGTGTTTTGTTGACAAACTACAAACACGAAAAGGTTGGCTCGGTGCTTTAAGTGCTGGATAATACAGAACAAGACAAAGTCTCGAGTTATTTCCTAAAACTTGGTTTTGACTTTTTTAGTCAGCATTTTTTTAATGAGTATTAGTGAGCTATACAGTATTTATCAAATATTATGTAATTTCACTTGGGGAAAAACATTCACTCAGCCCTAGACAGAGGGATCTCGGAATATCTTTACATGTAGGCCATTCATGTCCCTCTCCGCTTAGGGACGGGCATTAAAGGTAATCCTGTGGGTGGACGTTGGTGTGGTCACCATGGCAACGACTAACCTAGCTCAAGAACTACTACACTTGCCTAGATCTGGCATTGTTTCTGATAGACCAGAGTTCCTGTTGGGGGGATATTTGCTTACCGGAAAAAATCCTTTGTAGGTACTACCAAATTTCTACTATGTTTTTCATATAAGACTTGAACAATCTAAAATACTGAGGATAAATCTCTAATATAACCCATAATTAGATGTTTTACAGGTTGGAATGATGGTTCTAAGAGTTAGAATTGTATAAAAACTGCTCTTTTCAAAGGACAACTTACAAATTTAGAAATCTGTCGCTGTTGATAAAATAACAAGCAATCCAGGGAACTCATGGTTGCGTGAGTCAGAACTGTTAAAGTAGATGATCAGCATTCATATTAGTCTACATGTGATAGCTGTGTATATTTTAACCTCAACATGTGTTTATACAGCTTTTGGAATATTTTCTTTGCGGATAAATTTGTTTTGTTGTGTAGCTTAAATTTGGTATTTTAAACTTTCATTGACATCAATGTTTCGTCTTGCTATTAGCAATGATGTTTGTTTTCGACAATTTTCTTAAACAGTGAATTATTCATTCCGTAATCATGGTAAGACCTAGCACCGGGACCGTGAAACGAGCACCAATTTTGTCCCCTAGAACACCTTTTGAGCATTTTAACACTTTACATACATATGAATACCTCTCTACATGTCGCATTTTGTTTTCATTTTCATAAAATTTGATACACATACGTTCTTTTTTGTGAATATATTGGTTTAGTTTGTTAGCCAGCAAAATCGGACTACCGGAAGTCCCCTTTTTTAACAAGTCGGAAGTTTGAAAATGCTGTTTTAATGATCAAAACAGTGAGATTAAATTCGATTTTGTTAAAATGTAGGCTGTAATAGATAAGTGTTTTACTGTCATTAATCAACATAACAAAATGTAAAATCAGTTGAGTTGTTACAAAATGGCGACCAAAAATGATTTGGCCTCTAATAGTGGAATGAACAGTCCAATTTAATGAAATTTGAAATAATTTTTCTTAAAAGGACATGTAGACATTTAAAATCCTGCAAATCTAAGGTCGATGGCCAAAAAGCGAGGGCTTTGTAGCGTCGTGAACCAGGATTACAAATTAGTAAATTAAGGTAACACTGCAAAGGAAATTCGCTTCATTCATGCCAGCGGCGCTGTAGCGCTTATCTGCGTGACGTCATTGCTTCATGTTTAAAGCATCAAGATGGGGGTGGAAGCGGACAGGTTGAGGGATCGATTAATTCTCGTTGTAACAGTAAAATTTATACTCAAACTTCTGGCGAATCTTCATCTTGGCGCTATATGTTACCGGCTGGTGTATAACAACAATGGGGAACTGTGTAGAGACAGAGAGGTTATTTTGACAGTTTAGTCACAAGTGGCGCATTCTAGTGACAAACGACTGGAACTACAAGATCTGAGTAACACAAGCACACATCTACACCATTAGTCACTTTCACTTCACTTCTGAGGTGTTTCACTCTTGTGTTTATTGTTGTTTCACAATTATTTTATTGTTTACTTGCTGATGTGTTACAACAATGGGACCGTGTGGAGACGGAGGGTTTGTTAGAGAATTTCCTTATGAAAATGAGATATCCATGTCGTCACCATGAAATGAGTACCGATCTTGACCCCAAAAACAAACTCACTATAAGAATTTTTGCAAAACGCGTTTGGATTCTCTACATACTGGGACTCGTGGCGTGGTTCTGTAATCCCAGCTTCATGGAGGAGGTCGGGTTTTGGCAGGATGATATGGGTCTGTTATCATTAATCTGGTCAAATTACCTACAATCTAATCAACCATCAACTATCTTTACTGCTTTTCAGTATATATTCATAACCGTTATTTAATAAGTTTTTCCTGTACCATATCTTATACTTTACTAATATTTATTCTAACACAGTTTTCTTGTCTCTACACGTGTCTCCACATGTGTTCATAACAGCCTTCATCACTAACACTATATTAGCTGCTTGTTCACAATCGTTCGCCCTGCCCCCGTTGTTACCCATAACCACCCCTACCAATAAGCACATCCATAAAAAAGTACACAAAATAAAGTACCAACTTAGCGGGGTGGATTGGAAGAACAACCCTCATTCTCCATATATTCAATATCATGTTTGTTTTATTCAGCTATTCTATGTAAAAGGTATCTACCGTTAATAAATAAATAAATAAAAGCGGCTCAGATAGCCTCAGTGATCATCTGATGATACCCGCATCAACTTCCACCATCGTTTAGACATATCAGACCATCATCTGCGTGGTTCGGAAGTCACGTTAAGCCGTTGGTCCTTGTATTTCCATTGGTCATTAATTAATGACCCATTCTATGGAAGAGTCGGCCTTAGTTTTGTAACAGCAAGACTACACCGCCTCATAACTCATTACTATCACTCATCATACTCATCCTTCACCACATATATTTGCCTTAAAATACCCTCAAGAGAGTGGTCGGCATCTCAAATAGTGAATAGATCACCTTTTGTCAGATTTTTATAAAATGTTGATAGCCAGCAAAATCGTACAACCGAAAGTATTATTTGGTGGAAGGGGGAGTTGGATTAAACAAGTGGTTTTTATAGTCTAAAAGCAGAAGTTTTTAGTCGATTTTGATAGTCTGAATTAAATTTGTACTTAAATGTAACCAATCAGTATGTACAAAATTATAAAAATAGATTAAGTTATTTCAAAACGGCGGCCACAAAAGTTGTTAATTGCTATATAACAACGGAGTTAGTACTCAGGTTTTAATGAAATTTAATATGCGTTTTCCTTTTGTTGCACCTTATTTATTTTATTTAAAGCTTTCAGTACAAGACCACTTAAGTCTGAGGGCGAAGGCCGAAGCGAGCTAGGCTCTCAGCGTATCGAACAGCCTTATTAGGATTTGGTAAAAGAGTTCGAAAAGCTGAGGTCAAAGGCCGAAGCGAGGTTGTGAGCGTAGTGAACTAGGTTTAGAGTAATAAATTGCAAAATAAATTCGCTGCACAGATGCTAGGGGCGCTTTAGTGCTTAGCTGCGTGTCGCTCTGGGTTTTGACAGTTTTAGTTACAAGTGGCGCATTCTGTTGACAAACGACAGAAACTACAAGATCTGAGAAACACATGATAATTTGCTTAATTCACTTCTGAGGTCTTGTATATTTTATTGTTATAAGTTTTATAATATTCGCCCATAGTAATTCCTCAAAAATAAAAGCTATCAACTACTACACCGTATATTTTTCGGTTTTCGTATGACGTACACAAATATTTCATGTTGAATGACAAAATCCTACATCAAACAAATGTAACACTATCTGGGACTTTGATGAGAGTGCATTCCGGCGGTATCAATGTTTTGCAGCTAAAACCGCTGAAAGCTGAATTCGTCTGTGCATGCATTGAAACTAATAAACATCAACGTTTGAAGTGCTCACTCTATTAACAAATAACTTTGACAAAAACAAACTTCTTTGAAAAGCAAAACTAGTTCATCGGAAGTCCAAATTTGGGAGGAAGGGTTAACCAATGAAATAGGTTATAAAATCGTATTAACTATCCCATCTCGATAAAAATTCATGCAAATATTTACGTTACTGTACCAATTTTGTGTATACAAATTACTAACATCTTTTCGGCAGGACCAAGTTGCCGGCGGAAGATCGTTTATCGGGTTAAATTTTCCTCTGCTCAGTTATTTAAAATTCGCTAGGGTTCACATTAGCGCCTGTGGCTATTTCGGTTTTTTAGAGTATGGTAGTCCAGAATTGTTATTATCAAGCAAGCTTTTCCCATTAATAAGGCACTTAGTAAAAAGAAGGATTCAAAGGTTGACAACGTGTCTACAGGTTATGAACATAATCCGCAAAACTTTTAATGTTAGACACATCAATTGTGTGAAGTTCTCTTACTCACGGAAAAGATTTGTCATAAAATATGTGTTTGGGATAAACATTCAGATTTAAATAGTTCTCTAAATTTGAAGGCATTAATAGGGGGCCTCATGATGTAGTGGCCAACATAATCACCTTGCAAGTGGAGGCCCCGCGTTTGAATCCTGGTCGGACCACACATTTTGTCTGAAATTTCTTTAGTTAAAAAATATGTGCATATACACACATAATTATTTAGTAGACCCGGTAAGCAATTCTGATTTTGTCAACACCATACTCTTTGTGCACTATTGGGATCTTGAAATTCGAAACTATTACAAACAAATAAATAACCCGTCAACCCGCAAACTGCCAGCAGACGACATCTCCAAGCCATAAATCAAACAGGTGTTAACGTCCAAGACTTGTGACGTCATTGTGGGGGGGAGGGGGCATTGTTCAAACACAATGGAGACAATTGTGCGTGCCCCCTCCCCACCCCTCGGGGCCAGAGGTGAGTGTAATTAATGTACTACGAGAATATCTCATCGCTTTGCGACAGTCGGTGGTAAAAATACACTTTTGGCAGAGAGCGGCAACGAGAGAGAGAAAGAGGGGGGAGTGTCCAGGGTGCGCTAGTGTCCAGTCGGCGACGGGCTAACACGTGAAAACTGTGCAACTTCCGTTACGACCGGAAGTGACGTCATTGTGTGATTTAGTGGCGTGAAATGTGCTGAAGGTGGCCGGGGTTTATGGGTGTTTAGGAGCTTGAAGTTGTGTCGTTCCTACGTTTGAAGATTTCCTCGCCTCTCAGTTTGTTTTCGCTGTAAAATTGTCAACGGTTTTATTACTTTTAAGTCAACTTTATGAGTAGTGTTAAATTGTGCTGTGAGTGAGCAGTTGGCGTAAAGAAGTGAAAATAGAATAGCGGTTATGTCACCTTAAATAAGAGCTTGGCTATCGAATTGAGTTGTGAAATTTATAAACCACCTAAGCCCAGGGAAATCTATTTTTCAGGCGATTAGGTTGCGAGCCTTAGACGTTAAATTCAAATTTTGTGTTTATTGTTTTGCGAATAAGAGTGGTTTTAGCTAGAATTTACGGTTTAAAAAAGTGTGTCCATATTTAACAGCTGACATTTTTTAAATTTTCACAAAAACAGTAAGGGATTTAAATTTTGCGCTTGATATTTTGTATTGTTCGATTAAAACGAACGTAACGTTCAGTGATTTAAACTAAAATGTGACAAAATATTTTCGTTCACAAAAGTAAAAGTAAAATAAAATCGTCCGTTAAATTTAAACTAGTTTACAAAAAGTACTTGCCGCATGCATCACCAAACGCAGACCAGGTCCATGACAAGCTCCGTCCAGAGGACGATGAGCAGAGTGGTCTCTTCCTCGTCCTCAGTGACGAGCAGTGTTGTGACGTCATCCAGTAGTCACGTGACGTCATCAAGCTCCTCAGTGATGAGGTCCAGTGTCCAGGGAGAGATGGATGAGGATCCAACAGATCTGGAGGTACAGCAGGTGTTCACCCAGGGGAGAGCGAGAGTGCAGAGGCCTGACCGACGCAGGAGGGGCTGGACCGTGGTCCTGGGCAGGGAGATACGGTAGGGGATTGTAGAACAATTTTGAAAGTGTGACTTGAAAACTTATTTCTCAGCCAGTTATGTATTTGCAAAATGGGGTAGCGATATATTAAAAACAATGACGCGAGGGCTGCAGTTCGATAGAATTTTTGTTGCCTTAATAACCTAGTTGGAGAGAGTATAAGATACATCATAGGTTTAAGTTACCTTTTTCCGTCAAATAATCAGTGATTTTGGTCAAAGTTGAGAGATAGATAGGACTTTGTAGTCCTAACTTCACCTCGATAAACAAGACTAATTTTATCTTTTTAAACTTGACCCTTTTAACGTGGACGATGCTACAGCTGTTTTGCGATTTCACTATGACCGCAACACCAGGTACTAGGGCGAGAAATATTTTAAATTATTAATTGAACCGATTTAGTTCATCGACAACAGAGAGCGTAAATTAGCTTAAGGATGAACAGAGTAGTAAAGAAATCGCTCACAGCGTACAGACTTTACATACCTCTCAGTTGATTTAAGAACCTTTTTTTTCAAAATTGAGTAATAGTTCTTCAGCTTATCAAAATAAATACATTTGTAACTTTCTAAGATATTCTTGATGTTAAATTCCTCATAACAAAGCGGTTGGCTTCGTTGAATTATCGTCCAGGATTTAAAAGAAATAGTTGTAAATGTTTAGCTGGTATGTCAAAGTTGCTACACCATTTGACACAGCCATACCTGACTATTATAGCCAACAGAACTTCAGAAATCATGATCGTAAAAGGACAATTTTGTCTTAGGTTCACTTTACTTTCTATGTGCGTTTTAATCAACGTCTTTTTACTTAACATTTAAGTTATATTTATTCAATCAATAAATAAACTTTTATAAATCACAAATCTCTCGCCTAACAGTTTTTTACTTGAGAGCCAAGACGCAAAGATCTAATGAATTGTCTAACATGAGCCTAATTAATCCAACCAATCAGAATGATTTGGAGTGAAGCCCAATTGCCTTCCACATTGTAATTGAACTGTTTTCATTCCAAGTCGTGATCCAAACACAGCTGATGTTGCCTATGTAAACCCAGCTCTAGGTTTAAAAACTAGCCTTTAATATAAGTCGAAGTCTGATTTCTGAATTTGTATGTCCTAATGGCATTAAAATGCTAGGACGAATGGTAAATTTTTAATTTCTTAATAATTGACGTTTTCAGCACAATAAATTGTCGTCTGTACAATAAATAGCTTTCTATTTACTATTAAATATTTCAAGGAGGTTTTCGTTGCTTTCTGGTCCTGGTTCTACGCTTTAGGCTCTTGACGTCACCAACTAGTTAATGAATAACCGCTTTCCTTAATAAGACGAATAGACACACCATCCACTTTTATATGTCATGCACAGTCTAACAATTTTGATTGGCCTAATTTTGTAGCTCTCCAGCATGATTAATCGCATCGTTCATTGGTCGTCCTAGACATTAGCTAACCAAGATTTAACTCAATTATTTACGTGCAAATATTCTCTTTTTGAATCGTGTTACTTTGGTGACCTTTCTGGTTTCGAGAAATCATTTTACACCTGAATTCTTTTACTTTATTTTTAGTAATGTTGTAGTTCTCGTAATTCAAGCAATACATTATTTTTAATTCATCATAAAAAGCATGGTTTTTACTGGGAGAGCCAAAACGTGACCTTTTGTCATGCATAGGAAAAGTGTAATTTTCAGTACTTGCTACTTACTCGTATACTATGAGAGTGGTATGAGATGGATTTATCGTACTTTTGGAGCAGGAAGGACGAGGCCGAATTTCAATAAATAAATAAATCATTTACTGGCTAAACAAATGTCACCATAACAATTTCGCAATCATCTGGTTCTATTCAATTACAAGTTTATTGTCCACAAGTAAAGGTAAGGTGTGTCTTGTTTAACGAGGCGAAGTTAGGACTACATAGTCCTCTTTACCACTCAACCTCGACCTTTACCTAGGGTTACAGTAATGTCAATTTACAAATGTAAGTGGTGACAACGGGGATCGAACCCGTGCCAGCGGAGTGATGAACTCTGGAGTCGCGCACGATTCTAACCCGCCCCGGTTCCACTAACCAGCAAGTCCTTTTTACGTTTATGATGATGATAACAATGTAGAGTACCTTGAGTTGGTAACTTTGTTGAAAAGCAAAAATTGTTTACAAACAAAAATGTATTTGAGTATGGGTTTAACATTTTTCAAACTAATATTGTTTACTTTAAACAGCAAATTTTGTTTCACTAAATTATTTGTTTGTTTTTTTCAGGTAAGAGCCTAAGAGTTCCTGAAAAGTAACATATGCGTAAGTAAATTTTGATATAGTATATCATTAATTATATTGTCAATATGATAAGTATATTCCCAAAAGAATTGGTGAAATTAATTGTCTACGACAAAACAATATTCATTGTGACTAGACAGTGGACCGTGTTGTATGCTTCTGCTGTATCAAAGAAACAAAATTTTGATTTATTCGTTACAAGTTTATTTCTAAAAAATATTTAATTCAAGAATTTAACACAATGAAATATTACATACTTTTAGTTCTTCCACAGTTTAGTTTAGTTCTTTACAGTACAGTTAGATAAAGGAAACATTAATATAAAAACACCACATCAGTATGAACACACAAAACAAACGTGGATTCTAGGAAAGGATGCTTTTACGGTTTCAGTTGCGGAAAGAATTACAAAGAAAACTCTCTTTGTTTTAAAATATCGAAAGCATCGGTCTCTTCAACTTGTGTTGTGTTTTAACAAATTCAAAACTTGAAAGTTTCGTTTAAAGCTCGTTTTCTGAAAACAAAGTTTGCTTTGTTTCGCAAAGCTAAACATTGTTTCCCCCAAAACATTGTGCATTTATAAGTTTTGTCTCATTTACTTTAGTTTAAAATTTTATTTGATTCCGTGTTCTTTTTAGAGAATTTATTTTATTAACGCATAATTTATTATACAACCAGTGCAGATTCTTTCCTATGTCAAACCATTAAGAGATAATACTTATATAAAAATTACAAATATAAATTGCCGTTTTATATGGTAAGAGCGAGTAAATAATCAAAGTATTAGCAAAGATAACGTAATGGTAAGAAGATAGCGTCAGCCCAAGCATAGATAGCGCCGCCATGCATCTCTCGCGTCTTTCTTTCCCCCTAGGCTCGACACACTCGATTTTGTCCGATGTCAATGACTTCAATATGACAAAATCGTGCGATTTTCGAGAACGAACGGTCGGTCTTACGCTTGTCCGTAGCTCTACTTGGGATTCTTAAAAGAATTCCTCGCAGCGCTATCTGTGCTTGGGCTGCCGCAGCCATGTTGATTTTCCTTACCAGCCGTTCGTCATCTATACGCAATCTACTAACCAACACATTATCTTTGGTATTATGAAGAAAGATCACTGCAAGTACAAAGATATAATAATCTTTAAATAACGTGAATGTGTTTTGAAATGTTAGGTTTTCCAGTGTCCTTTTCATAAAATTTATGAGTTTTATTAGTATTAATATTTTTATTCACTGTCCAAGATAAATAAAATGATGCGTACTTAGCCAGAGTTATTTTGGATTTATGAGAAATTGTGCCAATAGGTTGGTAGACTCGTAGTTAACTAGAAAGTTATTCAGTCGCAGGGCAACGAAGATTGGTTCTGTTGGAGCTGGGAGGGGAAATAGTTCTGCAAAGCGCCGCTAGAATGCAGATAACACTACAAACGTTTACCTCATGTGTTTCAGGCTTATGTCAATATCTACATTGTTAACGTCTTTGTTTATTTTGAAATCTCAATTGTTGTTTATGGTTTTAAGGGAAAATGGTATTTAATTTTAACGTAATTTCCTGTAACGATTACAGGAACTTAACAATTTGAAAGTATTTGTCGTTGTTTTCTGTATTCTTTAAACTACGGTATTTTTAATTTGAATGTTAGCTTAAATGTTTTTATAGATTTTTTTGTTCAGTAACTTTAATTCGTGCAGGTGTTTTTGGTTCAGTGAGCTTAGCTGCGTGTCGGCCTTTTTATTTTTCGACTCTTTTTTCGCGTACAAAGAAGTCTGTTGCTTAAATTATAATTTAGGCCTTGATACAGTTGTGAAAATATTAAAGCCATTGACAAACAATTAGATTGTATTTCTGTTAATAGCAAAGTATCTCATGTTTACAGTTTTATTCATTTAATGTTAATAAATTCGAATTTATTGCCAAAAATCCATTTTGGAGCACGATTATGATTTTTAAATTTGGACAAAAGCACGTATTAAAAATACTGTTCTACTTTCTAAACGTAATGAAGGTGTTACACTAATCTGCAGGTATTATCCAAATTTGAACACATTAAAATGTTGGGTTTACTATCTACTTAATGTATCAATATTATTTTGTAACGTACGGAAAATTCGGTTTCCACATACACTTAAATGCATTCATTTTATATATGTGTAACTCTGCTTTACAAAGCGAATTTTAGAAACCTCGTTGTTAGACGACGTACATTTTTACGTTACACTACTCATTGCAGGTCAGTCTGCAAAACGTTAAACTTTCCCCTTTAAAAGGATAAACCTTTCAACAAGAAGGGATTTAACACATCGTGTTGTTGGTTAATTTTGAAATTTTGGGGCTCCCTCAGTGAAATCTTCACATAATAATCTTTATTTAAGGCTACACAAAACCTATACATAACAGTGAGCAGTGACATATGGTTCCACATGGATGACATTATTCTGTTTGTGTTGATGGAAATCAAACAGGCCAGAGAATCCACAAGCGATGTAATTAGTTGATGACTCCAGTGTCAATGGGAATAACAGATCAGTTATCCACAGATAGTGGAGGGTAACTACGGTCATGTGGTGTTTACAGTCAGGTCACGTGATGTACGTTGACGCCGTCTTTAAAAGTTGGTTTTGTGTACCCTGAATTTGAAATGTTTTTCTTTCATTAGTACAGGCTCTTCATTTAGTAACTTCCCTCTGACCAAACTTGCCAATCAAACACTTTTTGACTGAAATTACGGGTTGTGTACTATACATGCCGCGTTTAAACCTTCTTGCACTCAGAAGAGTGAAATTTCGCTCTTTTGGGTGTTAGAACCCAGCCACTCTCATTATATTTTCACTCTTTTGGAGTGGTTTTCACTCTTTTATATTTAGAGTGTGCTGCGTACCGTTTAATTGTCTCACATTACTTCAAGTTTCATAACATCTTAAAGTTTTTTGCCTTTGCTTTAGTCTAAAAACTGTATTGTTTACATTTTGCTCTAGATTTTTATATTCGTTTTGTTGTGTATGAATTTTTACTTCGATCTCCTTATTCTTATGAAGTAGATGTTTTTGTGATTCAGTGTTGATTGTGTCTAATATTTTTCTAATAATCGTATTTTCTCTTTGTTGGTTCTATGTAAATCCGTCTTTCTATTTTAGAACTAAGGTTCTCTAGATTTGTGTATCATAGTAAAAGGTAAAGTTTGTCTCGTTTAACGAGGCGAAGTTAGGACTACAAAGTCCTCTCTACCACTCAACCTCGAGCGTCACCGTATTAGTCACATTACAAATGTAAGTGGTGACTGCGGGGATCGAACCCACGCCACCGGAGTAACGAGCTCCGGAGTCGCGAGCGATACCAATCCGCCACGGATTCACAAATGTCTTGAGTTGTGTATATCTATAGAGATAGATTTCTTCTTTCAAATAGTCAATGTTAGTCTGAGGGTTGTTTTCATCTTTTGCCACTATACTCGTATGTAGTTTGTACATTTTTCAATTCTGGCCTTTAAGTAACTTTAAACAATTCTCCAAGGTAATCAAATTTATGAGCTTTTTTTAGCTTATCGTATATTTTAAAGCTCATAAATTTGGAAGGATATTTGAGATAGGTCATGAGTTTTGATCATTGACGGAAATCTGTAAGCCCACTCTTCTGCAATTTCCCCAAGGAGTTCAATTTGTTTTTAACTCATCTATCAACACTGAATTGTTCATAAACTCACAGTTTTGATTTATTAAATCACGAAAACAACAATTTCTATTAGTGAGGGGGTAATCACGTGACTCAACAGACCCCCCGGTGTGAACAGAGAAATCATTAGCTCCGACCAACACTAATTTCAGTCCGGGTATTGTTTCAATGCAAACCTGCGTCAATACGGTGAAATTGGTTTGGAACCACTGCGAAATTACAAACAAGTTTAATTGTTATTCTATAACCTTTTGCGTACTATGTGTAATAAGTGTCCTTAGAATCTTTAAAAATATTTTTAGTATTTGTTCTTGGGTGCAGACAGGGCGAGAAACCCTAATTTATAACTTCCGATTACTTTCGTCACTCGTACAGGCATATTTGTCCTTTTTTATTTAAAAGTGGCTATACCAGTGAACTTGAAGTGTTTCATACGCCGAGGTCAAAATATTGTTGGGGAGATTGTCCATCATTTGTGAACAAGAAGAACACGACGTTTCGGGATATGCAACTTTATTCCGTCTTCAGGTAAAAGTAACCCGAAAATAACCAAAAACTCTAGAAAATGAGCCATAGCTTACGTAATCAGTCTGAAATTATCAGCTTAAGCTGACCAGACAAAAGTTAGCTGTTAGAATAAAAAAGTAAAATGTTAAATCTATAGCCCAGAAAACAAAACATGCACAGTACTCAAAGTAACAAACAGTATAGTGACTTTTTGAGTTTCTCTTTGACTTGGTATAATAAATATTTGATGGTACCGTAGCTAACTAATGTACTGTAAAATCACACATTCGAATTTTAGCCGCCATGTTGGTCTGGTTGAACGGACTTTTACTACACACGTTCGGTGTGCTGTCTTACACTTTTATACTACGTTGAAATCAGAATAAAATACAGTTTTATAGCACAAAAGCTATTTTTGGGGAACGCCCCCCTCCAAAAGAACATTTTCAGTAGACCGATTTTGCTGGTTAACGAACTAAATCTAGATACTTACAAAAAGAGCATTTGTACCAAATTTCGTGAGAATCAGACGACAAATAGGCAATAGAGCGGACCCGTGGCGGGTTGGAATCGTGCGCTACTCCAGAGCTCATCACTCCGCTGGCGGAGGTCGATCCTCGCAGTCACCACTTACATTTGTAAAGTGACTTTACGGTAACGCTAGGTAAAGGTCGTGGTCGAGTGGCAGAGGGGAATTTGTAGTCCAACTTCGCCTCGTTGAACAAGACAAACCTTAACTTTTTTCTTCTGTATCTAAGGAAACATAAAGGCTAGTAAACTATATAACAGCTTAATTTATGCCCAGTGCTCTGAATGACAAAGTACAGAAATTTGGATACCGTACCTTTTTAAAAATGTCACCTGTAGAGTAGTTGCAAGGGTCAAAAAGGGACTAGCGGTGTAATTTTACCCCGAAAATTCGCTAGGATTCATGGTAGCGCTAATGGCTGCGTCACAGCTATGTATTCTGACCTGTTATCACTTTCTACTTCTATAGATCAAGATCAGTACAATACGTGGAGTGGCAGTGTAGATCATTCAACAACAAAGTAATGCAAACAGCTGTGATTGTTGATTTGCAGAGTTCGATGAGTTGGTTTGATTTCCTCGAATCAAAGCAATCCATCACGCAACCAATCAGTGGGCACGACACCCTGGGGTGCAACACCCCTTGACTCAACACGTTATACAGGGTGTCCCAATCGACTGATTCAGTGTTGGTATCTTCACACTATACCAGGGATAGTTCGATTGAGGTATTCTGAGAATTATTTTGTTATTGGTAAAAATTATTGAAAGGTTTTGCATGACTCCCGTAATTCCTGTATTGCGTTTTGGGCTCTAAGTTAAGTTTTGAAGATTAATTTTTAGTGTTGAACAGGTTTGAACTCGAAATGGTTTGTTCATCGCATACAAGAGTGTTGTTAGTAGAAGTGTAACAAATTTGTTCGAATAAAATGACTTCTAATACACCAAATTAACTTTTCAAAATTATGACACTTTTAAATATGTCCTTTTGAACTGAGTCAATTATTTTAGGCCAGCTTTTCGGCGTTAAATTCTACTAAACGATATCTTTATTTTGTCTTAAAAACTAAACACAGGACATTTTATTTGTGTGTTTCAAAGCAGAAAAGAGAACATTTTTGAGGAAATGTTGTAGGCTCATTTAATGTTGAATTAGATATGAATATTTGCTTTTTAAGTTAAAGTCTAGTTTGTATAAGACTTACTTGACAAAATAAGTTTTCATAACAATTAAACTAACTTTCGAGGCAGAACATCGTCGCAATTAGAACAATAACAAATTCTCCCCCGAAGAAACAAAACCCGCACCTGAATACATTGACTTTGCCAATGTATGTAAATTTTTAATCTGGCTCAATAAAGACTTTGACTTTAACATATCTTAGCTCGAAAATGCTTTTGAACTTTTTTTCGTAAAAATCGAAAATCCCAAATTAATCATCTCAAGGGCTGTATTGCCCACTTATCTGTAGCTGTTCCTCTAAAGTATCTAACTAACTATACAATGCTATTATTTATTACTAAAGACATTTGAAGACAAAAAATGTTTGACGGAACCGGGACTTAAACCCGGGTCTCTTGTTTGCCCGGCGATAATGCTGACCACTATAATTATAATCCGGCCCAACTATTTAAGCCTTCAAATTTAGAGAAATACTTAAATCTAAATGTTTATCCGAAATAAGTGACTGTCAAATAGTGACTTAAATTCAACAAGCTGGAAATAACTAAACAATGCAACATCTAACCTTTACTGACTTCTGCTACAGGAACACGTCAGTGTTAAATATTTATGAGACACACGCCATATCTGATGTAACTAGATCATTTAACTTTTAACTCGACCCGGTTACAACTTTACATCAGCTTAAAGTGCTCCGTTTCATTAAAACTTTGCTCCACTCTCGAGGTTGCAAGCTTGGCTTTAAGCTTGATTTGCATTTGGATGCACCGTTAAACGCTGCATTAGGTTAATTGAGGTGGAGTAATTTATTTTAAAGTGTGAAATATGTGGTCTATTAGTTAAAATTCGTAACTACTTTTTTTAAATTTTCTAATTTTTTAAATGACGTATAGTGTCATTAGCGTGGTAGGACCCAGACTAACCACTTAATAAACTAAGAAATAATAATGAGCATTGATCTTGGCCCCCATTCAGAACACGATATGAGCTTTTTTTATTTATTTATTATGTATGAGCTGAAGTTTTGCCGAGGCTGTAGCGAATAGGGTCATAATAAGTTAATTAAAGTAACAAACAAAGAAATTTGGCCAGTAGCGGTTTGTGCTTAGCTGAGTGTCCTCCTGGTTAATAAATACGATATTCACTTGTGAATCTCCTAAACATTTTCAGAAAAAATCTTTAACAAACTACTTTATTGGGAAACAAACGAAATTACGAATGTTATAAACGTTAAATTATACATTGTTTCTGAAAGGTACAAATTTGTAAGGTCCCTCCTATTTATAAATTGTTAAAAATAAATTGTCAATATAACAGTGAAATAGTATGCAAAGAATAAACAAACCCTAAAATATGGCCTCGTTGCTTAATTTTGTAACATAACTTTTCGAAATACTGACGCGGTGTTAAGGCTTAAGATATTGGCTAAAAAACATAACACAGCCTAGTGCAAGCTGGTTTGAAAAGAGGAGAGGATCTCTTAATAACCCCTCATCTGTAGGTAACACCAGTCACCTTAACTTTTCCGCTAGTCCACCTGTACTCGGACACATTATTATATTGATGTTGATACTACTAGTAGTCAACACTACTAGTAGTATCAACACAACATCAGATTACATTTATTAGTTTTCTAAAAACACAAATTTTAAAGCGATATTTTTTTAATAAAAGTAAAATATTAATTTTAAATATATGTATTATGACAGCTGGGTTTGTCTTAGAACTCCACAGGAAAATTCAACAAACAAAATTTTAAACAGGCTTTAATCATCATTGGTTAAAACATAAGCCAAGAAACGTCCCGTAAAAATTACTACTTTTAGTATAACTAAATTCATATTTTAATACTGTCTTACGTTCACAAAAATCAAGGTTTATTTTTTGAATGCACAACCTTTAGGCGCGAATATTTCAAACGTTCTTATCTACTTGCTACACGTCACGTCTTCACACGAGTCCCTAACAGTTACTCGTTTGATGAAGACGGATACCTCCACCGCTAGAGTGAGTTTAGATAACACAGCTGTGATAACAGGTGCGGGTACGTTGACTCTGCACGTGGTGTGTAATCAGGTCAGCTGACGTCACAGTCATCTATGTCATCATCTGAGGCGAGTGTCATCTCGGTGAATTTATGCGGTAGTTGTTATGGATCGCCGTTAAAAAAATTATTCTTGAATTTTGTTTGTTTCAAAATGGATGATTTTTAAAAGCCAATTTCTTGAAGAGTCGTGGATATTTGCCACGAAATGATTTTTTTATTAAAAAGCACATGAAAAAGAACTATTTTCTCCTTCACTATCTATTTTATGTTGGTGTAATTTGTAAACATAGTATAAATTCGTGGTTAGGCTCGGTAGGACCACCCGACTAAGCGTTTTTAATCGAAAGTGGAATTAATTCGCTGTGAACCCGAAAGCGTTGATTCCAGTGTTGGTTACCAGGATGCGCCACTAGGCGTAGCTACTCACTTGCCTCACACAGCTGAGTGTACAGCGAGGCTATACTCGAGGTGAAAAGTTCAACCACCTCGAAAGGAATTTGAACCTGGAACTTCAAGGGTCAAGAGTCTCAGCCGGTCAACCAGCTACTGAGGATGACTCTCCACAGCGAGACCGACACTTAGCAGTATTTGTATTTCAACTGTGACGCGGTGTAAACCGGAAGCCTTAGATATTAATGATGACACCGGCCGCGAAAGCTTAAAAATAAAAACTTCAAGGGTGTTTTTACTAAAGTTGTTGAATTTATTGTTCATCCACCAGGATCAACACATTGAGAGTGTAGAGCGGGAACGATATTCGCCGTAAAACAGCTTAACGCTTGTTATTGATTGACGAATACCTGTTTTAGATCGGATATAACTTGATTATAGAAACTAAGAATTGACTGAATTTTATTGTGCTAATGGTTAGGCAAGTTCCTATCGGGTGATAATTAACCTAAAACATATATCTTTGGAAAACCCTCAAGCATAAAATAATTACTAAAGCTTATTACATTTAATTTGACTACTAGACACATAAGTCCAGGTTTCCATAGGCAATGTTGTTAAGTAATTGCAGGTTTAGGCAACAATTTATTTTAAGCTGTTTTCTAAGTCCAAAACGTCTTATTTTGCGAAAAAGTAACGTCCTTTTAAAGAAAACAAAAAACGTATTTAAACAATCAATTACTCGTATCAGTAAGTTTATTTTTAATAATTACTAAATCTATAATTTCTGACAAGTGATAATTTCTGACTTGGCTAATGCAATTGTGTTTTGTTAACTTTTGCCCAATAAAATGATTTCTGATTTCTGATCTATTGAAACTAGTAACTCATCACAAAGCCGTTGAGTCAACACTACAAAATGAATATTCAAATATATTATTCAAAAATGTTCAGCTCTTACTGTTGTTAATAATGTTACACTCAGAAAATCCCGATGGATATTTCGTTAAAACTCATCTGTATTAGCGTATTCTAAAAATATCTCCTGAACATTATACGTATTCTCAAGAGCAGGGTTTCTTAATTATTTTGTAACAACGACAGCTGTCAGCATTTTCTACAATATTGATTTATTTAACAACATATATTTCCATGTCAAAGGCAATATTTGGGTTCTATGTAGTCATAGATAGAGTTATTTAACGTGCATTTTATGTTGAGTAGTGTTTGTAGTTTTCTTTGTTATGGTTTGAATTTTTACTACTGTTAAGAGTGTTGTTGTTGTTATTTCCGAGCGTTTACGGGAATTTTATGAGTTTTCTTTCATAGTTTGGTGTGATACCATTTTATTATCTTAGGTAAAATTAAAATTTTATAAAATAAGTTGACAAAATGATAGTTATCTAAGAGCTGAATGTGCAAGCTTAGAGCGAAATAAATAGGAATCAGAATTTAAAGCGTTCCTTGCAATTGTTTTGCTAATAATCCCAATTGCACTCATTGCAATTAAAAATTAATATTAACTTTGTTTCTAAAAAAATGTAAATCTAACTATTTAGGCGAAACACTGTGCGACCTTGTGTTGGAAATCCTAATAATTCAAACAAATTGTTTTTAGCAGCTATAACTTGTTTTTCAGTCTAATATCAAAAACATTTATCCGGTTGATTTTTGTAGCGCTCAATTGATCGATACCCCGAAATCAGCGTTTAAACAGGGTGCGACAAAGTTAGTGGTGGCAAGCCAAATCCAGTTTGTACACTCCCCAAGTAACATTAAGCCGAGTTTGTGTTTCTTTAGTCCTGCATGCATTACTGAGTAGTAAACATTACTTAGTCAGCCCGAAACCACAACTTTGCTTTTCCTTCAGATTCAGATAGTTTTTAAATTTTGTTTGTTGAACCGTTGTAACCTAATCTAGCTTTGGGCTTGTATGGTCCATAAGTGTAACATACTAGGTAATAATAAATTGGTGGACACAATTAGGGATTGAGTAAATGGTAACTGGATAAACTTGGGTAGGCCTATTAGGATTTTAGGCTTTTGCGATTGTGTCACAACTATAATCTAGTTCTTCCGGTTCACACCGCGTCAAAACATCAGATGTGAAGTACCATCATGCGTCTTAAAACGTGTTTCAGCCAATCAGTGACTGATTATGGTACTTCGTAGCGAGGCCGAAATATCTCAAGCTAATTATGATGCTTTGACGCAGTGTGAACCGGAAAAACTAGATTATAATCAAACAAATTTGTTCACTAACAAATGACAAAATATTACTGTAATTCATTCTTTTACAAGTAGGCTACAGTAATGTTAAAAGGAACCTACATAATTTCCAAGTGCTTTCCTTGGTTTTCACGCAAAGTCTGTAATCTAAATTCAACATCACCAGGTTTTTCTGAGCAATGCTGGATTTGGGTTTCTAATAGTATCTCGAACTCTTTTTTAAGTTCCTCAATTCCTTCAACTTTATTTGTGAATACTCTGTTCTCAAACAACCAAAAAATGCCTAACTCATTGACCTCCACTTTCCCCGGACATAACTCGCTTGGACTTTGGGGGATTGGTTATTTCAAGGACAGAGTGTTCATAAAGAAAGTTCAAGCACAAAAAACAAACCACGTTTCATAACTTATGTGAAAACAAACTTAAAAAAAGAAAATTCTCAGGTCGAACTACGTATCCTCCTCTTTGCGAGGAAGTCAGTTGTTAAAATCATATAAACACAGCAAAAACTATATGTAGTGGGCAGCGTGTTATAAATCAATTTTATCTCTAAATAAACAACGATTTTCAAAACATTACATACAATATTTAATGTAAAACACAGTTACTTATCACATACTACTTTTAATTTACATCCAAACAGCTAAATAAAGAAAGAGTTACAAAATCACCCACCAGGCCATGACAAAAGCAATCTGTCGCCGTCTATTTTTGCACCAGTGTCTAAGAATAGGAGGCTAAAGTTAGGTAGTGGGATGGATTGATTGAGTGATCCATTCAATGTCAATGTCTACCTTATATGCGGCCTTAACTCTGGCTGCTTCCCTTGCGGTGACATCCTCCTCCCTCCAACCCCCTTCCATCAGCTGAGCGTCACAGGTGGCTTCGGAGTCGGCTAGGCAATTAAGATCCCGATGGGTGGTTGTTTTTTAGGGAAAATGTTAGTAAAAACAAAGGAAGTGCTATGGTAGGTAGATAGCGCATAGGTTCCGCATGGCTGAGGAAGAAAACTCACCATAGTTGAGGCAGCCCACGCACAGAATGCGCTGGGAGCGCTGCCGTCTTTCCCCCCCCCCTCGGCTTTACATGCTTGAGTTGGTCCAATGTTGGTGACTTAAATGTGACCAAATCTTGCGTTTTTTGAGAACAACCGAACTTGCATTAGAGGCTACTTGAGACTTTGGGATACCCTCGCAGCACATTATGTGTGTAAGATTCATATTTTCCACTCGAATAAATATACAGTGTGTCCCATAAGTAAAGTACCCGAAAGTAACAGACTCTGAGAAAGGCTTATATAGGTCAAAATAAAGAGAAAATCAGGAATACAAATTTTTCCAAACACGATATTTGCCATTTTATATTTGTCACTAATTACTATTCCACACTACTTATCGGATTCGACTCAAACCTAGCATAAAATTGTATCTAAGTAAGACCATTTATGCAAACAATTACCGGGATGAACTAATTTATCATTTTAAAACGGTGGCTATTTTATGGTAATATTAGGGCATTTTTGGCGTTACACCGTAAATAGCGAATAAACGGTGAGTTTAACGATAAAATGTAAAGAATAACGGTTTGGATTGAATTTTACTACCTATCTTTTGACACCAAGGTCATAAAAATCTATAGGAAAACAACGATGCTTTAGGGGAAACTCTGGATGAAAACAGACAACTTTCCACCTAATTATCTTGATGTTTGCCACGGTTTCAACTGTAACTTTGTTGATTATGAATCGATTTTTTTGACCTTGGTGTCAATGATAGGTAGTAAAATTTGCTACAAAACAGTGTCCATTGCACTTTATTGAAAAACTCACAGTTTATTCACTATTTAAGGTGTAACTCCAAAAAGGCCCTAAAATACTAAAATAAAAGTTAGAATATGCTGTTAATATTTTCCATAAACTGTCTTACTTAGATACAAATGTATGCTAAGGTTGAGTCAAATCCGATAAGTGGTGTGGGAGATAATAAATAATTAGTGACAAATATAAAATGGCAAATACCTGGTTAACTAAGCGTTTTCGGAAAAATTATTGTATCTTTATTTTGACCCATATAACCTTTTCCTAGAGTCTGGCACTTTACTTATGGGACACCCTGTATATGATAGGTAAATACATGAATTGCTTATAAATGTGCTACAATGTACAGACTTTTTGGATTTGAAAATTCGTAATCAATGATGTCTTTGCTTTGTAAGATTCAATAATATTCGTCTGAATTCACACACACACTGGATACAACTCATTACTCCTAACTTTTGTTACATAGTTTTAGTTTTTTAAACGGGTTCCAACCAAATTCTAGTTTCGAAAATTCTTCAAACAGTGCGACTCTAATACAACCGGAATAACCCACGCAAAACAATCCAAAGCAACCAAACAGGCTGATGTATACCAAAAGTTCAAAAGTAACTGGCGAAGTTATATGAGGAAGGAAACAAACAGATGGTGTAAATAACACCTGGTCCCTGTTCGACCCCCCCCCCTACAAACCCCCAACACACACAAAACAACACAACTGTCTTGACGTTGGTCCAGAAATAAATGCTGTTCAGCACACAAAGTCCCAGCGGCGAAGCTGACACCGACACCTTATCTTGCTTTAGACGATATTGCATGCCTTTTTATTTGCTTGACCTTGTTCTCTTAAGTTAAGAAACGCTGGTTCAATTTATTTTTATGGTTTCACTTTTAGTAAAACACTTTTATCGTGTCGGGAGCTATGAATATGTTGATTATAAATTAGCAATGTTGGTATCGTTGAGTATACGTTGTAGAGGGTCAACTGAAATGGTAGTGTTGTTCTCTGATTTGTTTGACTGTATTCTAGTGTTAACGTAACGTATAGTTGAAATTACTAGCGGTGAAAAGTTTAGTCTTCATTGCAGATCTGTGAGAAGATTTGTCGTGCGAAAAGTTTGTAATTTAGTTGAGATTTTAAAGATTGTAAAGTCATTTCATAGAAACATGCGTGTAGGCACTCTTTTTTACTATACATTATGGTTCACAACCTTGAAACGGCTTTTTAAAAGCTGACATTGTTGAAAGTGTTTTAAACGTTTCATTTGTTAATAGACTTATATAATAAATACAATGTTAAACATAACTAGATTATGAGCTTCAATGAGTTGGACTGTTTATAATCAATTTAAAACACATACAATTTGTGGTCAGACCTGACGAAGAAAGCATAGCTTTTGAAAAATCTTGTCGAACAAATAAAAGTTAATATTGGCTTATGAAAAGTTTTATATTTATTATAGTTAAACATATTCATAATTGAATGTTTGTAAGGTTTATAGCATGACCTTTATATCTTTACTTAGGTCCGAAATAAATAAGAATAAAAGAACAATAATTATAAATAAAATAGTAGCAAACAATTGTATCAAGTATAGTTAAAATGGCAAATTAAGTATTCTGATACTGGTTCTGAAAACGTGTTTAGTATTTCTTTTTTCATCAAAGTAATATTCTGTGCAAATACTTTCAGTTGATACTATTTCCAAACTACTTATTACAATACAGAAGTTGCTCTGCTGTTCTGTAATGTTCTTAGAGAAGAGTAGTTTTATCTCCTACGGGATTGAAGGTGAATAATTTCTCAAATCCAGAGATGAAATCAGGTCAAAAGTTGAACTGCAGTCGTGAGATTTATCCGCTTATCGTGATGAATTGTTCGTCACATTAATCAAACGTGTTGGCTGTTCTGCAACTTTATTTGAGGCAGTTTTCCCTCACTTTAGAATGCGTGTAAAGTAGCGTTTTCAATTTGAATAAATGTATTGTTAATGTAAATGAAATGGGGAAAAAGTATGAGAAAAGTAAAACGTAGATAATGTGTAGACACAAGCGCTAACGTGAATTAATGCAAACCTTTTCTGGGGATGATTCACACCAGAAATGCCCTTTTGGGGTAGGGAGGGGGCGTTTCCCCCAGAAATGATTCTTTATGCTGTAAAAACGTGCGTATGATCCGATTTTGATGACGCTTTGTATGAACCAAAAATTTGTACCAAAAAGCAACCACCGTCAAAAGATGATTGTGGAACAGTTTATAAAGAAATTGTCTTCATGAATATAGAATTTGGAAAAGGTTTTTCCTTAAAAATAAGAAATTTACTTTATATTCTCCAAAAATATTTCATTTTCTGATTTTAACTCAAATAAATAATTGTCACTGTGCCTAATTTTCTCTTACCTTTGCTGTGCATAAATACGAATTGTTGTATTCTCTGTTACAGTTGGTCAGTCATAGTTCACGGCTGCGATTGGTCGTCTGCTGCTTCAAGCTAGCCAACGAGGTCATCTGGTGGCTAGCCAACCAAATAGTAAAGTACCTAGTATAACCAGCTAAACCAAGATGGAGGCAAAAGATTACTTTATGCCGGTTTCTTGGTGAGGCTGGTACTCAGGGATATAATTGGCCAGCCGCCAGAAAGCCCTTTTGGCTGGATCGTAGCAGCGGACGACCAATCACAGCCGTGAATCGGACTGAACAATTGTAACAAAGAACCAAATGCACAGCCAATGGAAGGGACAATTGCTTATTAGAGTTTGATAAATGACTTCAAACAAAGAATTCACTAGCAAATACTTGTTCTTTTTTTATTTCACAACATAGGGTTGTTTTAATGATAATATAAGATGGTTTTTCTTTTATATTTTTTCTCTTCTAATACACGATGGAAATTCGATTTTCACTTGAGAACCACGTTACTTCTTAAGGTCAAAAACTATGTTAAACCATTCCTAGATTTTTATATAACTTTCTTTGTAAGAAAGCGCTTGTTGTTTTTTATTAGGGTTTCTAATTTTATTTTTGATTTTACAGGTAAGCCATTATACGACTTTGAAATAAGCTGACCATTACACGAGAAAACGTGAGTACTTATAAATTCTTTATAGTAACGCTACAATGTAAAGTAATATTTATAAATAATTCACGTCGTTTACAAGAATAACAACAACAAACTTATTGTAATGAAAGTACTCAGAAGTTGTTAATCACTTGATCATAACATTAACGAATTATCCCCAGGTGATATGACCTTTGCTGAAAGTAATCTTTAACGCAACGTTTTACCAAGTATTTTCCCGATATTCAATACCAAACGTTGAACTTAAGAGTTTACCAGAAAGTAAACAAAGATTGTTCTCAATGTTCTAACGTTTCCTTTGAAAGTCTGAACACCTCTAGAGGGCTTTTCTTATTGACAAACCTTACAGTCACTTAAAGTCAAAGTTGAACGCTCATAAAGTGTGTACATAATTATAGTGAAATCTTGGTGCTTTAAACAGTCAAAATATGTTTAATTAAAAACGAAGTTTCGAATATATGATAGTCATCATCAGTTAAATTCAACAAAAGAAAGTCAGGTATGATAAGTATGTACATGAAAAAATGTTGAAAACACATATTAATTTAAACTTGAAAATAAATTAATAACAGTTTTTTTTGTTCTTGAGAGTCTACATAAAAAAACTTTTATTAGGCGATTGCTGGGGGATTTCTTGAGTAGTAAAAAATATTGGTAACTTAGATTTAACCTCGTAGAAATATTGTCAACAAATATCCTCTCGTGAAGGGTTCTATCGGCATCAGGGAAAAATTCTTTTGGTACAATATGCAACAATTAAGATGACGTGTGTTCTTAAAGGCATCTTGATTATTTTTGCGTTTTTCGACAGGTTATGAAATTCTGCACTTCTAGAATATTTAAGGACTACTTGATTCATTAATTTTGGACGTAAACATTTTTATCCTTCACGCCTTCACGACTAGGACTCGTGGCGTGGTCCTGTAATCCAGCTTCACGGAGGTCAGGTTTTGAGGATGATATAGGTCTAAAGCGGCTCAGATAGTCTCAGTGATCATCCGATGATACCCGCATCAACTCCCACCATCGCTTAGACATATCAGACCATCGTCTGCGTGGTTCGGAAGTCATTTTAAGCCGTTGGTCCTTGTATTTCCATTGATCATTGGGCTATTAATTAATGACCCATTCTAAGGAAGAGTCGGCCTTAGTTTGTAACAAGACTACACCTCATAACTCATTACTACCACTCATCACACTCATCCTTCACCACATATTTGCCTTAAAATACCCTCATGAGAGTGGTCGGCATCTCAAATAGTTATTTAGTGATTTATGATTTTGCTGTTGTTTTTGTAGGATGTTCTAGTTAGTTTAAAATAAAAATAACAACGTTGTCTTATCGATAGCCACGAGTGCAATACTTCTCTTTTCTTAATGGTTTGGATAGCTTTAAATTTCTCGTCAAAGGTGTGTTTTGCTTTTGGTTGAATTTCAGTGGATATAGGGTAGTTAGTAACCTATTCAATAGACGGAAAGTTAGGTAAATTATAAAAGTAGTTGTTTTAATTTTGGCAAATGTGTCAGGAGGGTTTGTTTCGGCTCATCTTTTGATTTGTGCGTCTCATTTAAACACAATTGGTAGTTGCATTTTATTGCAAATTTTAAAGAAACAGATAGTAAGCTGGGCATTAAGAGAAGCTTCTTGTCAAGATGGCGTTAGCGTGCTTCGCAAAATGGTTTGACCGTGTATACATGTATAACGATAGTTAGAATTTTCATGATTTTAATATTGTATGTAAGTTAGAAAAGAATCTCTTTTACCTTCAGTTTTGAATACTAACACATTCTTTCTAATAACATAGTGTCGCAATGTTGTGCTGACAACCTACAGAACTGCTTCTTTTGTTAAGCAATGTTGGCCAGATTGTTTTGATAGTCAAGGTTATGCTGAGCAAGTAATAAAAGGTTATTGGCTTAGCTCCTCTGGGTTCAGTTGCCTAGGAGAATCCCTGCGTGTGGGGATTCCGTCACGATGCTGCCCCAGGGAAGGTAACCTAGGTCCCACCTAAGTCTTGGTTTTAAAGTCAGTTTTTACGTTCTTTTAATTTTAATTTATTTCCAAAAGCGATTTGCTCAGCACTTGCAGTTCTAGTTGTCTCACATTAATTTAGATTCATTTTATAATACTTTTATTTTAGCTTACTTTTTAAATGAAATTATTTCACATAATTAGATTCAGCTCTTAATATTTAATATTCCGAAATTGAAGTTACTTGTATGAAAATCAACATAGAGTCCAGTGACGATGACCTCTTACAGTAGTTTATAGGTTTGACAATTTGATTTTGATTAATTTATTTGCATTCTTATTTTGTGAGTTATTAAATAAACTCAAGTTTTAATTTGGTTTGCGAGTGCTTTTACTCTAACATAATGGCTACATTAGCTCCCAATCGTTTAGCTTTTATAGGAACGTTACACATGAAAATAATTCAGTTTCGGGCACATAATTATGATAATAATAATAATTGTTTATTGTCTTTTACAATACAAATTGTGTGACAAAAAAGAAGATTGGTGATCAAAAGTAAGTAAGGCAAAATCACCACCAAAGTACATGACAAAGGCTGGCATTTATACCATTAAACTATTAATATTCTTTTAAACAATAATAATACTACAAATCGAGATTTTTATTGGCCCATAAATTCACTTACACTATAAAACGTATGTTCAATTAAATAATGTTTGAGCCTAGTCTTAAAAGTGTTCAAATTTTGTATATTTTTAAATTTGTTGAGTTTGTTGTATAATTTTACTCCCATTTGGCTTGGTAATTTTTTAAATACGTTTGTTCTGTGGCTTTCTAATCTGTATCGAAAATTGTTTCTGGTCTCGTAATTGTGAATATTATTACCTCTAATTAAATCATAATGAGAATAACAAAATGATAGTTTCGGACACATAATTATGATAACGATGGGGGTAAAGTATGCATTATTTTGAACAGTTCCTTAGTTGAATTATGTTTTTAACTAATAAGCTTAACAAAAACTGGTAAGACCCAGACCCGGAACCGTGAAATGAGCACAGATTTTGACCCCCAGAACACGTTTTGAGGTTTTTTTCACTTTTATATTATACGTACATACTCGTATGTATGTAAGTGTGTACTCTCTACAGGTCGCATGTGTTGTCCGATTTTCATGAACTTGGTACAAATGTTCCTTTTGTAAACATCTTGGTCAGGTTTGTTAGCCAGCAAAATCGGGCTACCAAGTACCCTGGGGGGGGAGTTTTGGTCAACAAGTGGTTTTAATTATCTAAAAACAGTAAATTGCATCAGTGTTCGATGACATTTGAAATATTTAGACAGTGCCCATCACTATACTAAACATTACACAACATCATTGACTTGTTTCAAAATGGCGTCTAAAAAAGTGGTTTTATGCTATAACAGCGTTATGTGTAGTCCGATTTCAATACAATTTGAAATACGTTATACTTTCACGATGTAATACAACTTGCAGTCAAAGAAAACGTAAGTCTGAGGCCGTGAGCGGAGCAAATAAAGAGTAACAAATTGCAAAGGAAATTCGATTCACCCATGCAAGTGGCACTTTAGCGCTTAGCTGCGTGTCGGCCTCGTTGTATCTTTGAATGGGATTTTGATGTAAGAGGTACGAGTATACGACAAAATTTAGGTACGTTTTTCTAAATATTTTGACAATTACGACGGAAAACGTGTTGTAATATTTTTATAAAATGTTTTATCTTTACCACACCGTCACACACATGTCAGCTGAGTATAGTGAGCGAGCGGCGAGGTCGGGCGTGCGCAGCAAGCACCCCGTGCGCGCCCTGTGTACGCTGCGCGCCCCGCCGCTCAGTGTGGCCCCGGCTCTCGCTCGTGCTGTGCGCTCGCACCCGTGCGTGCGTCTTTAGTTTCTGTGTCTTGTGTTGCGCTTTCGGTGAGTTCGGAGTCGCCGACAGTGTTGGAGTGTTTTGTCTATCTTAGGTGTGACCACCTGTTGATTTTATTTATGTAAAAATAATTGAGTTTTAATTTTTTACGTATCAGTTATCGTGTGTAATTTTTAACAGTGGCACTGTTTTTAATGTAAACCCTTTTTACATGAGGTTCAGCCTCAGGGGTAAATTGGTAACAAATCTGTTTGTATTCAACCTATTTAGCTTCTGAGCACTTGTTATATTTGTTTCTTATATTTTTTGTTATTAAGAAATGTATTATTGTATACTGTTTCAAGCAACAAGTGTAGGTATGCCACACAGTATACGTTCGTAGTAAAATCGTGGTGTTCGAACAAATAAGGTTAAGGAGTTAATGAGCAATAGTTTTTATTATCCTATTCAACCATGGTAGTTACTAAAATGATTTAATGACTTATGATAATACGATGATGATTTTCAAACTATGCTTATTAGTTTATGTATAACTTAAATAAGTTCTTTCTAAGACTTTTAATTATTTACTTTTAGTTTTCAAAGTATTTAGTTACTAAAGAAACTAAGTTACTTGAAGGTATTCGATAGCTTACTTTGTGTGGTATTTTTACCCTTACCTACTTTAAAATCAAGATACTTCATATGCCTTTTCATCCAAACATTTAACCCTAAACGAACCCACGCTGAAAGTTATTCAAAGAACAATTCTCTTTACAATGAAATTCACTAAATCACTATTTGAGATGCCGAACACTCTCATGAGGGTATTTTAAGGCAAATATGTGGTGAAGGATGAGTGTGATGAGTGGTAGTAATGAGTTTTGAGGTGTAGTCTTGTTACAAACTAAGGCTTACTCTTCCTTAGAATGGGTCATTAATTAATAGCCCAATGACCAATGGAAATACAAGGACCAGGCTTAACGTGACTTCCGAATTACGCAGGTGATGGTCTGATATGTCTAAACTATGGTTGGAGTTGATGCGGGTATCGTCAGATGATCACTGAGACTATCTGAACCGCTTTAGACATCAAATTCATTACGATCAGAAAGACATCACAAGTACTTACAGAGTGTCTTTGTGTCAAAGTTACAGTCAAACAAAACTCTGAAAATAGTGTTAACCACCTACGAATTTGTCATTTGTACTCATTTAGTCGGATTGTTTATTTGAAAGGAAGCTTCTTGTCAAAATAAGGAATATTTGTATCCGGTTAGAAAAAGGTGAAGTAGTCATCATTTATCGATTTGCCTTTGAATTAAATTCTTGGGATAGAAAAAGAAAATGTGCGAAGAAAGTAATCAATTTCACTATGTATGAACATGAATATTCAAAAATATATCAACATTGAAGAGAAACACATTTCTTCATAGGAAAGCTTTTTCCGATTGGTCGTTTGAATTTGAACCTGTCGTACAGATTGTTTCACAAATTACGGAATTAAAAGGCAAACTAAATTTATTCCACGTTCAGTACTAAGGAACAACTGATATCACATGAACTAAAACTAACTGAATGCGACTAAATAACGCTTGGCTTTGTTACTTTCAACAGAAACAAAGATAATACATACAACCCCCTTCTTGAACTAAACCCTTTATGTTAACAAATTGGTTTTCTACGTAACTTATCTTCAAAGCGTTGCTGCTGTTGACGTGGTAATCGATGGTTTACAATGCATTCTGTATAGAATTACTAGCACTTTGTTTATCGTAGGTGTAACTACTAGGCTATTCGTTGGAGAAATGTATAAGTTCATGTACATAGAAAATATTTGAAATCTTACGTGCATAAGATAGTTTAGATTTGAGATCTGATTTGCATAGGATACATCAAATTTGAGATATTTTATGTATAGGGTAGATAAGATTTGAGACCTTCTTTCCATAATTTAGATCATATTTAAAATCTGATGTGCATAAGATAGGTAAGATTTAGGTATTGAAAGTTTTTTATGAAGTCTATGACAGCCATTATGTATGCCAACTAAAGTTATAGAAAAGCTTTGATAGCAAAAAAACTTTATTGGAGAACAAAAAATGGGTTTTATCGTGATAGCATATAAAGAAAAATGGGGAGTTTCAAATGTTTGGCGTTTTACTTGCTTTTGGAGAATCGTCAGCTTAGTTGACGAATCACAAATCGAAAGAAAAAGGACTTTTCGATTTAGACCGTTGCATTTTACAACGTATAGTAAAAATAATCACCAAGCTAAATTATAATATATCAGTTGAGATTTTAGTAAACATAACACCTTATGCTGGTTTTTTAATGTCGTAGATGTTACTTTCATGCGTTCCCTAAAAGGTGATATAACTTTATGACAAGACTGAAAACTATTAGAATGTATAAAATTACCACTAGATTTTAGTGCATCTTTTCACCATTCTGTGGTGCTAATTTATACTACGCTAAGATGGTTAAAAATAGTAGTGACCATACTGTAAACGTAAAATCTCCTACTTCTAAGGTTTGAAATTACGTCCAACTTTTATCGTAATATTTAACGGCTCAAGATTTTAACCACATATGAGATTATTCCATCGTCAAACGTTACGCGTATCTCATCATGTAAAAGCACGTTGTATTCTTAGATGAAAACACTCAAAGAGAGACTCTTGTGTAAACCGTTGAAGAAATCTTAACCACTTTGCCAGATCGTCTTTGGTCCTCTAAACAGCGCGTTAATGGCTTTTCCTCCACACAGTTTTAACAACAAAGTGTTCCCTCTCTCGATATAAATCACTAAATCACTATTTGAGATGCCGACCACTCTCATGAGGGTATTTTAAGGCAAATATGTGGTGAAGTATGAGTGTGATGAGTGGTAGTAATGAGTCTTGTTACAAACTAAGGCCAACTCTTCCTTAGAATGGGTCATTAATTAATAGCCCAATGACCAATGGAAATACAAGGACCAACAGCTTAACGTGACTTCCGAACCACGTATTTAGCCTTGGATTGTTAGCTGTTTTGGGGAAGCTTTATTTGTTAACTTTAGCAATAAATTTGATAATTCAAGTTCAAATTTAGCTTCCACATTAATACACGCTTTCAATTTCATCGCGCTTATTCAAAAAGTAAAACAGATCCTTGGTGGATTGGTTTCGCGCGTGACTACGCAGCTCACTCCAGTGGCGCGGGTTCGATCCCCGCAGTCACCACTTACAATTTTTAATGTAACTATACGGTGACGCTAGGTAAAAGTCGAGGTTGAGTGGTAGAGAGGATTTTGTGGTTCTAACTTCGCCTCATTAAACAAGACAAACTTTACTTTTAAATATTAATTTAATTAAAATGTACGTATTCTAGAAAAATAATTTTACTAATCTTGTTGTGAATAGACGCTTTTAACAGTTTTGATGTGGTAACAACGATCTAATTAATAGGCCTATCCAAAGTTTAGCTTGGAAACTAATTCTCGATTCATTGAAGACTTAACTAGCTTGTTGATAAACTATAGTTAAAGTTTAATTAGGAATACTTTTACTATTCAAACTATAACGCTTTGCAAACTTGTTGTCGCTTACTCGAGAATTATTTATCAAAATCGTCTGCAATGTTCAATTATTCATTCAGTAACAGTTCTTAGAACAGGAACATTAACTAGTACAATAAACTCTATAATTCAGATTTTATTTCAATCAAACTTGTTAGAAATATGAATGGTACTGTACAAAATTAAGCACCCTGAAAATTAACTAAAGTTCTGGTAGAGCAAGATGTCGGTGGAAAGTAATATTTTCGCTGTCCAAGTTTACAAACAACCCAACAAACACAATTTTTGGATCACAAACCCTATTTTGCTCGAACACTCCATACTTCCGGTGAATTTCCTTTTTACAAATGATTCACTAGGACTCACGTTAGCGCAAATTCATATAATTCTCCTAATCTAATAGCCCCATATCTAAGTACAGTTTACAAAGCCCCTTTGACACACAAGGCTTTTAGCCCAGAGTGTCCAGTCCAGAGCCCAGGTTTCCGGACCGTGATAATGGCTTTGTTGTGGCTAGGTCGGAAATTATATTGTACCTTGTTCGGGTATTTCTAGTTCAGTATACAATATAAGATACTTTAAAATAAACTATTTTTTGTCACTCTTCTCTGAAAACAGCTGCTTTAGACACATGTATTGACAGTGCTAAAGTGTCACTTTTACACCCAGGTGTCACTTTTATACTCCCTAGGGAGGAAAAGATCATTTTAATGATCTTTTGTGGCATGGACATCAGCTGGTTCAACGAGTTTGTTTTGAAATTTAACACTGGCGTAAAGTAAATTAGTGTAACAGCTGTTTCTTCAAAACATTATAACTCAAACTGTTGAGCTCAAAACAATGTTTACTTAATTAACTGTTTATAATATTAAAACATTTATTAACATTTATTTCTCATTATTATTTGCATCATAACAAAAAAATATCGTTCATCACTCGGCCCGAAAGTGTCTTTTTGACCCTCGGTCATTTAAATTGGCCTCGTGTTAAAAAGTGTCACTTTAGGACCTAGTGATGAAATATACTATAATCTAAAGGAAGCCACAAACATTAGATTCTAGGAAGTTAGAAAAAGATTCTAAACGAGAGTATTGTTAGTGTGGGGTTTTGTCAGTGAAGTACAATGATTCAAATATAATCTAAATAGATCGGATCCTTCCAAAATGGTGGCCATTTAAAGATCACGCTTTTGATTTCGGGTTTGCGACCCTGTTTTCGACAAATTATGACTTTAAATTTAATACTTTTCCTTCAAACACATTTCTTTTTCAAACTACAGGCAACAGTCGAAGGAAGGATTTTTGATGTTGAAAAGAACATGATTTTGATTTAGGTGCGGTTTGGTATTAAATTAATAGTCATGTATAATGAAATTAATTTTAAATGTCAAAAAACCACTATTAAATAACTTTTAGTCGGACTAATAATATTAGTTTTTGACTCTTAAAACTATTTTCATTGTGTATATCCAATATTGAGCAAGTTCTGCCTTCAATGGTCTTGTAGGTAGTAGAGGACAATAGCGCAAACTTGATCCCAACAAGTTATCTTAACGATTAGGCAGTGTTTTTCTTAGTTTTGAGCTACAATTTTTAAAACATTGCCGTTTTTAATGGGTTTTATGGAAACCTAATTTTGACGCAATTCTCAAAGTTATAGACAAAGTTCAAATACTTTTGGCTAAACAAGGGTTCTAGAAACACCTTAAAAAAAGAGTTGATGCAAAAATAATTTATGAAAACATAAGTTATTATTTGATTGCCAGGATTATTAATAGAAGAGAACTTTCTGTTTGAACGTTTTGAGAGCTTAGTGATGCTTGTTGAGGTTATTCAACAAAGTTTTAAATACGATTACAACAATGTAAGTTAATTCTGACTCGAATTCTCACGAATGCAAAGTAAATAGTCCTGAAGTTTTCCTTCTTCTAAGATTGAAAATAAGGAAAACCTACTCACCTTGTCAATTTTCACACACGACCACAAACCCAGATGGATCCACAGATAATCTGAGTACTTGTTTGAAAAACGAGCCTGACACTTGACTTGGCTCGTACGAAACTTGATTTCCCTTGTGGTGAATGTGTCCTTGTATATGCTGAAGCTACTGAGGGACTCATCTCTGTAAATAACACACAAGGCGAATATTACTTTCCCTCCAGTAAAGTTTAACTGTTTAGTCGTAAGCGATTCTCGATTTAACTTAGGCTTTCGCGGCCGGTGTCACAACTGTAATCTAGTTCTTCCGGTTCACACCGCGTCCAAACATCATAATTAGGTTGAAATATCCTAAAGTCCTAAATATCCTTCAGTCACTAATATTGGTTTCAGCTAATCAGTGACTGAAGGTGGTGACTCAACAGCGAGACCGAAATATTTCAACCGAATTATGAAGTTTGGACGCGGTGTGAACCGGAAGAACTAGACAATAATTCTCGATTTGACTGTAAGAACGTTGTAAAACGTCGGTCTTAAATGCCGCTCATAGTTGTAGCTTTGGTTTATTTTAGCATTATTATTGAACAGAAAGTCTCCGTATGCACTGTTGTTAGTTTTTATCTCGTTAAATACACAATAACACAGCACTAAGCAACAAAATAATGAATAAAAAGAAACATACATGAGGACTCGTTTAATCCTTGAATAAAGATTAAATACCTGTTGGATGCCTGTAGACCTTGTGAAGAGATTGAACAGGCACCCAACAGGTATTTAATCTATTAATTGATATAGGCCTTGAGACTGGATATAATAAAACTTGAATAAAGGTTTATTATCACACTAGTTTCAGGGTTGAATCCATTATCAAATGTATAATAGGAATCGCCTATGAAATCTATAAAACAATGTATTTAAAAATATACATTTTTAAAGTATTTCTATATTTTGGGAGGTGCACTTCTTCTTGTAAAAAAGGGAGCTGGTTAAGGAGGTTTCTTTTTTTCCTGAATCATTAGGGAAAGCCATGTTTAAAAGGTAAAGTTTGTCTTGTTTTAACGAGGCGAAGCTAGGACTGCAAAGTCCTCTCTACCACTCAACCTCAACCTTTACCTAGCGTCATCGTATAGTCACATTACCATTGTAAGTGGTGACTGCGGGGGTCGAACCCGTGCCACCATGAGATGATGAGTGCGTGACCTGTCACGCGCGATACCAATCCGCCACGGATCCGCTATTAGTTACGAGATTTATTGATGATTTTGTCTGTCTGTGGATATAATTTATAAAGTTCTAAGTTAAGTTTGATTGCTAATTACCATAACCTTTTTCACGGTATATAATAATGGTGATCTCAGCTTTTAATGACTGGGACTCGTGGCGTGGTCCTGTAATCCAGCTTCATGGAGGTCAGGTTTTGAGGATGATATAGGTCTAGCGGCTCAGATAGTCTCAGTGATCATCTGACGATACCCGCATCAACTCCCACCATCGTTTAGACGTATCAGACCATCACCTGCGTGGTTCGAAAGTCACGTTAGGCCGTTGGTCCTTGTATTTCCATTGGTCATTGGGCAATTAATTAATGACCCATTCTAAAGAAGAGTCGACCTTAGTTTGTAACAAGACTACACCTCATAACTCATTACTACCACTCATCACACTCATCCTTCACCACATATTTGCCTTAAAACACCCTCATGAGAGTGGTCGGCATCTCAAACAGTGATTTAGTGATACAACTTCAGTTTCTAAAGATTTCGTTATGCCCTCTTTGTCGACCACTTATTTACGAGTAGTATCAAAGTAAGCTTGCTGCGTAACGTTTCAAACAGAGATCATGATTAAACAAACATTTACCTGGAAAATTAGAGAGTTAACATGCTGTTATATTTCACCTCGAAATGGCAATCCTTATTGTTTCCAAACCTCTTGTTTAACTAGTGTTTAATACAGTTCCTTAATTCATCCTTGTTTTCAAGTTTTTAAATTTGTCTTGTGTAGTTATTTGATGAAAATGCTGTCAGGTATAAAAACACAACAAGTTCAATTACGAAGCCTCACATAGAATCACGACATTGTACGAAGAAGCCTGGGAAATGTAGAGATGTTAGGTTGGTACACAGGCAGAACTCTGTTCAAAGAACCCCACATCAGACTGCAGAGCTAGGGCAGGCTTAACAACAGGGATTAGAGGGATTCATGTCTGCAAATCTTGTCAGAGTTGCTTCTCACTCTGTCGATATTGTGGTCTGATTTGCAGCAGTTTGTTTAACTACTCTGTCATCCTCAGTCATTCTTTGTTTTACTCTGGGCTTTACAGAGGAGGTTTTTAGATAAGGCTTTCATCATATATTACTCATTCATCATCTGTTTTCACACTCATCCTTTACCACATACTAGTATTTGCTTTAAAATACCCTCAAGAGAGTGGTCGGCATCTCAAATTGTGATTTAGTGATTTATAATAGTGCAAGGGTTTATTTCATTTCATGCACCAACCCCTACATAAAAGGGATTATAGTCTATAAAAAGCTCTTCTAGGAAAAAAACTGGACAAAATAGTTGTTGCATAGTCTTGTCTAAACCTGAATCAGTTTTGATAGAGAATTCTATTTCACTGTGTTCGCTTGAAAATCTGTCTACTCAAAGAGATAAGATACGAAGGGTTCTGGACGGAAATGTTATTTTTCTTTCTTATCTTTCGCAGTAAAACAAGGGATGGTGCGGTTGAATTTACTTTGAACCTATCTCTTTGCTCTCCAAAGTACACTTTAAAACACATTTGAATATCATTCTCGTACAGCAGGTTTGAATAAAATTTTGCAAGGATCACAATTGTGTTGGTCGTGTGGAAGACATTGTACTAAAAGTGTATTTTAACTAAGAATCAAAGGACTGTGTTTATTTGTTAAACAAATAATTGATCCATGGAATGCTAGCTTCAGAAAACTTACTGTAGAATATTTATTAAATTTACAGAATTTCACGTGGAGTTGTAAGATGATGTACTGGTTCTCTTTGTACTACTTTGTCTAAAGAATTTTGATTATTATTTGTGGTTTACTTTGAGAACCCCCAGAACTCGTGTTGTGCACTTTTTTTTCAAAACTTTATACATAAAAATTGGGTGTTTCTCTAACTTAACGTTTGAATGAATGGAATTTGTTGAACACGCCCAAGAAAATTTATTAAGGGTCAAATGAAAGTACCTTTTAGCATATTTCGGGAGGTTTGCCCCCACCCTAAAATAGAGGTAGTAAGATTGATCCTTAGAAGTTGGTAGTGTACCCCATCATGGGACCCCTGATTTTAAATGGTAGGCACTAAAAAGACGAATTCATTGATACCATTCAACAAGTCTTACGATTCCCAAAACGTGTTCAATTGATTGATTGGATAAGCTGATCGCTATACACAGTCGCTATCGTTTTCTAAACTTTGAAAAAACTACATATTAAGTTTTGAGTGATAAAAGATTTAAAACGATATGCTACATGATAGATTTTGCGCACTATAGAAATCTGCCACTTTTTACTTTTTTCAGAAGTGTGTAAAATCTCATAGCCCACTCTCTTTACACCACGATCTCGACCTTGCTCAGCGCAGGGTGAAGTTCTCACCACGAGCTCGACCTTGCTCAGCGCAGAGTGTAGGTTGGTACTCACCACGAGCTCGACCTTGCTCAGCGCAGAGTGTAGGTTGGTACTCCACGAGCTGACCTTGCTCAGCGCAGAGTGTAGGTTGAGTCACCAAGAGCTTCGACCTTGCTCAGCGCAGTGTGTAGGTTGGTACTCAACTGAAAGTGTGAATATGAGTTAAGGAATGTTGCTGGTTTTGGCTCATACTCTGTCCCAGTCCAACAATAACTCCTCAGCCTCGGCTCTCACTGTCTCACCTGCACTCCACTCCGAGTTACAGAACAAGGACTTTAAACAATCGTACCCACGTGTATACAGGGTGTTCACACAAGGGTGTAACAAACGGCGGGTTTAAGCTCATTGGGTTGAAATAAAAAGAAAATCTAGGATTATATTTTTTCAAACACGGTTGCCATTGTGTGGGGGTTTTACTAATTGTTCATTATTTTACTTTAAACAATCGTACTAACGTATATACAGGGTGTTCACAAAAGGGTGTCCCAAACTTAGGGTTTAGGTTCATTGGATTGAAATAAAACTTAAATATTTTGTTATTTTTGTAGTTGTTAACAACATTGAATCCTAGATCAGGATCGTAGTTGTCAAAAAGGATTAATGAAATATTTACAAACTAATTGAGTTTAGATTGTAACGTTGACTGTAATAGTAACCTGTCATCTGCATACACTAGGTCAGTTGTTTTGATAGTTATGGCTACACCACAACTGATTCCATGTCAAAGTTTGATGTGATTCGACCACAGGTTTCAATTTATTTCACATATATACACGAAATTGATTGGTCATCTGAGACAAGGTCTCTGATTGGATTCAACTGCTGATCTGTTTATTACTCACCACAAGCAATCATGTGATTCTCCTACAACAAAAACAGAGCCGAAGAAAATTATTCACAAAATATTTCTGAATATGGCAGAGTATTGTATGAGGAGAAGTGACTTAAGGGTGGTGAGGGTAACGTTGAAGACGTCACTGAAATCCAACTCAGCTGTATCCTTTAATTGCTTCCGTTTCCAATTGGTATATTTTTCCGTTTTTATTTTGGGATTAAAACTTGTCATGGAATATCCGTTTAATAGGTTATATTTAATAGATCTATGATCAACAAGACTGAAAACTGTTACATTAATACTTGTAAGCTGTCCGCATTTGTGTTACACCGTTAGTCGAAATTATTTTTTTAATCAATTCCAGGTTGGAAATACTGATTGTTTTATTCTTCCACTGCAGACGAGTTCTTTCGTCATACAAATAATCCGTGGTGGAGCCCTTTAGAACCACGTGACTGGATGGTGTTTGGATCAGGTGCTAAGTCCAAAGGGAGTTGTGGGAGTTGATGATGTCAAGTTTCGAAGATTAAAAAAATACTTATCTATAATCTAGCTCTTCCAGTTGACACCGCGTCAAAACATGATAATAAATAGCTTGAAATATTTCGGTCTCGCTTTCAAGTACCATCTTTAGTCAGTGATTGGCTGAAACTGAGATACTTGCTGACTGCTATCCTTTTTTTCACAGGGCTGCCAACGGACCATTGGAGTAAAGATGCCAACACTATCGATGTTCTCATTTGCTGTGACACATTAAAAACATCTTCAGGATTGGTTGCCAACTTCTTGAAAGTTTGATGCTGTCTTCTTTCTTGAAGTTATTATCATTTGTAACTATATCAATGGTTTTCGGATGAATAACGGGAAATAATGTGATTTGTTTCATGTCCTAAAGAAGTCTTTTCGATAGTGTCTCAGCCAATGAGAACATTGGCATTTGGCATCCCTGTTCCAAAAGACGGTTGACAGCCCTGTGACCAATAGGTAGCAGACAGCAGGTTGCTCAGTTTTAGCCATGAACTGACTGAAGATGGTACTTCACTGAAAGACATTAATATTTCAAACAAACCGGAAGAACTAGATTATAGCTGTAACACCGACCGCGAAAGCTTAAGAGTTAAATTATTACACTTCGTTGATGTATTAGTTTAAAAATATATACCTACATCGCGTATTTGTTGCACTGCACATTAGTAGTCTAACATAACAAGAATCTAGTTAAGGTTAGTTGGCAGCTGTTAAATTCAGTGACACCACAACAACTATAATGAGACAAGAACAGCTCAACACCACATTATCGACCCACCCTCTATAACTGTATTCACCTCGATAACAACCTTGCCTTGCAACAAACACTGAGTCCCAGCTGGTCGAATGGAGCAAGCATTCAGTCACTTCAACACAAGTGAAGAGCCCAACACGTAACAGGAGACTAAGTCCTACACAAATCCTTGCTTTTCAACAGCCCGTGTTAAAGGACACCTTCACTTTTGTGTTGTGATTTAATAATAGACTCTCCTCGCAAACTCGCAACAGCTCTGTCGTCTCTTCAGTGCTTTTGCTTCATTTCACGACAGTTTCTTTTGCGTATTTTGCATTTTCCGTATAGTTGTATCGATGTTAGAATGATTGTTATTATTGGTTTACATACAAAGTAAAAGTGAAATTCCTAGGCATTGGATACATTTTTATTGAGTCGCTTCTACGTATGAAATAATTAATCTGTGAATTAGTTTCTTCGTCTTTGTTTTTTTAGAATATGGATGATTGTTTGCACACGATGAGTAAAACCAAAGATAATGTTATGATGGGTAGATTGGGCATAGATGCCACATGGCTGAGGCAAGAAAATCAACTTAGTTCGACAGCCCGAGCACAGATAGTGCTGCCGTCTCTCGCCGTCTATTTTTGTTTATCAATTCTTCTAACGGAATTCTTCTAACTAATGCATAAGAGAGTAGATGATTTGTTAATGAGTACTGATGAACATTACAGATAAAAATAGTATTTGAATAGCATTAGCACAATAAAAATTTTAAACTGACTAACAGGTGATAGGACGATAAAAAGTTGTGACCCTCAGGTTTCTTCCCTCCTCGGCTCCACATGCTCGAGTTTGTCCGATGACAATGATTGAAATACTTTGATTTGAGACACCAATCACTCTTAGAGGGTATTTTAAGGTGAATATGGGATGAAGGGTGAGTGTGTTGAGCGTTTTGATGGATGGTGAGGTGTAGTCTTGTTACAAACTAGGGCCGACAGTTCCCCAGATTGGTTCATTATTTTATAGCCCAACGACCAATGTAGTGGACCAGTGGCTTAACGTGACTTCCGAACCACGGGATGATGTGACCAAATCGTGCGATTTTCGAGAACGAACAAACTTGCGCGTGCGTCAGTGGCTTGAGACAAAATTATTCCCTTGCAGCGCTATCTGTGCTTGGGCTGTCACAACGATGTTTATTTTCCTGGCTCAGCCAATCGGATCTATGCGCAATCTACCTACCATAAGATAATCTTTAGTAAAATAGATCGGGATCAGCAGTTGAACTAATGTTGAATCCAATCAGAAACCTTGTGTCAGATGACAATTCAGTGTTCGTGTATACGTGAAATAAATTGAAACTTGTGGTCGAATGTATTAAACCTTGACATGAAATCAGTTCTGGTAACACCATAACCTTCAATTCATAGATTTAGTGAACATGACAGGTTATTATTACAAATCAAACCTATAAATCAAAACTTGGTTGGCTTATAATTACTTTATTCATTTTTCATACTTTTCTGCCCCACCATTATTTTGACATTGTTGTGCTACAACTACAAAGAAAAATATGTGTTCGTAAAGTTCGGTTAACTTTTTCTAGAAAATAATATTTGTTATTAACAGTTCTTAAAAGCCTATTAATCCAAAATACTTTTAACTTCACATCCTTTTAATCAACTTGATTGATATTGTCTTTACAAAACCACCCTTAATGGGAAGGTTAACTGCATGACGAATTTGTTCTTGAACAAGCCTTCGTTCTTGATCAATAAAACTAACAAGGTAAACCGAACGTTTATCACACGTTAAAAGTCGTAAGTAAAAAAAGAATTTCCATTCAAACCAAGCAACCAGCTGTAGAGATCAAGAGAGACGTTTCTGTTTGAGTAAACATTAACGACACTTTTGCAGCGCTCGCGGCAAAGACATTTCTCAAATGATGAATTACCTGTTGGAAAATGTCACTTTATCAAGTAAATGAGAAAATCAATATTCTGTCAAGACAGTGTTGCCGAGCACTTGAGTCTCGTGAACCTCAGCCGATACCGCCATTAGTCACAGCTTTGGACACCTTTGTGTGTTTAATAGTTGAGAAACTTTACCACACCTCAGACATTTGATCGTTTTAAATTTTCGTAAAGTAGTTGTTTTATGAATGATTTGGTGAAGGGAATATTAGCAGATATGAAAGGTAATTTACTTTTACAAATAAGGCTGTATTATAAACACGCGATGAATTTAGTACTACCTGTCCATTACTTGAATAAACTTATTAAGAGTTGACTAAAATAATTTAGAATAAAACACTTATGTAATACATTTTAATGGACGAGGCCTTTCAAAGGCAAGCCTTTATCTTCAAGACTGCATTTTTCGAAAGGCCTCGTCCATTAAAAAGAATTAAATATTGGTTTTTTGATATTTCAAATTATGTTTTCTTTATTCTCATCCAATATTGAGCACTTACTGCCTTAATAAGAGTTGACTACCGGGGACTAGATTTCACACTTTGAATGATGAAGTTGGAGAAGCACTCTACCTAATGAGCTAAGAGTCTGTTTAACATTTTGTTCTATAAGAATTTTCCATAAACACATATGTTAGCTTTTAAGGTTCAACCAAATAAGACCAATAAGTACCGACCCATTCAACCAATAAGTAAATCGTACATTTTGTATTGAAAAGGCAAACTTTGATAAAAGATTTGGAACGCTATTATTCTTGTTTGTATTTAACAAGCCACGGTATATTTTATAATCTAGTTCTTCCGGTTCACACCACGTCCAAACTTCATAGTTGATTCGCTGAATCATTGACTGAAGATGGTACTCCACAACGAGGCCGAAACATATCAAACTAATTATGAAGTTTGGACGCGGTGTGAACCGGAAAATATGGATTATACAGTAGTTGTGACACCGGCCGCGAAAGCCTAAGAGTACATTATATTTCGTTTCAAACTTGTACCGTCTTATATATTTTTAATATTTATGCCTTAGAAACCTTTTGGAATTTACTTGTAGAGCCTATTATTTACAGATAAATTTACTTATGGAAATGAAATGGGATTCTTGTTCACTGAGATCAGCCCGCACTCTGTCGGTATCAACCCGAAACCCTTTGAAAATTTGGTAAAAAGAGAACATGCGTGGGTCCTATTATAGTGACCCGCTGTCAAAAGTAAACAAATGACACACCTGTAGGCATCAATACCAAACTACTCGTAAAATAACAGCTGGCTATAACATTTGAAAACATTAAGTTGTACTTCTACAAGTAAATTCAACGGTGCCTATACATTTCTAGAATTCACCTGGAAGAGTGTTGTTGGTACAAAAACATAAGTCTTCCCTACATAAAGACGCAGCAAAGGGAAGGGACGTAACATGGCATCTGTTTTATTCATATAGTCCTTAGACCTCATGTTTGTTTTAGTACATATTCGAATGTGTTCCTCTTGGATACCGCTAGGCTTTTGATGTATACGGGTTACAAAACCTGAATAAATGCTGTACTTATAGTTATAAACTTGATATATTCGTAATCTAGATGAGTTTTTTAACACGCGTATAGAGTCCGATTTCTCATAAGTTGTTCAATAGTTTCACAAATAAACTTTAAAATTGTCCAAATTATAGAGTTTTTGAATCTACTTAAAACGTAAAATTTCGAGAAAAATGCTCTATACGCATGTCGGCAGACTCCCCTAGTTTTTATACATATCATGTTTATTCGTGTAAAAATTACTGACAGGTAAAACACGGGCCGCCATAAGCCCTCTTTATTGAAGCGTCACTGCGCAGCTGAGGCGGACCCTTAATCGTCGAAACCTGTTGCACAAATCAGTTTTAAATCGGTGTATTATGTTTTATATTCTCATTCGTTGTATTGTATTAAATAAATCAACCCTTAAACAACATTAGAGCGTGCAAAACATTCGTTTATTTTTGAAAAATAGCCAATAACAAACAATACTTTAAACTTCCCAAACATTCAACACATCATCGTTATAATCATTTCACTTGTCAGCAACAACAACACTAAGAACACTCACGACCTACTGAGAGGGTGACATTTGCACTGAGGTTTGCATGGTGAGCCACAGTTAATCAAAATGCACACAGATTCAACATAACCAAGGCCTGCATGTGACGTGGACATGTACACAGTTTCCGTTGTGAGAGTATATATATACACATTGCAGGACTGCGCGTTTCAAATGTAAATCTGGCCAGTCTTAGTATTGTGTATTCTAATGATGAGTTGACCTGTCTGCTGCTACTACCTTTAGGGGTTCAGTAACAAAAAAAACCTACTTGGTGATTGGTGGAAACTTTAGAGGCAAGCTGATGACTGTATACCATTGGTGGATTTGTATTGGATCGTTTGCAAGAGCACCACTGGCGTGCGTGGGTGAAATCGATTCGCTTTTAGGATAGACTGTAGAAAATGTGAACTCCTCTTTATTGATTCACGTCAAACTAATAAAAATTTAAAATAATACCATTGTGACTACAATAGATGTGTCATGAGCCTAATATACTCTAGACGGAAAGGGGCTAATCCAAGAAACCCTCAGTTGCAGTTTTTAAATCGTTCTCTGAGTTAAAAAGAAAGCCTAATATTTAAAGTTTGGTGATCAAACAGTGTTGCTCGTCGCTCTCATTTCTATTACTTCAAACTATTCTACAGTGCCATAAGATATATAGCTTAAACTAGTTGTTGAAAAATCACTCAGAATACAAGTAGAAAAACGCATTGCCGATAAACATGTTTCACAGGTGGTCATATCTAATAGGTAGTCGATATAGTATAGAAAAAGCACTCCAGCTGTTATTATTTCCAGGTGTTTTGTGAATGTGATATAAGAAAAGCTGTGATATAGATGTTGTGCTGTACAGTGAAAGTGTTCTGATTGTAAATTGACATGGAAGAAACTGAAGAAGAAGAACACTCCAAGACCGACTACGATGAACAGGTCCAACAAAGTCTACAGACCTTCCAGAGCGGTGGAGTCCTGACCACGAGAGTAGTGAGGACGACAGTGAGGACCTCCAGTTCGACATCTAACGTTAGAGAGGTGGTGGCGTCCAATTTATCCAAGAAATTTGCCAGTTTGGATGAAGCAAGTGCTTCTGGAGACGTGAAAGCTCTAGCTTACGAGCCAAGATCTCTGTCCACTTCCTCTTTGAATAAATCTCCAGATCAAATCAAGAGTGATGTTACGATCCAAGAGCTCGGCAAAGGCGCTCCGGAGAAGAAGGTTTACAAGACCACTGCGATGCTGGACCTCGGGAAGTCATTCCAACGGGCGTCGTCAGTCCCGAAGAGTAATTCCATCAAAGAAGAAGGTCAGGATAATGTCATCATAACGGAACCTGATGATAGCTTACACGGCTCTTTAGACAGAAGTGAAGATTCTTCATACCCAATATCGGATGATTTGACTAAATCCAGCCACGAAGACCTACCGAAGGGCTTTCTTGTTGCTGAAGAGAGAAATTTGTCCCACAGTGCCTTCCAAGCGCTGAGTAGAAGTCATGGAAGCTTGGACGAGACAAAGTTGAACATCATGGAGCAGAAGAGTATGGAGAATCTGCACGTTTCAGGAAGAAAGCAGGTTCTCAAAGGAGGGATTCTAGAAGAAGAGTCCACCGAGATGTCTGGCACCAAGGGGACCTTGCTGAGATCCAACACCGGCCAGGAGAATAGACAGCAGTGGCTAACAGCAGATACAGGAGCTACCAACGTCAACAGCAGGTCCATGGAAAGCCTCCGCGAGCATCGAGCAAGCTTCATCACCAGCTCTGAGAAAGACGTGAGGAGAATCATGTCCAGTTCCGTGGAGGCGAGATCCTTGGAGAGTTTGGAGAAAGAAGTCCGCATCATGGGGAACAGATACAGAAGAGCAGTTTCAGGAGAGGATGTCGGTGACGGTGCCGCTCCTGCTGAGAAGAAACGAGGTCTCTTTGCTGCCAGAGCGAACGTTCCTTCGCACCTGTCGTTGATGCCTCCTCAGTTCGTGGACCGTAGACTCACCATCCTCTCCCCGCATAGTCCGATGATGCAGAACTTACCGACGCCGGGGAGTTCGTACTCTTCTGAGATGTGGCAGTTTTCCACGCAGACGCTGAAGACGAGGAGAAAGAAGGCTGTGGTGTTGCCCAAACTGGTGCTTCCGGGAGTCGAGGACGTCTTTTCTGGGTAAGTAACCAGAAACTTACATTTTTTGCTTTGGCGATGGAACACTTTATTCAAGCAAAAATGATTTTATGTCTTCAAAATATATTATTATAAATGTGTAGGCTAAGTCAGATCACACGAAAACGTTAACGCGGTCTTGACAAGTTGCAGTTTTTTTCTTTGCACAGACGTGATTCAACCTTTCGAAAGAAGGGTTCATCCGTGTTTTATTTCATCCGTCATAGCTTCTCTTCTCTGTTTGCTAACTTCCCTCTGACAAATTTCAAATTAATGTTTTGTCTGGATGTGTTTCTATAAAAATGTCCGTTTTTGTTGTACGTGATGCTTTTAAATCTTTTATTAACACTAGCCTTATTTTGTGTTATTGTTATAAAAGTCTAACTTTTGCTAGTCTAGAAAGTTGTATTCCTTTAATACGGTTGTAGAATTTCACTCGTCGTTCTTTCAAGGTTTTGAGAATCTCTACTTTATTATGTTATAAAGAATACTTACTTGTTTAAGAAATATCTTCTAAAACATCATATTTCAAAAATCCACGACATCTAAGGTAGGTTAATTTTATTCCAGATAGAGAAAGGTACTTGACTATACTAAATTGTACTATATTTTTATCTCTACCATTAAAATATTGCTGATATAATAGAATGTTTTAATGCTGTTGAAGGTTTGGCGAGTATGTAAAACTGATGCAATATTAAGACAAGTAAGCTCACTCCAGTAAAGGCTACTGCAGTACACCTGTTTTAGGAGCAAATAAACCGTTTATGATGTCTGCCGTCTAATGTAATATTGACACGCTTTATTCTTCTCGAATACAGCTATATTTCTTCTTTTAGTATCTCTGGACTGTATTAAATACAGTTATATTTTTTCAAAGTTGTAAAGTTTGCCGGCGTGGTGGCTGAGTTGATAGCGTACGAAAAGTTGATCCTAAACTCGCGGGGTCGAGCCCTGCTTCAGCCAATGGACGGTAGTTCAATTCGTCGCGAAGGTCACCGCATAGGCTGCATATGCTCATTGTGACTGACATATTGACTTAAAAAGACAACATATTATATATTTGATTCTTTAAAAATTAGAATTTCTATCGGTAGTCTCATTAGTGAATTACCTTGTGAATTAGAGCTGTTCCCTTCTATCGCCAGAGACAACAAAACGTCGTATACACTCCCTAAGAGTGAAAATCAAGTCACTCTTTAATGAGAGTGGCTGGGTCTCAACATCCAAAAGAGCGAAGTTTCACTCTTTCTGAATGGTATTCACTCCTTCATTTTTAGAGTGATTGAAAACCATTTGCAGTTTTGGGCATCCCAACTCATCCTAAGATCAAAGGGCCGCCATCAGTTCTTGGCCTGGCTGAAGGGATTTTGTTCATTTTTGATACTAAGTTTTATCGACATTTTGTTTAATTTTATAACCAAAAATCCATTTTTAAGCCCTCCCCAACTGGGCACTTCTAGTAGACCGATGTTTTGCGGTTAATAAACTTAACCTAGCATTTTAATATTACGAACATTTGTACCGTGGAAATCGGACAAAAATGTGATTTGTAATGTGGTTACAAGAGTCAAAAAGGGGTCAAAAGGGCACTTCCGGTGTAATTTTGACCCCGATTTAGGATATTCGCCCAGTTTCACGTTGGACATTGTGGCTACGCGTCCGCTAAGTTAATAGGTCTATTTTTGAAACATTATATCAATGACTTTTCAGGCAAGTAATTACTTCTGATAAATTACCCGAAGTTATTTCAAGTAAATTGTGTAATTTGTATAGGATAAAGCTAACAAAAGTTGGATCAGTGACTGATAAATGTTGGATGATGGCAGCTTTTAACTTGCAGTTTGAAGGATCAACTGATTTCCCGCTAAAAGGCAAACACTCGATCTGTACAATCAGACTGGATTTAATCTGTGTCCGTTTTCCCGTATTATTTAAGTTCGTGTGATTTTAAAACACATGATAAATAAATAATTATTTTGGAACTTTACGCTTAATGTATGGGAATAACTTTTTGTTAGATGTATTATACCCTATAGTTATTACTTTTGAATTTATCTTTATCTCAACTACAGTTGATCAGTTCTAATTCAGATTTAAAGAATTGATTCTAAATAAGTGCAAGGCTAGGTAAAGTACAAGGAATTCTACTTCAAGTATTTTTCAAGCACAAACATGTTGACGACACTCGCTATCTTGTTGGGTAAATGTGTACGCACGTAAACAAACAACTCATTCGGATCTAAGTCAGTTTGGTGTGAACAAAATTACGAAAAGACCAACCGTACAAAAAACAATTATAGATGATAAAAGTAAAGATTCTCTGGTTCAATGAGACGAAGTAAGAACCAGTCCTCTTTGAACTCAACCTTGACCTTTACCTAGCGTTACTGCAAAATCATTCAAACATTGTTAGTGGTGACTGCGGGGATCGAACCCACGCCACTAGAGTGACGAGCCTAAGAGTTGCGCGCGCTACCAACCCGCCACGGATTCGCAAAATCCCACCTGATTTGATTATACATTTTCTTTACGAACTTTCACCACTCTCAATTCGGAACCAGTTTGAATGACGAAACCACCCAAACAAGCTGACACTTAAAGCTAATTCAGTTAAGGACAAGTTTATTTTCAAGTTTCGTTAACTTCGTTGTCCGGACAAACTTTAGAAGTTGGTTCACTTTACAGGAGTTTTCGAAAGAGACAAATATTACCCGACAGTTATTATCGCTTTCTGAGCTACATTTAGAGGCTAAGAGTTGATTATGGGTGATGAACTAATCTGTATCATCTGCATAAATGATGTTTGCCAAATCACGTTTGTGAGCACAGGTATCTTTAGACATACCAGGCTGGTTGGTTCATTGCTATAAATACAGTCACACACATAGTCTTTGAGGGAGTGACAATAGTACTTGGATATAAATTTTGTAAGGGGTTCGCATAACATGAAGAAACATTCTTGATGTAGTCACATGGTAGTCTTTACTTGCGATTTGCCATTAAAAGAGAGCTGCTCATTTCTTCCGCTATATAGATCGGAAATTTGTAGAAAAAAACAGAATAGAATAAAACTTTCATAACAATGGTCTTCTAAGCCACTACAGTACAATAAAACTTTCAAATAAAACTTATTTCAAAAATATCTGGTGAAAATTGTAGGTTCGATGCTTTGTTTCACATTGTTCTTATGTGACAAAACATAAAATGGCCGTCAGATACTGAGCACTTTTACTCACATAAAATGTCCTTATATTCAACAATTTGACTCAGCAGGTTAAACCAAAGATAATGTTATGGTAGTTAGATTGCGCATAGATGCCCCATGGCTGAGGCAACCAAATCAACTTAGTTCGGCAGCCCAAGCATAGATAACGCTGCGAGGGAATTCTTTTAAGAGTCTCAAGTAGAGCTACTGACGCACGTGCAAGTTTGTTCGTTCTCGATAATCGCTCGATTTGGTCTGATTTAAGTCATTGCAATCGGGCACGAGCATGTTGTGTCGAGAGGAAAGACGGCGATAGATGGCAGCGCTCGCAGCGCTATCTATGCCTTGGCTGCCGAACTAAGTTGATTATCCTGCCTCAGCCAGTAGTATCCATGCGCTTCCTACTTACCATAATATTATCTTTGATTCAAATAAGTATTTGATTCAGCAGGTTAAACACAGAGATGAAACAGTAACCTTTGAACTGAAGGAAGCCCAGCACTGTTATTAGCCCCGTCAGTTTGTGATTTCGCACAAAGCTCTTGGCTGCTGAACAACGCACTAATTAGTTTCTTGCTACACTGTTGGTACACTTGATTGTGTACAGGGTGTAGTTACATTTCTGTCTGACGGTTGCAGAGTGTTTTCAGTGGACATGGAAATCATTCGGGTGCTTAACCCTAAAGTTTTAGTATCAGTATCTTATTATTGGTAAAAACGTTAGGTTTCCTTCTGGTACTTTTGAATACTAATCCCGTAAAAATGTTAATTTGTATTTTTTAACGAGGTAAAGTTAAGACTGCGAAGTCCACTCTACCACTCAAACTCAACCTTTATCTAGCGTCACTTTACAAATTTTGAGTCAAAGTGGATATATAACAGATTACGTACCTTTCAACGTCACAATTCCTTCAGTAAAACATATGTGTTTACTATAGCTTCAACTAATTTAGTTCTAACTAGTTGAAACTAGTAAACACCATGTATTACTGAAGGAATCAGACGTTGAAAGGTACATAACTCTAATATAAATTCATGAATCATATAAATTCATATAAATTCGTAAATCATGAATAAATAAAAGTAGTGGACGATTCAAACCTTTAGGTACTTACATGGAATGGAGCAATACTGGGGATTTTCATGTTGAACATGAACGATCATGAAATAAAAACTTGAGTGTTTTGCCCTGAAATTTGTCTGGATATTGATCCAAAGACGTTTTGAAAATGGCTTATTACGGTACCGTTTATCAAGTTAATCAGTACTGTTTACCGTTCCACTTAAAGTAAGGAATTAGTTTGTGAGGAAATTTTGCACGAACTAAAGTTAAAGGGATATTTATTTTATGTTAGCTTGACTTTATTATCTTATGCAATTTGAGGCATTTGAAGTCTCATTTCATGATTATTTTAAACAGGTAGACATTCTAACATTTCCTTTTCGATTTTCCAACGTCTTGGAGCCCATCACAGATGTTTTCAATCAATTTTCAAATCATTCTGATCAATGGCCGCCAAATTTATATGAAAACAAACCGCATGTTTTAATAGTATTTTCAAAGTTTTAAATAGCAATCATGTTGAAAATCAAACATTTTACAAATAAATTACTAAGTAAATAATTAGCGTAAATAAGAATTGTACCAGGTAAATAACAATATTGAGTAAATAACAATCTACTCAATCTGATCAGTCATTTGTAAAACACAAGTTATTTACTAAAAAAATTGAGACCTTTAAATAAGACGAAAATGATGTATTTGGCACCCAAGATTATAAATAACAATTTACTCTTTAGCCGCTTTAGCCGCACGGAACATATTTTTAAATTGTATAAAAACTTTAAGAATAGATTTGAAAATCGATACTAAATTGATATTCAATAATAGTTCATAAGTGACTGAATATTTAGGTTTTATAAAAGCTAAAACTAATTAAACTTCCTAAAGGACTATCCATTCACGAGGATAAATGATCACGACACACGCAGCTGTGCTGAATGGACAATAATCCTTGCGATAAAGAGCCAATTTAACCGTCTGCACTTTTCATCGCCGGGCCATTGGTTTATGTATTGGAAACTCATTTATTCCACTTAGTCGTTTTGTAATGTAGAGGTTCTCAGTAATAGTTTTAACGGGGTAAATGGGCGCCAATTTGAAACGGAAAATTACTTTTCGTGATGGCTTTTATGAATGGGAGTCAATAACCGGTGAAGAAATGTATTAGTATAGAGAAATGCGAATTATACGTCGAACAATAAAAAATGGGGTTATTTAGCAACAAATGGGGTGGGCATAGCTCAGTAGTATAGTGCGTGCTTCGCACCAAATCAGCCTGGGTTCGGTTCCCGGGCACAGTGATAACGATGGCCACTCTGAGGTTCGGAAGTCATATTAAGCCATTGGTCTATTCTATTGGTCGTTGGGCTATTAATTAATGAACCAATCTGGAGAACAGTCGGCCCTAGTTTGTAACAAGACTACACCTCATCGTCCATCAAAAACACTCATCCTTCATCCCATAGGAGTGGTCGGTGTCTGAAATCAAATCAAAGTATCAAACGTGTCTTTAGAATGTAGCAGACCCTTAGCGGGTTGGAATCGTGCACAACCCCGAGCTCATCACTCCCTGGCGCAAGTTCGTTTCCCATAGGTACCACTTGCATTTTGTTAAGTGACTACGTGTCAACGCTAGATACAGATCGAGGTTGAGTGGTACAGAGAGTTTTTAGTGCTAACTTCGCCTCGTTAAACACGACAAACTTTAATATTTTTTGAGATATTTGTAATGAAATTTATAGTAAGGGTTCTCTTTCTATAAAATTCGTCAAAAAGACCATATAAACAAGCCTTCCTCATCAAAGATACCTCTTTAGACAAAGCAATCACCATCAATAAGCATGTATTTCACTTTTGGTTGAATAAAATACACTAAAATACTTAACATGATATACTTGCTTATTTCACTATATCACTATTTGAGATGCCGACCACTCTCATGAGGGTATTTTAAGGCAAATATGTGGTGAAGGATGAGTGTGATGAGTGGTAGTAATGAGTTATGAGGTGTAGTCTTGTTACAAACTAAGGCCGACTCTTCCTTAGAATGGGTCATTAATTTACCAATGACCAATGGAAATACAAGGACCAACGGCTTAACGTGACTTCCGAACCACGCAGGTGATGGTCTGATATGTCTAAACGATGGTGGGAGTTGATGCGGATATCATCAGATGATCACTGAGACTATCTGAGCCGCTTTAGACCTATATCATCCTCAAAACCTGTCCTCCATGAAGCTGGATTACAGGACCACGCCACGAGTTCCAGTCAAACAATGACATGTCATTTTAAATTATGTCATTTTAAACAATGAATCCTAATTGGATTAAGATATCTTTGAAATCATCCCGTAAATATGAGAACACAACTTAACAGAATTTCCTTTACGTGCTTTTGCAGTCAATTATCGTAGTTACGACGTGTTTGAAGTAAACTCGCTCAAGATCGTCTTACTGAACACTAATTAGAGGTTGTGAGCCGGAGGCTGCGAGAATCTGCGCCAAGAAATGTTACAGCATCCTTCTCTGTTGCCACTATCGGCAACTTTACTCATATTTTATTTCATAAACACGTTTTTAGCGGATCCGTGGCGGATTGGCATCGCGCGCGACACCACAGCTCATCACTCCGGTGGGGCGGGTTCGATCCCCGCAGTCACCACTTACAATTTCTTCAGTGACGAAGGGCGAAAAGGTTTTGTGGTAGAGACCTTTGTAGTCCTAACCTCAACGTTGAACAAAATGCTTTACCTGTTCAACCTAAAAGTACGATACTCCCAAAAATAGGATTTTTGGAACTATTTCTGTTTAATACCTTATTTACGGAGTTCAAAAACGTATCCTTATTTTGTTCTACGTGTTCTTAACAATTAGAATTTTCATGGACATTTCCTATCAATAATTTTGCTTTAAAAAATGTATGTTTTACTCCTTTTCAGAAGACTTCCGAACTAGCAATGTTTGTTTCTTGTGAAATTGATACACTCTTACTAAGGCAGGCTCAAAACGGTATCAGGCTATAACCCTATAGGGCAATAAACAGATTTATTGAAAGTTTTCATATTAAAATTGAAAATATGTTCGAATTTATATGGTAAAACGTCGTCTAGAAACCTTTTAATACTTGTCAAAATAAAAGTAATATTACCTTTTATTTATTATAGGCAATCTTCATACGATATCAATAATTAAAGGCAATATTTATGTAGAATATAATTCAAAAGCTGACAATTTAAATCAATTCAAATATTATTAACATCAGTTTTCATTGAGATTTAATTCTAAGAAAAGTTGTGTTATAATTTATCTCACATTAATTATTCATAGGTCAACATTTTATACTTATATTATTTTAGTGATTGGATACTGATTGACGTGTGTTATGCAATTTATTTCCAATGTCATTTTACAAATAAATAACTCTGAATTTGAATGTCGGTTAGAGTCTATGTAAGGCGGTGAAAGATCGTTTTACAGATCCCTAATTAGTAGAGGCTGTAGTTGAATGCTTTGGGCCTTTTGAGATTCACTTGAAAAGGTTGCGTTCACTTTTGAGGCGCAACAACATATACTCTCATTTTCGGTTTAACGAGTGTACTTCTTGTGGTTATTAGGTTTTATCAGCAAGATGTTTTCTGAACTTCCAAATAACAGTTTAGCGCACTTCAATTTTTTAAATACCATTCTACGAGTGGATTTGTAACGAGTGGGTAGCAAATCGCCAACGGTCGGTACTTAATTGCTCGCCGCACAGGCTGCATAGGCCTATACTAACTGGTGAATAGGCTAATTGACTGGGACTCGTGGCGTGGTCCTGTAATCCAGCTTCATGGAGGTCAGGTTTTGAGGATGATATAGGTCTAAAGCGGCTCAGATAGTCTCAGTGATCATTTGATGATATACCCGCATCAACTCTCACCATCGTTTAGACATATCAGACCATCACCTGCGTGGTTCGGAAGTCACGTTAAGCCGTTGGTCCTTATATTTCCATTGGTCATTGGGCTATTAATTATTGACCCTATTCTAAGGAAGAGTCGGCCTTAGTTTATAACAAGACTACACCTCATTACTCATTACTACCACTCATCACACTCATCCTTCACCACATATTTGCCTTAAAATACCCTCATGAGAGTGGTCGGCATCTCAAATAGTGATTTTGTGATGTAGTGAATGATTGGAAAAAGGATTTTATTTTAGAATTCTCTCTAGCCGAAATATAGCGTCGAAAATGTCGATGACAACAAAGCCTGCATCAAACAGACAAATTGAGATCTGATGTTGCCTACTCAATTAAGCAGAGTCACACCTTGTCGATCCTCCGTGCCTTTGTCAGCTGATTGATTCATGTGCGCATATGTATGAGGTTAGGAGACAACCTGATAACGTACGAGTAGTAGGTGGCGAAAGGGGGGTAAAGCTGCAGTGAAGGCCTCGTGGTGGGTTGGTGGAGGGCGCTACTGCGGGTTGTATGTCGCGGTTCGGAAAGGTACCTAAAAATTTCGATGTTAATTTTTAAAGGGATATTAGTAGTTCTAATTTCTCCTAGTTCTCTCATGAAAACCTAATTTTTAACCGACCCCTACTCGAGGGGCTAAGAAGATAAGTCACGCCAAAGATTATGTTATGGTAGGTAGATAGCGGAAGTATGCAGAATTTCTCAGACAGGAAAATGAACATAGTTGCGGCAGCCCAATCACATATTGTACTGCGAGGGTAATCTTTTAGGTCTCATGTAGAGCCACACTGCGCACGTGACAATTTGCTCGTTCTAAAAATTGCACGATTTGGTTAAATTTGGCATTGAACCAATTCTAGTATGTTGAACCGAGAAGGAGAAGGTCGGTAAGAGATGGCAGCGCTATCTGTGCTCGGGCTGCCGCAACTAAGTTGGTTTTCCTGCCACAGTCATGTATACGAGTATTTTATGTTCTAACTACCTATTATAACATTATCTTTAGTGTTATTCAATATTGATGATTTACTACACATCGCATCAATCAAGATCTTTCAGTGAATTAAATATTTTCTTGGACGTTACAAACCACACCAAAGGGTGCTAAAAGACTATTACACTAACGTTTAGTTAAGATTTAGACTAGAAATGCTTACGATCTAGCCTACATACTTCAATACTTTTTGAAATGCAGATAAGTTTAATTGAATAGAATATGTTCAGGACTCGTGGCGTGGTCCTGTAATCCAGCTTCATGGAGGTCAGGTTTTGAGGATGATATAGGGCTAAAGCGTCTCAGATAGTCTCAGTGATAATCTGATGATACCCGCATCAACTCCCACCATCGTTTAGACATATCAGACCATCACCTGCGTGGTTCGGAAGTCACGTTAAGCCGTTGGGTCCTTGTATTTCCATTGGTCACTGGGCTATAAATTAATGACCCATTCTAAGGAAGAGTCGGCCTTAGTTTGTAACAAGACTACACCTCATAACTCATTACTACCACTCATCCTCACCACATATTTGCCTTAAATATCCTCATGAGAGTGGTCGGCATCTCAAATAGTGATTTACCATAAAAAGCCATCTTGCTATATAGCTGTAATACTGCCATTGTTTTTACCTTGCTACTCTCAATTAAGTAGGATTATTATTTTGACAAATCATGCAAACCGAAATGTTTTTTAACGAGCAAACACTTTCTAATCCTTTAAAAAATAAATAATATTTTATTACTTATAACTCGACCGTGTCATAGTTAGTCGCTCTTTCTCAAAATATTGTTAAAGAGATTACCCAAGTCTAAAGATATTCCCGAGCTCGCCTCGGTGTTCGGGACGCTTGTAATCTTGAGAAACACAAACACGCCGGCAACAACAACAAAGTGTACGTTGTTTGACATTGTTGTTGCTTTGTTGTTGCAGGTGAGTCGCTGACGTATACTGTGAGAAGAGGCTGTTTGGTGAGTAAATGTTGTGTTTAACAAAGCGTTGTGGACAATTAATTAATTAAGAAGTTGTAAGGAACAACGTTTTATTTGATAACTTGGTTGGCGTTAGTTAACAAATATGTCAAAGAACACAAATTCGGCTCGGTTATTAAGGGCTGTAATTTTGTTTGGAATTTATAAGGAAGCGATATAAAGGCGATTAAAGATTGACTTTTACAAGCTCCCAAAGGTAATGAATTTAAAATTGGTTCTTTAATTTGAACCTGTTTATAAGCCTTCACAAGAGTGTTCAAATTAATATAAAATGACCTTTTGCTTATTTTTCATTTTAATCTTGTTTGCGCTTGAAATAATACTTCTTATTGAAGAGTATACAATAAAATATAGCCGACACGTAGATTAAGCGCTGTCGTGAAACCTAGAGAATTTCAAGTAATGGGGTATACTTTACCTTCAAGAGATTTTGTTGAACGGTTGTGACTTTTGCTTCAGAGGAGTGTTTAGAAAAATCGTTAAACTCTAACAAGAGAAGTTAGACGTTTTGAACCTGACAACTTATTAGTTTTAATTTGGTATAATCTAAAAACGAGTTGAGATAAACAAATTTCTTCGTGCCGTTGAATTTCTTTATAAATTACTTGCCTTTTGAGGTGCCGCAAGAGGGGGTTTGCTATTTTCACAAATTAAGGGTCCCCTCCTCGTATTTTAGGGGTTGGTAAAGCAAAGTAGTACGTTAAACCAAACATCAGGACCTTATAAAACCATCCCCAAAGGGATTTTTGTCAGTCAAAAGTTTACATGGGGAATCTAAAACTCACCTTGTATATAAAATGTACTTATAATATAAAGTTTTGCTAATTAACTCAGGTAGTGTCGGGTGGCTCAAAATTGCGAACTTTTTTTTGTTCTTTTTTAGAACGTCCTCTACGTTAGCAGAATGTTCTCTCAAATGAAAATCACTATTTACTTTAAAAATTCGCTAATATTAATCATTTCAATAAAACAGTTATAAATTATGTAAGTACAAATTTCACTCAAAGACAAGCGAGACAGTTTACAACTCCCGGAGTTTGCACGCTTGCGATGACGTCACAGGTTGAAACTCCCCGGTGACTCATCTATCACTGCTAACAGCTGGGATTATGACGTCACTCCTTCAGTAGACCCTTGTCTCAGCGTTGTAAAGTGGAACCTTGAGATTTAACAGGATCTATATCGAGCTCTTGTTAGTGTATTTCATTACGGAATAGAGTTTCCTATCGTTATATACAGGGTGAGTTTTAAATGTCCCCGTCCATTATTTTTGATAAAGGAAATGTGTTTTAAAAATTTGTAAGGATTGCTTTTTATAGGATTCTGAAGTTTGTTTTTACGCACTTTGTCAGTCATCGTCCCACCCAAAATCCGGGTTGGGGGAGGGGCCTCCAAATCATTAAAATTTAACACAAATTCAACTACGCAAAGAGAAAATGTTGACCGCGACCTTTTATTTTATACAAATTTAAAATTGACAAAAATCAGGGTTAAAATGCCTGGCGAAACGTCGTAGAACAAACCCGTTAGCAGTTTGAACTCCCCAACAACACGTCCTTAATCAAATAGCAACAATTTATGTATGGCTCTGTAGCTTACATGTACACAACAACAAATATCCAATAGTCAGATTTCTCTACAGAACCTTTAGGCTATTTAACGAGATACTTCCGATAGCCAGACCAAGATGGTGGCGAAAAACTATTTTTAGACTGATGAACTTCTTAAATCTTAAGCTTTCGCGGCCAGTGCCATCACTAAGAACTTCGTTGATTTTAGGTTCGTTTGATAAATGTTTTTACGTGTTGAATCAAAACTTCATCATAAATACAGGTGTATAGCACACAACCCGATTTTTAAGAGAAACCTCATTTCAAAAGGCACTTCCGGAGTAAATAATCCCCCTTTACATGGAATTCGCAAGGATTCAGGGTAGCGCTAGCTGTGGCTACGCCTAGGCTGTCTTTACCCATAACACTTTTGTTGGAAATAGAATATTAGATTGAAACACGTTATTTTTATTTACTTTCTGTTAAAACAGCGTGACACAACTAAATTAATATTCTTTAGGCCTAACTATAAATGTTTAATAGTTATACAAAAAGACTTTTATAAAATATTTCTTCTAAAATAATGACATTGCCGTGTCGGAGTGTGTTCAGAATGATGTCGAGCTAAAAGATTAAACAAGAGAAACGTCAAGTTTGTTTAATATTGTAAAGCGATATGACGGGTTCTCTCTAAAAGGATTTCGTTGACTCGGATTATATTGTTGAGATACATCCTTCTATGTTTTGCAGTTACCTTGATTAATTGCATCACTGATTTGTTATTTTAATTTTATTTGGTAAGTATATCTTAATACAGTAGAAGAAAACATCGTCAGTCGTTGATGTTTGTTTGGTGATACGTATCTTGTTTCGAGGATTTAATGCCATTGAATTTATTAAATATTCTTAAACATTGGTATACAAATTAATCATATTGATCTTAATGCGACTCCATAATGTAATATACGATAGTAAAACCTATTCTCTTTTGTAGTTGAATAAGTAAAAAAATACCTACGTATCCATATCCTAATGCATGATGGAAATGTCTATGAAACACTTACTGAGGTTACAAACCTCCCCAAAACCCCAACAAAATAGCCCAATTACCAATGGAAATACAAGGACAAACGGCTTAACGTGACTTCCAAACCATGCAGGTGATGGTCTGATATGTCTAAACGATGGTGAGAGTTGATGCGAGTATCATCAGATAATCACTGAGAATATCTGAGCCGCTTTAGACCTATATCATCCTCAAAACCTGACCTCCATTAAGCTGGATTACAGGACCACGCCACGAGTCCCAGTCAGCATACAAACCCTTTTTGGGGAAAACGCCCTCCCAAAAGGTCACTTCTGGTGAACCGATTTTGCTGGCTAAAAACCTAATCAAGATATTTAAATATGAAAATATGTACCTGCTTCTGTGAAAACCTGACAATAATACGACCTGCAGAGTGGTCTAAAGCGCCAAAAAGCGTTCAATGCACTGTTGGCTCAATTTTTACCACGTAAACCCCATCACGGTACTTTTGGCTACACGTCGGGCTCGGCACTTGAAAACAGAATTGTCACAAATAATTTCCTAATCGTGTTCCCAGTGTAACACTAGTTTATAATTTTGGTTTCAAGATTGTTTAAGTACGTTGAAGAGTAACCTAATCATAGAGCACAGCTCTAATCTTGCCCAGCTGAGAGACTCTCAATGTTGTGGCTGAACATACAATAGCTCTCTCTCTCTCTCTGTAGAGGCTCAGACAAGCTTAAGTCTCAATGTTACCAGCTTTCCGTCCCCAGGTAACTTTTGTCTAAGTCTGCTCTATTTTTGAATTATTCACCTAGTGAGTTATTTTCTGACCTAGAGCGTTATTAGACCTGTCGTATTTTAAATAACCTCAGACCCCTCCTTAGTGAACAAGATGATCACGACGTTTCTGGATCTGCAATCTGATCCCGTCTTCAGGTGAAAAGTAGTCTAAAACACAGAACACTGGTCAGCTTATGCTGATTAATTTAGGCTAGCTCGGCTTAACGTGAATTCCGAACCACGCAGGTGATGGTCTGATATGTCTAAACGATGGTGGGAGTTGATGCGGGTATCATCAGATAATCACTGAGACTATCTGAGCCGCTTTAGACCTATATCATCCTCAAAACCTGACCTCCATGAAGCTGGATTACAGGACCATTTCACGATTCACAGTCAAACATGCATGTAAACAACACCTAATGCATTAACCAGCTGTTTCACCAGGTGGTTGATACAGGGTTGACTGTGTCACTTTCTGGGGTTGTTTCATCCATCAAAACTCTCCCCTGTGGATCACCACGTCAATGCTAAACCCTAGTAACAATCACATCGTGCTGGCCGATTTCACAAGCTTGAAGTTTCCTGATGACCTCCTAAACGTTTTAAAATTTAAAAATGCGACTGGTTAAAGTTACGATAAATTTGTCATCGCTAATTTTCAATCTTAGTTTTAGTTCCCAGGTTTATCTGTTATAAAAGGACATATTAGGTTAGAATAACAAAGTGGAGAGTGTCATGTTGTTAGAGAACTTCTAGGGGAAATATAGCTAGCTATTAATGTCTCTCGCCAATGAAAACAAAATTTGGTAGACAAAAACAGTGTTTAGTTTTGAACCTCTTTACTAGACTACTCCTGAGTCGAATAGCAAAACTTTGTACATATACCTGTATGTGTATATTTATAGATTATCATAGTTTTCCCGCCACCATCTTGGTCTGGCTGGTTTTACTGAGAGTTTCAGGAATTTGAGTAGAGTAGTTTATGAACAATAATTTTGTTTTGTTACACTTGAAAAGTAGTATCCCCAACAAATATAGATCAATAGGCTTCATTTCCCGAGGTTTGCAACACCCTGTATATTTTCATCAACTCACGATATATAACGTATTTGGTCTGGTTTGATTTTATTGATTTTTGGGACACATGTTTAATATGACATAAAACCTTTACCTGCACGTTTCATTAAAATTGTTTATATTTTACAGCCTAAAACCTCAGTTTGGGAAACTCAACCCTAGTGTAAGTTATCCCAAGCGTTATAGGAAATTCGCTAGGAATCACGGGAGCGCTTGTGGTTACGCGTCAGCTATGTTTGTGTTTCGCTAGTATTTTACCGTATTTTCGACAATATGTTTTATGAAATGTCATGCCAAGAGTTACAACCCATGTAGTTAAAAGCGTGCACAATTTTAAATTATTATTATCATTTTTTATTATAACCTCTTTTTTTGTAAAGTCTATGCACTATATGTGCCAATGGCTATAAAATAAATAAATAAAATACTTTTTACTTTGCTTTTTTTATAGTAGAACATGAAACCAGAAAAAGATCTAACTGTTAATCTTAGAGGTTAATTTCTTTACCCAATACTCGCTCATACCTTTACAAGACAATAAGAAAGAAAGAATTTGACTGGGACTGGTGGCGTGGTCCTGTAATCCAGCTTCATGGAGGTCAGGTTTTGAGGATGGTAAAGGTCTAAAGCGGCTCAGATAGTCTCAGTGATCCTCTGATGATACCCGCATCACCTCCCACCATCGTTTAAACATCATCACCTGCGTGGTTCGGAAGTCACGTTAAGCCGTTGGTCCTTGTATTTCCCTTGGTCATTGGGCTATTAATTAATGACCCATCCTTAGGAAGAGTCGGCCTTAGTTTGTAACAAGACTACACCTCATAACTCATTACTACCACTCATCACACTCATCATTCACCACATATTTTCCTTAAAATACCCTCATGAGAGTGGTTGGCATCTCTAATAGTGATTAAAGAACAATTATTAGTAGTAAAAGATGCTCATTGAAACATCTAAAAACGTATTATTTTTATTCACGGAATACAATAACATCCTAACGACAAACCACCAACGCAGTTTGTCCAACCAAACTACTTACAAACTGAAGTTTATCCTAAACTCGTTCAGCTAGCAAGCTCAGCAAAAGTACAAGCTGCCGTACATTATAAACCGTATAGTCAGCGCTAAATATCTGGGTCGGTTATTAATATTGAACTCGGTTACCTGTTCAGTCTCCTGAGCACGAAATTGATTCTCCCTGTTAATGTTGTGAGCTTGTATCGTCTGTATCATTGTGGAGTGGTTTAACCGCACTATTAAGTCAAGGAGGTACTGCATTAATGCATCCGAGAATGTTTGATTGTGGTTACGTGTGTGTTTAGCTTAATGTCGAAAGGATTATCGAATCGAAAGGCAATAGATAAAAATTGAAAGTAAAAGTATTCATGAATGGAAATAAATTTTTAAATGTTGTGGTAAAACATGTGTAGGAATTACTGACAACTTTGAGCCACACACAACTTTTAAATCCTAAAATATCTGAAATAATATTGAAAACTATTAGAAGCTGTTGAAAGTTCTGTGCTAGAAACCTAAAAGGGTAGGTTGTTAATAAAAAATTACCTAACAGCGTTTCTCTATTAAATATTGTAACAATATGTTATACAGAGCGTAAACTGATACGTTACACACTTTGGCTGTCTGGATCAAAATTAAAATAAAATTAGTTCAATTATAATTCTTTTTACAAACGCTTCGTTACCAGATAGCCGTCATTTTGTTTTTCACTACTATTTTCTCTGAACCACTCAATTAAAATTGTTGTAAACTAGATATTACTTTGTATCTAGATATGGATTATAATAAGCTGCTAGCACGAAAAACTATTTTCAAAAGGTGGTGACCTTTTAATGTATAACATTAAAACACTAAGCTACATTAAGTTACTGTGGCTTAAAGAGCAAGAAAACAATATGGTTGACGAAAATTCGTAAACAATATTTTTCATTTGCAAAACTTGAAAAGTGGAATTCCCAACAAATAGAGATCAATATATTGCTTATCTGAGAAAAAACTGGTTTACAAAGTAAACTGCGATTAAAAAGGTAAATTACCTTGTTTTAGCCATGATTTCTGCTAAACCAAAACAACCGTTTTTATTTCAATATCGTGAATATTGCGTTTTCTAAGAAAAAGTGTATCTGCTCATTTTTGTAAACAATGCTATTTAACAATTACTTGAGAAAAGGTATCCCGAAATACCATTATTTTTAAGCAACATATTTAATAATGCTTGAAGTTACAACAAAGAAAATATATATCAAGGTATACTAGAAAAAGGTTTTACTAAGAGTTTTAGGAATTTGAGTAGAGTAGTTTATGAACAATTTGTTACACTTGAAAAGTAGTATCCCCAACAAATATAGATCAATAGACTTCATTTCCCGAAGTTTGTAACACCCTGTATATTTTCATCAACTCACGATATATAACGTATTTGAAGTTATTATTACAAAACAGCAACATAGTCATCCCTCTGTGCTGTAAACCACTGCAAACACATGAGACTGGCATGACATACTAGATTGCATGTACGTTATCACAGTTGCATCCCTGTGTACTTGTGATATAGAGGGAGACTTGTGATATACAGGCCGTCACAACTTGTGATATAGGCGGCACGTGATGTAGCCGTAGTTAGAAACACGCATGGTGGACGCAGAGGGGATGTTCATAAGTTGTTGGAAGTTTTAGCTGGGTGAGTGATACGCGAGGTTTAGTGAATTGAAAAGGTTATTTGAATAATTTTCAAACGAAGGCTTTTATGGGTGTACCACTATAAATGAAAACAAGATGTTACGCTGATTTATAATTTGAATAATTTGAAATTTAATGGATGTTTGAGTTTAAAGTTATATGAATATAACAGTGAAACACCCTAAGAAACAAAGGGCTCTTGTGACCATGGCCTTAGAGCAGAAATATGTAACCAAAAGTTTCTATGTACAAAATATTGTTTCCAACGGTGTTTTACTGATATTCATATTGAAATACAAGTTTTGTCATAGTTGTAACTAAAAAAGGTAAGATTCGATATAGTGAGTGCATTGTATGTTATAAATTAGACGAATTAATAAGAAGTTTACGCAGTGGCAAAACATAGAAACAATGATAACAAATTATTTTAAAACAAACAACAAAATATTTAATTTCCGACACTTTTTATGGTATGGGGATTTTTAGATCTACCAAACACCACTTGAAAAGGCTGTCGTTTTATTTTATTAACAAGTTGTATACTTGTTGATTTTAGGAGGATATTTTATTTAAATTGCAAATTAAATATTTTAAATTATTTTTAATCTAAAAATTTTGATTTTAATAATTAATGCATATAAAAAACCTATAAACGAGTTGGTAAATCATGTTCTGCTAAAATGAATATTAAGAATTAAGACTGGTAAACAAATTTTAAGCATAGTCTCTTTTGTTATTAGTTTCAAGTGATGAAGACAATATTAAATGATAGTATTGATTCATACTGCAATTTTTAATCTTTAACATAGGTGTTATGTAATACAACTTTTAATCGTTGTTTAATTATAATGACAAGGTTTCCTATCAAATGTCATTAATGTAAGTTAGTGTAACTATGTTCTTTGATCAGTTAATGCTAGTTTAGTCACGACTTTAAAAATGGTTTCTAAATGTTTTCTAAACTGACCCAAATCTTCTTCAGTGCGGTTTATAAAAGTGATAAAGAACAAATTTGAACTTTCTAAAACCTTCGGCTAGGAATTACTGTCATACGTCAGCAAACTTATCGTCCCTGGATATTTCAAATATTGTTCAAATAATTCTGTTTCATTCAAGAAGAAGTTTTGAGTCACACCTACAGCAAAAGTTCCACTATTGTTGTCCTTTCGAAAGGGGTTTATTTCTGGTTCAATATCTGTCTACTCACAGCCCTCTTATGTCAGGATAATTGAAGTGTCCAACGACTCAATACGCTAACCTTATACATATTTCATGTATCGAATCCCTCAAGGTGTAATAGTTCTCGTATTTACTTCACTCAGGTTGTTATTGTACTCAACTAAACTAAATATAAAAGTTTGGCCATAGTATTGGAATAAATTTGTTAACCCAAAATACGATGGTTGTAATTTATGTATTGTATGTTAAATTTCAAAACAAACTCGTTGAACCAGCTGATGTGCATGCCACAAAAAGATCATCAAAACAATTTACTCGTATTTACCTGGGTGTAAAAGTGACACTTTAGTTAGCATTGTCAATACATGTGTCTAAAGCAGCTGTTTTCAGAGCAGAATGAAAAAATATTTTTTTGAGACACTCCACGCCTAGAGTTTTATTAGGTATTTTTCATATAATCTTGTTTTAAATGATGAAAATATACTGAAACGATTCCGCTGACAACTTTTTCTTTAATTTTGTAGTTTAAAGTCTGTAAGAAACGAGAATTGTAACTTGCAAAAGTGCAAAAAAGCAACTTGTCTGACATTTTTATATGTAAATCACGATTTTGTAGTTGATAATACACTTTAAAACAGTTTATGTTATAAAAGTCCTATGGAAACTGTAAGCTTGGGTGTCTCGAGAAAATAAATCTTTTTAATTTTGTCTTAAGAGACGAAATTCAAGGTTACACTACTGCGCACTAAAGGTTAATTTTGGCAGAAGTCTTAAAAGGTAAAAGGTATAACGAGGCGAAGTTAGGAGTACAAAGTCCTCTCTACCACTCAACCTCGACCTTTACCTAGCGTTACCGTATACTCACATTATAAATGTAAGTGGTGACTGCGGGGATCGAACCCGCGCCAACGGAGTGATTAGCTCCGGAGTCGCGCACGACTCCAACCCGCCACGAGTCCTCTGAATGTCTTAATATGGTTTAAAACATTAAAAAGTATACTCATATCATTTTAAACTAAATCAATTCTGAAATTACACTACAATGTAAACGAAAGTTTCAGTTGTGAGTGGGTTTTATTAACATAGATTTGATTAACAGTTAATCAATCATATTCACAAGAGACGTGCAGTAATCTGTGTGTGTAATTACATGGGTCAGTTTCATTAACATTGATTATATATTCTGTTTCACAGCCATGCAAGTGTAGGTTATATTATCTACAGATTTATCAAGAGTTTCTAATTGTGATATATACACGTATTTGAGGTATAAAGGAGATTTTAAAGCCAATTTCTAACAAAATAATAATTTCAGGGTGATAATTTGAGGCAAATTCTAGTTTACAGGTTATACTGTGTTTTGTTTATTAGATATTATTGGTACTTTTCAATTCTACCAATAATAATAAAAACTACGATCTATGATAGTATACGGATTCTAATAGGTTCCTATCGTACTAACGAAATTATTTGAATGTATTTGGTTCATACGTGTGTAGGGTTGTAGGCCTACATACTACGTAGGTACGTTATAAATAAACTTTCGTAATAGGATCTTAAATTAAAAAAGTAATACTATAAAAGTTATATTACATAATTTAAACACAAAGTTCTTCAAAACAGATTTTTTAAGGCTACGTCTTTTCAATCTTTCTTAAGTGTTTCTAGTGTGCCCTAAAAGTTTGTTTTTGATAACCTAAAATGGTGCATATTATAGGATAAACTTTTATTTCTGAGTTATTTTCCGTAAATCTGTAGGAGCCAAAAGTGGAATAACCGAAAAGCCTGTTGCAAAGTAATATAAAATTTGACATTTCCCAAAATACCGTTATCAATTACAATTAACATCTATTACTTTTATTATATCTATAAACATTTCCAAGAAATTTTACGTGTGCATCTCATTAAAACTTTGATAGCTAGTGCATATATATTGGCAGTTGAACATAATTTCTAACACAATAATTGTAATAGTAATCTAGAGAAAATTAATAACCAACCTTGTCATGAATCGCTGACTATATTCAGATGCTGACGTAGTTTACGGAAATGACGGTGGATCAGCATTTGCTGAGATGGTGTATTCTGAAATGATCTAAATATTTTAACCCATCACAAGCGTCTTTGCGTTCGAGAAAAAAAGTCTTGTAAATTAATAGAGTTTGTTTTACAGTTGTAATTTTAATTTTGTCATATTGCTCTAATAACAGCAACTTTAGACACATGTATTGACGTGCTAAATTGTCACTTTTACACCAGATAAATAAAGGATTGTGTTGCTGATCCTTTTCTCTCTAGGAAGTAAAACATTATTATAATGATCCTGTGGCATGGACCTCAGCTGAGTGAATGAATTTGTTTTGATTGTTTTGAATTTTATTAGAGTAAATCAGTGTAACAGCGGTATTTTCAAAACAAAATATTTACTTAAATATTTAAGGCGGATCCGTGGCAGATTGGTATCGCGCGCGACTCCGGAGCTCATCACTCCGGTGGCGCGGGTTCGATCCCCGCAGTCACCACTTACAATTTGTAATGTGACTATACGGTGACGCTAGGTAAACGTCGAGGTTGAGTGGTAGAGAGGACTTTGTAGTCCTAACTTCGTCTCGTTAAACAAGACAAACTTTACCTATACCTTTTAACTTAAGTTTCTTTATAATATTAAAACATAAATTGACGTTTATTTCTAATTTTTATTTGCATCACGACAAAAAGTATCGTTCATTACTCGTCCCATAAGTGTCTTTTAGACCGACGGTCATTTAACTTGGCCTCGTGTCAAAAGGTGTCGCTTTAGGACCTAGTGATGAAGTTGTGTGACCTAGATGTACGTAGTTAATTTGCAGAAAATGTTTGCAGAAGGCTTTTTGATAAACTGGCACAATCTGGTAAATCTTTTTAAAATAGTTTAGCGGACCCGTGGCGGGTTAGAATCGTGCGCGACTCCGGAGCTGATCACTCCACTGGCGTAGGTATGTTCCCCGCAGTCACCACTTAACATTTGTGATGTGACTATACGGTAACGCTAGGTAAAGGTCGATGTTAAGTAGTAGAGAGGACTTTCTAGTCCAAACTTCGCCTCGTTAAAACAAGACAAGCTTTAATTTTAAAACTTAAACAAAGATTAGTTTAGAATTACTATTGCTTATGTTTGTATGATACTACAGAATATTTAACCCTCAGTGTACGATGACAGAGACAATTAATTTACACGTAATTAACTGCAATGCAATCTAATCAGAACTCGTATTACGTCTTGCAAATGCTGCTTATGTAACCACAAAGTGTTATAGATTATGTTTGATTAAATTTACTACTATCATTTATATCAACGGCTTCTTGAAATTAGTTCGTAACCAGAACAGTTAATATTGTAAAATGTCACGTAACTAAATGCAAACGGGAAAGGTGTTCTAAATGAATCAAAGGAGGGTGTTATATTCGACGAAGGGAACTTTGACATGTTCCTAATTGAGTCATTGGGGTCCGGTAGCCAATTAAATTAACTGTCAAATTACGATCGATCTAGTAGAGTTGTATCCTACTACTTTTGTTAACCCGAATTTAACGAATAATACACGGAATTTGATAATTGCTTTGTTTAGAAGTAGAGACAATATGTTTACTAGTTTTTGCATCATATAAGGTCTACCTGGATGAAAATATGGAAGTGATTAAATAAATTTACACTGCATACACAATTTTAACATTGGTCAAATTTCTTGCAAAACAACCGTGATATGATATTAATAATTTTTCCAGTAGTGTGTGCATTATCTGATTTCCTTTGCATGATTTCTTAAGAGGATTAGTCAACCAAGCAAGAACCCATGTTTACCACTGAAGTAGCAGAGTATTGATTATTTCTCCGGTGGACGAGGTGGAATCCAAGTGTATCTTCTGTTTCAAAACATCGTAGGGTTGTCTTGTCTGGCTCAGTTCTTTGAAGAGTCACGCGCCGCCGACCTTGCCAGTCAAGAGAAATGGTAGTAGCGATATTCCAACATTGCTCCGCTCACTCAAAACGTGCTTTAGAAACGTACTGTTCAAAGAAACGTACAAATGGGTTTATAAGATTGGTTAGGAGTGGTTCTATGTTTCTTATACACGAAAAAGGCAAAATCTGCTTGTGAAAATATGAAGACTATGTTTGGGCAACTTTAACATTTTTTGTTAATTCTGGCGTAAGTTGTTTTGAAACCAGTTATTACAAACCTAGAAAACCTTTGAAAACATGGGAAACAACTTTTATAATCTCTACACCAAAAAATAACGTCCTAAACGGAGGACTACGAGAGCACGTTTTGAACATTTTTTCTGGGGTGATCAACCCTCTTAAACACATCTCTGTATTGCCAATAAACTGTTGAACACAATCTGAAGGGCTCGTATCTTGTAACACTTTGTTTTACTACCGAACATTTTAGTGAGCGAGTATTTTATGGCGACATTATCTCCCTGATAACGTAAAATTTATTACCAGTAGGATTTAGATTCTGTTTAACGCCTATTTTAGCCTACGGATGTATTTACATATGGAGATAAATATTTTATAGAAATTGCTCTATTTTTATTGAATTCAATTTTTGTAAAAAAGGTAAAGTTTGTCTTGTTTAACGAGGCGAAGTTAGGACTAAAAAGTCCTCTCTACCACTCAACCTCGACCTTTACCTAGCGTTACCGTATAGTCACATTACAACCATTTTTGTACTACGGCCGTTTCAGATCTCTATCGATGGGTACATAGTATCATTGAACTAAATATCTTGAACGTCAACTATGCAGCCACCTGAGCGGCTTTTACCCATTATAAGGAATCGAGCGTGGGAAAATTTGCAATCGATATTTTAATTAAATTAATGAACCAAAGTGGGAAAAGTGTTTTAATACAAGCGCATAAAAAACGTAAAACTTTCTTGCCAAACAAAATATCTATTACAGTTATTTACGTTCTATGATCTTTTAGGAAATTCAAGTTTTAATTAACTTAATTAATAATTTATTGTTTAACGAAAGTTGTATAGTTCAGATGGAGCACCTTCAATAGCGTTATGCTTCTATTAAAGCAGATTTTTATTGAAGTGCATTCGGTTAAAACATGTCTTGCATTTTGTACTCCATGTGACCGGATGTTTAGCATTAACTTTGATATAGAAAAAATTTTAAATAAAATGAACCAATATTTAAAATTTTAATACATGAGGCCTTTCGACCACTAAAGCTGTCTTCGTCAGATAACCTTAAAATCTCTTTCTATAACAATCCAATATTCGAGCTCATACCTCAAGATTAACTTTGGTGTAAACCAGTAAAAGTGGTAAAACATTTTCCAGAATCAAATTACCGATTCATTACACTAACCAATATTTCACGTTAAAAATCAGTGCGAACTATAATCATTGACGATTATTCAAAATTCACCAACATTGTTACAGTTTTTCCGTAAAATAAATTGTAACGAAATTACAAACCCTGAAAACAAATGTTACAGTGGAGTTCATTAATGTAATTACAACTCAGGGAATGAGTTCTGCGTGGTTGCCACAATGACAATATATTCTGTTGAACTCACATATCAATGCTGGACACAATAAAGTGTCATGTGTTGTCATCAACTAGTAAACAGTAAATAAACATTGTCGTTCAACATGGTTATGGTTTCTTTACACGTTTGTCTGTGTTGGTGTTCTATTCTAGAGTTGGTTTTTATGTTGGTATTATGTTAGTAGCTAGGAAATTGAGTTTTATAACAAAAGATCAGTACACGTTTGATACTAACTGTTAGTTCTTCTAATCAAAATTTTATTGTGTAGATTTTTGAAGTATTTATTTTTAAAACCCTTTCAAGCAATAAAACTTTAAGGTGTTCATAGAACCATGAATAATGTGTTCCACTGTTTATCCTTGATGAGTTTAAAAAGGTAAAAGTTCGTTTTGTTTAACGAGGTGAAGTTAGGAATACACAGTCCTCTCTACTACTCATCCTCGACCTTTACCTAGCGTTACCGTATAGTTACATTACAAATGTAAGTGGTGACTGGGGGGATCGAAGCGGAGTGATCAACTCCGGAGTCGCGCACGATTCCAACCCGCCACGGGTCCGCTATTCCTGTTTTATTGCTCAGTGTGGCACCTGTTTAGTTCTTAGCAACTATTATTTTCGGAGTAAACTTAAAATGGCAATGCTTTGTTATGATAACTTCTAAGATCTCGACTATGTTCATGTGGTTCATCTTTATAACATTTTGTCGTTTTTTGGGCGGGAAGTTTGAGACATAAATGCATTATATTGGGTTTAAAAACTGCTTTTCAACGTTAACTATTTCTCCATTGTGTCCTTACTTCATTTACGGTCTCTAACCTAACACAACCATCCATTGGAGCAGGGATGCCAACTACCAATGTTCTTATTTTAATGGACGGTTGGCAGTCCAGCCACCAATAGGATAGCAGACAGCAAGTAGCTCAATTTCAGCCAATCAGTTACTGAAGATGGCACTCCACAGCGAGATCGAACTATTTCAAGCTAATTATTACGATAATTTCACGTGGTGTGAACGGAAGAACTAGAGTATGGTTGTGACACCGGCGCAGGCAAGACCTGAGGTGGCTATCCCAGAGCAGTTCAGTGTCACTACTGCATCCTGTATATATAATATCCGGCATCAGTGACGTCATATATGTATATGAAGCTCAGTTCGTTAGGCGAGATGGAAAGGCTGGATTGTCACACTTCATTAGATGCTTTTGCTGTCGTATCGACTGGAATGATTCAGAGAAATCCTCCTGTCTGTGCCAAAGTGTAGTGGTTACACTCAACATGGGAAAATATTATTGATCTGTCATGTTTTCGAAGCAACAAATGAATTTTTCGTTTTAGTTTTGGTATAAAGAGTGTAAAATACCACTGAGTAAGTTTTTTCTCCAACTTGTTTTTCATGATGACCTCAAAGTATTCGAGGAGAATGATTTCAACCCCTGTATATGGGCACTTTTTTGGGACTAAATACTTTTATATCCTTACAAGTCATGCTACTCTGTAATGGTACTACTTTGAGTTCCTTTCACCAAATGTTCTTCTTTGCACTAAATGTCCAAATATATAGGTTCGGAATAAAAACCACTATTTCTCAATAAAAAAAAACTTAGACTTGAGATGAATGTGAAGAAAACTCTCAAAAGTGTTACAAAATTTATATTTCAAAAGGTCGTTTGGGTTTCTTAAAACTGGTTCAAAAAGCTCCTAATATCTTACAACGGAATTCCGCTTGGTAATTTTTCTACGTAAATAATGAAGAGTATGAAACTTACGTACTGTAACATTTAAGTGCTATTAGTTCAGGTTTAAAAAGAATGTATGTTGAATGTTTCTGTTCAATACAAATATGTTTGACCTTATCTATTAGTGTTTGTATATATTTATCTATATCTATTCGTTTTGAGTCGAACTAAATACATTTAAAATTTCATCTTTTAAAATGAACTACGTTCTTTAACGTTCATTTTAAAAGATGACAAGAAAATTTTGTAAATACTGTATCGCAAAAATTTAATTAACCTTTAAAAAGGTTTTTTAAATACATTTATTTCTCAGACAAACGTACTAAAGGAAACAATCAAACTCAAATTGGTGCAATTTCTGCTTAAAATAACAAACGTTTTAATACAGATATAATTTTCAAAAAGTGTATTTTCGGTGGAAAGCATTTTTTCATACTCTTTTAACTTCTATAATACGAATATAAGGAATACTACGGTTAGAATTGTTTAGCCCTTAGTGAATAGTAACAGTCGAATGAACAACACACTTTTGCATCGTCCAATGTCATTTAGTCTGTCTGGTATTGTTCCATATGCTCAACCAGCGTGAAGCATCGATCGTAACGGCCCAGATACTTGATTGTAAACTCACGTTTAGAATCACATGTTTAATAAGTTACTTTGATCTTTCAAGCCAGACAAACTCTTTAAAAGACCATGTAACCGGTATATAACAGCTCTTATATGACAGTCCTTATGTGATAGTCTTTATAAGACAGTCTTCATATGATATTCTTAATGCAGGTACTTAGCAGTTGGTGCATGAGAAAAGTACTGTTTAAATGGAATTAGATCAAAAGTACACCGTAGTGGTGGAGATAAATTTACATCAATACTTTAAAAAAAAATTATTTCATGCAAATCCGATGGAAGTTAGGGGCGTCCTAAGAATTGTTTTACATCGCGCTCTTATGGGACGAAATTCAAGGTCACTACAGTGCACTCATTGTACTGAAACTATGCAAAATACTCTCAGTACACGATATTTCAAAAATGTTGTTGATAAATATTATGAATCACAACTTCGATGATAAATAAAATCTGTATCTCCTCACTTACTCTTCAACAGAAGTTTTCAACTGCGTAACCAAATAAAAAGTAAACCTATTAAAATAATTGGCTGAAAATATACGCTCACTTTTAAAGCGGATTTTTGCGTCTGACACATTTCGAACTCAACCGCATTTCAAAGAATAAAATTGAATAAAGTTATTCATCTGGTAACAATTATAACCCGCAACTTTTGTCATAAGCTGCTGAAGCCTCAAGGGATTTCATATTGGATTTTTGCTTTGACATTGGTTAACACAATCGGATTTCTCTGTTGTCGAATGAATTGCATTTTCTACTGCTTTAATTTCAACCTGGGATTGCATATTTAAACTTAGTTATTTAATATGAAAGTATTACTAAGAATATGAGTGAATGATGATGAATGAAATGAATATATGATCGTGATTCTGGATTGAACTGGTTTAAATAAATTACAAGGAAGTGCGTAGAACAATATACAGTACTCTTATTTAAATAATTTTACGTTTAATATATTAAAGGATTCTTATTAAACCACGTTGAACTTAAACCCGACTGATTTAGTTCTAGATCTAAATAATGTGTTTTCAAAGGTTCAATAACCTGAAGTGTTAAGTACTGTAGATTGTTCTAAACGTAGTAAACAGTATACAGAGTGTGACTATACGGTGACGCTAGGTAAAGGTCGAGGTTGAGTGGTAGAAAGGACTTTGTAGTCCTAACTTCGCCTGGTTAAACGAGACAAGCTTTACCTGTACCTTTTTTAAATATAAAAGCAACTCACCTGTTTATTGGAAATAATGTGACAACTTCAGGAATATAATTGACAAACGCATTTATCACTCAAATTCAAAGTTTTGTGGACGATGATAACGTTTCTATAGTTGAAATCTAAAATAAGAAAGAAATATTCGTGTTGTTTGGTGGTGGGGTGACTGTCAGCTTACACTGATTTAGGCTAGCTCATTTCCTAGCTTTTTTTTGAAACATTGGAGTCGTTGAAGCGTTACAAACGAAATTCCTGAGATAAAATGAAAGTCCCCAAAGGAAACATCCCAAGCAACGTCTTGTTTTTGCTATTTATTTAAAATTAAATTCCTCTCTGACAACTGCTGTTTCAAAGTTATTCTTTTAACGGTTGTCTTATGATAGTATGAAAGCTGACTACAGTTTTGACAACGGTTTTGAAGAGCAATGAGCTAAAAAAGTGTCATTCAATAATTTTTAGTGATCTCTTAAATAAGCTCTTAAACCCCTAATTTTAACAGCGTTTTGAATTTTACACTTTCGATTGTCAGCTGTTACGCGAAGAACAAACCAACAAAGGTGTAGAATTGAGCTGCGTACTTGACGGAAACTGGCGCAGTTTATTTATGACGTCACTTGTAAACAGCTGAGTCAATAAGTAACAGCTGTTAAATTAACACTCGGCTAGTGCAATTCGTTCTACAACAGCTGAGCTAGTAAATAATGTAACGATTGTATCTGTTAAATTATGTCTTGAAATTTAATAGACATTTTAATATTTATACACCCTCAAGTTTATGGAGCTTTGTGGTGATATATTTCAATGTTTAGGCTACGTAGTACCATAAAACAAATAAACCATTATTAAAAATTGGCGTTTTTTAATGAATATACATGAACAAAATTATTCATCTTAGTTTTGAGTAAAATATCTATTATTTACGTACGGGCCCAGTTGGACCACTGGAAGTACGTAAATGCTATAATCTAGTTCTTCCGGTCACACCACGTCAAAAACATTATAGTAATTAGCTTGAAGTATTTTGGTCTCAGTGTGGAGCACAATCAGTGTCACTGATTGGCTAAAACTGGGCTACCTGCTATCTGCTATCCTATTGGTCACAGGGCTGCCAACTGCCGTTGTTCTCATTGGCTGTGACTTTATCGGCTATTGTAACATTATTGGCATCCTTGCTCCAATGGATAGCAGACAGTTTATATGACATCTGTGCATTTACATGTGTCTACGCCTTACTCTGCGTTTCATAAAACTGTAAAACTGCTTTGTTAGTAGAAGTTTTGAATTTAAAAATATTATATTAACATACAACTTGTACTAACTTGCGTAACCGTGGCGGGTTGGAGGTATGCGCGACTCCGTTGACGTGGGTTCGATTCCCGCAGTCACCAATAACATTTGTAATGTGACTATACGGTAATGCTAGGTAAAGATCAAGGTTAAGTGGTAGAGAGGACTTTGTAGTTCTAACTTCGCCTCATTAAACAAGAGTTACTTTACCTTTTTAACTTGAACTAATGTGTGTGTGTTTTTTTTGTAGGTGAGTGTTGTACAAATCATTTTTCGTTTTTGGTAAGTTTAACATCTTAAACTTTCTATATTTAACATACTAAACGTATTGTATACCTTCAAGAGATTAAACAATAAGCTGGGTGTTAGCTTGTTTTGTAATTTGTCTTTATATAACAAATTGATGTATTTAAAGACAATCGCTTTGCAAAATAAAACGAAGAATAAAACACTGTATTGCTTAACTATAACATTGTGAGTTGTATAACTCAATTACACGAATACTAAACTATTATATTATCAAAGTTACGAAGTTTGTCACAAAGCTAGCTTATCAAAGTTTGCTGGAAAGTTAGTGGTGTAATTGATAAGTGAAGCTTAAGCAAATGTCGTGATTTATATCTAAGTGTCTGTCAAGGCTTAGAATCTTACTGCAACCACTTTCAAGTTTATAGTAGCGTATCAACCAATCAGATTAGTTGAATCTAGCTGGTTTTATTAAAATAATATTTGTGGCTCTAGTTTTGATCTTTATACAGGGTGAATTTTAAATGTTCCCTTCCCCACCTTAACTTTTAAAAGAAAATATTTTTTAAACCCTTTGGGGAATGTTTTTATAGAATTCTGAAGTTTGTTGAGACGTACTTTGTGTTACCCAGCCCCCATCCAAAGGTGGGAGGTCCATCCTAAGTTTTTAAATACAAACCCGTTCTTGTGGCACCTCCAAAGAAAGGAATTAAAAAATTCAAGAAACGTTTTTAACTCGACTCGTTTTTAGTACCAATTTAAAGATGACACAAAATCTGGTTTAAAATTTTACATATCATATACAACTTATTTTTAAAGACAAAATATTCTTCAAAATACTTTATGGGATTATGATATAGGGCTGTGATGTTTCCCTCAAAGTATTTTGAAGAAAATGTTGTCATTCAAAATAAATTGTATGTTAAATGTGGCCATTTAAACCTGATTTTGTGTCAAATTTAATTGGTATAACACAAAACGATTTAAAATAACACATTTTTCTTTGTGTCGTTGAATTTTGTTGAAATTTCCTATCTTTTGAAGTGCTACAAGGAGGGGTTTGTATTTTTAAAATTTTAGAGGTACCGGAAAATTACGGTCAATACAGAATTAGTTTTTAAAATTTTAGCACCTTTTTAAAATCAGCTTTATTTCAAAAATTGAATTGAAAAAAATAATTATAACTTTATTGAAATAAAATTTTAGCTTTTCTTGAGTGATGAACTGGAAAACTATTTTACGCGTGTTTGTGATTACTAAAACAGAACAAAAAATCAAGTTATCAACTATATCAAAATTAACTACTTCTGTTCGTAGATTGGATGTTGTCTCAGATTATAGCAGCTATAAAACCAGTTGGATATATTTAAAACCGAAATAAATTTTGTTTAAATTTTAAATATTCCAATAAGGAAACGGGCTCATATTGTTCACCTTGCTTTCTAAAGCCCAGCTGTTTTCTCGTCATCAGTTTAACATGTGATCAGCTGTGTTTACAAGTGACGTCACACGAGGTGTTATCTCAGAACAGTTTTGTTTCTCAAAATGGCGGCAATTTAAAAACTTCACAGTCAAACGGAATCAAATTGGAATTTGACTTGGAAGTGTTTAAATGGCCGCCATTTTGAAATTTGATAAATTAGATAAAAATAATTTTGGGAAATGTTATTAGGAAAACAATCAAGGTTTATACTATGTTTCAAAAATATCTCAAAGGGGTTTTAAATTAGTTAATAAAAACAACAAATGACAGATTACGGCTAAACAAACCAGAAATAAAAAATGTAACTTGAGATTCTCGACTTACTTTTGTATGCAGAATCCGGTTCTGCGTAGCGCGCTAGATATTTTTATGACACCCTGTATAGTTATTGCGTTCAAAGTCGTTTTATACACGTTTCCTGAACTTTTCCTTGAGCCTATCAATTCTTTCAGAACGTGAAGCCACCCACACTAAAACCTGTTTGACTCTTAAAAACAAAACACCAAGTAATATAGCATGTGTTTTAGAACACTATTGATGTTTTCACAATGGTATTAGTAGCTTGGTCACTACAGTGAGTTTGTGGTCTTGTTGTGTTCTCTTGGCTGCTGTTCCAGACCCTTGAGCTAACAATAACTTCGAACAATAACCACAAGACAACTCCACAGCTGTAGTGTTCTGCACCATATTGTTAATGTGTCTAGAATGTCAATAGTGTGCATTGCGCTTTTAGTCTTGTTGTTATTAAATTCATGTGGAAAAAGAGATATTTATGCCGTCAGCATGGTAAGAACCAGACCCAGGGCCGTAAAATGAGCACCGATCCTGACCCCCGAACACATTTTGACCGTTTTTACAAGACTTTATATAGATGTGTATGTTTGTAGTTTATAATATCATTTAAGAAAAAGGTATTTTAAACTGAACTTCTTTTTCTTGAATGATATTATAAACTATGTATATACTTATGCATGACTGTGAGACCTCGAATTTTTGTCCGATTTTCTTGAAATGAGGTGAAAATGTTCTTTTTGTAAATATTTCGGTCAAATTCGTTAGCCAGCAAAATCGGGCTACCGGAATTTTGGTCGAAAAAAGTGGCGGTTTTAATCTAAAAACATAAAATCTAATCCTATTTCGAAAAAAATTAAAATAAATATGTATTTTTAAAATATTTACCAATGTACTTAAATTTACTTCGCTATTTCAAAATGGCAGCCAAAAAAGTGATTTTCGCTATACCAGCTTTATTAGCTTTATTAATATTACTGGCCTTAGATCGAAGCGTAACGCCCGTGGCAGTAGAATGGCCGAATGCCAAAGCGAGGCTGAGAGCGTAGCGAATAAGAATAACAAATGGCAAAGGAAACTCGATTCACTCCTGCACGCGGCGCTTAAGTGCTTAGCTGCGCTTCCGCCTGGTTTTATTGTAGTATTTTAAATATTGAGTTGTCCTGTGCTTATTGTTTGAACAAGTTATTGTTAGCTTAACGGCTTGAAACAGCAGCCAGCTGAATACAACAAGACCACAAGAACACTGTAGTAACTAGGCCACTGACACCGTTCTAGAAACATTAACAGCATGTTTGCTAATTTAATCTGGTTATGTTACGTGTTTTTGTTACAAGAGCTACTTGAAAACGTGTTGAACTCACTTTAAATGTTAGTATTCTCTACGATCTGCTTGAGTTAATAGGTTTATGGACAATTTGAGGAGGCGCGTATAAGTCCGCTTCGAACGCAATAACTATCACTAAATCACTATTTGAGATGCCAACCACTCTCATGAGGTATTTTAAGGCAAATATGTGGTGAAGGATGAGTGTGATGAGTGATAGTAATTAGGTATGAGGTGTAGTCTTGTTACAAACTGAGGCCGACTCTTCCTTAGAATGGGTCATTAATTAACAGCCCAATGACCAATAGAAATAAAAGGACCAACGGCTTAACGTGACTTCCGAACCACGCAGGTGATGGTCTGATATGTTTAAACGATGGTGGGAGTTGATGCGGGTATCAGATGATCACTGAAACTATCTGAGCCGCTATAGACCTATATCATCCTCAAAACCTGACCTCCATGAAGCTGGATTACAGGACCACGCTACGAGTCCCAGTCTAGAGATTAGGTTAGCCTAAAGTAATTAGTGTAGGTTACTAAAAAACTGTGGAAAACGTTTTCGAAACTATTTATTTAACAGCTATTGACTGGATTAAAAGGTTGTAGCCTACGATGTTTTGTAGAACGGCAAAAGGTTGTTCAAGTTATCGTTGGTTGTGGCTTTTTAATGTCGTTAAAATAAGTGGTCCCACAACAGGGGTTTGTTTAAAAAACTTCCAAACTACCCTCAATCTCCTCAACCTTGTGGTGTAAAGTCCTCCTTCCTCTCTCCCGATTAACTCAAGAGTTATTTTAGAATGTTAACAATGTTTCAATGAAAGAATAAAAATTTGAACAGATTTGAAGATTGATATCAACACCTTTGACAGGACCTTTGAAACACTCTGTAGGCCTAAAAGAACGAAATAACGCAAAAATAAGTTACGCGTAAACACTAACGCTACCGTGAATACTAGCGAATTCCTAAGCTAAGATGGCAGTAACTATCCTAAATAAATATAAGAATTTCAATGTAACAAAGATTATAGTACATATTATTCATTTAGTTTAATTATCATTTAATCCGCCGAAAATGCCCTTTTGCACCCTTTTTACAACTTTTAGTTTGAACTTTGGTCCGATTCTCATAAAATTTGAAACAAATGTTTATACTTTAAATATATATTATATTCACTACCTACTCATCACACTCATCCTTCCCCACATATTTGCCTTAAAATACTCTCATGAGAGTGGTCGGCATCTCAAATAGTGATTTAGTAATATAGATTTAGTTCAGCAAAATCGGTCCACTGGAACCTTTAGAGGGTGGCTGAATTTTGTTTCAAGCTATAAAAACAGATTTTTAGATCTGATTTTGAATAAACTCAGGAGACAGATTCATTACACTCTGTTATGTTTCCTGTTCCCAACAGAACCAGTTTTGTTAAACTGTCCAACAAATCTGTGAATTTTAGATTTGTTTGAAATACTTACCCCTGTAAACTTGACGTCAAACGCCTCTTGATACAAAAGAACTATCATGTTTTAAGTATTCTTTAATAATAAACACTCTTTGCTAAAAATAATGACTGCGTTTATTTTATAACATAAAATTAGGAAATCAAAACCACTACATTATTGTAACAATACATACCATCTAATAGATATTGAAGTGAACAAACCAATAATACAAATTTATAACCATAAGGCGCTCCTAAAGAATGCTTTAGGCACCTTAAGCTTGAAAATTGGATTGTGTTCTGAAAAACACCCTGAATAACTTATTCAATCCACACAGCGTGTTTTGCATAACAACTAGTTTATCATGTAGTTTCAGCTGAGTCATGTGTGGTATTGCACTAAAGTCAGCGAGCGAGCACGATGTCTACCGCTATTTGGATAATGGACACTGATGGAATAGCAACTCTCCGGCTTATGAAACATTCATGCCTTTCCTGTGCTGGATTTAGTTTGTGTTTTCATCACACGTGATGTCGGGTGTTTCGTGCAACATACAACACAGATTTAACTCTTAGGCTTTCTCGGCTGGTGTCTCAACTATAATCCAGTTCTTCTGGTTCATAATTAGTGTGAAATATTTCGGTCTGGCCGTGGAGTAACATCTTCAGTCACTTAGCCAATCAGTTTCAGCCAATCAGTGACTGAAGATGGTACTCCACAACGAGACCGAAATATTTCACCCTAATTATTATGATGTTTTGACGCGGTGGGAACCGGAAGAGCTGGATTATACAACACAGAGTTTAAGGTTTGAGCTAATCGGAATTTCTGTGATAGCTGTTAATAATTCACGGTTGTCAACAACATTTTGTAGAAGGACGTATAAAAATAGAGTTTACAAAGGTTTTTGGTCAATCAGGCAATAATTTGAATCTTTTTTTTGAAGAGGTGTTAATGACCAAAAATTAACGTTATATTTTGACTAACTTAGACCCGCGTCAGTGGTCACCTCAGAGAAAGCCTAAATCCACAAGGAACACATGACACCGCGCACGCAACAACTGGCTGAACAACGGGCCTTCTTTCAACTGATGCAGCCTAACTGTCAAACCGAGCGTTTGCAAGGGTTTACGTGCGTACGTTTTTCACCTTTTAAAACAACTTGTAAATTAATAAATACGATATATTTTTGGTCTATAGGAGATCAGATTTCCGACACATGTATAGAGCCTGGTTTCTCATTCGTAGTTTAATAGGTTTACAGATAAACATTGAATTTGTCCAGGCTTTAGTGCTTTTCAGGTCTTTTAGGCGGACCCTTAAAGCTATCAACTATTATTTTAGAGAGAGTATTTCCGATAAATTAAGGTATTGCCCTGAAAGAAAGTCTTAATTTATAACTTAAGTTCTTGAAAGGCTCGAAGATATTAATTAGACTTAGTTATTTCATCGTATCAAGTTAGTTGGTAAAGAGTAGTGCAAACCGTGCACTTAATTACCTTAATTTGTCAACTTCGACATTGTAATATAAGATTTAGTTCAAACGAATATAACTCAATCTTTTAGCTAAGCCTTGCTAGAATTGGTGGTAGAACGACAAGTTTACTCTATGAAAATAGGACAGGTAATGGTTGTCCTATTTGACGAAGCGTTGTAAGGACTACGAAGTTCATCCACCATGTAACCTCGACCTTCCCGTGAGTCATTAACAAATTGTTAGTGGGGACAGCGGGGATGGATTACGCGTCATGGGAGTTTTGAGCTCCAGAGTCGCGCGGGATACCAACCCGCTACGAATTCGCTTTAAATAAATGGTTAATGAATTAATAGGTTGTTAGATATGGAACTGGCAAAAAAAGTAACTCCTAGATTGTCTCATTATTTAAATATTAGTAACTACCCATAAATCTTCTTGGTATAAAATTAAAACAAAAAGGATAGCCCCAATAGGCAGTCGGTATAGTTTTTTTGAGTTTTCAGATCCTAAAACAATGTTAAATAACTAAACGATGTCGAAACATAAATTATTTTGCTCAAAGACCTTTTTATCGATGAACAAAATCTAAAACATAGTCGACACAAGCGCTACCGTGATTCACTGCGAATTACGAAGTAAAAACTACACCGGAATTGCCATCTTTGCCCTTTTTTTGGATCCCTGTGGCCACTCTACAGGTCATATTTGTTCATGAAATCAGGTAAATATATTACTTTTGTAAATATAAAGGTTTAATTTGTTAACGAGCCTAATTAGTCCCTTTTCTCCCAAAAACGGACGTTTATGATATAAAAACTGTGTTTTGTTCCAACTGTTGTTGTTCTTGTTTCTGATTAAACATGGTACTCTCGTTTATGACATCTCTTCCAACATAAACGCTCAAAACTGCAAAACCGTTTTATTCTACGACGTCTCACTTCTTCCGGCGATAGAAGTCAATAGCTCTTTTTCTTGTGGAAATTCGTTTATACGTCAAGACACAAGTGCTAAAGGAAGACCCTTCTGAATAGCACAAAGCTAGATTCTATGAATTCCGAACACAATTGTGTCGATGACGAACATTGGCAGCCCTGACTGCGTGGGCAGAAGAGACGCTCCGATCCAAATAATGCGGCTGTCTTGGAGTGTGCCCAGTTGATCCGCTCTATCAGCTGTTGTATTGACCCTGTGCGGGGAATATCTTGTCATCACGAGCTTCCAGAGGAGAAATAGAGGAAAGAAATACATTGAAACGAAATTTTAAACTTTATAAAGGGTTAGTACTTTTTATTATTCGTTCGCAACTGAATTAGAATACTAGTTATTTTTCCTAGTACAATGGACTACAATAGTACTTTTGTTATTTTGCTATAAAAACAAAGCATTGACAAGCTAAGTTGCACCTTTATTCCTACTAAATAAAGGTTTGGTTTTATTTTCTATAATCAAATACAATCGTTGATTCTCCCCCAAGGGGAAGAGGATCATTTTAATAATCTTTGTTTGACAAGGATATCAGGTATTCCAATGGTTTTGTTTAATAACAGTGATTGATCTATTGTAAAGAAGTTGACTGTTGTAAATGAAACCGATGTTGTCGTCTTGAAACCGATTAGGCCTGTGAAAATTTGTAACTACCCTTATTAATCTCCTTTTGTTAATTGTACTCGTAACATAGTTGGCATCTCTGCTCCATTGGACGGTTGGCAGCCCTACCACCAATAGCAAAGAGCTCAGTTTCAGTCAATCAGTGACTTGAGAAGGTACTTCACAGGAAGGCCGAAATATCTCAACCTAATTATGAAGTTTGGATCTGGTATGAACCGGAAGAACTAGATTATAGTTACGAGTATAACATAGATCCAGTTATAATGTAATAAATTCACCCAAGAGTAAGTAATTATTTTATCTTGTTACAAACATATGGTACTTTAATACTCATAATAATAAGTTTGATACATTCGGTCTCTTTTTAGAGGTTTTTAGAGTTAGGTCATCTTCAGTCACTGATTGGCTGAAACATGATGTTTTGACGCAGTGTCAAAGTAGTATTTGAATACAGACAGACATTGTCACATTTTAATCTGACTGTACCCATTCAAAGAACCGTCTTTGTTTAACTATTATCATACAAAAGACGGAGACAGTTTCTAAGCCAAGTAGCGGATAACACACGACTATCTGTGTTTACTAGAGACAGGTGGACAGCTGTGATGCCAGAATCAATTCTGAATTCCTCACTCCAGCCAACTCTAAGTAAGCATCTTGCAATGTGCCATCAACTATTTTTGGAACTGCTATGTAGGTTTCTTTGATAAATGCATTTAAGCTACGCGGTCCCTAGTTGTATGAGAAAATAAAAAATATTTCGTATATTTGTTAATAGCGGCCGTTCGCTTGTAATATGGATTTACTTTGAGCTGGCGATAACGGATAGACGTTATAGGATTTCGTTATGGATAAAAGTTGAACTTGTTCTTATTAAAATGTTTGTCTTGTTTAACGAGGCAAAGTTAGAACTACGAAGTCCTCTCTACTACTCAACCTCAGCCTCTCGGCCTTCACCTAGCGTTATCGGACAGTCACTTTGATGGTGACTGCAGGGTTCGAACCAGTGCCACTGGAGGGATGAGCTCTGGTGTAGCGCGCGATACCAACCCGCCACGGATCCGCAAATCATTATTATATTCAATTTAGTAGATTTTCGTTGGGTATATGTTGGTTAGGAATGAATAAGAAACAAGTAAAACTATTTCCGAAAATATCTTTAAAGTGTGCCGAGAATATCATTTGGGTTATTTTTAAGAAACCTATTTTAGATCAGATAAACTGTCACTAATTGTTGTGTTTACTGAATTTTAAACCTTAGGCAGCTGAAGTTAATATGTAAAAAGTGGGAATCTTAAATCAAAGGTAAAAAAGGTACAGTTTGCTCTACCGTTACCCTAAAGCCACATTACAAATTGTAAGTGGTGACTGCGGGGATCGTACCCGAGCTACCTGAGTGATGAGCTACGGAGTCACGCGCGATACCAATCCGCCACGGATCCGCTATAAACTATCTACCGAATCAAGCTATCTACTATTTTTTTTAATTCATTATAAGCATGTACATATTTTCAATCACTTCTATCCACAAAGAATAATTTCATTGTTCAAATATTACAACCTGTATTAGCAAATACTGCAAACGATAAAACTGAATGAAAGCATAAAAACTTTGCATTTTGACGGAACTAGTTAAAGACGTATTTACCTTGTAAACAATTACCAGCTTTAGATCTTTTTCCTTCGATTCAGCTAAGAAATAGTTGACACTCCTCTTTAAATTCAAACTACTTCAAAGGAACTCTCCTAAACGATTTAAGCAGCGAGGAAGTGTAAACAAGTTGGAACTATCAGCAAAACATAAACACTTGCAAAGTGCAGTATTTTTGCTGCGGATATTTCAATATGAAAAGCGTGTCGGGGATGCCGCGCAGCTCCACAATTAGGCAGGGGTCCAACTCGGTGCCGCGGCGCTATTTTTGACTTTCTGTCCAGTTTGGCCCCGTCATCTCGAGGACAGGTGAGCTAATTACCGAGGAAATCTGCAAATTACTCTTTGGGTACATGTCGTACTTGTTGACAACACGATATTTATTTTGGTACGAAAAAAGAATAATTTTACACCTTTGAAAGAAGGTGGAATCTTGACTCGATTTGGTTTAAAATTCATTTACCAACCGATCAGACAGTACAAAATATTTCTGCCGACCGAAAACGAAGAGAATGGAGGCTGCCGGACTGAAAAGCCCTATTTGGCTTACAAAATGTGCAAATACAATCAAATACTTATGCTGAGATATTAAAGCTATGCATATGTTACCCCTAAACATAGAAATGAGTTTGACGAAAATTAAGCTATCGCAAACGAACAGTTATTTCACCCGAATAATTAGAGAGGCTACAAAAATTAAGATCACGCAAATAACTTTGACCCTTGAGTTCAAAATTGTGTAATAATAGTAGCTTCAGACGACTTTTTAAATTGAAATCCTTTACCTGTGCATCATTTATGGAATATTTAAACTTAAAGTTTAATATGCAAGGTTCATTGACTCCAAAAACTATAAGGATCCGTTTTTAAGAGAGATCCTTTTTCAAGAGAGTTTTACTAAATTACATCCAACTAAAAAAATTACGAAGAGCAAAACCTTTGCCTCCTGACAAATTAAACAACCAGATGTTGTTCAAAAAAGTAAAAACAACTAACGTTTTATTCATTCAACTCATGTCGTCAGCGAAAGCTCACTAACAAATATTAAAATTCGTGCAAAAACCTACTTGAATCTCAGCAAGAAAAACAATTTCACTTAATCCAATGACGACAACAGTTTCCATGTTTGTTTATACGTGATGACGTCATACACGTTGTTAGTGTGGGGGTGATTTAATATGTCATGGTAGGTGGGAGGGGGGTTGAGGGGAAATGAGGGGGGATAATCTCGTGGATAAACCTTCTCAATTAATTAACACTCTTGCATGCGTTGGTAGGTTTTCACTTTGATTTATTTTAATTAGTTTGTTTTTCGTGAGCATTCGTTCAAATTTTAATGTTTGAGTTTGACATACATACTATATTGCTATTAAAATAGGTATTATTTAGAAGATTAATATTAACAGTAAATTGACCTTACAATCATGTTATTATTTAAAACAACTATTCCAGAGTTATCTTACCTATTAAATCGTCTAAATAATATTGTCTGTGCCATACAAAACAGCTTATTTCGCATATTTTCAATCAATTTTTAGGTTTGGTTTAATTCTGTAACTGTTCAAGAATCCAAGATATTCTAATTCTTCAAAAGAAAGCCGTTAGGGTGGTCAGGGAAAATTCATTAGAACATTGCAACCACTTTTATTTAACTGGAAATCCAGACTATAATTAAATTTGTAATGTTTGTCTTGTTTAACGAGGCAAAGTTAGAACTACGAAGTCCTCTCTACTACTCAACCTCAGCCTCTCGGCCTTCACCTAGCGTTATCGGACAGTCACTTTGATGGTGACTGCAGGGTTCGAACCAGTGCCACTGGAGGGATGAGCTCTGGTGTAGCGCGCGATACCAACCCGCCACGGATCCGCAAATCATTATTATATTCAATTTAGTAGATTTTCGTTGGGTATATGTTGGTTAGGAATGAATAAGAAACAAGTAAAACTATTTCCGAAAATATCTTTAAAGTGTGCCGAGAATATCATTTGGGTTATTTTAAGAAACCTATTTTAGATCAGATAAACTGTCACTAATTGTTGTGTTTACTGAATTTTAAACCTTAGGCAGCTGAAGTTAATATGTAAAAAGTGGGAATCTTAAATCAAAGGTGTAAAAGGTACAGTTTTCTACCGTTACCCTAAAGCCACATTACAAATTGTAAGTGGTGACTGCGGGATCGTACCCGAGCTACCTGAGTGATGAGCTACGGAGTCACGCGCGATACCAATCCGCCACGGATCCGCTATAAACTATCTACCGAATCAAGCTATCTACTATTTTTTTTAATTCATTATAAGCATATACATATTTTCAATCACTTCTATCCACAAAGAATAATTTCATTGTTCAAATATTACAACCTGTATTAGCAAATACTGCAAACGATAAAAACTGAATGAAAGCATAAAAACTTTGCATTTTGACGGAACTAGTTAAAGACGTATTTACCTTGTAAACAATTACCAGCTTTAGATCTTTTTCCTTCGATTCAGCTAAGAAATAGTTGACACTCCTCTTTAAATTCAAACTACTTCAAAGGAACTCTCCTAAACGATTTAAGCAGCGAGGAAGTGTAAACAAGTTGAACTATCAGCAAAACATAAACACTTGCAAAGTGCAGTATTTTTGCTGCGGATATTTCAATATGAAAAGCGTGTCGGGGATGCCGCGCAGCTCCACAATTAGGCAGGGGTCCAACTCGGTGCCGCGGCGCTATTTTTGACTTTCTGTCCAGTTTGGCCCCGTCATCTCGAGGACAGGTGAGCTAATTACCGAGGAAATCTGCAAATTACTCTTTGGGTACATGTCGTACTTGTTGACAACACGATATTTATTTCGGTACGAAAAAAGAATAATTTTACACCTTTGAAAGAAGGTGGAATCTTGACTCGATTTGGTTTAAAATTCATTTACCAACCGATCAGACAGAATAAAATATTTCTGCCGACCGAAAACGAAGAGAATGGAGGCTGCCGGACTGAAAAGCCCTATTTGGCTTACAAAATGTGCAAATACAATCAAATACTTATGCTGAGATATTAAAGCTATGCATATGTTACCCTAAACATAGAAATGAGTTTGACGTTAAGTTATCGCAAACGAACAAAGTTATTTCACCCGAATAATTAGAGAGGCTACAAAAATTAAGAACACGCAAATAACTTTGACCCTTGAGTTCAAAATTGTGTAATAATAGTAGCTTCAGACGACTTTTTAAATTGAAATCCTTTACCTGTGCATCATTTATGGAATATTTAAACTTAAAGTTTAATATGCAAGGTTCATTGACTCCCAAAAACTATAAGGATCCGTTTTTTAAGAGAGATCCTTTTCAAGAGAGTTTTACTAAATTACATCCAACTAAAAAAAATTACGAAGAGCAAAACCTTTGCCTCCTGACAAATTAAACAACCAGATGTTGTTCAAAAGTAAAACAACTAACGTTTTATTCATTCAACTCATGTCGTCAGCGAAAGCTCACTAACAAATATTAAATTGTGCAAAACCTACTTGAATCTCAGCAAGAAAAACAATTTCACTTAATCCAATGACGACAACAGTTTCCATGTTTGTTTATACGTGATGACGTCATACACGTTGTTAGTGTGGGGGTGATTTAATATGTCATGGTAGGTGGGAGGGGTTGAGGGAAATGAGGGGATAATCTCGTGGATAAACCTTCTCAATTAATTAACACTCTTGCATGCGTTGGTAGGTTTTCACTTTGATTTATTTTAATTAGTTTGTTTTTCGTGAGCATTCGTTCAAATTTTAATGTTTGAGTTTGACATACATACTATATTGCTATTAAAATAGGTATTATTTAGAAGATTAATATTAACAGTAAATTGACCTTACAATCATGTTATTATTTAAAACAACTATTCCAGAGTTATCTTACCTATTAAATCGTCTAAATAATATTGTCTGTGCCATAAAAAACACACGCTCTCCTCACACTTATTAATTTAACTTAAATAGTTATGTTAATTCCATAGTACAACTTTTAACACCACAACACCACGCAATTGTCAACAACGATTTAAATCTGTCCATATGTTATTATTATTAGACGTACTAAATCGGAATGAAAGCAGTACTTATAAGTTGACACTAATTATTTACTTGAATGAGACCCAAAACGTACGTTGTATTTGTTTCTGCCCAATGCAGCACTAAAATGTTAGCCAAACTTTATTGAGGAACATAATGAAAATGTACAGTAAACTATAAACTAAATCACTATTTCAGATGCCGACCACTCTCATGAGGGGTTTTTAAGGCAAATATGTGGTGAGGGATGAGTGTGATGAGTGGTAGTAATGAGTTATGAAGTGTGGTCTTGTTAAAACTAAAGCCGACTCTTCCTTAGAATGGGTCATTAATAAATAGCCCAATGACCAATGGAAATACAAGGACCAACGGCTTAACGACTTCCGAACCACGCAGGCGATGGTCTGATATGTCTAAACGATGGTGGAGTTGATGCGGGTATCATCAGATGATCACTGAGACTATCTGAGCTGCTGACCTATATCATCCTCAAAACCTGACCTCCATGAAGCTGGATTACAGGACCACGCCACGAGTCCCAGTCAACTAATTGAATGTATTAGTTTTTCAAAGATAAATTAAATTTAGATAACTTAATTTCGTTATAGATAAATTTGATTTAGATATATAAGATATATAGTAAACTATATAAAGTTAAACGTCTCAAACTTCTTACTAAACTATTTAGGACAAGCTATTATTTTGTTATCAGTTGTTGTGAATTAACTACCTCTAACTCCTTAACTACCCTGCAATGAATATTAAAGTAGCGATGTAAAAACTACTTCAATCCATCAGTTCAGAGCAAGTTTTCTAATTAAGCTCTGAAAGTGTCAAAGTTTCACAGCCACCATTGTTGTCTTTGACGAAGAGAAAAACATTTACTCAACTGAAGGTACACTTAATCCATCAGGCTCTGTTAATTTCAATTTTTAAATGGGTAAATGTTTTTATATAGGAGGTTAAATAATTGCATGTATTTTGTCACTTGGTCCTAAAGTGAAGATTTTTGATACGACCCCAACTTCTAAGGCACGGCCGAGGACGTTAAATGAGCTAGGATTAAAAGACACTTTTGGGCAGAGTGATAAACTATATTTTTTATCTTGATGCAGGTATAATATCTATAAAAGTATCTAATGAAATGGGTTTTAATTTAACATAGTCGAAGAAATATTGCAGCAATAGTCTGAGCTGGAATATTTCCTTTAAGGAACTGTTTTTACACTAGCTCATCCTTAATATCTAAGACTTCCGGTTTACACCGCGTCATAGTTGAAATACAAATCCTGACCAATCACCAGCTGTTAGTGCTTAGTATCGATTTGAAATCGATTCTTTATCGATTAGTAAAGTAGACCCCGTTGCGATCGATAGTTGGAGTTGTTAGCTCTATTTACACGGTGAAATTCTTTAGAATAATCTTTCTGATCAAACAAAACCTTGCCACATAAAGATAGTCTAAACAACGTCTTATTTTTGGAAATAAAAGTGCAACTTTGGATACTCACTTTATGTGTCTAAAGTTATAGTATTTTGAGAGAAATAAAAACATTGATTTTACTCACAATAATGTCTTAGGCAAATGAATTTGACCACAATGCAGTGGACATGTGTAATTATTTGTTTTAAAGTGTATGAACTATCAAACAGGAAATCCCCAGTTAATAGTTGAATCCAGACTTTGCACTTAGTCGATAGTGCACAAAGTTAAGTGAGCAATTTAACATGTATAAAGTTTTAATTGGCATTGCAATTTGTTCTCTACAACAGATGTTGCAGTTTAATGTTTCGTGAAATGTAAAATATTTATTCCTTTAATTCGTTGTTTGCATTAAGAGTTTACTTTGACGTGTTTAGTGTGAATCAACTAAGTAATATAACAACAAAGTACATATTTATTTAAAATCGTATTTATTTCATTATACCAAACTAAACTTAAATTTTTAGATAGTTAAAACGCCTTTTTTGGAGAATAGTCCATCCCAAAAGGGTACTTCTGGTATTCCGATTTCGCTCGTTAACAAACTCGACCGAGATGTTTACAATAAAAAAAACATGTGTACTAAATTTGGTGAAAATTGGACAAAAATGCGCGTTGTAGAGATGATGCCCCTGTGTAATATATAAACGAAATGTATGTACATTTTTGAAAATATTCTCAACAAGTGTTTTGGGGTCAGAATTGGTGCTCATTCCACGGTCCCGGGCCTGGATTGTACCGCATGCGGACGACATAAACATCTCATTTTTCCAAAGGAAATTCGATAAAAAATGTATTTTCTACCTGGTAATTACAGTGTTTAGCAGTGTTAGAGCTTTATTAACTAGAACAAAACAATATATTTAATTACTAGATCAGTGAAGTGAAGATATTCTACAGTTTTAAATAACATTAAAACAAACGCTTTTTCCCTGGGAATAAAACTACAATTTAGCACGTTATTACTATTGTGTAAAACAGCTGTTTTACAGGTGTTTCTTCTCAACTCTACAAATCATAATGTTCAAACCTCTACTGTGCTTAAAGTTATTATTTCGTCACAGATCATATGTTTCACGAAAAGATCTCGAAAGTGGACGTTACATTTGAAATGACATCAGTTCTCTGATTGGTTGACAGCACAATCACGTGATCTGTGATTTCGAGAGACCACTGGTGTTCACTACTCCCAGAGCCAATACAAAGGGCGGTTTCCAATTATAAAGTTTCCCCGCAGCTGGTCAACGCTGCAAGTCAAGGATTGTTTATTGCTGTAATTTTCCACTTTTAGTTTTATTTTTTGTTGTGTGGTTTGAACGTTATTGATTTCTAAATTAAGCAACTTTTATTCGCATAAGTTCGTTCATCTCATGGCTTTCGTGGTCGGTGTCACAACTCTTGCCAACAGAAATATTCTTCGTTTCACCACAACGTTAAAATATCATTATAATTTGCTTGAAATTGTCTCGTTGTGAATTACTAACCTCAGTCACTGATTGCGGGCTAAAGCGGCTCTGATAGTGGGTGATCATCTGATGTTACCCGCATCAGCTCCACCATTGTTTAGACATATCAAGATACATCTACCTGCATTGGTTTAGAAGTCACGTGCAAGCCGTTAGCCCTTGTATTTTTTTCATTGGTAGTGGGCTGTGAATTAATGACCCATTCTGGGAAGGAGTCGGCCTTAGTTTGTAACAAGACTACACCTCATAAATCATTACTACACTCATCACACTCATCCTTCACCACATATTTGCCTTAATATACCCTCATGAGAGTAGTCGGCATCTGAAATAGTGATAGAGTGATATCTCAAATAGTGCCTAGTGATATTTGCTGAAACTGAGATACTTGCTGCCTGCTATACTATTGGTCACAGGGCTGCCAACCGTCCATTGGAGCAGGGATGCCGGCTGTCGATGTTCTCATTGGCCTTGACACTATCGCCGGTTGGCAGCCCTGTGACCAATAGGGTTGCAGACAGCAAGTAGCTCAGTTTCAGCAAATCAGTGACTGAATATGGTTCGTCACATCGAGAGCGAAATATGTCAAGCAAGTGTGAACCGGAAGAACTACTAGGTGTAGATTGTATTTGTTAATTTTGCCTAATAAATGACTTTGACTTTATACATAGGTTTACGTTGTTCGCTTCCGAGTCGGATTCGATATCTGAAATATTTAGCAGGTAAAGGATTTCAATTTTGTGTATTATGCGGTCATCTTTTTAAAGGTGAAATATTAACCTTTTTTGAAGATAACACTAATTTCGTATTGACATTCCTCCAAGTATGATTTTTTTCTGTCTACGCCAATGGCATTTTAATTTAATCTTAACTTTGGGTTTTGAGGGCGTCACAAACGTTTTAGGAAAGCGGTCCAAACTCTTGTGCCTGCGCCGAGAATCGAACCCGCGACCTTCCGCTTTGCAAGCCGTGACTCTACCCACTGAGCCACGGACGCAGGCGGATTGCGGAGCAGATTAGCATTTAAATGAAATGCCATGGGAAATAGAGCTATTCGTTTCTACCGAAATTCGAAACAGAAACCTCGTAGAAGAATTACCCCAAATAGAGTTCTTTTCTTTAAAACTGTATTTTGATTAAATTAGGTTTAAAGGTTTAAGAATTTGTACCTAAAGTGTGTCTCAAAAATAAAAGAAATAAATTTATGAGTTTTTCTGTCATCTTAGTTTCTTAGCTGATTGGTTTTTGTTGTTGTTGTTTGTACGCATAGAAGGTGGAAACTGTGAAATAACTGTGTGTTTTTTTTAGGGAAAATCTGTCTCCTCTGTGTTCAAAAAGATGTTAGAATTTATCTGTAGCTACGCGTCGGCTTTTACAGATTTTTAACCCAGAAAGAATGTATAGTAAATTCATAATTTAACCTATAACATTCCTATTTTTATCCCAACGCAAAGAACGTGCACCAAAAATAATGAAAATCTTTCCGCTGACTGTATACAACGCAAAGCAGACATAAATTTGTATACTTTGAAATTGGACTATATAAAATGGAGAAGTAAAGCATGACCTACTTGCAGGGATGAACTTATTGCTCGGTAACCTTGCGTTCTCACAGGCCGAGAGAGCCGTATCATGAAAGTAATGTTGCGTCTCTCTTATAGAGACAAATGAAGGGAAAATACAAGACGGCTTCCAGCCGAGAATCTTGTGTGCTACTTATTGTCTGTTATACAGGGTGGCGCGAAGGCAATTTCTTAAATGACTTAATTCAACGCTCTACCGTTTAAGCGCTAGAGGAGGATTGACAGTGTACCCGAAAATTACATAATTTGTAATTTGATTTTAAATTAACTTGAACTGAATTATTTGATGGTGGCCAATATGTGTTAAAATCAACAAAATAAGCTAAGCCATGATAGCACCTTCGGAGAACCCATTTTGTTGGTAGAAAACGTAACCAAAGATAATTTGTTGCGAGTTTCGTTGAAATTAAAAATAAAATTTGTAACCTCTTGTAACATACATGATTAAATGTGTAATAGCTAAGAACTTTACAGAAAATAGAGCTATTTATTTCTATTTCCACATCAAACATACTTATAGTAAGTTGTTTTCTTTGAAGTTTCATTTTATGTGGCAATATAATCGATTAGCTGTATTTAAAATGAGAATTCGCTAATTAATGGGTAATATATTTGCGTGCAAGTAGTAGAACTTTTTGAAAATTCGGAGAATTTTCTAAACTAATAAATTGAAATGTCCCCACTATAACAAATTTTCCAGTTCCAAGTCACTAAATCACTATTTGAGATGCCGACCACTCTCATGAGGGTATTTTAAGGCAAATATGTGGTGAAAGATGAGTGTGATGAGTAGTAGTAATGAGTTATGAGGTGTAGTCTTGGTACAAACTGGGGCTGACCTTGGAATAGGGTCAATAATTAATAGCCCAATGACAAATGGAAATCGGACCAACGGCTTAACGTGACTTCCGAACCACGAAGGTGATGGTCTGATATTTCAAACGATGGTGGGAGTTGATGCGGGTATCATCAGATGGTCACTGAGACTATCTGAGCCGCTTTCATATCAACCTCAAACCTGACCTCCATGAAGCTGGCTTACAGGACCACGCCAGTGGAATTGTAAATGGAAATGTCCCCACTATAACAAATGTTCCAAGTCAAATCTGTTAGCCCAGAATACTGTCACCAATAACACCTCGTTCACTTAACGTTTGCCTTTAAAACAAGTATTTTACCGTCACAACAGTAACAAACAGCATTTCTCAAACATCAGTCGACGAAGTGAAAGCAATGCATTATTTATTAAGTGCAATCAACGCTATGACAGAACACTGCAGTATCGTCAGCAAACATTGCTTCGTTCTCCATTGCGTAGTTCCTAATGTTCAGTGTTAAGTAACTTATTACTGGGTTCCTTGCATTATATACAATACTATTTAATGGTATATTAATACACTGTGTATGTATAGGGTGTTGGTTCTGTTCTTATTTGGACATATACATAATTGACTTATGGAGTCAAAATTTACATCTTTCGCGTCACGTTTTTTGCTTTCATTATTGTGAGTGGATCCATTGGCCAGTTAATTTATCCCCGCAGTCTTTACTTACTATTTGTAATTTGATTATACGTTGACGCTAGGTAAGGTCAAAGTTGAATGGTAGAGAGACTTGTAATCCCTTCGCCTCGTTAATCAAGACGAACTTTACCTTTTAGCGGACCCGTGGCGGGTTGGAATCGTGCGCGACTCCGGAGATTACTCCTCTGGCGTGGGTTCGATCCTCGCAGTCATCACTTACATTTGTAAAGTGACTATACGGTAACGCTAGGTAAAGGTCAAAGTGGAGTGGCAGAGAGGACATTTTAGTCCTAACTTCGCCTCGTTAAACAAGACAAACTTTATTTTTTTTACCTTTAAACTTTATTTTCCACAATTGTGTACAAAACAATAACTATATTATATTATACACATTCAGAACACATAAAAACAATACCTGAAAACAAACTGCCAACGGCAACAAGACCAATGCAACGTTTTATAACAAAGGCAATAGAATGAACAATGGAGCGAGTATTACAGTATTGATCTGGACAATGGAACGAGATCCACGAGAATTCATAGTTGATAGTTGTTAGTGAAGTACTAAATGCAACAATTTGAACATTCATCAACACATTTCATGTTTGATCGGGTCTAAATTGTATTCTTTTTTGTAGGGAATCTTATCTGAGGTTGATATATCATGATGGAGGTTTTTTTATAGATTTTATTGAACAAGCACTTTTCGAGATCTGGTGTCTAGTCCCTACTTCAGGTGAAGTGTAAATTAAAACATAATACGTTAAACACCTCCGCCCTCCCAAAGGAACTTAACTAATTTGTGTCTGGTTAACAAATTTACCTAATATTTCTGTATTTTACCTTATTTACCTTGTGAAAATCGGACAATTTGGGCATCCCCAAAAAAAGGGGTTTAAATGATCTACAAAGAGTAAATTTCGTCCGATTTTGATTTAAATTTAAATATATGTGTAGAATTTCTTGTTATACACCTATATATACTAAAATAATGAAAATCCGTCCAAATCGTTTTAAAATAGCGGCCAAAAGTAATTTTCGCCGCAACAACGGAATAAGTGGTCGTTTGATTGAAATTTTAACTTGTGATTGTCTTTTCATATATATATATATAATTCTCTGATAAAGGTAAAGTTTGTCTTGTTTAACGAGGCGAGGTTAAGACTACAAAGTCCTATCTACCACTCAACCTCGACCTTTACCTAGCGTCACCGTATAGTCACATTACAAATGTAAGTGGTGACTGCGGGGAGATCGAACCGCGCCACCGGATGAGAGCTCCTGATTCGCGTGCGATACCAATCCGCCACGGATCCGAAAAAAACGGCAATACTAAACTGAAGCCAGAGCAGGACTGTAGGCACAGTGAAGGCAAACCACTCAATAACGACTGTGTTAATACAGGAGACGCTGAAACTGAGGCCGACGGACCGAGCAGGGCAATTGGCGTGCGATTAAAATCTTTCGAAATAAATTCGATACACCATGGAGGCGGCAACAGCTGCGTGTTGACCTGGCTTTAACTTGGAAATGAATCAATGAGTAGTTCTATTTTTATGTAGATCGCTAATAAGAGTAACCTATGAAACCCGCGTCTTGAGTACGGGAACGCGCCGGAACTGATCCTTATAGAAGACGGATAATAATTTCCTCCATCAGTTGATTAAAAATGGCTTTTTATTTGACTTGTGAACTATCACTCTGCTATTCACGGGGTATAATAGGACTCTATACAGGGCTTTAAAGAAGTTGCATTTCGATCGCTGTTTGTAATTAAAGTGTAAAATACATATTAATACTGAAGACTGTCTTGGATAAAGGTAAAGTTTGTCTTGTTTAACGAGGCGAAGTTAGGACTATAAAGCCGTCCTACCACTCAACCTCGACAGAACCTAGTGTCACCGTATTAGTCGCATTACAAATGTAAGTGGTGACTGCAGGGATCAACACTTGCCGGTGATGAAATACGATTCGCGTGCGATACCAATCGTATACGGATCCAGGTAAGAAACAATTGGTTGGTTAATCACGTTCTTATAAGTTCCAATTATTATTAATTTTTATATTACTTTGTTTTTAAAATACCCAAGATAAGAAAGTTGTTATTCGGTTTTGAATAAAGTTACAACAGTATTTATAGTAACTCGGTAATAATAATTCATGATAGTTAATTTGTTATATAGTACTAAGTACGGACGTAGCCATTATTAATGTATGTATTAAACATAGATTTACGTGTTTAGTAAAGCAATGAATATAATAATGACTACTATGGTGATGAAAGTTTAATTTTATACTGGCTGCATGTATTCTGGCCTTTCTCCATACGTTTGTATAAAACAGCTGACTTTAAAACCGAATAAAATAACGATATATCGTAACAACAGCTGGTTAAGTAAACATTACAGTTCAGGCTTTTGGTGTGTAGATTCGAATAGTTTTAAATTTAAATACAACTTAATAGATACATTTATTAGTGTTATATCTGCATCAAGACAAAAAGTATCGTATCAAAAGCTTCATTTAGGATCTAGTGATGAAATTTACAATAATTATTGTATACAGTATTTCTTCCGGTAAGTTAAAAAAAGTCAATAATAATTTAGTACCAATATTGCCAAGTAATTTCAAATCTATGTTATTGAAACAGATGTTTAGTAACATTGTTATTGTTTTTAGACTCCATTAGGGATTTCTTCGCTGATTTGACGTCGGTTTTCGTCTCGTCCCACTAACTATGTTCATTCGCACGTAGCTTATCCTTGTGGGGGGGGTGAAAAGGGGGGAGGGGGAGTTGCTCAGTGACCCGAAAATTTGCAGTTTATCTCCCCACTTAACAACCCTCCCCCATTTAGTCAAGAACGTATCACTCCACCCCTATTCTTCATAAGACGTTTAGTTTATTTAAAATTTAATATTAGTAATTTTTTAAGCATAGCCGTTCGTATAAACTATTTGTTGTTTTTGTGTGTTTGAATACATAAAATATATTATCCAAACTAAACACGTTTTTAATAAATGTGTCTGTTTTCAGGTGAGTGTTGGGGTTGATCTGCCTTTAAAGTTCTTCTACAATGTAAGTTTTAAACCTTGCCTTTTAGATGATTTAAGACTTTTATTAGTTAAGGATGCGCAATAAAAATGAGGATCCAGAGGATGGCAATCCAAAAACACCCCGTTATGAATAGTGTTACTGTGCAATTTAATGTTTTAATGAAAGCTACCATATTCTTCAGAACACGTTAGAAACCGATGGTGCAAATACACTTAGATAATACACTTTGAAAACACAGTACGTTTATTTCACAAATGTTGATCGAATCGTCCTTTATGATCCGTTCGGCATCATGTAGGTTAGATTATATGGTCCATACAGAAATGTATCACATAAAAGCAGCCTTGTTTGATTTGAAAACTCTTGTAAAGACAGTAAAAACGCTAGTATCAAGGTTTACGCATGGTTCTTTAGCCTTTACTTTATCGAAAATATATAGTGTTTTTATGTCCTGTAGACTAGGAACATCGTTCATACTTAAACTTCATGTGTTTTTGACACCAGTACATTTTTAAATGAAATATTAATTATGTATATCAGCCAGGTCGGAACGGGTAATTGATAGCGCCTTCAAATCACTAACGGCAATACCCGCATTACAGTCATGTGTCTGTATCACCGTCTGCGCCGCGCAACCTCTCTGCTACTAACAACAGAGTCGGCCTGTTGAAATTGCGAATCAACACTTGATGTTAGAGTGGAGATCTAGGCTTGAAAATGGAAAAAATTATTTTGTTATGGGTTAATAAGAAATGTAGGATTTATGGTTAATCGTCAGGGTTTTCATATTTAAACATTACCTTTCCTGAGATACCGCTGAGAACTTTTGACTTTTCAAATTCAAACCTTGCAAAAATATGTTTCACGTAAGAATAACTTGTCAAACGTGTTGTTATTGTTTCTTTTGCAAATAAAGATTAGTTTTGTTGTCCGTTGATTAGCTGGTGAAAGGCCTCGACTTTTAAGCATTTGTATTGGTTTTTCAGTTTTTAAAATGGATCAATTTATGTTTCATTTTTTTACTCTAGGGTAAATTGTTAATTATGAATATAGCATAATAATTAGAGTTATTGATTGAGTACAATTGTAACTGTTATTTGTTTGAAGTTTGTTGTTGATTTTGTTGACTTTCTGTGGTTGAAATAATTATTATAGCGGACGTTTACTATCATGATTGTTGTTGTTGTGAACGATAAGACCACGACGTTTCGGTATTTAAATTCCGACTCCGTCTTCAAATTAAAAGACCTTAAACGTGACACACAATATTTTTTGAATTATTAGCGGATAACTTAAGCTAGCTCGTTAATTTTGTGTTCTTGTAATATATTTTAGGTTACTTTTCGCCTAAAGGAAACTCAGATTCCAGATCCTTAGATTTTACTGATAAGTGAAGATTACGAAAAGTATCATTAAGCAATCCATTTTTCTTACACTGATGTCAAACTATGCTTCTGGGTGCTGGCTCATTAATCCAAATTTAAAGTAAAATTCAACAATAACTGTTACAAGTACAATGTTCCATACCATAATTTGTGTCTGTGGGTAAGGTACGGCCGGCTATCTGACGCTAGATTAGATTCCCTTAGAAAGTGGAGCATTTGTCTTGGCCAGAATCCATCGCTCTTTTTGACAGCGGCTTCTACCGGGAGAAATAAGCACGTACAATAATGTGACGTGAGAAATGAAACTCGTCCAGGAGAGACTTGGGTAACAAATAGGCGATGCTGATTTGTTGTTTGTCTGCTTTAAGGGTGCGTCTCAGTTGCGCGGCGACGCTCAATGCTAGCCTCAAAGTAATTAGCGCAAGCTGACCAGTCACCAACCATCAAATAACCTTTATTTTTCTTTATTGTATTGTATAACATCTAGCCAAGCAGAAACACAATCTGTACAAAAGCTATACACAAGAAAAAACAAACAAATAGAGAAATCAAGGATGTCCACTGCCAGGCGCCAGACATCCCATTGGCTGGCTCAGAACAGCGGACGACCAATCACAGGCGTGAACCAGACTGATACCTATTCATACAAAAGGAAATTTCTTCAGGATTTTATGATTTAATAAGGTTTTCCTATTAACGGAGTTAAAATGTTGTCTTTGTATTTGTTTGATAGTAATTTTAACACATCTGTCTAATTTGCAAATAAAATTATAACACGTAACACTTTTGCGATTTTTAAAACTTTGTTTATATCCGTCAAAGTTACTTAATTCTGAGCAGTTTAGGAAGATAAAATAACGTTTCGTAGAGTTGTAGCGATAATAACACTCTTAAAATAAGAATAAATATAACTTTACAAAAATTTAACATTCTCAACTGTATTTTAATTATGTCACGACTACAATAGGTAATTATATCATTCATATTAGCCCTAGGATAGTATTCAACAATTAATGGGTATTACCTTTGTTACTATCCTCTTTTGTCGAAGGACGACGCGTTTCAACCTAATCACGCCATAATCATGTCTTCATCCGCCAGTTGGCTTCGTCTTCACATTAAAACTTCCACATAAGTACATGACACACACGAACGTCGACGAATAAACGAAATAAATTAAAACAAACACAATAAATACAAAACATCGAGCCGGCTCACGAACAAACTCCCGTCACATTTTGATGTACTTTATGTGGAAGTTTTAATGTGAAGACAAAGCCAACTGGCGGATGAAGACATGATTATGGCGTGATTAGGTTGAAACGCGTCGTCCTTCGACAAAAAGATAATAGTAAAACAATACCATTAACAATACGTAATTTATTCCAAACAACAATAATAATCCGTGAAAATTTTAAGTAAACTAGGAATCAACTCGAATCGATTTGTTATTACAGATGTAACAGTACTCGTAGCTTCATGTCTCGTATCGAAACCTTTCAATTTGTAATTTCAAATAAAATAATTACAAAACACTGCTTAATAGACTGATGAAGAACTAATGAAGAGTAGGCTGTGTCCTGGAGCATCTTGTAGTTGATAATTAGCAAAGTTTGTGAGACAGGAAAGTTTACATCAAGTAGTGGAAGGAGCGGCCAGCAAGCTTCGGTTCAGGATATACTCTAGTAGTACCATCATAGTTCAAAACTATTTAAGTGGTACTTCAAACTGTATTTCACTGAAATATACAGAAATAGTGATGTTGTAGAACACAAAGTTGTTCGTATTTTACTGGAAAATACGCTGAAAAAAGACTTGTTTTATTATAAGTGGCGTCGTTTTGAGTGAATTGTGTGTGACAAAAACAAAGTTATTCAGAAAGAATGTCCTACTTTCTTCTTCTGTAACCTTTATAGTATGAGTGCTTCATGAATAATTTACATGTCGTTGAAAAGAGAGTTTTCAAAGTTTTTTATATACTGGGAAGTAATTTCGGCTTTTAATTACCAACAAAATGGCTGCCCATTCAAAAAAAGATATTTTGCGTTCTTGAATTTTCAAAAAGCCAGTCAGTTCAGTTTAGCGAGTTTCGTCGTAGATTTGTGATTTCCTCCTAGGTTTTTGCCGAGCAGTTAAGGGAGGACATGGTGAGCATTTATAGAAGTGTAACAATGAAAACAAACTTTGAAAAGTGCTCTTTTTACTAGTATTAAACTTATGTATATTTAAGTAATAACAAACGAAAGAGATGTTTGAAAGTAGGACATTCTTTTTGAATAACCCTGTATATTTCACTCAAATATACAGGAATAGTGATTTTATAGTACACAAAGTTGTTCGTATTTTGCTGGAAAATACGCGGAAATAAGACTTGTTTTATTGTAACTGGCATTGATTTGAGTGAATTGTGTTTGACAAAATATATTAATCAAAATATACACTATTCATTAAATTCAGTAATCCTTGAACATATGGGTTTGAACCCTACCACCTTTAAATTTGTTAGGACGTGTTAAAAAATTAAAAATAACATAATAAAGTACGACTGCCAATAAATCGTACTGAAAAATTAATAAAATAGGGTAACATACAACATTTAAAGTTTTACAGTTATTTGGTGGCATCTATCTTTTCTAATGAAATACTCAATTCTCAGAGGAAACAATTATTAATCATTGTTATATTAATAAATTACTAATGATAGATTATCTTTGAAATATACATGTAGAATACATAATCTAGAAAATGAAAATGAGATGATCCAAATAATCATACAATGAATTTATCTTCACCAAGACACATCAATTCGTTTATCAACAAATTTAAGGTTGTCGTGACTGACAGGGGAAGTTTAATATATTGAGTTGGTTCTTGATATTGAAGTGTGAAGGATTGAATGCGATGATGGATGACACTTTCATCAATCATTCAAACTATCGAGACTGAATATTATCCAAAAATGATACATTTATGAATTAAATAATGGCCTGATTTTTTGCAAAGTTTTAAGATAGTTTGATCATAACTTATTTGAACAAGAGCTCTTATAGCTGTCGCATTCTGTTGGTAACTATCATAATCTAGTGGTAACATAATAGTAGAACTTAGATCTAAATATACTTAATAATGCACGTTTTTTTCTTCATATGCTAGAACCTTAAAATATCATTATTCTTAAAAGGTCGTTAACACCAAAACGCTAAATTCTGTTCAGTTTCCAATGATGAACATGTAACTTGTATAAAGCGATAAAGGCACAGTTTTTCTTGTTTAAAGAGGCGAATACAAGTTCTCTCTAATACTCAGCATTGACCTTTACCTAGCGTCACCGTAAAGTCACTTAACAAATTGTTAGTGGTGGCAACGGGGATCCAAGCTCTGAGTCATGAGCTGCAGAGTCACGCGCGAAACTAATCCGCCACGAGTCCAATTAATTGTAATAGATATTTAAGAGCACTAATCATTTAAGAGTAACTCCGTGAGTAGCTCCTCCATCTCGTGACCCCTTGGTATTAAAAATCCGCGTCACTCATTTCAGCGGCGCTTTAGCGCTTAGCTGCGTGTTGGCCTGGGTTTATACATATATTGGTTGTCTACTCAACCGGTTTATACAACCCTCAAATTAGTCGCCTCTGGTGAGGCGTCTCTCTTCGCTTGACTTGCTTCTTTAGTCCGCTGCCAGGTATCATATTGCTCGGTGACCCGTTTCATACCTCTCTAAACCTGCATTTATTACTTCCCAACACAAATCATCCTTTCTCGACCTTTCGAGCATTTTTTTAAATTTGTAACGGGAAGTAATTTACACCAGAATTGTCCTTTAAGAGGGCGTTTCACTCTGATACTCGGTGTGTGCTGTTTTTGGCTTCCCTACACCTCCTGAGTCAAAATAGGAAAACTGTCTAGGCCTATGTAAATACTACTATATATATTTGTGTGTGCATTTTTGTATATTTGTTTGTGCACTCCGCATTTTCTATCTAAATGTCGTAAAATTTAGTACAATTGATTTTCATGAAACATAGTATAAAAATGTATATATTACCGTAGCAATCATGTGTACCGAAAACTATTAATATTCATTCAGCTAGACCAAGATGGCGGTGTAAAATAGTTTTTCACCGCCATCTTGGTTTGGCTGATCAATTTTGTTGACTTTGAGTACACTTGTGAAGTTCGGTAACATAAAGTATGTTCATGCAAAGTTTCGTTAAAATTATATCATTAAGTATTTTGCTGGTTAACAAACTTAACGTAAATATTTACAAAAAAAACATTTGTACTACACTCTAAAAAATTGAAGGTCACTCAGCAAAAGTCAAATTTCGCTTTTTTGGGTGTTGAAACTCAGTCGCTCTCATCAAGAGTGGCTTGATTTTCACTCTTTTGGGAGTGGGTTTCACTCTTTCATATTTGGAGTGTAGTCACATGTCAAATTAGATATCATCTACTAACAAACCAATCATTTATTAAAGCTTTGTCCCCTTGAACGAGTTCATACAATAACTAACCAGAGAAAGAATTAAAGATAAAAACAAACACTTCAAGCCGTTAAAAAAGGTTTTCCATTCGCGTATACGAGAGAAAGTAACACAAAATCAGCTGTTAGTAGATTTTCCTTCGCAAGGAACGCAGTTCAGTTTCAATCTTCTAAAACCCAACTACTGATGGAAAAGTAGGGATCAGAGATGTAGTAATTTAGAGATAAAAAGCAGGTGGCAGGTGCGAGAGTTCCAATCCAATAACAAAGTTGGCAACTCGACTCTGAGTCAAAGTTGGTGTTTACATAACTGCTACTTTTCCCGCCTCTGTGAGTCGAACCATCCGAATAAATCTGTCCCTAGGCGGGGTTTCTATTTAGATATTCAATGGTTAAAAACAATTTCGGAAGAAGTCTTAAACAGATTATTCGTGTTAAGTTTACTGGCTGGGAGTTCCCTCGCTTCGTCTCGGGGCTTTATTGACAAGGCTGTGTGTATATTTAAAGAAAATTGCAAATTTAAAGTAAACCCAAAAAGTAATTTCCTATATATATCTTAGAAAAACTATTTAGTTTACCTGTTAGTTCACCTTTCTTATAAGTGTTGTAACCTTGTGAGAGATTCATAGTTACTCCCGCCGTTCCACATGTTTTTAGAGCTCCTTTGCTTTCTTGCAATTTATTTTTAGGATGTTATATGGATTCAAATGTAGCTAAAGACACACTGCGTGATTAGCTTAACCCTCAAACAAAGGTTCATTGCCATGTTTCAGCCGGTTTTGACAGCGGTCCAAAATGCCTAAATAACATTTTCAGAGTCCACTTTGGTCCCTTGCCATTTATTTTGTGAATGTTGTATGGATACGAAATATAGCTAAGACACTGCGTTATTAGCTAAACCACAGAAACGGTTTCACTTGCCAAAGCTTCAACCGAGGTTTATTTGAAACCGGTTTCATTGCTTGCAAGAGGTACAAGGTATATAAACACTAAATAACCAAAAAAAGCGATGGATTCATTGCAATGTACAGAAAGTCTTATTTTATTTATATAGATTGATTAAAGTGAAAAGGTAAATGTTTTCTTGTTTAACAGGCGAAGTTAGGACTACGAAGTCCTTTGTACCTCCACCTCAGCCTTTACCTAGCGTCACCGTATATTTTTAAGTGGTAACTGCGGGGAACGAACCTGCACCAGCGTAGCGATGAGCTCAGGTTCGCAGGCGATACAATCTGCGGATCTGCTTCAAATAGTGCAAATTTCAGGGTTTGATATGTTATTAAAGTAGTATATCCCGAAACATTGTGTTCTTCTTCTTCACTAAAAGACGATGGAATTATGGGATGTGAGGGCACCGGTAGTACTAAAATTTAAACACAAATTTCTATACAGTAACCCCTTATTTAAAGGTCATACAACCCAAAACCATCGATGTCTACGACAAAATCTTCGGCGATCTGTTTCCAAATGGCATTTCGATTTGTACAAAGATTTGTTGAGCATAATATTGCTTGGGTGCGGTTATAATAATAATAATAAATACTATTGCGGTTTCAGGATAGAAAAATGTTTAAAATTACTTTTCAAATTAGAGCTACAAAATACAAGGCGCGTTAAAAATGTTAATTAGTGACATTTACTATAAAACATTTTTTCACAAATTATTTTCCTAAGTAATTTATTTTATCTTTAACCATTATTTCAATTCAATTTATATGAAAAGTAAGTACTTTATGCAAAACTAAAGGTTGATAGGAAGTATATTAAATTTAAATTTTACACGTACGCTGTTTATCCGTCTCGTATCTAAATACATTTCGACGCACCAGTTTCTACACTGATCGTAAAAAAAATTACTAAACAGATTTATTTTAGAAAATTTAATTAACCTAGTCTGTTTGTAAGAACAGCTGATCGACCGGTTCTGTTTGCCCTCCACTTGAACCCTTAACGAGTTTCGGTCCGGGGTTTGGTAATCACTTTAAAAGTGTTTGCCTGTTGTTTGAAAATAACTAGTTTGTTATATGAAAAAATACTAACCTTAAGGCATACTATATCATCCTTATGCACAATTTCATTACAAACTATGAGCTCACTTTATCCTTTCCTAATCGTCGTTATGCTAACATATACAAAAATATTTTACGAACATTTATTTTTTACCTATTTATATTGTATGGAAAGATACGACCATAAATTTGCTAGCACTATATAAAGCCTTTATTTAGCGGATCAGCGGATTGGTATCGAACGCGACTTGGAGCTATCCTCCCGGTGGCGCGGGTTCGATCCCACCCACGGACCATACATTTGTAATGTGATAATTCAGCCGCTTAAATTCGATTGACTGGTGAGAGGGGCATTCTAACTTCATCTCGTTAAAACAAGACAAACTTTGCTATTTTTATTTAGAGGGCAAACTTGTGAATTGAAAACAAATAAAACTGAAAAATATACCCAATTTGACCAAGAATTTTACACCCCTATCCAGAAAACAACGGAATAACAAACTGTCATTCACGAAAAAAAAATCTACTAAAACTACCGTACATTTTACCTGCGATTTTTGTACGGTTTCAGCCGTTCAAAACTTATATAACCTGAACTACAAAACGTTAAGCGCTGCTCAATACAACATTATTATGCTTGACAAATGCCTTAAATTCAGGATATTCAGGGCCTTAACTAGATAATCTTCAACAGAGATTGAAGTGCGAGCCAGCACTTTCCATTAAGTGTGCGAACTTTGTTAATAACAACTAAATAACAAGTTGTTCGAGTACACAATCAACTTGATGATTAATATACAAGGTTAGTCTAGCAGATTAATCAATGTTCTTGTAGCATTAATCTAGGTCTTCCGGTTCACACCGCGTCAAAACATCATAGTAGTTAGCTTGGGATATTTATGTCTTCGATGTGGAGAACCATGTCAGTCACTGGTTGGCTGAATCTTAGCTACTTGCTGGCTGCTGTCCTATTGGTGGGAATAGTGTGTAGCTCAGTTTCAGCCAACCAGTGAGTGAAGATGGTACTTCACAGCGAGGCTGAAATGTCTCATGCTAATTATTATGTTTTGACGTGGTGTGAACGGGAATGACTAAATTATAGTTGTGACACCGGCCGCGAAAGCTTCAGAGTGAAGTTTATTGTAGCCTTGATTGTTGGCCTGCGTCCGTGGCTCAGTGGGTAGAGTCACGGCTTGCAAAGCGCAAGGTCGCGGGTTCGATTCCCGGCGCAGGCACAAGGGTTTGGACAACTTTTCCTCAAAGCATTTTGTGATGCCCGCCCACCCTAGGTTAAGTAACACTTTAAAATGTCATTGGCGTAGACAGTACGAAAAAACTGAAACGACTTCTTAGTAAATTAAAATCACATCGTGCGCGAAATAATGTATTTTTCTAACCACACTCCCCACAGAATCAGCGTCTTGTGGCAAGTTTTTACTTTGAGGGATTTTTTCTAAATAAGTTTCACTTTCTACCGGTGCAGAATGTTGAAAAGCTCATCGCCGAGTATCGAGCGTCGTTTACACTGCTGTCTGCTCACTTCTGTTGGGTGCTGTGGAGAGGTGGGGATGATGGTGGGGTGGGGGTGGATATGACGTCACGAATGCGGACACTTGTTGCTATAGTACCTGGTGACCTCATCATCTCACACGTCACACGCACGCACACACACGTTCTTGACATTATTGAACACGCTTTGCTCACTTTGTGACGTGAACATTCTGTTTTGTACTGGAGAACATTCACTTTTATTAATTATTTCGCCCTTCCGCTATATCTCAAAGGCACTGGGGTACATTCACTATCAATATCACTATTGAGATGCCGACCACTCTCATGAGGGTATTTTAAGGCAAATATGTGGTGGTGTGATGAGTGGTTGTAATGAGTTATGAGGTGTAGTCTTGTTACAAACTAAGGCCGACTCATCCATAGAATGGGTCATTAATTAATAGCCCAACGACCAACGAAAATACAAGGACCAACGGCTTAACGTAACTTCCGAACCACCATTGGAATGATGTGATAGTGTCAGGAGTAGTTTCGGATCATTCCACCTATTCCAAAACTCGAATTTAGATGATTACAGTATTATAAAGTCGAATTTACCTTGAATTTTAAACTCAAATTAAATAGCTTGAACAAAATATAACGTTTTGAATCTTTTGGCATGATTTATTTTATCAGACTATACAATATTTCATTTACTACGTCTCTAAGCAAGCTAACTTAATTTGGCTAAAATACGTACTTTAGGGAACTATATAAGGGTATTTGAACTATACATAGTTATTATAAATAATGAACCCATTTTTAAAAATTCGTATTTGTCAAAGTACAATGCTGCATGAATAGTTTTACACCAATGAAAAGATGAAGTTTCAAAGCTTTTTAAGTGTATATTACAAGTGTACAATGTGGCCTTCGGCTGCTGCACGGCAAATATCTACGCAGAAGGCCAACTCATCCCTATAGTATTAAGTTTAATACCAGTATACATGTATGTAAAACTTAAAGAAACAAAGAAAGTAATTTATCCATTGTTTATGTTTAAAATGTTGTACCAAAAAGCTGATCGCAAGAAGGCGACAAAGATTCCGAACACAAAATGTGCAAATTTAGTTCAATATAATGATTTCTCACCAGATATAAGATCCGATAACCCATTTTATTGATAGCCACCACAGTAACGCATATAATCTTGACGTGTAAACACGCTAGTTTACTGTTCATTACGGAACAGCTGTCTGATACATCAGGTTCACAACGGAACTCATGTTGTAGTGCTTAGTGATAAATAGCGACACAGGCTTAATGTGCCATACATTCACACATTGCCAGCTCAGATTATATCTGTATCACTATATATAGATTGTATATCAGATGAGTGTTTTGTCACTATTGAACTGATATGTACAGTGAAGCAGAACAATCTTGACGTGTAAACACGCTAGTTTACTGTTCATTACGGAACAGCTGTCTGATACATCAGGTTCACAACGGAACTCATGTTGTAGTGCTTAGTGATAAATAGCGACACAGGCTTAATGTGCCTACATTCACACATTGCCAGCTCAGATTATATCTGTATCACTATATATAGATTGTATATCAGATGAGTGTTTTGTCACTGTTGAACTGATATGTACAGTGAAGCAGAACAATCTTGACGTATAAACATGCTAGTTTACTGTTCATTACGGAACAGCTGTCTGATACATCAGGTTCACAACGGAACTCATGTTGTAGTGCTTAGTGATAAATAGCGACACAGGCTTAATGTAAGCCTACATTCACACATTGCCAGCTCAGATTATATCTGTATCACTATATAGATTGTATATCAGATAAGTGTTTTGTCACTATTGAACTGATATGTACAGTGAAGCAGAACAATCTTGACGTGTAAACACGCTAGTTTACTGTTCATTACGGAACAGCTGTCTGATACATCAGGTTCACAACGGAACTCATGTTGTAGTGCTTAGTGATAAATAGCGACACAGGCTTAATGTAAGCCTACATTCACACATTGCCAGCTCAGATTATATCTGTATCACTATATATAGATTGTATATCAGATGAGTGTTTTGTCACTATTGAACTGATATGTACAGTGAAGCAGAACAATCTTGACGTGTAAACACGCTAGTTTACTGTACATTACGGAACAGCTGTCTGATACATCAGGTTCACAACGGAACTCATGTTGTAGTGCTTAGTGATAAATAGCGACACAGGCTTAATGTAGCCTACATTCACACATTGCTCAGATTATATCTGTATCACTATATATAGATTGTATATCAGATGAGTGTTTTGTCACTATTGAACTGATATGTACAGTGAAGCAGAACAATCTTGACGTGTAAACACGCTAGTTTACTGTACATTACGGAACAGCTGTCTGATACATCAGGTTCACAACGGAACTCATGTTGTAGTGCTTAGTGATAAATAGCGACACAGGCTTAATGTAAGCCTACATTCACACATTGCCAGCTCAGATTATATCTGTATCACTATATATAGATTGTATATCAGATGAGTGTTTTGTCACTATTGAACTGATATGTACAGTGAAGCAGAACAATCTTGACGTGTAAACACGCTAGTTTACTGTTCATTACGGAACAGCTGTCTGATACATCAGGTTCACAACGGAACTCATGTTGTAGTGCTTAGTGATAAATAGCGACACAGGCTTAATATAAGCCTACATTCACACATTGCCAGCTCAGATTATATCTGTATCACTATATATAGATTGTATATCAGATGAGTGTTTTGTCACTATTGAACTGATATGTACAGTGAAGCAGAACAATCTTGACGTGTAAACACGCTAGTTTACTGTTCATTACGGAACAGCTGTCTGATACATCAGGTTCACAACGGAACTCATGTTGTAGTGCTTAGTGATAAATAGCGACACAGGCTTAATGTAAGCCTACATTCACACATTGCCAGCTCAGATTATATCTGTATCACTATATATAGATTGTATATCAGATGAGTGTTTTGTCACTATTGAACTGATATGTACAGTGAAGCAGAACAATCTTGACGTGTAAACACGCTAGTTTACTGTACATTACGAACAGCTGTCTGATACATCAGGTTCACAACGGAACTCATGTTGTAGTGCTTAGTGATAAATAGCGACACAGGCTTAATGTAAGCCTACATTCACATTGCCAGCTCAGATTATATCTGTATCACTATATATAGATTGTATATCAGATGAGTGTTTTGTCACTATTGAACTGATATGTACAGTGAAGCAGAACAATCTTGACGTGTAAACACGCTAGTTTACTGTTCATTACGGAACAGCTGTCTGATACATCAGGTTCACAACGGAACTCATGTTGTAGTGCTTAGTGATAAATAGCGACACAGGCTTAATGTAAGCCTACATTCACACATTGCCAGCTCAGATTATATCTGTATCACTATATATAGATTGTATATCAGATGAGTGTTTTGTCACTATTGAACTGATATGTACAGTGAAGCAGAACAATCTTGACGTGTAAACACGCTAGTTTACTGTTCATTACGGAACAGCTGTCTGATACATCAGGTTCACAACGGAACTCATGTTGTAGTGCTTAGTGATAAATAGCGACACAGGCTTAATGTAAGCCTACATTCATTGCCAGCTCAGATTATATCTGTATCACTATATATAGATTGTATATCAGATGAGTGTTTTGTCACTATTGAACTGATATGTACAGTGAAGCAGAACAATCTTGACGTGTAAACACGCTAGTTTACTGTTCATTACAGAACAGCTGTCTGATACATCAGGTTCACAACGGAACTCATGTTGTAGTGCTTAGTGATAAATAGCGACACAGGCTTAATGTAAGCTTCACACATTGCCAGCTCAGATTATATCTGTATCACTATATATAGATTGTATATCAGATGAGTGTTTTGTCACTATTGAACTGATATGTACAGTGAAGCAGAACAATCTTGACGTGTAAACACGCTAGTTTACTGTTCATTACAGAACAGCTGTCTGATACATCAGGTTCACAACGGAACTCATGTTGTAGTTTTATAAATAGCGACACAGGCTTAATGTAAGCTTCACATTCACACATTGCCAGCTCAGATCTGTATCACTATATATAGATTGTATATCAGATGAGTGTTTTGTCACTATTGAACTGATATGTACAGTGAAGCAGAACAATCTTGACGTGTAAACACGCTAGTTTACTGTACATTACAGAACAGCTGTCTGATACATCAGGTTCACAACGGAACTCATGTTGTAGTGCTTAGTGATAAATAGCGACACAGGCTTAATGTAAGCCTACATTCACACATTGCCAGCTCAGATTATATCTGTATCACTATATATAGATTGTATTCAGTGTAAAAAAGTCTGTGAATGCTTTGATATTAGTGTTTACATTACTGAATTGCAATTCAACATTATTTCATGACAATGAGACTACTGCAGTATATTCTGAACTGGAACTTGCTAGCCGCCGATTCAGTTACTTGATAAAAACTTTCCTGCCTCACAAACTTTGCTAATTATCAACTACAAGTTGCTTTAGGATATAACGAACTAAGATAATAAGCCGTTTTTTTAACAATAATAGTTAATTCAAAGAATTTTTTTCTTTTCACCGAAGCGCAGCTATAAGTGCTAGCGTGCACTACTAGCGAATTTTAATAACGGAGTAGGTTTACACCGGAAATGCACTTTACGTTCTTTAAAAGAACACGACCTTTCGGGATCTGGAATCTGCTCCCGTTTTCAGGTGATAAGCAAAAACTTCTTCATCAGATTCCAGATCCCGAAACGTTGTGTTCTTGTTATTCACTCAAAAACAATGGGAAATGTCGGAAATAATATTGCAACACCAGAAATCGTACCCGCGCCATCAACGAGTTTCATAGAAAGAATGGATTTTTCTGGTTAGCAAACTTAACCTAGAGATTAAAACGAGGAACATTTCTACTGAATTTCATGAAAATCTGAGGAAATGTTCATTGATCATATGTCTGTATAAGTGTATATGTTATTTTGCGTTTTGACTAAGGAAGTGTTGGGAATTTTAAAACTGCACATCATTTCGTTCTGCGATGTTTAGTTCTCTCTAGCTATAGACACGAAAAGGTGCATTTCTTATGGAAGTCGCAAATAATTCAAAATATTTCACAATTAAAATATTCCATGGTAACATCAGCACCTCTGAGTGAAACGTACATCTAGTGTCGAGAACTCACTGCTAATGAAATCTCAGCAGGCAATCTCAGGGCATGACAGTCACAGAGCTGGGGAAATTGCATGACGTTAACAGTGCGCTTGCAAGCTAACTAACCGTGAAACTGAACTTGCAATAACTGAGCATGCAATATATCATGTCGACAACATGTTGCGTGCAGTATGGCATGTTGGCAACAAGTTATATCTTCCAGTATGTCATGTTAGCAACGAGGTTCGCGGTTAGCTTGGATGTTGGGGACGTTACGCTACACTCTAAATGTGAAAGAGTGAAAACCACCCCCAAAAGAGTAAAAATCGAGCCACTCTTTAGTGAGAGTGGCTGTTCTGAGTGACTTTCACTCCTTCATTTTTTTAGTGTTACGTTGTAGGTTTTATTATCGAATATCCTCGGAAAAATGGAGATTTTATTTCTATTCCATACAGAACGAAACACTTTAGCAGTTTTGAGCTACCCAACTGCTCCCAAGTCAAAAGGCTAAATTTTATAAATACACGTAACTGTGAATGTCTACAAATGATATAGTTTTGTCCGATTTTCAGTAAATTTGATTCAATTTTTCCTTTGTAAATCACTAGGTTAAATTTGCTGTTTGCTACCCAACGAAATTGGTCTCCTCTCCAAACGGGCTTTTATGCTTCAGAACCTGTATTTACGACCCAATTTTGAATTTATTTAGTACAAATATGCAAGACACCGTACCTAGCACCTGAATCAAAAATCAATATAATCCGAAAATCAAAATAATCTTTGGCTAATGGTCCTTGTAATGAACTATGTTCTTGATTTACCTAATCTACAAGAGCTTGAGGGGTTTTTGTCGACAAATGAGGGCGAACTCAGCAAACTTGGGTCCCGTAGGAATTCTACTTCTATAAGTAAATGCAATAGTTAGCGTAGTGTAGAGGTCTCACCTTTAAGATTAAACATAATGTATTTTCCATAAATGTACTTTTTTGTTTTATTAATTCATTTAAGCACTCGTATGGTGCGCATTTAACTCACTTGAATTCAATATAGTTAAACGGTACTGTAAAATAGAGCCAATGTATTATTTTAATTATTTAATGAATGTTAGTAATGGCACAATCTCACATGCAGTGTGTAGTAAATCTGTCTCACTTCTGCAGTCGAGGCAATCAAAGCTGACTGCATTGCAGGTTATACAACTTTGTAGGCCAGGAGCTGATTCTCAAGGTATATTTGTAGCAAGAAGTGTTTTCTACTGTGCAGTTTTTAAGGAATTTTAGAGAAACAACCACAGTTGAATGCGTATCTACTAAAGGTTTATTTGGAAATCACACCCTAGTTTGAAACGTCAGAAAATATACGTTATACAAAACTTGAGCAGACTTTTAACACTCTGTACTTTGTTAGGTTGTACGGAAAGGGAAATTTGTACGGTTTTCGTTAGAGATTTAAGTAGTAAAGGAATGTTTTAACATTTCTGTGGGCTTCTACAAGTACGAGAGCTAAACAGATATTTTTATAGTCCCTTTGATTTGGCATATTTTGTACGTATTGTCAAAACATAGAACTTGTTACTTCCATGAGTTAATCGTCCCCGGAATATCACCAAAGCTTAACTACTGAATATTAAAAGAGTGAGAAAGAATAATTCGTCTTCCATTAAAAGCACTTAGCCCGGCTTCAACCTTGAGCTTCTACTTTACTGTAATTATCTGTCACAATCGACTCTGTTGCAGTGAATAATGTTTTGCCACTGTATTAGCATTATGTAGTTATCGAATATCCTTTGGAAAAATGAGATATTCATGCCGTCAGCATGGTACCTAGACCTGGGACCATAAAATGAGCACCGATCCTGACCCCAGAACACGTTTTGAGCATTTTACAAGACTTTATATACATTCATTTATATTATCTTACTCTTACTGGACGCATTTTTGACCGATCATTAACGAAATTCGGTACAAATATTCATTTGTAAATATCTGTATTACCAACAAAATCGGGCCGGAAGTACCCTTGAGGGGAGTTTGGTCCAAAAATGTGTTTTAATGATCTAAAAAAACACATTAATCCGATTTTGGTAAAATTTAAGATATATTTTGATAGTATCCATCAAGTTACCAAAAATGTTGAAAATTCATTGAGTCGTTCAAAATGGCGGTCAAAAAGGGATTTTCGCTGTAACAACGTTATTAGTGGTCCGATTTCAATTGAATTTAAAATACGCTTTACCTTAACAATATTTATCAACACTTGCAGTTAAAGAACACATACGTCTGAAACCGAACATTTTCCAAAAGGTTTATTTTTAAATAAGTAGCTTATATAAAAGGTAATATTATAATCTAATTTTTAATTTTCTTGTGTAATACCTTTATGGTTAAGAATGTTTGAATTTTATTATTGAGAAACTGGTTTTAATCAAATAGTTGACGATGAAAAGTAATAATTTGTTTTATGTTTCAGGTGAGTCCTATAAAAGGTTTTCACATACGTAAGTCTAAATTCATATATTTTAATCCCACTGTATTTGAAACCGCTGTATTTAACAACGAAATTATGCCATTGTCTAGAATAAAATAATCCTTTACAAAAAAACGTTTACTAGTGTAAGTTGCGTTAGAATTAATCAATAAACAATCAAACAATGTTGAAAGCGTATTAAGCAAACACTGAATTTGAAACAAAGTAATTCACCTAATGAAATAACCAATTTCAAGATGTAGGTGTACGTCTTTTAATGGCAACCAGTTAAGTTAAGAAAATTGAAAAAGAAAGAATTGATTTAAATTTACAATGTGTATAGTAATTTTTAAATATACTAAAGTCTAATAAGTATCGTGGCCAAAGTTTGATGTCCAAAATTCGCGTGAACTTAAATCGTTAAAATATGTCGATATGTATTATTTCAATTAGTCATAACAATTAATTAAATTACATTGATACACCCTTACATTAAGAGTAATATGCTCGGTTTCCGAAATCCATACAGGTGAATCCACAAAAATTATTTTAAAATGTAATAAAATAAAAAGAAATATTACAAAGTAACATTATCAAAAAGGATTTATAGAGAAATACATGAAAACGAATCCAAGGTATATCCGAAAGCGGGCGCTTTAACGTTGTACAACTCGTGTAACGTAGTTCCTTTGACAAAAGCACACTCTGTCGAGGGACGAGAGAGCGCTTGAGGCGAAGTTCTGTGAGCTAAGCTCATGTGCCCGAGTGAGAAGTAAGCGCGGGTAGAGTGCAGGCCAGCGCTACCTGTGAGCGCGAGCGGCAACTAAGTGAAACATTGGTCGACACAGAAACGTGCCCTTAATATTTCAGTTTCTGCACCAACGTGAACTGTGATAGATTTGAGAAACCAACTACTCCTAAGGAAAATATGGTATAAACGATTCGGTGATAAAGTTTTGTTTATTAATTTTTTATGAGTAATGAGGTGTAGTCTTGTTGAAAACTATAGATGACAGTTTCCTAGATTGGGTAGTCCAACGACCCACGGCTTAAAATGACTTTAAAAAATTAATTTCGATGATTAAATTAAATTCCATTGGTGAGAAAAGTCGACCCAACGCTTTAATTTGGTTACATGATTTTGGGCAAACGTCTTATTTACATATAAGAATCTTTCTACTGCGTTATTCAAATGGAAAATAGCTAGGAATTGTTTCCAAAATTGGTACTTCCAGTCATTTTTTGTATTTCGTTTGATTGGAAATCAGTATGTTGATATCTGGTATTTTCCTTGACTCCTTCTAAACCTCGTCATGATGGTAAAATTGTGTTAAAATAAATTTATATTTTCACAAGAAACTCTATAGTCTGGAGGTTAGAAAATGTCATATTATGAGCAAACAACGGATAAGTGTCAAATATTTTAAAATAGAAAAAAATTATAGATATTAAATAAATCAATTCAAAGGAAGTGTTCTTAGACCAAACTATTTTGTGTTTCATACAATACGTGACGAATATTTACAGTGGAAAGTTTTACTCTAAAGAGGATTCAGTTCGTCGAAAGGTAAAAAAAACGAAACACGTTGATTCGCAATACTCATCGCGAAGGTTTAGTGTTCATATCATGTCTCTATAACTAATACACCTGCTAGGTACCTTATCATAGGGCTTAATTTTCCTCAAGAATATAGTTAAAATAAGTTGTGTAGATAGTGGCGCTACCTGTGCAAATAACTGAGTTACTACAAGAAATCCGGCTGAAAACAGCACTTCAATGATCAATACAGCATTCACAGCTGGTTCAGCGTTTCACCGTTAGATAGAGCAAGCTTCCCAAAACACTCAACGAGTTTGTCACCCAAAAGCATTTAATTTCAGACTAAGAGGTTTTTCATAAAATACTTGGATTCCTGTTTGCTTTAAGTTTATTTTGCTTAGAATACATTGTGAGTTCTGTTTTAGCCAAATTTTACGGTGGATTTAAAATTAAATGGCATACATCAAAATGTGCACATATATAAGCCAAAGATTATTTTGTAACAGGTAGATATTGCAAATATGCGTTATGGCTGAGGCAGTAAAATCAACTTTGTTGCGGCAGCCCGAGCACAGATAGCTCTGCGAGCGCTGCCGTCTCTCGCCGTATTTCTCCCCCTCTCGGCACCACATGCTCGTGTTTGTCCCATTTAGATTACTTAAAGGGACCAAATCGTGAGATTTTTTAGAACGAAACGAGATTTTGTGCATGCCTCAGGTTTTCTATTTGAGACTTGTAAAATAATTCCTCGCAGCGCTATCTGTTCTTGGGCTGCCGTAACTATGTTGATGTTCCTGCCTCAGCCATTCGGCATTTATATACTATCTATCTACCGTAACCTAGTCTGAGGATTTTGTGTTAAAAACTTTTAGTTTGTGCTACATAAAATATACACATAAAGCATCGAACTGCCAACTAAACCTAAACTTAGATCGTGTAGTACAGGTCGATTTAAAATAAAAGAGCAGGTTTCATATGCGTATATCATGAAAACTATTCATAAGCCAATAACTATTTTTATCCCTTTGGATAGAGCAAAAAGACAAATCCACAATCTCATCACATGAAATCCATGTAGGTTAATCATTTTCATTTGAGGCATTTGCTTAGAAAATCTCGACTCCTCAAGAAAAATCCTTTGGTGTTTTAGAGTTGTGTGTTTTTAAAAGTGTCAGAGTCACCATATGTTACGCCATGTGATTTTTATCTTTGGGGCTTCATCAAAGATACAAGGTATGTCCCACCTTTGCCCACTACCGTTCAAGAACTCAGGGTTCGGATAATGGAAGCAGTAGATACTCATTCCACACTCTGTATCTCTCGTAAGGCAAGAAATCGACTCACGCTTCTATGTAAGCCGTGCTAGGCGAGGCGCGCATATCGAATTTTTGGCGTTACATCTTAAATAGCGAATAAACAATGAGTTTAACGATAAAATTATCGTTGAGTTATGAGTTAAAATTATCGTTATGAGTTTAACGAGTTTTGTAGTGAATTTTATTACCTATCTATTGACACCAAGGTCATAAAATCTTTTTGGGAGACAACGAAGCTATAGGGAAACTCTGGCTGAAAACAGACAACTTTCCACCTTATTATCTTGATGTTTGCCACGGTTTCCACTGTAACGCTGTTGATTCTTAATCGATAATGAAATTCTCTACAAAACGGTATTCATTACATTCTATCGTAAAACTCACCGTTTATTCGCTATTTAAGGTGTAACGCCAGAAATGCCCTAAAAATACTATAAAATAGCCACCGTTTTAAAGTGATAAGTTAGATTATGCTGGTAATGTTGTCCATAAACTGTCTTTCTTAGATACAAATGTATGCTAAGTTTGAATCAAATCCGATAAATGGTGTGGGAGATAATAAATAATTAAAGAAAAATATAAAATAGCAAACATCTGGTTAACTAAGCATTTTGGAAAAAATTTATTCTTGATTTTCTCTTTATTTTGACTCATATAACCTTTTCCCAGAGTCTGGCACTTTACTTATGGGACACCCTGTATAGTTTGTCAGTAATGATGATATGAAATGTGCTCTTTCATTTCGAAACACCCTGTATAGTCAAGGTGTAAGGGAGCACACAGGGGGTGCTGGGTCGTGAGTCCAAGCATTCATGCGTTCACACGGAAACACATCACAAGCCAGGTTCACACTGTGCTGTAGAGTTTAGAGGCGTACAATACTGTTGAACCAGTCAAGGTGTTTGTAGGACCAATCTTTTGTAGTTTGGTATTGTTTAACTAATAGCCCGAAATTCTACTTTTTCTACCCTCATCTTTCATTTGAATGATAATTGTTTTAGTTAAACCTCAGATAACGAATTACCAAATACAGGGTGTCCAGTAATTAGGGGATCAAACTTCACCAGGTGATTCGTCAGGTCAAAATAAACCAAAATGTTCTATAACATATACCTTCTTATTTCCGTCTGTCTGTGTTTTCACTAAATAATTTTTATCTCCGAGGTCAAACTTCAAACTTTGCACATTTGTTAGTATAATTAGTACCAATATTTAAAGAATAAATTTGACTAATTTTCACTTCTGAAAAGTGGCAGCCATATGCAATTTTCTAAGCTTAATAACTCAAACCCCTTAAACTTTATGATAAATACAGAAGAATAACAATACGTGGCAAATGTTTGTATAAACATTTTAAGACTAAGTTTGTTATGCTGCAATAAGTAACAACGGAGATATTAAAGTTTTCCTGAACACACTCCTCTATTTACATTTGAGAAACATATGTAAATAAAGGTTTGTGCTCAGGAAAACTTGAATTACTTCAGTTTTTACATATGTTTTCATATGTAAATAGAGGAGTGTGTTCAGGAAAACTTTAATTATCTCCGTTATTAGCTATTGCAGCACAACCAACTTGGTCTTAAAGTGTTTATAAAAACATTTTCCACGTATTGTTATTCTTCTGTATTTACCATCAGGTTTAAGGGTTCTGAGCTATTCAGCTTAGAAAAATTAAAAAGGCCGCCATTTTAAACCGGAGGTGAAAATTAGTCAAATTTATTTTAAATACTGGTATTTATTATACTAACAAATGTGCAAAGTTTGAAGTTTGTAACTTAATTGACCTTGGAGATTATTAGTGAAAAACACAGACAGACGGAAAACTAAGCGAGATAGGCATATGTGTTATAGGATATTTTTGGTTTATTATGACCTAACAAATCACCTGGTGAAGTTTAATCCCCTAATTAATGGACCCCCTGTATAAGTATTGATTGCCTTCTCAAATTTAGTCCAGGGTTCTTTTTCATATTGGACTCTCAACATTATATTCTCTTAAATATGTTTATGTTTCATATTCTAGAAGTTAAGAATGTTAAGCTTCTTTTAAAATTGTTTTGATACTAAAATTGTGTGTTGTTTCTTAAAAAGTTCTTATTGCTGCAGTGATGACTTTTTTCGATGGCCACTCCCCGTGGTTCAGAATTCACGTTAGGCCATTGGTCTATTTCATTGGTCGTTGGCCTATTAATTAGTGACCCAATCTGGGGAACAGTCGGCCCTGGTTTGTAACAAGACTACGTCTCATCATCCAACAAAACACTCATCACACTCACCATCGTTCCATATTCACCTTAAAGACCCTGTTAGAGTAGTCCGTGTCTCAAAGCAAAGTATCAAAGTATTACCTCCTCTTTTTAAGTCTGTGTGCAGCATCTTATAACTGTGTCAGAAACTAACTATAAATAATTAAATAAAATCGTCAACAAAATTTCAAAACAAAAGTAGGAATGTAGGAAGCCGGAAGGTAAAAATAGCCGATGTTTTGCTCTAGAAGGAGATACGATGATGAGAGACGACTTCTGACCTTTTAAACTTCTGAAATCGATGACAACTGGGATTTGTCTAGTAGCTGCAAATGAAGCTAGATTCTAGATCCATGACTCTTTAAACTGTCTCGCATATTTCACAGTTAAAAAATATAATTCTCGACAATGTTTACGCTTACAGCTGTTGTATAAGTAATGTAATTGTATGTGTTTTGTTAACAATTCGGTATCTTTGTTTTGATCGTTTGCGTCAAGATGCATTCGAGGCCATTACTAGTATCTTGAAGACTGTAAAGTTTTACAAAAAAGTGTTGTAAAACCTGTTTTGGTTTTACCCCCAAAAAAGTATGAACTCTGAAAATTAAAAATCGCCCGCCTTTTTCCACATGAGAGTGTCTGATAACTTAACATTGCAAGATTTTTTATTGTTTAGGCTAAATGTCTCTTACATTTTTTAAATTTGATAAAAGCCTAATATTTTAAGAGGTGCAGCTAATTTAATTTTGAAAAAAGGTCACGTGAATAGTCTTTTTAAACTTTTGAGAGCTCCAGCTTCTAAACTTCTCAATTTATAAAAATGTTTCAAAACTTAACAAAATTTTCTGACTGAAGTATAACTGTCGTTAAAAAAGGTCTAATTTTTCTTCCATGTTGACAAACAAATATTTTATTTTATTGACTCAGGTACAAACCTGCTTTATCCGGAACGAGCTTTGCAACCATCTTGGTTGAGTTGAAACGGAGTCACTTGATTTTCAAAACGCAAGTAGATTAAGGTGACGGTCATTTTTATATACCAAAATTTGATCTTAAATGCAGTTATTGAATAAACTATCCCCGTTCAAGAAAATTCGCTAGTATTCACGTCAGCAACACGTTGGGTACGTACACCTGCAGTCATCCTACCTACACATCACTTTGTCCCTCTATAAATAAATTCAACGTCACCACCTACCTTTAATCCAGCTTCATGGAGGTCATGTTTTGAGGATGATATAGGTCTAAAGCGGCTCAGATAGTCTCAGTGATCATCTGATGATACCGCATCAACTCCCACCAACGTTTAGACATATCAGACCATCACCTGCGTGGTTCGAAGTCACTTAGCCGTTGGTCCTTGTATTTCCATTGGTCATTGGGCTATTAATTAATGACTCATTCTAAGGAAGTGTCGGCCTTAGTTTGTAACAAGACTACACCGCATAACTCATTACTACCACTCATCACACTCATCCTTCGCCACATATTTGCCTTAAAATACCCTCATGAGAGTGGTCGGCATCTCAAATAGTGATTTAGTGATTTAGCAAAGTTGTTAAGCGGAAAAGCTATTTCAGGTTCCTCGTTTCCCTGTCGTCAGCTGAACAGAAAGAAGGGAATATTCTTTTGTTTCTGCCAATACTGACAATGGCGGCCACTAATCTGGTTAAAGAGCCGCAGTCGCTGGCCAATGAAAGGCTTCAACTTGTTTAACTCTTCCAATCGAGCCAAGGCTTCTTTATTGTCTCACATTGGATTATTTAGAGAGTTTTGGAATGTTTTTAAAATTTTATTATATCCAGTTTCAAGGCCTATATCATTAATATAGTAATACCTGTTATGCCTGTAGAGTTGAAGAGATTTAAAAGTCCCGATGTATTTTTTGTCGCATCTTCTGGGGAAGGTAGGTTAGTTTATACATAAGCATTTTTTATTGACTATTTTACACTATACTTAAAACGCCGCGACGACAAAGTGACTAGTTTTGCAAAAATAGTGTAAAAGTGCTTATGTATAAACAGTAACCCACCACCTCACCCTCCCCGAAGATGTGACAAACGTCGCGAAATGTACATCGGGACTTTAATCTCTTCAACAAGGTCTACAGGCACCCAACAGGTATTTACTATATTAATGTTTTTAGTTTTGTTGGGGGAAAGCTAGGTGGTGGGTGGTAAAAATGAGATAAGATAAAAAAGGTAAAGTTTGTCTTGTTTAACGAGGCGAAGTTAGGACTACAAAGTCCTCTCTACCACTCAACCTCGACCTTTGCCTAGCGTCGCCGTATAGTCACATTACAAATGGTAAGTGGTGACTGCGGGGATCGAACCCGCGCTACCGGAGTGATGGGCCCCGGAGTCGCGCGCGATACCAATCCGTCACGGATCCGCTAAGATACATGTAGCTCATTAGGACAAACTCTAAATAAGGAGTAAATAAATATTTACTTCCACTCGCGAATGTTTGAGAGGGGCATGTACAAAAAGGATTAAATTAATAGTCTGTTAAATTTAAAAAGTGGCAAACAATATTGTGTTGCATTACTAGGTCCTAAAGTAAAGTCTTCTTTATAGGAGCTCAGTTTGAACGTCTGGGGCCTAACTGACCAAGGACGTTAAGTAGGTTAAAAATGACACTAAGGCCTGTTACGCTGTTAACGAGCTCTTGTAAAATATATACAAATATGAATAGTTCTTGGCAAATATTTTATACAAAATGAGTTTTAAATGTCCCCTTCCTTCTTAACTTTTAAAAAATAAAAATATTTTTAAACACCTTTATGCAATGTTTTTATAGGATTCTGAAGTTTGTTTTTACGTTCTTTGCGTCACCTTCCTCCAACTCAAAATCCGGGGGCCAAGGGTTTCTTTTGAGGTGCCAAGGGTGGGAGGTTTGTATTTAAGACATTTGGAGGGGGGTCTCACGTCTCGGATTTTGGGTGGGTGGGGAACACAAAGTACGTCAAAACAAACTTGAGAGTCCTATAAAACATTTCCCACAGGGTTTTAAAACATATTTCCTTTTTCAAAAGTTAAGGAGGGGGCATTTGAAACCCTCCCTGTATATTTATGCGCAGTTCCAAATATGGTATCAAAGTAGTCTAACAACTATCAACAACCAATTAGCCACTTTTTTGTTGGATTGGTTTCAATTTGCTTTTTCTTGTTATTTCTTAAGGGATTTAAAATTCATGAGTTAATTAATGTTAAAACTACTCAACCCGACAATGTCCTTATTGAACCTAGAAAACAGTGGCTATATACCTAGAAAATTTCGTATTCTGTAAAGTATAGTATTATTACATTACTTGTTTCAGAATTTAAAAACGAATTATTAAATTTATTTTTAAGATTTTTGGCTACATAAATAAATGAGAAAAAATAACTTCTGAATTGCTTCCAATTCAAACCCATAACTGAATCAAAACTTTGACGAAGCCTATTTAACAAGCTGTACGTAACAACTCAACTTGTTATTGGGTTTTTGGACCGAATTTAATTTGATAATAGTGTATAGTATATTTTCTTATGCGGGGACTGAAATACACACATCCTTTATTTAGATTATCGAATATTCTAATTCCAACTCAAAACAAAATGAAACGTCAAACATAAACCCGGCGACTCAGCTGCGAGGGGATAAACTGATTTACTAAACGGTGACGTCACGCCGGACCCGGGGGTTTGTAGGTCAAGCGTGGTCCCCCGGGGCGGCCAGGGGGTGCGTGTGACCCCCAGACCCCCAGACCCCCCGGCACACTATCGACCAGTCACCTTAACTCATTCACGGCTTGGCCGCATTTTTAATGAAAAGGTGGCTGAGAGGCTTGTGGAAAGGAGCTGACATTGCTCCTACGTCATCAACCCCACCCCCCCACACTGAGCCACCCCCTCAGCATCCAAGATGGCGGCTGTAGTGTCGGCCACCTCCGCTAGGCTGTCCCGGGCCTCGTGTCCCAGCTGACGGCGGAGAGGGTTATGCGTGTTCGTGTACGTGTTCGTGTTTACCGTGCGGTCTAGGGGTGCGTTGCTGTGGTTGTGGTTGTGGATGAGTTATCGATTGTGACTGTGAATGGTCGGTTAGGGTTGTGTCTGGTTGGTGGGTTGGACGTACTTACCGTCTCGTCGCCGCGATGTAAACCACGGTTTTGCATTGGAACTACTGTTTAAATGTTTAACAAGACATTTTAAAATTAAAATATTAATATTTTTTAGACGAATTACCTATATTTTAATAAATATTGCTACGTTTAACTTTATATAAATCATGCAATTTATTTATTTATTAACATTGTTTTCAATAAAAGATATTTTTAGCCGAATAGGAGTAGTTAAATTACAGATTGAAATTTAATTTGTAATTTAACATTTAATGTTTTAGTTAGTAAATCAAGCTAATTATTTTCGACCATCAGCATTATAATCAACTGAGCTGCTGAAAAGCATGCTTATTTTTGAATCAGCCATTTTAATATGAAATTAAAATGTGTAATGATTCCTTATAATTAATCAGGGGTTTTCGGTGTGGATATTCAAACGTAAATAATTGTCTTTTTGTTTTCCTGTTAAATAAAAAATTTTGCTTTATTCATAAGAACTGTGAATTAAACACTAATAATGCACTTGAGATCATGGTGTAGCTATCGTTTTACAGCTTTTAACCCTTTATCTGGCAATCGTTGTTTAAAAGTGTCACCCCACTGGCAAAGAGCGATTTAATCGTCGATCGCACAAGCCTTTTTTAAAACGGGGTTATCAATAGTAAAACTTGTTTAACTACGTAAAGAGAGTAATATACGTTTAATTACAAATTAAACTACTGTAAACTCCTTATTGTAAGCATTTTTCTCGAATTTATCAGGTTGTATTTCCCGATTGTGTTATTAATTTGGTTCATAATAAAAACTCAGTGACATACTATGTATTAAATTTTAGTATGCCAACAGAAAACATTTGAAAAATAAAACAGTCTCATTTGTAAGGTCTAAGGCTGCCGGTTTACACCGCGCCACAGTTTAAATATAAATACTGCTAAACGTTTCGACCTCGCTGTTGGAGTCATCCTCAGTAGCTGGTTGACTGGCTGAGACTGAGTCTGGAGGATGACTCTCCACAGCGAGGTCGAAACGTTTAGCATTATTTATATTTCAACTGTGACGCGGTGTAAACCGTAAGCCTTAGATCTTAGTGATGACACCGGCCGCGAAAGCTTAGGAGTTAAGTCCGATTTGTACTCAAATTGAGGGTCATCCCTTCAAGGAATTAAAGCACATGCAGCTTGCACATAATATATTTCGTAAACATACCGTCACTGACCAAACCTACGCTTTCCATAGTCGACAACAACCCCACAATCAACTCCACAGTTCATGTTTTCCTAAATTCTGCTCCCTAGACTAACCTTAGCCTAGTAGGACGCGCTGACGCACGGACTCAGTGAGTGACGCACTAGCAATGCGCCTCCCCGGGACTCGAACCTCGTAGAGAGCTGTATGTACGTGTGCGTGAGTGCGAGTGCGTGCGTGCAGGGATGGGACAAGACTGGTGTGTCAGGAGAAAGAGAAAGAGGGAGAACAGCTCTTGCTGCCCGTGCACGCCTAGTCTCCACAACGCACAACGGTAAGCAAAAAAAAGTAAAAAAATAAAACTGGAGACTGGTGAATAAAGAAAGTCTTCGGGGAAGGCTATTTTAATTACGGGCCTGTTGAAAATACGTGCTAGGTTTGTGTGGCCTTAGTGCTTCCAAAGTTTTGAATTAAGTCCTTTACATATAGGCTAACATGCCCGCAGCGAAATTTTAAATAAGGTCATCTTATCAGGGTCTTCTGGGGAATTAACCTATGCTCAATAAGATAAAGAGGCTTCGGTTTCCAATTTTAAATACGAAATGGGTCCTCTTAGTCCTTTCTGCTATACGCTCAATAAACTGCCCTGGTTGCTTAAGATGACTTAGTTCTTCCCCTTTTTTAACAAGGTCTATGGTAATTACAAATAAAGAATTAATAAAATCCTCATCAAAGGGACATTCATGGTTGGTACTAGAGGCTGAATATGGTCCTCTATTCTTACTTCTATCATTATTATCGTAATACGAGGACCCTCTAAACAAGAAACTCCATAAACAATCATTGTTGATAGTTACTAAAAGGTAGGTTAGGTTAGGTTAAACAGGGTCCATGATGCTCATAACTAAAAGGTAACTAGGGTCATCTTTAAAAAGTCATTGTTGATCATTACAAGAGGAGATTAATCATGACCTTAATAAACGGTCATTTTTGTTCATTATTAGAAGCAAAATGATGTCTATTATAGGTGCATTGTTGCTTACTAATAGGTTAATAGGGTCCTCGATAATGGGCCATTTAAAATCATTATTTGTAACTGAATATAGTCCTCTAAAACGGGTGTTTATTGCTTGATGCTAAATACGGTATTTTATAAACGTTCATTGTTCAATAGTACTTAGTGTTAAAGCTGATTTTTATAAACGGTTCTGAATACTAATTTCAAAAGGTAAATAAGCCCCAATTTTTGCCTCCTATTAAAACTAAATGAGGTCATGGTGAATCGTAGCTAAAAGGCAAATTATGTACTTTACTTTGGATCCTTGATACTTCTAGCCAAGAGGTTATAAAAGTACACTATAATGGGTCCATTGTCGCTTATTAATGCATATAGATAAAGACCTTGACAAGACTGAAAGGTGATGGCTGGACAGGTTCCTGTGGTGAGGGGGTGAGAGGATATAGTTATCTATAGATTCATTGTTTGTCATTTCTAAAATGTAAACAAGGTAGAAAGGTCCAGTTGTCTAAAAGCTAAATAAATTACTCCAAAAAACCTCTGCATATTACTAGAAGCCAAAGGTGTCTCTATATAGAGTTATCGTTGATATTTACTAAACATGTTGAGCATCACATGTTGTTAATCTTCAAGTAAGACATCGAAACTTTTGTCAGTATTCTGACCCACAAAGAATTAGAAATGTGTCCAATGTGACCTTTTGGACAGTGTTTACAGGACAGCTGATAAACCACGTTGCTGGTTTGGCTATTGTAGCTACCAACTGTCGAGTAAACCCTGTCTGTGCTGCTAGCTTTAAAACGTTAAAGTTTTATTAATCATTTTAAAACTCTGGGACTCGTGGCGTGGTCCTGTAATCCAGCTTCATGGAGGTCAGGTTTTGAGGAGGATATAGGTCTAAAGCGGCTCAGATAGTCTCAGTGATCATCTGATGATACCCGCATCAACTCCCACCATCGTTTAGACATATCAGACCATCACCTGCGTGGTTCGGAAGTCACGTTAAGTCGTTGGTCCTTGTATTTCCATTGGTCATTGGGCTATTAATTAATGACCCATTCTAAAGAGTCGGCCTTAGTTTGTAACAAGACTACACCTCATAACTCATTACTACCACTCATCACACTCATCCTTCACCACATATTTGCCTTAAAATACCCTCATGAGAGTGGTCGGCATCTCAAATAGTGATTTAGTGATTTACAGATTAATACATTGATTTGGTCTGTTAGATGGCTTAATCTTTTTGAACTTTAATGACTTTCAGACATAGAAGGAAGTATCGCCAATTCTTTTCTAAATTTGGAGGCTTTTAAAATATTTAGTTACAAATAGATTATTATCGTTGTGTTCTTTTACCAACGTGAGTTCATTTTACTAATAATTATTTATTTTCTGAAAGGAAGAAATGAGGTTTTATAACAACAGAAGGTACTTCTAGAACGCCTTCAGTTTGATGAATGTGAAATGGATATAGAACTGAATCTGAATTGTCTGCCAGACGCTGTATAGCTGTAAATCAACTCAGATCTGGTTACCTGTTGCAATATTATCAATTCAAGAGATAAGTTTAAATTATTAAATTTATATTTCTAACCCTAGATTGGAAAAATTTAATTTGAAGTAAACATAAAAATATTTAAAAATTAATACATCCTTTAAAGAGTATGTTGTTAATAATGTGTAGGCCCCTCCCCCTTGGTATTGCGTGTAACCTCGTAAAGGGTTTCGAATAAAATAAAAATTCTTTTAATCCGTAACTAAACATATTTTTCCTTTTAATTATTTCTATCAAAGCAAAATAACACATGCTTTTATCTATATTCTTTTATATTCGGAATGTTCTCTCCCCTTGGTTCGAAAACATATATTTTGTACCATATAATTACAAGTGTACATGATCAAATCAACTTGTTGTGCTAGAAATGTGATGAAATGTTTTTGTTGGTAAACTTTAAAAGTTGGGATTCCTCTACAATTTTTAATATACATTTATTTTGCTATTCTTCAGTCATAATAAACGTCAACTAATTGGCTAAGAATCTTAAAAATGTGTATGTATTTAAGATTTCGTTTGCTAAAACATTTAATAAAGTTATTATAAATGTTTATATATTCTATTCATCAAAGATGTTTACATGTAAATACTCTATGATTACAGGAAAACTCATAAGTTTGTAATAAAAAACATTATTAAGAGATCATGGAAACATTTAATTTAAAAAACAATGCAGATACATTTAAGTTATATTTAAGTGATCAAACTAAAATCACTTGGTTGTAAAAGAGCAGTACGTTAACTGTAACACGTAAGTTGTTAAATGTGTCAGGGATGGTAGTGTTCTTTCAGCGAGCAGACTATAGCGCTGTGGGGGTGGGATCTTGCAGCGGGCAGACTTTAGGCATTGCTTCCTGTTATCGATTGAGTTGAAGTTAGTTCAACCATTTCCTCGATAGATAGAGCCTACAGCTCTAAATATATCGCGTCCCTGTTCGGGCGCCATTTTCTCACCTAGGGTAAAGGTCAAGGGTAAAAATAAACGCTTTGTAATTCCCCACTTTGGTGTATTCGCAAAAAGGTGATTGGTTGTTGAAGGGTAGTTTTTTCATAACTTGTGACATCAGTTTATGCTAAATATAATAACTGGATTGACTTAATTGTATTTTTAGAACATCGTTTTTTAAGGCAATAAAGCTGAACATTTTGAAAGTATTTTTATACCGCCAAACATGTAAGGCAGATGAAAACGCTTTACGTGTCGTTTTACATGGTGACAGATATTAATAACTATTTCCTATGAATTGAGTTGCTAATAAAAGATAGAAGTTATATTTGAAAACTCACCCTGTGATTGGATTTTGTAAGTAAAAAATGTTTTGTCTGTTTCAGGTAAGGGAAAATTTGAATTTAAATCGCCAGAAGGTATGGTTTTACTAACAATTCTTTACTTTTATTAATAAGTTTTAAGTAGTGGTTGTGTTTTTATAGCTCATAAGAATTTATATATTTTTAATATTTATATACCAAAGTTTTATTTTAAAATCTTTTTGTTTCGGAGAAGCGGGAAATAGGCCTACTATAATATTAAAATATTATCTGTAGATTCTAAGCACGGTGTAATAAACAGAAAATAACGACGCAAAGATCCAGCAAATAAAATACAAATAGTTTTACTAGCGCACTTAAATTAATAATACTCGTATCTTTGTTTCATAAAGGTCCTTAAAAAAGTACAGACACGTGTAATGGAATTATAGGGCTTAAGCAGTACTTTAAAAACGGGTTATTCGATGATTTTTATATAAGTATTACATTTACCGAAGTCTTGAAGTGGAGATTATTGGCAAATGTTAGATTATAACTATTTAAACAAAAACAAGGCAAATGTATGTGATTCGCTTAGAGAATAAATCACATATATTGGTATATCACACAAACTAAAGTACTATTTGTCAAAACGTCTGCTTTTGTGTTTAAAAAATAATAAAACTAAAAGTTACAACCGTTATTATTCGACAGTTCTTTTAAATAGGAGAAGAACAAAATTGTTAATTTTCGAGAGTCTCTACAACTGTATAAATTGGCAATTGCTGTATGTATTAAAACAAATAAATGAATAGAAGTTTTGCATGCATTTAATTATATCTATCATTAAAACAATCTTTAAAAATCCCCCTTTAAGTAAAATAATGTTTAAAGCCATGCCTGCGTCCGTGGCTCAGTGGGTAGAGCCACGGCAATCAAAGCACAAGGTCGCGGGTTCGATTCCCGGTGCAGGCACAAGGGTTTGTTGGACCGCTTTCCACAAGCGTTTTGTGATCCCACAAACCCTAGGTTAAGTAACACAGTAAAAATGCCATTGGCGTAAAAGGTAAAAAAGGTAAAGTTTGTCTTCTTTAACGAGGCGAAGTAAGGACTACAAAGTCCCTCTACCACTCAACCTCGACCTTTACCTAGCGTCACCGTATAGTCACATTACTAATTGTAAGTGGTGCCAACGGGGACCCGCGCCGCCAGAGTGATGAGCTCCGGAGTCGCGCGCGATACCAATCCGCCACGGATCCACTAAAAAAACGGCGAAGGCAGTAAAAAAAAAGATCAGCACACTTGTGGGTTAAACGTCACGTGACTGTATAAAGACACACTGGAGGGTAGCTACCCCTTAGTTTCACCGGCCTGCTCACTTCTACGACTCAAGGGGCTGAAAGAGCCTCCTCGTAACGCCCCCTTCACAAAATCTGCTTCATCTACGAACAAGTACATCCCCCTCCTCTTTCTTTCCCCTACCAACACCGCTAGGGTGTGCATTTAGTTTTTACACGTTTCAATGTATTTTCTGAATATTGGTTGAATCAGGTAAACATTTGTAGTAATTTGTATGAATAAAGTAATTTGGTGTGTTTTTTCTAGACTACTTTCTTCTAGGCTGAATTTTGAAATCACTAGATGTTCTTTAAATCTCGCTTTCACTTACACATATTTTTCTATACTAATCTACAGATGTTTTTAAATGCATGTTTTTCAACTATATTTCATAAATTTTTCCAACGTTTCAATTTTCTCATGGCTATGAAATTCCTAATAGTAATATTCTTAGTTTAAAGTGTGTTGTTGTTGGCGATGGTACAATTTCTGAGCTTAAAATATTATTTCGGACGTTTTCCATAGTTTTGAGTGAACGAAAGGTACACGACGTTTTGGGATCTGTAATCTGACCCCGTCTTCAGGTGGTAACTTAAAATATAACACAAAACCTTAGAAAACGAGCTAGCCTAAAAGTAATCAGTGCAAGTCACCTACCACTTTAAAACCTTAGTTTTTCCCCGTAAACTTTTAAATATTACAACAGCTAGCCTAAAAATCGTACAACACGTACAAACACTTTACAAAATTTAAAAATCAATAAAGAAATCAAGCTTCTCCACGGTCTGTGACAGGGGCACAATAACTGATTGCCTGACCAGCTGTCAGACAGCCACATTGGCTAGATTGGAGCAGCAGACAACCAATCACTGCCGTGAATCAGACTGACCAACTGTAACAGAGACCACAAAACACCTATTTATGCGCAGCCAATGGAATAAATTCCCATCCATTGTGGTTATTGCACCTTTACACACATTAGCCAAACCAATCGAACAATCAAAAATGATTAAAGGAATATCAAACAAATTTAAAACTAGTGTTTATGATTTTTAATCCAACAAATAAGATATACGTATTTTTAACGTACTTATACAGTTAATGTATTTAATGTTAAACGATTATGAGTGTTATAAAGAAGAGTTTATAAATCTTATCGTATCATGAAAAAGCACAGCCTAGGTTTTCAAGAGAGTAGCGCAGATATTATCCTGTTGTTTGAGTTATTGTCCAAGTTTGAACTTTAGGTCGTTTCGTCAAAGCGACCTACTGTAACTTTACGAACCGATAAACTCCGCTGATGTCTAAGTTGAGGCCTTTCTGGTAAATATGCTGAGAGGTTTCCAGCTTTTAACGTTAAAGGAAGAATGATTTCATTAATATCAGAGGCTTCCGGTTTACACCGCGTCACAGTTGAAATACAAATACTGCTAAACGTTTCGACCTCGCTGTGGAGAGTCATCCTCAGTAGCTGGTTGACTGGCTCATCGTGTAAGAATACTTACACCATGGACTGGCTGAGACTCCAGCTAGAGGCTCCAGTCTCAGCCAGTCAACCAGCTACTGAGGATGACTCTCCACAGCGAGGTCGAAACGTTTAGCAGTATTTGTATCTCAACTGTGACGCGGTGTAAACCGGAAGCCTTAGATATTAATGTTGGCATCGGCCGCGAAAGCTTAAGAAATAAGAAGAATGATTTTTTGAACTTTCTGGGCTTACAAAAAAATCTAAGTAAGGTGAAAGTAGGAACAATTAAACTGGTCAGTAGTTAATGAAGATTTCAAAAGGCAGGCATCAAAAACGGATTTGTATGATAAAAACACATTAATTTTAGATAAACGTTTAATTGGAAAATTGACTACAAGTAAGGTCCCACAAGGAGAGGTGTAGTTTGGACTGATAAAAGAAAAGGAGCTCATTCTTAAGGATGAGGCAAGTTTTGCCTGCGTCCGTGGCTCAGTGGGTAGAGTCACGGCTTGCAAAGCGCAAGGTAGCGGGATCGATTCCCGGCGCAGCCACAAGGGTTTGGGCCGTTTTCCCTAAAAAGCGTTTTGTGATGTCCACAAATCCTAAGTTAAGTCTCTAATAAAAAATGCCGTCGGCGTAGACAGAAAAAAGAAGAAAGTGTGTTGTATTGAGTTAGTATATTAAAACTAAACTTAAATTATGAATAAAATTCCAGAGTTCAACTTTGCCTGTAACACTTTCTTTGACGTACTCCTTAAGTTGTAGGGCCTATTAATCTTTTAGACAATGATGATCACTTTTCCAAAAATTAGATTAAGTGATCGTATTTTGCCATCCAAGTTTCGATTGCAAACACTTTCGTTGATTTTCCCGTATAATTTTATTTAGTCCAACCCATTAGTAGACTACAAAATAAGTTTTCTGCGTAATTGCATGTAGTAGATTTGTTTATGAAAGATGTCAGTTGCGTGTCAGTCACGAAGGTATAAAGCAATGTAAACCTCCATAACCCTCAAGTACGTTTTTACTTCTTAGTGCTCTCTAACAACAATATAACCACTACAACATCGCACAATGCTGATTCCGGTTTCTAATATTCTGTGCAGGGCCATTAAACGTCATATTTGGGTCAATCTTCAATCTATGTAGGTCTAGACAAAGCTGAAGTTTTGCGGAAATGAGTGAAAGTTGTGCTCCCATTTTTTTCACGGGTCACATATGATATGGTGACAGTATTTGCTAGCTCACCTCGTATTCACAATTTGAGTATATCTGTTATACTAATTAATGTTAATTAATTAATGCTCTACTGGAGCCTTGAAAAGACACACTTATTGGTAACCCTTGCAAACTGCTAGCACAATAGATCATCAGGGTATCTTCATAACAATATCAAACTAAAGAGCTATTTGAGCAGAATTTAATGTTGGAAATTTCAGTAAGGTAGGTGTAGAGGAAAGTATGTACCCTACTTGAACATTCAGTGTTTTGAGGTTAAGTGCGGTTATATTAAGCAGACTTCTGATAATCAGCTGGAAGACATTCAGTGCTTAATGAATGGATAGTGTATCTATTCAGGCTGTTCACTATTCAGGCTTTATTGTTGTTTGGTAGTTGCCTTTTAATGGCTGTACCCGAGCTGCTTTACAGCGACTCTGTTAAGATCTAATGAATCTACGTCAATCGGCTATTACTTTTACTTCTAGATGTACTACTCTTACCTTTAATTTCGTTTATTCTAGATCCTCTTAGTTTGGTCGTTTGGTAAATAATAATCAAAACTCTAGTGATTATACCAGCAAAACGCGTCCCTTTACTTGCAAATAAACGGTAACCAGTTCCGAAAAACTATACCGCTAGGGCACTTTAACAAAAACGAATAAGGCTTACTTTTTTCGTTGTATTTATTTTTTAATACAGCTCTTAAGTTCGACACTCATCAGGAAAAAATCAAATTGAAGCAATTCTTTCAGTGTTTGTATTTCTACGTTACATCTCCAAACTCAAGACGCTTTCCACATCACGACTAACATACAGTGATGTTGTACTACAACATTACTCTTTAACCGGCCTGTCCGTCAAGTTCTTCTTGGACCGGTCAATGCATATAATACTGTGAGAATTAATAAATAGAAAACCCTGTTCGTAACATGGCCTGAACGACAAAGATGACTTCGAGCCAACAAAATTTGTAATATTATTACTCCCGAGGTAATAGAACGGGCGAAGGCCGAAGCGAGGCTGTGAACGGAGCGAATCAGAGTAACAAATTGAAAAGGAAATTCGATTCATTCATGCCAGCGGCGCTTTAGCACTTAGCTGCGTGTCGGCCTGCTTTCTTTTCATATCTGTAAGAAAAATTTAGTTGTAACAAAATTTGTCTGTCAATTTGTAACAAAATTGTAACAGTTCAATACGAGATTTCACACATTTTATTTTCGTCCCATAGTAGTTATTGTCAACAATGATAAAAACAATAATATTTAATATAGGTTAAAAGCGAGCAATGTTGAAGTAGGTACCCAATATTGAGTTGAAAGCATGCATCGCTTTATGAGGGAATATAGAGTCTCTATTCAAGGCTTATATTGATGTTTGGCAGTTGGCTTCTAATGGCTGCCTTAACGTGTCTAGTCCGATGAAAATCCACATCAACCGCTTTCTATTACGTACACATCTAGTTTCATTGGACATTTCATTGTAATCGTGGTTTTATCGTAGGTAGGAGAGTCGTAAGAAGTAATGGTGTTTAATGTTTGAGTGTCAAGATTAACGTTCTTTGTGATTAAATTTGAATAATCGTAAGTTTTAAACAAGTTTTCGTTGTTGACATTTGCTACGTTTTGTAATTCTTGTGTATTTACTATAAAACTAGGAGTTTTAAAGTTTTTAACTTTAGAAAATTTAATATGAAACCAATTTTGAAACCGGAAGTGATAATTATTCAAATTAATTTTTAAATAACTGTTTTTATGGCACTAAATGGTGTGTAAATATTTCAGTTTGTATTTTAATCGGCCTCAAAGATAAACATGATTTAGGAAAACTAAGTAAGATAGGACTAGGTTTGTTACTGGACATGTTTTGTTTATTTTGACTAGACAAACTACTTGGTGAAGTTTGATCCAGTAATTACTGGACATCCTGTATACTGAAAATACAATAAACATACGAGTTACATGTGAAATTTTCTAAAATTCGAAAAAATCACGATTTCAACATTTTAACAGGCAAAAACTTAATTTAAATCAACAAGCTTTTTTGTGTTTGTAAATTTATGGGCCAGCAAAAACCTTAGTAAGGAAGTAGGATGATAATAAGTAGGAGTATCGCTTTAAAAAGAGTTTTAATATTGTTTATTTCAGTCTTCACCCTGTATTTTGATGGTACTTATTTTTACACACCTTATTATCTTCACACAGTAGTTATTGTAAACAACGATACAAACTTGTGGTTAAGAGGAAGAGAGGACTTTATAGTCCTAACTTCGCCTCTTATAAACACGTTTTTTATTTCATTTCATACAAATAATAATATTTAATATAGGTTAAAAGCGATGTTTGAAGCAGGTTTCTGATATTGAGTTGAAAGCATGCATCGCTTTATGAGGGAATATAGAGTCTCTATTCAGGCTTATATTGATGTTTGGCAGTTGGCTTCTAATGGCTGCCTTAACGTGTCTAGTCCGATGAAAATCCACATCAACCGCTTTCTATTACGTTCACATCTAGTTTCATTGGACATTTCATTGTTTGTACCGTAATCAGGGCTTTGGTGGTAGGGTCGTAGGGATTAATGGGGTTTTATGTTTGAATATCAAGGTTTACGTCGCCGTGTTATTAATTTTGAAAGGTCATAAATAAGGATAAAAGGTAAAAAGGTAAATAAAGTTTGTATTGTTTAACGAAGGAGAAATTAGGACTACAAAGTTCTTCTACCACTCAACCCCGACCTTTATCTAGCGTCTCCGTATCAGTTACATTACAAATTGTAAGTGGTGACTGCGGGGATCGAACCCGCGCCATCGGAGTTATCAGCTCCGGAGTCACTCACGCTTCCTACCCGCCACGGGTCAGCTTTAAGATTGCTTTAAGGACGAGTTTTTATTGGGTCTTATCTAGAGTTTTGAACTTTATGGGCACGTAAGTTATAGTAATTCTTAAATCAACTCTCTGTTTGAAAATACAGTGTACACCAAAGCAAATGTTCCCCTGGTTCCCAACACAATCAGTTCACCAAAAGTGTCCTTTAGAGACGGGGGATAATTCCCTCAAAAATTGGGTTTTCATAATATAAAAACACTAAATTATAATCTGATTGCAATGCAGTTTAGTATAAATATTACAGTTATATAACCAGTATGTGTACCAAAATTGAACAAGAAATAATTAGCCATAAAATCATTACGGCGAAAACTGTTTTTCCTGCTATTTTTGTTTGTCGGATTTTGTTTGTTTTTTATTTATATAGGTGACATAAATCGCCATATCCAATGATCATTAAAATCAAATCATAAATACGGTATTATAGCTATACAACTCCATTTTTGGGGTAAGTTATCCCACCGTAATTGGAAATTCGCTATGGTTCACGGTAGCAGCGGCTACGCGTCGGCTGTGGTTTATTATTTAGAAACTATCTCCAGTTGTTTATCCCGGACTTTTCCGGTTATTTTAAAAAACTACTTCCTGGGGGTAAACTAACAAAAACTACAAAAAAGGTTCAGAATCGAAGTAAAAGATTTTATAATTTATCTCCGCCACTGTAATGAGCTTTCAATCTAACAATATCTCCAATAGGTGCTTAAGCTGTTAATATAATTAACCGAAATCAACAAGATAAAAAAATCCTGACTTGCAAATGCTTCTTTATGCGCACCCAACAGCTGATTAATGACTTGAGGATGAAGGAAGTCTCTTTCACTCTTTCTCGCCAGAGGTCACCCTTTTCAAAACAAGCCGCTAATTTATCAACTGTATAAAGATAAATTGTCCTGCTTTATCGCGCAGGATAATGCCATCGCGGCATGACTGGTGAAAATTCACTCAGCGTTTGTAATGAGCGTTTAAACGTCATTTGTCTTCGTGTATTTGGCGTTTCAGTGTGTATTTTAAGGTGTTGTTTCTTTTCTGGGACTCGTGGCGTGGTTCTGTAATCCAGCTTCATGCAGGTCAGGTTTTGAGGATGATATATAGGTCTAAAATGGCTCAGATAGTCTCAGTGGTCATCTGATGATAACCGCATCAACTCCCACCATCGTTTAGACATATCAGACCATCACCTGCGTGGTTCGGAAGTCACGTTAAGCCGTTGGTCCTGTATTTCCATTGGTCATTGGGCTACATTAATGACCCATTCTAAGGAAGAGTCGGCCTTAGTTTGTAACAAGACTACACCTCATAACTCATTACTACCACTCATCACACTCATCCTTCACCACATATTTGCCTTAAAATACCCTCATGAGAGTGGTCGGCATCTCAAATAGTGATTTAGTGATTTCTACGAACTCTTTGTCATGAAAATGCCTTTTTGCTCTAAGATCAGCTGCTTTAGACACATGTATTGACGAGCTAAAGTTTCACTTATATTCCGGGGAAAAGGGTATGATTTGATTATCTAGGGAGTAAATGGGGACAAAACAATCATTTTAATGATTCTTTGTTAAAAGTTTGTTGTTGAGGATGGGAGATTTTCAGAGTTTAAACTATTATTGCGGACATTTTCCATCGTTAGTGAGCAAGATGATCACGACGTTTCGGGATCTCCAATCTTATCCCGTCTTCAGGTGAAAATTAACCCAAGACGTTTAATGATCTTTTTTGTTATGACATTAGCTGTTTCAACTAGTTTGTTTTGAATTTCGACACTGAATCAGACTGCTAAATTAACACATTGTTTACTTTCACTTTCTTTATAATGAAGTGTAAAAGGACATTCAATTTGAACTATTTTGGAATTTCAAGAAACTTGTGCTACATAAGGGTGATGTTTTTGATATGATTAGGTTCAGTAACTTAACAAGTAGGCCGTCTTTTTTAAAGCGGACCCGTGGCGGGTTGGAATCGTGCGCGACTCCGGAGCTGATCACTCCGCTTGCGCGGGTTCGATCCCCGCAGTCACCATTTACATTTGTAATGTAACTCGACGGTAACGATAGGTAAAGGTCGAGGTTGAGTGGTAGAGAGGACTTTGTAGCCCTAACTTCGCCTCTTTAAACAAGACAAACTTTACCTTTTTTTACTAAACCATGTATTTTTATCGGCTATACACTGATTATATACATTTGATTAAATTAAAAGCACTTGTGCTGTTAAATGTTCTTATCGACCTTCAGTTTAAAAATATTTTTCCTTGCCGACGTACAAGTTTAAAAGGGTTATTTTGATAGTTTCTAACTTAATATTTCCAAATAGTTTATTAAACAAATTAACCCCGTCTTTAATGTAGCACAGCAGTGAGCTACTCTATTCACAGAACATAAATAATAACCGACCAATCAGCTGTTTGCTGTCGCCGCGGTCAGCTGTTGCAGTTAGGCCGGATGGCGCATGCGCACGGGCGGGCGGTAGCGTACACTCAGCGCGTCAGCGGCAGTCTGTCGGTGTGCGTCGCCAGGAGCGCTAGTGTCGCCGGCCAGTGGCGCTCACAGTGCTGTATATATGTGTGACCACGAGTGCTGTGTAAACAAGTGAAATCATGTGTAAAGTGGTGCGAATTTGTGTCGGTTCACACAAGGTTTGAGAGAAGTTTGTTTTATGGAAGTTTAGAGTTTGACGGTGTAAATAATACCGTGGTACTTAATAAATATATGATAAGATCCCTAGGGTATGCTGGGTACCTAATACCCAACATTATAGGACCCTAATAAATAACACTAAATGTTGCTACAAGCCGAATGAATTAGCTGCATAAAAATGTTTTACCCATAAAAAAGTTGGCGGAAATCTTCTAATTTTACAAAAACTTTTGTCCAAAGCCTGCTATATGGATAACACATCGTTTTTGGGTTATAAGACTGTAAATGTTGAAAATATCTTTTAGGTTGAATCGTAAATTTGGATGTATTATTCGTGGGAAATATTCTTGTTGTATCCGATTTTAAATAAATTTTTATTTTGCTACGCACATGCACTGTGAGAAAAATACGCTTAAACTTGGGAAACATTCTAGTTATATCACATGTTAAAAAAATTGAAACACATCGTCATTTCGCTACGTAAATGTATTGTTAAAAATTCTGAATTTCAAACTATTACAAACAAGAGATTCACAAATGGTTACTTTTATGAATAATTGGTATACAGAAATATACATAGTGCCCTGTTAAATTTTTCTTTAGTTAAATTTAGTACTTGCATGTGGGTCGATGGCCTAATGGTCGACACTGGTCCATAACAAGCCTAATAAAAAATATATTTTAACAGGGTACTACATTTAATTTTGTGTACCTATTAATTACAAACGAGTTTAATTAAAATGTTTTTGACGTGAAATTACATGACACAACAATAGTAGGTCAAATACTAATCAGAACTTATTGTTACTCTGAAAACACCACTGAAATTAACTTATACACTCACTTAAACGCAAAAGCTACACTAAATTATTACAAAACTTCCGATCAATCTTTATAATACACTCATGGACAAAACTATGGAACCAAATGACGCCCCTTTTTCATTTAACACCCTGTATAATTTTGTTTGTTTGTAATCGTTTAGTCGGTTTTAATATTTACGTACACTTTGCTAAAGAAAATTCCAATTTCAAACGAAAAAGGGGCGATGAAATTAAAGAATATCATTTGGTTCCATAATTTTGTCCATGAGTGTACATTACTTGAAACCTTCTGTTTTAAAAAACTTAGCTATTAACTATTATTCTAGTGAGTTGACTATGTAAGAAACACCCAATTATATCTCAGCTAGGCGGGCAGGTAGCATGGTGTGATAGAGGCAACTATTCATATAGCAGGAACAGTGCCAAGAAAACATTGATTCTGTGCCCAGCGTCGATTCAACACACACGATAACAAATTCAACCAATCATAACGAATGATTGGTCACGAATAATTGATAATGGTTCGTTCTGATTGGCGTTGTCTTCCGCTTTCCACTTAAAATGATGAATTTTTGATCGCCACTTACCTTTTGTTACGGTAGCTCTGTTTTGATGTGAATAGGTTTTTGTATTAGGCAGACTGAGAAAAGGTTTTGTTTCTTTGGAATTTAGTAGATTTTGTTGACTAAGGGCCGTTCTTTTTTCAATTCCAAGCTTAAGTGGAGACTATAACCAATCTCCAATTAAGTTGTTTACAATCTGCATTGTTTATATTTTGCCACTGTCAAAATCATATAGAATATTAAAGACTTTAAATTAAAAAGACAGTTCGTTTTCCGTGCTTTAATATATTTAACACTCATAAATACGGCATACAATAATAGATAAATTTTACAACAAAATGCAAAACTTATACACACAAAGTCAATCTAAACCTTAAAAGATTTCCTGACGTTCTATTGGTTAACTTTTCAGTAATCTGAGATTAGGCATGAATTAAAAAACTGCCCTTATGGTTTTCTATAGGTTTCTAGGTATGTTATGGCCGTAACATGACGGTGAATCTTTTTATTGCAATCGTCTAGGAGCGGCCATTTTTTCTAGGAAAACACTCATATGATTGCATTAAAAACAAAAGTCTACCGTAATATTACGTTCGTAAAAACAGTCACCGCTTTCCTAGGAAACCCATAGCTTTAGCAACGTATATTTTTTTTTATAAAGCACGTAAAAAAGCAAGTAAAAACCAACAAGCGCTACCGCGAATCTTGGCGGATTATTTAATTCAAAAATGCCTTTTGGAAAAGAGTTTCGCCCAAAAAATGCGTGGTTTATACTATAAAAACTGTAATTATGATCCAACTTCGATAATTTTAGAATTTTAAGCACTGTATCTAACATGTACACCAAAAATCAACCGAATTCAATCAGCCTGACCAAGATGTGGCAACAATTATGTTCCGCCGCCATCTTTGTAGACAATTAAACCAGTCAAATTGATCGAAACACCAAAACTTGAACCTAAAGATATTCAAATACATGTCGTAATAAAAATTCTATTACCAGAAGAATTACACCTGGAATAACAACAAGCCACAAAGTTACATTCATGCTACACAGTGAAATGATATAGCATAAATGTGACGAGTTAAATTCTAAATGCGACTTTATATCTTATCTAAATTGTCACCTCTGATATAACTTGTATACAACTTGTTATCTCTTTAATTTAAACCAGCCGTAACAAAACTCAGCATCGTATTTGAAATTCTTCTAATAATTATTTTGTCGATTACGTTAAAAAGACGTACCCGACGTTTAAACCGAGTTTTAAAACCTTTTAATCGCAGAGGCTTTCTGCAATTATGGGAGTTTTTGGCACTCGTGTAAGATAAACATAAACATATTTATTGTCATAGTACAAAATGTTTTTGTGTTGACAAACCATAACAATTAACAAAATTAATAACACAAACAAAAAACAACTAATATACTTAGGTAAAGCCACTGTTGACAAGTAAGGGCCTAATTTTACTATTGTAGTAGGCGGGAAATTAGTCGAAGGCGCCAGAAGAATTAAAGAACTCGTCTATGGTATAATATGCTTGTTTATATAAAAAATGTTTTATCGCATTTTAAAAATTTGAAGTATTTTTTTAGTTTTAAACTTTGTGGAAGATTGTTAAAGAACTTTATTCCCGTATACCGAGGAAGATTTTGAGAAATTTGGAGTCTGTGATATTTATTTCTAAACTGATAATTTTGTTGCGTATGGTAAGCGTGAATGTCAGCTCCTGGCATCTTATCACATTTATTTAAACAACATAAAATTGTTTCGTAAATATAAATACAGGGTAATGTTATAATCTTTAAATTTTTGAATAAATCTTGACAGATCTCATGTGGTTGAGTGGACTTTTTCGAATAAAAGGATGGACGAATGGAAAATTTTTTAAGTCCGAATAAGTTTCTTTGTGTTGATTAAGTAAACAACTTTTATAAAAATCATGATGACTTCATACAATTGAAAATTCTTTGTTTAAGGTTTGTTGTTGTCGATGGTAGAATTTCCAAGTTTGAAATATTATTTTGTGTAAGTATTCTATCGTTTTTAGAACCCATAAAACACGAGCTCATAAACAGGCTGTTTCGGGATGTAGAATCTGATTCTGTTTTCAGGTGAAAAGACGGGATACTAGTGCAATTTACCTTTTCAACTGAAGACGTGATCAGGTTCTAGATCCCGAAACGTCATGTCTTGTTAACTAATTGTGGAAAACGATTGCGACTATATTTCAAACTATGAATACAAAATAGTTATGAAATAAAAAGTGTAATAATTTATTTATATTTATCAGATAGAGGACTGAACTTTTCAACACACTTTTTTGAGTAGGAAAAATGCAATCTAGCAAATGTTCACTCTATGTGCTGGTGCCTCTCACCTTGTGGTTCGGAAGTCACGTTAAGCCGTTGGTTTTGTATTTCTATTGGCCATTGGTCTATAAATTAATGACCCATTCCAAGGAAGAGTCGGCCTTAGTTTGTAACAAGACTACATCTCATAAATCATTACTACCACTCATCCTTCACCACATATTTGCCTTAAAATACCCTCATGAGATTGGTCGGCATGTCAAATAGTGATGTATCTAGAAAATAATTCAAACATGCAATAGGCTAACACAAAAGAGAAAGAAAACAGCGAAACAGAACAAACAAATAATTAAACAGCCGTATCGCAGTAGCGAGTCTGAAACAGTTAAAAATACAAGTTTCCAGGCGCACGGTTGCGGCAAAGTTGCACTCTACCGCTTTGCCACGAGGATGACGTATAGTCAATATTTCACCCCCTGGAGAAGGGAGGGGAGCATGCATTTGTGAACAATGTTTAGCCTCAGTGAAACGTAAGCTCGGGCTCGGGTTTGGATGTTTAAATCCTCATAGTTTAGTCAGATTTATAAGTGCTCCAGAGTTTACGTGGGGATTTTTAGATATTAGGCCAACGAGAGAGTTGCTTTTAAAAGTTGTAGAATGTTTGTGGTTGTTGGGGTCACACACCTTCTGTAAGCACGTACATATCTGTACTTAAGTCAAACAAGTCGTTACTTTTAAAATGCGGGCCGGGTCATGCTCTGGGCATTGTTTATAACATGGAGTAAAACCTACACACGACGTTTTATAATGGTTAATGTCATTAAATCAAACATATTTTCCACTAGAAGCACAGATCTGTTGAAGCCGCTTGTATTTTCGTCAAACAATGAATCAAATGTTTAACTAGATTTTCCCATGAGAACATAGAGTTCGTAATGTCATAATAAATATTATTTCATTTGGCGTGGAAGTGTTACTACTTTGTTAAATTTCCTATTTTACCTCTTAAATAAACGTTTCGTAAGTCACGTTAAGCCGTTGGTCCACTCCATTGGTCACTGGGCAATCAATTAATGATCCAATCTGGGGAACAGTCGACCTTAGTAGCGAGGCTACACCTCACCATCCATCAAAACACTCAACACACTCACCATCATCCCATATTTACCTTAAAATACCCTCTAGGTGGTCGGTTTCTCATATCCTAAATCCTGAAAATGACAATTTTTATTCAAGCGTATCCCGGTGCAATTGTTCCTTTACCAAAAGTTAGTGTTTTAAAATATTAACAAAACTGTATGTCATACCAAGTCAGGTATATATCAGTTGAAATCTGACGAGCTGAACATAACAAGACAGCGCAGCTAACTGTGAACCAGCTGTCAACGCTGGCTGAAAACATTGTTGAGTTCTGTGACAACAAACTGATATGTGACACACGCAGTGAAAACACACACGAGAAATCCAATATACAGCTTAGAGACTTCGTGTGAGTGGGGCGTGCTGCAACAGCTGTCTTTTTCCTTATTTTCCTTTAAAAACAGCTGTTTTAAACACATATATCGGCGTGCTAAAATGTCACTTTTAAACCCAGGTAAATAAAGTATTGTTTCGATGATCTTTTTATGTCTGGGGACAAGAACATTATTTTAATGATCTTTTTCTGTCATAGACATCAGCTGGTCCAATCACAAATCATCACTAAATCACTATTTGAGATGCCGACCACTCTCATGAGGGTATTTTAAGGCAAATATGTGGTGAAGATGAGTGGTAGTATTGAGTTATGAGGTGTGTCTTGTTACAAACTAAGGCCGACTCTTCCTTAGAATTGGTAATTAATTAATATCCCAATGACCAATGGAAATACAAGGACCAACGGCTTAACGTGACTTCCGAACCACGCAGGTGATGGTCTGATATGTCTAAACGGTGGTGGGAGTTGATGCGGGTATCATCAGATGATCACTGAGACTATCTGAGCCGCTTTAGACCTATATCAACCTCAAAACAATGCGTTTGTTTTGAATTTTCACACAGACTTAGGCCGCTTTCAGACGTTACGACACGGTACGGCGCGAGTGAGTTTAATTATAATGGCAACTCGCCGTGTCCGGCACGTCTGAGCAGCTCCATATGTTGCCATTGTAATCAAACTTACTCGCGCCGTGCCGTCTGAAAGCGACTTTACAGTAAATCAGTGTAACATCTACACTAATTCAAATTTTAACTATGTACATATATTATTTACTACGATTTGTAATAGGTTAGGAGGGAGAATAGACCCTGAACGAATAACAGAAGCCACGTGACAGCGCTTATTATTAAAACGTTAATGAGTGTTATTTACCTTTCGTAGTATAACATAACACCTTAGCTTCAGGTAGCTATATACCTTTTAAGTGAACGATACAATTGGGCCGTTTAGCCTAAATTTCTTTAACACAAAAGTTTTCCCTTGTTCATAGAAATAACAAAGCTAACTAACTTATTCATTTTATCCTTTGTTGTAAAAGATGAAAAGCCTTGTTTGAAAAGCTCATCGATTATCAATAGCCTTTTGTTTTCCGCAATAATTGAAGTAGTTCTCAATTCAACCTACTAGAACTTATGCCACTTGCTGAGTACCTACTTACTTAATTAATAAATGTGTTTAATATTTAGCTAGTATCACAAGCTTCACCTTAGGAGTTATAAAATATATATTTGTGGGTGGCCATAGCTCGGTGGTATAGTGCGCTTTGCACCAAATTTCACGGGGTTTTCCCGATGGCCACTTCCCGTGTTCGGAAGTCACGCTAAGCCGTTGGTCCATTATATTGGTCGTTCGGATATTCAATAATAACCCAATCTGAGGAACAGTCGGCCCCAGTTTTTAACAAAACTTCATCATAACACCACCACACTCAACATTCATTCCATATTAACCTTAAAATATCCTCTAAGAGTTGTTGGTGTCTCAAATTAAATGATCAAATATAAGGACTACTGACACTCCGTTAAATTACTATGAATTAAAGAAACACCACATAATTCCCCACCTTACTCCCAACACGTAGGAGATCGTGTTCGCTACTCTGCTACAGTGAATAAAGAGGATTCAATCAGCCTCTTCGGGTCCAGTGTAGTGAGGTTGTTCATCAGTCTAATGAGCTTCATCCTCATCAACTGCTGACCTTTAGTCATCTACTGACTAACGGTCAAACTTACAATACGCTGTTCATATAATCTGTAGTCGTCACAACATCTTCGTTGCGGCTCTATGATAAAAGTTTTTAATATTCAAAGAGCTTATATGGTGAATAGCGTAAGTTGTACATTTTGTGCCTTGCCACCAAGCTTTCTTTCTAACTCCATATATTCTTTTTCAACTAACTTGTTTTCATTTAACAGTTGTTTCTAAATGTTTTTTGTGTCATAGACATGCAAGTAAAAAAGGCAAAGGTAAAGTTTGTCTTGTTTAACGAGGCGAAGTTAAGACTACAAAATCCTCTTTACCACTCAACCTCGACCCTTTCCTAGCGTTACCGTATTGTCACATTACAAATGTAAGTGGTGACTGCGGGGATCGAACCCGCGCCAGCGGAGCGATCAGCTCCGGAGTCGCGCACGATTCCAACCCACGGTAGCCACGGGTCCGCTACTAAGTAATAGTTAGCGTATGCGTTGAGTGGCTTTACTTGAAACTCCGCAGCGCGTTCTATGTGTTGGCTGCCTCAACTACGTTGAGCTGCCGCAGCCATGCGCTATCTTCCTACTATAACATTGCCTGATATAACTGACCCCTCACACTCCCCTAATATTCAGGAGAGCAGTATAGTCACCAGACTGATGTCCACTGCAGTATTCCACTCAACTTGATGAGCAAGGTAGCTTGATGAGTCTGTGAGTCTGGTAAAGTTGATTAAATCTCTTCAGTACATTCACACACATACACACAGGACGTAATTAGTTTTGCCAACTTGCTGGTCAACCAGTTCGTCACTGCAGACGGTTTTATAACTAACTCTCCTCCTGAAAATATGTATAAATCATTGTACTAAAACTGAAGCTCTATCCATTCGGCAATATGATAGGGCGTAAAATGTTGCTATGTAGCAATCAAGTATCTACCGTTATTTGGCACGTAATATCAGTTTTAGGAAAGATAATGTTATGGTAGGTAGATCTGGCATAGATGTCCCATGGCTGAGGCAGGGAAATCAACATAGTTTCGGCAGCCCAAGCACAGATAGCGCTGCCATCTCTTGCCGTCTTTCTCCCCTGCAGTTCGACATGCTCGAGTTTGCCCGATGTTGATATGTGACCAAATTGTGCGATTTTCAACTTGTGCGTGCGTCAGTGTTTCTATTTGAGACTCTTAAAAGAACTTCTCGCTGCGCTGTCTGTGCTTAGGCTGCCGCAACTATGTTGATTTTCCTGCCTCAGCCATGTGGCATTTATGCGCCATCTACGTACCATAACATAATCTTTAATTTTAGTGTTTGCAAATTGTCAGTATAAATGAAATGTTTATCTGAAACTCGAATAACCTCCACGGACTTTTTTCTGAATCTTCCCATAAACGTAGTTTCGACAAAAAGTCCTCAAAGAACTGTTGGAACTGATATCTTCTTTTATCTAGTTATTTTCATATTTTGTGTGTTCGGTTTATGAAATGGAGCAAAAAAACTGAATTTTCTCTCAATACAGCTGGTATTTGAAAAATAAATAAACTAATCTCCAGTACCATTAAACGTGTAGGATTTATTCATTTGTCCAATTTGATTATTACACGTACGTAACACAACTAAACCATACTTTGAGACTTTATTGGGTAACGTAAATCTATTAACAAGCTTTGATCCCTACATAGTGTCGTGAGTTGAAAGTAAATTTTAAAGAAATCCAAAGTAAAGGAATTCAATTTAGAAAAACAAAGGATTATTGACAAACGATGGTTTTACAATTACAAAGGAAGCTAATTAAACTCCTTTGTGAATCTCGGCTTCAAAGAGTCACTTTTATTGCTTTAACCAGCATTGAGTTTTATATTTTACCTTGTTTTAGAGCTATGGAACAAATTAGCTATAAAATATAAAATCTTTTAAATTTAAGCCTCATAGAGTCCTAATAGTTTTCTTCTATTCTCTGGTTAAATTTGCTCTCCCCATCTTAAAATGATATCATGTTTTACTAAAATACCTATTGCTCAAAAAGAAAATCAGCTTCCTTTTTGTTCCTTTATAATCTAAACCCGAAAACTTGTTTGTCTCAAACTATTTTCCTATTTACAGCTGCAAAAGAGGACCTCTTTTACTTTAGAAGAAGTGTTTATCCTCCAATTCGATTCGGGAAAGAACAAACGGGCTCGTGAGAGAAACAACATGTTTAACAAACAAGGTTTCAGCGTTGTTTGTGCTTTCGATATTGCTATCCGCTGTCCAGCGAGGAAAGAAGTGTCCCGATATAATCATTGTTTTTGCGCAATGTTTCAGCAATATTTCGGTTTGTTGGTTTCATTTACGAGTTTTAAAACCATGATGAATGGAATATATACTTGAGTACATGACAAGACTTGAATTTTGACTGGAAATCTGAATTATTTAACTGTGTCGGTGGATTTGTTGGTGATACTAAATGGTGACCCGCAGGGATTAAAACCTTCTTTGACAAAGTGCATCTTGAAGTTTTTTAACGCATAACAGTCTGTTTTTGATATAATAATGACAACAATATAGGCTATTACTAAGCACAATAAGTTTGGTATAATATAAATTACTAGCCGTTTAAATAACAACCTTTTTCCCTTTGACACAGCCAATGGTATCGCTTGTTCGTTGAATCGCTTACCTATTATCAATAACAGTATCTAAAGGCTTATTCTTTGATTTCTTTCCCACAAGTTTTAACCCAATTGATTTTTAAACCGATATAAATTTCTACATTTTTTATTATTCAGAAAAGTTTGTATTTTTGTTACTTCATTAGTTTTTAACAGATATTTAAGACTTTGTTATGATTAGGATATGGATTTTTAGAGGCTTTCAACCATTTAAAATTATTCATAAACAAATAGTTTACTTTATAAACATTTAACACGTTCTACGATCAACATTCAATTTGATAATTATACGTACATATCATAAAAATAAAATCCCAATCAGACACACATATTTGACTTCCTTCGAATCGTACGGGTGGATCCGTGGCGGATTGGTATCGCACGCGACTCCGGAGCTCATCACTCCGGTCGTGCGGGTTCGATCCCCGCAGTCACCACTTACATTTTTATAATGTGACTAATACGGTGACGCTAGGTAAAGTCGAGGTTGGACTTTGTAGTCCTAACTTCGCCTCGTTAAACAAGACAAACCTTACCTTTTTACCTTTTATCCTTATTTATGACCTTTCAAAATTAATAACACGGCGACGTCAACCTTCATATTCAAACATAAAACCCCATTAATCCCTACGACTAAAGCCAAGCCTACATTACAAACAATGAAATGTCCAATGAAACTGGATGTATACGTAATAGGAACCGGTTGATGTGGATTTTCATCGGACTAGACACGTTAAGGCAGCCATTAGAAGCCAACTGCCAAACATCAATATAAGCCTGAATGGACGGAGTAGAGACTCTATATTCCCTCATAAGCGATGAATGCTTTCAACTCAATATCAGAAACCTGCTTCAAGCATTGCCTGCTTTTAACTTATATTAAGGGTCCGCCTCAGCTGCTCGAGAGAGCATCGTTGCAGAGGTTTGCGGGAAATAAAGTAGACACTAATTTAGGTTCGCCTAAATTTCTTTTAGCGAGAATAAATCTCTTTTAACCTTTACCACCCTAGTCCTATAGTCAGTCAGTAAGTTTTGGACTGCCGTAATCCGTCTGCTTTTATTACACTCCGAATAACTTGAACCTTGTGTGAACCAGTTTTCTCTCTCCTTGAAGAAGAAATCGTGTGAAGAACAAACTTTGAAAACTGACCCAACCAAGTACCTGTGAACATTTCAACCTCCCAGTCTACGAAGCACTCCCTATGACTCCCCGCAAGAATCTCGCCCCTCCCTCCCCCTGTCACCGCTATGCTGACCCTCGCCGTGCTGCTGTACGCGCTGACGCACCGCTGGATGTATAAGCCCGTCAGGCCGGTGCTTAAGAGAGCTAAGAGTGCGTCGGCCAGTGGCAGCGTCAGTATAGACAGTTCCACTAGTCGCCACCGCACCAGCAGTAGCGCCACTAGCGCCACGATGACGTCAGAGGAGGCGGTGGTGGGGCATCATCGCAGGAGGTCCTCGAGCAAGACGCACGCCAGGCACTATAGGATACGCCTGCCCATCGCGCAACGCAGGGCGAAAAGGTAATTTGTCATGAACTAGAGAATAATTGTGTTTATTTTCAGAAGCAGTTTTGTAATTTGCTCTCTGAACAGCGTAAATACGTCGTAAAGACCACACATAACTGACTTGCGTTGTTTCTAACCTGTGCTAACTCACTGCCATTTGAATTCGGTCAACCTTATTTAAGTAACTCACCACTGCCATATCTTAGTTGTACGGAAAATGTTCCAAATATTATCATATATTATTCACGCATGTTCCCAGTCGGATCACCCGAAGTACCTTAACTCTGTCTTGATAGATTTCCTTTGCTTTGAGTCCAGACTTGCTTTATTCTTTCAGAATGAGTTCTTTTTCTCTCTTCATTTTATTCTTTTTTTAGTAACTTCCCTCAAACCAACTTTCCAATCAAACACTTAAATGGTTAAATGTGTTTTTATCATATATATCCGCTTGTGAGCCAATGCTAAATTACCTTTTAAACCTACTGCCTTGAAGCCTTCTTTAACTGTATTTAAAAATGGTATAGTTTATTTTGAATATAGTAACTCAGAACTGTTGAGGTCTTATTCCAAGTTGTCGCATCTTCTTTTGGTGGTTTGATTGTTCATAAAGATGTGTCTTTCTTGTTAATCATGAAATCACGTGGATTTTGCGGAAAGTTTTAACCTTTCTGATAATGTATTATCTGTAATATTTAGTAAGTGACTAATTCAGGTGTTTGTCTAGCTGTAACTAAAAGTAAAAGGTGACATTAAAACAATATTTTTGGGTATCTCTCTGCAGTTTAAAACCGGGGATTCGAATCCGTGAGCTGTACTCTTTCAGGCACAACCAGCGTAAAAATTAACTTCATTTTCACCTGTTGTTGTAAAGCTGTAACAAAAATCCGAATTCACCTATCGGCTTTGCAACTGATAAAATCTCCAGCGCTTGAAAGCCTGATGATGCTTATTCCTGGAGCGCAAAGCCAGGTTGACGTGTCTGGAAATCTGCTCCTGGAAATGCTGGAGAGCGGGAATGTCACTGGAATCCTGGATCAGCTTCTGTCAACAAACCGACGTGGATATTATTTCCAGGCCGCTCTGGCCGCCTCTGTCACGTTTTACCTGTCATTGTTTCTGAATTTGCAATGTGATGCATTTTATTGCAACATTTTTGGTGATCTTGTTGTGAATTTTCTCGCTGTTAAATATTGTCAATTCGAATGTGTTGTTTTCATAATTATTCTTAAACTGACTTATAACTAGCTTCGAAGCTACTGTAATCTTTCTATACTAAACCTTGAATGGATCTCAAAATAAAATTGAATATGGCTAGTTTTGGAACAACTGTTGTCCTAGGTGTGACACAGCCTAATTTCACCTAATTCTTTACACAATGCACGATGAAAGAAATTTAAAGGGTGAAAGTATAATTTGTCTAGCTTAACGAGGCGAAGTTGTGACTACAAAGTTCTCTCTACCACTTAACCTCGACCTTTACCTAGCGTTACTGCATAGTCACTTTACAAATGTAAGTGGTGACTGCGGGGATCGAACCCACGCCAGCGGATTGGTGAGCTTCGGATTCGCACACACTACCTACCAGCCACGGGTCCGTTTACCAGTTTGTTAAAAGCGCTGGTTTTTCTCTAAAACTGAGGGTTTTCTAAGTAACCTCTTCGTTTAATAGGCTCTTGCCGGAAATAGATTGTTGTAACTTAAGATGTTTAATTCGTTTTCTCTTAAACTTGGTCAAAATTTGTATAATTTCCCAGATTTTTATTCGTTCATGTCCTTAGTTTGTACGTAAGCTTTATAAAAAGAGCTTGTATGCCCCTGTAAATGTATAGAACAAAGTCCCAAACTAAACGTTTCTAAGGGTTGAAGATTAATTTAACTATAATCAGCTAACTACAAAGTTCTTATAAACCAAAAGAAGGTTGTTTGATTGGGCTTATCAATTCACCTAATGATACCAATCTGCGAAATGGAGTTTGATAGCAGCTTACTCAAAGTAATTAGCACGACCCGTGTCCAGAGGAATATTAGTCTCTTGTAGATGCTTACAGAGACTAACCCTTCAACCTGTATTGCTGATTCACTTTACGGGTTTAACATTGATTATGTCTCTATTTGAAAAGTGTTCTTAAAGAGCTATTGATGTATGACTTAACCACGTGTAAAATTACAAACGATGTTTTAAAGATCAGTTGAAATTATGAAGGAAGGACCGTGTTGCATTAATTTAGTGGATTTGTTGTTGTTTAACCTCGAAATAGCCCGTTTTTGTGTGTTTTTATTTTGTTAAATTAGGAAGTAATCTTGATTCGTAACAACATTTTTGGCTACATCAAGTAAGGATCAAATATCACTATCACTATTTGAGATGCCGACCACTCTCATGAAGGTATTTTAAGGCAAATTTGTGGTGAAGGATGAGTGTGATGAGTGGTAGTAATGAGTTATGAGGTGTAGTCTTGTTATAAACTAAAGCCGACTCTTAATTAGAATGGGTCATTAATTAATAGCCCAATGACCAATGGAAATACAAGGACCAACGGCTTAACGTGACTTCCGAACCACGCAGGTGATGGTCTGATATGTCTTAACGATGGTGGGAGTTGATGCGGGTATCATCAGATGATCACTGAGACTATTTGAGACGGTTTAGACCTATATCATCCTCAAAACCTGACCTCCATGAAGATGGATTACAGGACCACGCCACGAGTCCCAGTCACTTTACGGTTTTAACATTGATATGTTGTCTATTTGAAAAATTTCTTAAAGAGCTACTGATATATGACTTAACGCGTGTGAAATTACAAACGATGTTTTAAAGATCAGTTGAAAATATGAAATAAGGACCGTGATGCGTTAATTTAGTGGATTTGTTGTTTTAACCTCGAAATAGCCCGTTTTTGTATGTTTTTACTTTGTTAAATTAGGAAGTAATCTTGACTCGCAACAACTTGTTTGGCTACATCAAGTAAAGATTAGGTAATGTAAATTATCCGTGATCAAAATCGAAGCCGAGCAAACTAAGCATTGCAAAAATACAAATTAAAACTGAAAGCAAACAAACTGTGACATTTCATTATGTGCTGATACCTCTTCGCCATCACAAACTAGCTGAACATATTTTGCATGAGGAAGTGTTTCCAGGTGGGTAAATCTGGTGAATTGGGTAAAACGTGGGTAAAGTTAGCTTGGAAACCGGAAACGGAGAGTCATGCGTAAAGATATGTTCTTGCCACAGCATTCAGGAGCGTCAGCACTTGCTGAGTTCTTCTTTAAAACTGGCAGAGCTTAGAATATGGAATTTCTGACACTCTTATAACAGTTTTAGGGTGCTTTAAAGTTGAAAAATTTGGAATGAAATGACTTTTTGGTTTGTTTGTTTGAAACCTCATTCAGACATAACTATTTTGCATTCACTTTCTCCCATTTTTTCGAATATTACCACTGTAGACATGTTGTACCATTTTAGGGGATCCGTGGTGGATTGGTATCGCACGCGACTCAGCAGCTCATCACTCTGGTGGCGCGGGTTCGATCCCCGCAGTCACCATTTACATTTGTAATGTGACTAAATGGTGACGCTAGGTAAAGGTCGAGGTTGAGTGGTAGAGAGGACTTTGTAGTCCTAACTTCGCCTCGTTAAACAAGACAAACTTTACCTTTACCTCTTAGACCCTAGCCAGTCAGCCAATTTATCCTATATTAAAGTTCATAAGCTCGTGTTATATACATAAAGAAAACGTATTTAATACATAAATTTGCAACTTCTACACAACGTAAGCTGCATAAACAAAGAATACGCATTATAAAGAACTTTTTAGAAATAAGGACTGTTTTTTGATAAGATTCAAATGCCTTGAGCCCAACGGCGTTTTTGGTCGACACATTTATATTAATTTTAAACCAATAACAATAATTAGTTCAAACTGCAAAATAATTATACAATTGATGATATTAGTTATACGTGTAAGTATTAGACGAAATTATTAAACTCGCGTAGCATTCTTAGCTAAACTTTCGTATGAACTGGCACTTTGCTTACAATAATAATCTTTTATTGATACTTAAAACTTACGTACAGTTTTCCCACTTAAAAACCATTTACATTCAATTTTTTCGAGGAAGTTAACGTCAGTAAGTCAATTATAAGCAGTACCTTAACAAAATAAAGGTTTTAAAATATTACGACGAAATTAAATTGTTATACACCATGTTATTTCAACACATTGCTGGCATAGAAAGAACAGTTGGGATTGAAAGCTTTTAAGTTCGACAGGTCAGCCGGTGATATGATGACAGTTGCAGATGATAATGGAGTATCACTGTCATCATTCCGACTGTCATCCTCCATCATATCCAACCAGACCTCGGTGACCCTGTCGGTGTTCATTGAATGAAATCCCGGGGAGTCAGGCCAGGGAATAATTTATGTATTGGTTTACGCGTAGAAAATAATTCTATATAAATTTGGATAGTTTTAAACAGATCACGTGGTTTTGTTTTGTTTTGGTGATTGTCGTTTCCTGATTTAGCAATCAGTTCATGCGTGATGATTGTGGCATCAGATCAAATTTTATAATTTAAGTAACATGCGACAGGTATTACTTTACCCGTTTAAATTTCAGAAATAATAAAGTACAACTTTCTCTTTAAACTTGCTTTTTTAAATTTTTGTAAGATAAAGAACCTAACAAAGGAGAGTGAGTTTTACTAAATTAATTATCCACAATGTTTACTTAGCAGTTTGACAATAAGATATTTTGATGAGAACAAAGGCTTAACCGAACCGAGTCATAATAATAATAAAATATTGTATTGCAAAAAATACAAAACGCGTTTCGTCGCAATCGTCAAAAAAGTTAGGAAAAATATAGCTAAAATTTTGCATTTACTCCTTTTATCGAAATCCCATTCAAACATAGGCCTACATTGTAAAGTACTTTCACCCAATTTCTCATTCATTCTAACTTTCTTACAGTAGCCCTACAATTTATTCAGTTTCCCAATTGTGTGCCATGAACTCGTTCGTCTATACTGTAGAATGCTTTCGAAATCAACGCGGCTTTAAAAAAACGTAAAATTTGTCTTGTTTAACGAGGCGAAGTTAGGACTACAAAGTACTCTCTACCACACAACCTCGACCTTTACCTAGCGTCACCGTATTAGTCACATTACAAATGTAAGTGGTGACTGCGGGGATCGAACCCGCGCCACCGGAGTGATGAGCTCTGGAGTCGCGTGCGATACCAATCCGCCACGGATCCGCTTTTAGACGAGTTTTAAATGCCTTCGGGTTCGTGGCATTTTTTATTGATTTTGACAATCTGTTGACGTCATTACTATGAGCTTTAGCTTTCGGTACAAAGCTGTGGTTCAGGTGACTGTAGTTCCTTTCTCCATATATACTTTCAGTCGCTGTACCGCCTACTGATTTCTTCTTCTGTCAGGTGTACCAACCGTAGTTGTGAGATCCTCATACGTAATGAGTGAACACGATTGGGCGAAGCTACCGATATCAACCAATAGACGCCGACGAACTTCATTGGACGATTCCCGAGGCGGCTCTGCACTTCCATTGGCTCAACTGCGCTCTAATTATGCACACACTATCTGGTTTATAACTGCCTGCCTGGCTTTAAGAATTTTGTACCTATCTTCACGCTCTAAATACCATACAACAATCCGAGGAACATGAAAGAGTCGATAAAATCTACGATCGAAGAAAATGACACGATTTCAACTGTGAATTTTTAAACTATTGACATTGCCGAACTTTTCGCTCATTTTTCAATTGAACATCTTCAGTAGACTCTCTGAGACTAGTTATTGAGGTTGGCAGCCAGTTATAAACCAGATTAAATCTGATCTTCTTCTGGAGATATTGGCAATTGATAGAAAGATTTAAAACAGTAGGCCTATATAATTAATTTTTATTTTGCTGAAGCGCTTTCACTAGCAAAGCTATCATCTTTAATTTTGTAACAGCCTGAAGATGATAGCTTTGCTGTGTTGCTTAACATTAAATAAAGAATTAATTATATTACCTACTGTTTTAAATTCATTTTCCAGATAAATCTGTGTATAATTATGCACAGTTGAGTTGAGCCAATGGGAGTGCAGAGACCTTGCGGATCGACCAATGAAGTACGTCGGCGGCTATTGGTTGATCATCAATCGTGTTCTTTACTCTTACCTCATAATATATGCCTGATTGATTTACTCAAAGGTGAATTTCAAAGCGTTGTATAGATAAAATAAAATGCGACAATTAGAAAACTTTGGCTAAAAATAACTCTTTTCATGGCTTACACTAGCGCTGGAAAGAGTGTATTGAAGAAGTTTATCGCTGCGGAAGGAATCAGTTTCAGAAGGAGATAAGTTCACAGATGTGTAACTGATATATTCTTGAACATAAAGTCAGTCTTGACACTTTTGCATCCCTCCTCGTTTAACTTGTGAGTTTCTTTTTGTAAATAGAACCAAATATTAAAGAGTTCATAAGTTTTAACCACGCAATTTCATTCTGGCATCTTCAATACATGATCCTTATGATTTTTCAATACATGATCGTTTATATAATTTTCCTGTCTTTGCAATTAATGTGCATTTGTCATAACAAAACAATCAAATATAAATTCAATACAAATAAACGCAACTTCTATAAAATAAGTGCTTATAACTTTTTTGATCTTCTTTAAACATCTGCCTCTGCGTGGTCTTCCAGAAATTCTTTGAAGTCATAGAACGCTTTACTTTGAAACTATTTTTGTAATAATAGATATGTAGATCGAACAATACAATGCACATTTCATATTTTGGGTTTTTAACTAAATTGTTTCTTTTCATATTACAATTAGAAATTGTTTTCTGTTGACTATATTCTCAGTTCATACTTAAATTTATACTTCGGACGAAGCTTTTGAACTCAAACGGAATTTATGTACGTACAGTTCTCAACCTCGGAAACAGAAATCAAAATTTTGGACACCAACAGCCTTTCAAGAATTTAACTGCAATCGTTGATTTTAAAGTTTAATCAAAAACAAAATGCTTAACCCGTTTTAAAGACTTACAATAACCAAATAGTTATTTTAAGATAACTTTATATTAATTCTTTCGTTGCGAAAAGCTGTGGATTTACAACATCCATTTCCTCAGAATATGAAAGGTCTGCAATAACGGCTCTATCAATCAGTTGATGTGAGCTTTTACGAGATTACAGTTGGGAATGATTTGTTCAAGATCTATCATAGTTTAATCATTCAAAAAGTGGGCTTACGGAGAATCAATTTACAATAATCCATTACAGTTCTCGTAAGATATCCTTTACATATGAGATTCTTTTTATAATCAAATGTCAGATTTACTGACAAAAAGAATCATAGTTTATAAGAATTCATAATTTTCAAACACAATCCTGCATTGAGGTAGGAAGTGTGAGTTTCCTGTTTGAGCCAGGTGTACCGCAGGGTGCGGTGTTGGGACCGGTGGTTTTGACTTTTGTCATGTCGAACTCTCTATGGTTTGACCACAGTGAGTTTCGTGCTTTAGTGTGACCACCGAAGTGAAAGTTTTAGTTGGCTATACAGGGCGTTACGATAGGTATATCTGGTTTTGTTTGTTGTTGAAAGAAATTTTTATTTGTTTAACACCTCTTGAGGAGTTTTAGATTTTACTCTGTTGCTAAATACATGGTCTGTTTACTGTATGTTACCACATTTGTGTACATGTTTATACATAAATATGTGGCATGAATTGCTTGTTAAATATGTACATAAGTTTAACTAAAACTTAGGCTTTCACTCTCACAACGAAATCTTTTTCAAACGATACATATGCATCTTGTGTGTCATGGATTAAATATTTCTTGCTTTCTTTGAAACATGTTCCACCGTCTTTAGTTAACAAGAAGCACACGACGTTTCGGTATCTATAATCTGATACCTTCTTCAGGTGAAGAATAACACAACACAAAACGTGAATTATTATCCACAAAGGTAATCTAATGTGAATTGCATGTTAAAGGGATCAATGCAGTAAATTCGCATATGTTATCTTGAAATGACACGCTAGTGGGCAATCGAGTTATTCATTATTGAGGCGATAATGGTTTTAATGTCGTGTTAGCGCTAATCATTCTAACACAAAGCGACTTTCGTGATGGTGTTATTGTGTTTATGATATTGATTACTTATCAAACTATCAAAGCAGATACGTGGCGGATTGGTATCGCGCGCGACTCCGGAGCTCATCACTCTGGTGGCGCGGGTTCGATCCCCGCAGTCACCACTTACAATTTGTAATGTGACTACGGTGACTAGGTAAAGGTCGATGTTGAGTGGTAGAAGGCTTGAGGTAAGGTTGAACGTACCTAAAGGTTGAGGTTGATTGGTAGAAAGTACTTTAAAAGTCCTAACTTCGCCTTGTTAAAACAGGACAAACCTTTTTTTATCTCTGAATTTTAGTTTGGCTTTAAGTTAGAGTAAAAGTCACTTGCTCTCTAAATCTCAATTATATTCCAACTTAAACCCAACTTTTAGTTTTATTTATTTGTTGTATTTTATTTGCTAACCGTAATAATAGTTTTATAATTTTATTTATTCTTTAATAAAACTCTTTAGAAAAGAAATATAAAAAGATTTAATCCATGGTTGGTCCATTCCATTGGTCGTTTGGCTATTAATTAATGACCCAATCTGGGGAACAGTTGGCCCTAGTTTGTAACAAGACTACACCCATCCATCAAAAACACTCAACACTCACCCTGCATCCCATATTCACCTTAAAATGCCCTCTAGGAGTGGTCGGTGTCTCAAATCAAAGTATCATGTACTTCGCGGGGTTCAACTGCGCCAAAGATTATACGTAAATCATAATAAAACAAAATTAAGACTGACTTTGAAAGTACGAAATGAAATGTTTAAACTTATTTCTTTGCCTTCCAAAGCGCAGAAAGTGCAGTAGAAACTTAACTTCTCGTGGAACAGAACAACAAAGGAACTTAACTAAACAAAAGCTGAGCAGCAGAATAGTAAAGTAGCAGAGCTCAGTTGTTTGTTAACTAGGTGTCTGTCTGTCTTGACAACGTCCTGATGACGAGCGTGAATAAGAAACGTTTGACTGCAAAGACTGGCGAAAATCTGGGTTGAACGATTTAATGGTCAGTAGAGTTTAAACTATTATTGTGGACATTTTCCAACGTTAGTGAGCAAGATGATCAGGACGTTTTGGGATTAGTAATCTGATCCCGTCTTCAGGTGAAAAGTAATCTTAGACATAAAAATGATCCTGCTCTCCAAAGATGGAAAATGTCCGCAATAATATTTTAAACTGTAAAATTCTTCCATCGTCAACAAGAAACTTTAAACAACGTAATGGTTTATATGTTGGTATGGGGCAGTAGAGCAAGCCGTACTACAAATAAATATGAAAACGGAATATATTTATTGAGAATTTTAAGCTGGGACTTGGTTATAAATAATTAAAATGGTTATGACAGTTAAAATTGACGAAACTGCACTGATTTGTAAAAAGTGCTAAAAGAACGTTCTAAAACAGATTTGGTACAGACTACAGATTTGGTTCCAAAACAGACTAATGGTACAGAGTTATATTTAAAAAAACAGGAACTTTTTATATATGCGTAAAAGACATTGGTAAATATATTTTGTAATATGCTGTAGTTGAAAGTTTATTCGTAGGCTATTAAATCGTAAAGTAACAACGCAACTCACAATATAAAGAGCTTCTAACAAGGTTATTATAATACAATACATTTTCAAAGCTCAAATAATGAATGCAGATAAATCTTTTAACAGGCGAACCAAACTAGTTCATTTTCTTTGGTCGAGATGTATATAGCATTAAGGCAAACATATGTGTGCTGAAAGTAAAAGTGAAAAAGTTCCATCGCTTTGAAATAGCCTCTTTATAGGTAAAGTTGTCTGGAAAAGTTAAAGTTAGGGAAGTGTTTCTACGATTGGTTCTGTTTGGGATCGCTGCGTTTGTCATCCAGTGAGATTGGGCAGGACTTTCTTGATTTGTCAAGTTTCCCAACTGTCTGAAACTGCGAATCGCAACTATGATTTCTTCCAGTTCAAACCATCACTATAATTAGCTTGAAATGTTTCGGCACCGAGTTGGTACAAGTGTTGGTTACCAGGATGCGCCACTAGGCGTAGCAACTCACTTGCCTCACACAGCTGAGTGTACTGCGAGGTTGTACTTGAGGTGCAAAATTAATTATGCAAGGAATGGGATTTGAACCCGCTATCTCAAGCTAGTACACTTGATACAAATATAACAGATAACTAAAAGTAATTAAGGTCTCCGAAGTTGGCAATTTATTAGGAGGTTTTAATTTATGCAAACCTTCTTGTTTTGTATTTAGGCTACTTTTAATTTGTTGCATTAAAACTGTATAGTTCTAATTTCTCTTTCTTTTTCAGGTGAGTCAATTTGTTGGTGAGATTCGCATGTAAGGTATGACATTCATATTTTGTTGCTTTACTTTGGTCGTAATTTTAGAACTGTAAGAATATACAGGGTGTCTGCGAACTCTTTTAACAACTTTGAGGATATGTTCCTTGAGCCATAAGAAGTTAAAACATCAAAAACAATGGTTGCAAAATGTATCATTTCCTAACTGTCCGTCTGTGTTGGGTGTTCACTAAATAACTGTTTTTACTAATCGAAAACACCTCGGAAATGAAGTGTTCTTTCCATTTGAAAATTTAAAACTATTCACCTACTTCTCTAATTGTTTAAACTACAAGACGTAAATATTCTCCATTCAGAAGAATATTAACGGTTGATTTGTCTATAAACAGAAAGAAACCTCAATAACATTTTCTTAATCCTAAAATCCACAAATAAAAGTCCATAGCTCACTCAACCCTGCCAAGTTTTAGCATTCTCGCCAGACACTACAGCATTATCCAACTCATCCCCTACAAGATGCTTTTAATGTATTAAAGAAGGAGACATGTTGTGCGGTGGTAGTTTGGGCCCTCTGTAGTATCGACCCGGCCGGCTTGGCAGGGTTTTATTCCGATAACAAAAGCCAACTGTTCATTGTTCCTATGGTTTGGCTCACCGTTGTTTAGGTTTTCTAATAAATTACTTTTCCAACAGGAAATTGTATGTCTCTAATATACAGGGTGTCCAGTAATGACGGCACCAAACTTTACCAGGTGAAGTCAAAATTAACAAAAATTGTCCAATAACAACACATAGGCCTATCTTGCTTTGTTTTCCGCCTGTTGTTTTCACGAAATAATTTTTATCTCTGAGGTCGAGCGAGATATTGTTTCGTCAGTCTTGTAAGTTATTATTAAAATCAGAATTTAAAAAATAAATTTGGATACATTTTTATTCCAGTTTTAAAATACCGGTTATATTAAATTTATAACATTTCCTCTGGTACTTAATCTAGGAGAGAATGTCTCAAATTAGGGACAGCCCTGAACACAATAAAAGTAGTTGGCTATATATTTCTTCGCGGCATTTAACAGGAGTTAAATCTTGCTATTTTTCTTCTTTGAACTTTCAAAATACTGCCCAACTCAAGTACAGATGATGGCGTATTATGGAGTTGTCTACCACATCTTACCTACGGTTTGGTCTTGGGAGGCTGCTCAAATGCAAATGTTCTAGGCTTTTCATTTTGCAAAAGCAACAATCGAACAATCGCAAAAACTTCAATGGAAGAGTCGTGCAAGCCAGCTTTCAAAAACTAAAACTGTTGACATACATTGCCTCTATATCTGAAATCTGTCTCTTTTAGATCCAATTGCGACCCGTGAGGTGAGAGACATACACTCTTACGTAACGAGAAGGCAGGGATGTTTACCGAACTGGAGACACAGGACGGTAATCATGAACGTTTGCCTTCACAGGCAGGTTCTATTAGTCAACAGACTTCAAAATCGATTAAAGGTGCCACTATGTAAAGGCTTTAAATCTCGTCTCAAACAATACTAGCTCAAAGCATTTTTTACAACTGAAGAGTTCATGGCACATAACTGGAGACCTCTTAAAACTGACGGACAGACTATTGGGCTGGAGTGGAATAATTCGATGAATGAATTTAATGAATGAATACCTCTGTATGTCTGAAAATACTTTGATGAATGAATGGAAAATTTTAGATAACCTAAAACACTGACGATTGCGATACAATGTATATTGTTTATGCAATAAAGATTTATTTATTTGTAGACCGGCCATTGGGTGTTTATTTTCTTGTATCCCTCTCTTGTATCGCTGTTTCTGCTGTTGGCTCATTTACGCAAACTGTTTTATCGCTTATTTAAACTAGTTTCAAGTTCTGTCCAATGACTGTAAATTTTCTACGACAAAACTGATTACAATTTTTGCGTTGAAACTAATTGATTATAAATTAGAACTGTCTTGAATTATTTAAACGTTAGTATATTTCCAAGTGTGTAATCCGTATTAAACAGCGTGTAGTATATATTCACATCAAATCTATAAACACCAGTATGGTGAATAGAGAGGATTTAGAGTTTTAAAAATATCAAGAGTAATTTAGTTGCATGAAGCACCTATCGATGAGCAAAACTGACTTCATCAAATAAAATCTAAAATTAAATTTACCACAACTTGTTTTTTTACGAAAATTGTTATTTTAACAGCAACAGAAATCCTGCGTGAAAATGTTTGGAAACGGTTCGTTGAAAATAACTCTCAAGAGACTTCCGTTTGTGAGTTTTCTTCAATCGAGCCTCATTTAGGTTTGAAGAGCTCTTGATTTCAAACTCGGCGGACACAGACTCGTTAAACTGAACCCATTAAATATCGTTGGGGTTTGAACTCGACAAAAATTGTTTCCGCTCATATTTATTTCAACTAAATCAAGCATATTTTAAAGTTAAAGTGTTTTGTTTAACGAGGTGAAGCTAGGATTTCAACTCAACCTCGACCTTTATTTGCCTCGAGCCTTATTTGTAAAATTGTTTGTAGTGACTAAATGGATCGAAACACTTAGCTCTGGGGTCGCGCACGATTCCAACCCACTATGGGCCAGCTAGAACTTAAATTATTTAAAATCTTACATAAAATATAATTAATACATGTGAAAATGTTCTCTCGGGAAGCATAGATCTATTGATGCTGCTTCATATAAACACTGAAACTTTTACTTTCGTCATCAAATTAGTTCTATACCTCTGAACTAAAAACTGGATTTTCTATAAGAACATAGCACTCGAAATTCAGTAATAAAAATTCTATTTCAATTCATTTTTCTTTTTTTTATATGCAGCAACACTAATGACTCTTTGTTTCCCGAGAAAAACTTTCCACGTTTTAGTTCATTAACCTACGTAAAACACATTTTACAAATTTTCCCATGTTAAATTATCTATCCCATTTGAACGCCGTTTGGGCTCCATCCGGCCCCCTCTTAACGAGTACATAATTGTTTTGAAACCCAGTCATGGCAAGCTTACGTTTGAGACGTATTTGGAAGGCTGCCCAAGACATAAATTCCTGGAACCATTTGGCAAAGACTGAATAAAGATTAATTCAATGCTTCGTTCTCAAATCTCGAGCTTTGACAACTACTGACATTTTTCTGTTTTAAAATAAATCAATAAAAACGTATCAAATGGTATTTTTTAACCTTATAGTTTTTGGAGTGTTTTTGTCAATTTTCTTAAAAGGGCTTAAAATTTACCCTGAATACATCATTCTTTTTTACTCTTACAAACTTTATTTATGTCATCAGCAAATCTAAGAAATTTTAGCCCAAAACCTGCCTGATGCCAACCCTTTTGCGTCAGAAATGCTGTAAAGTCAATTTTTTTTCTTTTCAACTCGAACATGAAACTGAACGTGGTAGAAATGCTGAATATGGATGAGAGGTTCGAGGACGAGGAAGGGAATCATTAGTTAAGAGTAATGTTAGGGCTTCTGGCAAGATGACAACGTCACCATTGCCGTCTCACTTCATTGACCTTATACCTACAGAGTGATACTGCTCATATTTCCAGCGCAACATTTGTCTTAACACTACTTAAAATATTTTATCATGGATCATAATAGTAATTTGTTTCATAAGAAATTAAACATAATTGTGTACGAGACATTAGTGGCTTACAAACAGAACGCGTCTTTTAATAGCCTAACTTATTTAAATCAAAAGGGTAAAGTTTGTCTTGTTTAGTGTCTTTATCGATCTGCCAATCAACCTTGACCTTTACCTAGCGTTACCGTATAGTTACTTTACAAATGTTAGTGGTAACTGCGGAGATCGAACCCGGGCAAGGGGAGAGATGAGCTCCGGAGTCACGCACTATTCCTACCCGCCACGGGTCCGCTATTTCCATAAGATAAACGTAACAAAGTCAGAGTTCATAACCATTCCTAATGAAAGACAATGTGTCATTCTTTTTAATCTTCTCAAAAGATTTGTGGTCGGCGATACTTTGCTGTGACTTTGTTCTTCAAAAGTACTCTCGGACGATTCCTCCTTCCTCTAAGTGTTATCTCTCTGGTCATACCCTCTTCACAATTTTTCAGCACAAATTTAAAGCCATTTGAATAGTATATTCATCGAAGCATATATGTCTTTCAAAGTATTGCGATTAGTTTCCTCCTTAAAATAGAGTTTTCGTTCTAAAACCCGCGATTGCAAACGTTACAACATTTCAGACCCGAGAAAGGTTGGCATCTCACGAGGGCAGGTTTTGGGTTAAAATGTCTTAAATTTGCCGATTATGAATATATTTTGTAAGAGTAAAAAAGGATGATGTGCAATTCAAGGTATCTCTCCTTTCTCAAGGTAGCCATTTTAAGAAAATTGACAAAACACTCCAAAAAAGATAAGGTGTAAACTTTTCCTATTTGATACGTTTTTATTTTACCTATTATTGGTATAAACAATTATGCACCATATCACTAAATCACTATTTGAGATGCCGACCACTCTCATTTGCGTATTTTAAGGCAAATATGTGGTGAAGGATGCGTGGATGAGTGGTAGTACCGGGTTGCGCGAGGGTGTACTTCTTGTTACAACCAAGGCCGACTCTTCCGCGTGAATGGGCATTTTTATAATAGCACAATGACCGGAAATACAAGGACCAACGGCTAACGTGACTCCGGAACCACGCAGGTGATGGTCTGATATGCTAAACGATGGTGGAGTTGATGTGGTATCATCAGATGATCATTGAGACCATCTGAGCCGCTTTAGACCTATATATCTCAAAACCTGACCTCACAGTTAAGCATAGGACCACCACGAGTCCCAGTAAATTCCCGCGAATAAAGTTAAATACTTTCGAGTAAACCCGATAGCCAGTGTTTTCCCCCTGACATACAAACTGTCTGGGTGCCATGTACACTTCAAAGACTCAGCTGATTTCAAAACGTGACGTAATTAATGCACATTTTGTGCCAGGCTTTGTCAAGGCTTTGTTCCCTTTGAATAGAGCGCGGAGAGATGTCGTGCATTTTTCCATGTCGGGTTTTATTCGAGTTATGTGAGCTTAAACTTTAGTCCTTTGAACACCGGAGAGGGATTGCTTTGTTGTAGAATTTAACTAATAAAAGGTAAAAAATGTCATAAGGGTTTTCACGGAGGAAGGATTGAGTATATTTTTTAATAAATCAGCTGTTGTTATAATTTTCTTTTAATCTTTTCGTGCTTTTTTTATTGTCTATGCCAGTGGAACTTTTTACTGGGTTACTTAACCTAGGGTTTGTGGGATCACAAAACGCTTTTAGGGAATGCGGTCCAAACCCTTGTGCCTGCGCCGGGAATCGAACCCGCGACCTTGCGCTTTGCAAGCCGTGACTCAACCCACTGAGCCACGGACGCAGGTGTTTATTTTATTATTTTATTTTATTCTTCCAACGGTCAAACGACCATTACATACATCAAGTGATACATAATACATAAATAGTAATGTTGAATAATACATAAGAAATAAGATTGAGTTTAACAATGTTCAAAGATGGCTATTAAGGGATGAAACAAGTAATACTTATAAGTAAATGAACACAAAAAAGACAAAGGAAAAAAAAAGAAAAATATTTCACACATGTTACTTATGGGTTTAATATAATTGTTAGGTTTGCACTAACACGTCCTACGCCAGTCGTAAAATAGTTAATAACATACATTTATGGGGTTTTGACGGTCAAAGTAAGATTCAAATCCCACTCTGGTAGGCGTTTAGACTTTGCACCTCAAGTATACCATAGTGGACCCGTGGCGGGTTGGAATCGTGCACGACTCCGGAGCTGATAACTTACACTTGTAATGTGACTATACGATAACGCTAGGTAAAGTCGAGGTCGAGTGGTAGAGAGGACTTTGTAGTCCTAACGTTATATTTCAATCACTACGGAGAAGATGATCTGTTTGAGTGCGCACTCCCCTGGGTTTTACGTTATACTCCAGCTTTTTTCTCTTCTACAGGAAATGTTGTACACAAGGGAACCGACTAAATGGAAGGAGGAAAGTTAGAGATAAATGAAGAAGTGTTTTTGACAACAATACTGAAGCGATGGGTCTCTAGCGGCGTCTGAAGATTCTTCACCGAGTGCTCTTTTTATTTCCTTCTTTACTCGAGTCGATGAGACGTCTTAGTTGCAGGTCTCTAGGTGATTAGGTGGTTTCTTGAAGTAGTTCGTGTACAATGGACTTCTTGTTCGATGAAGTATTTCTGATCGAAAGTACCAGGGAGATCATAATTGACTTTTGGTTATGAAAAGGGTAACGCGAAATAAAACCAGGTCGACACGCAGCTAAGCGCTGTAGCGCCGCTGGCATGAGTGAAGCGAATTCCTTATTTCCCCAGACGTTACGAGGCTGTTCACTACGCTTACAGCCTTGCTTCGGTCTCTCAATAACGTGGTCGTTTGAGGCAAATTTCACTACGTATGATAAGAAAGGTAAACGCAAGTATCAATTAAATCGGACCACTTATTCCGCTGTTAAAATGCGGAATGAGGTACTCAGTGGGTAGAGTCACGGCTTGCGAAGCGCAAGGTCGCGGGTTCGATTCCCGGCGCAGCCACAAGGGTTTGGACCGCTTTCCCTAAAAGCGTTTTGTGATGCCCACCAACCCTTGGTTAAGAATAAATTAAAATTCCATTGGCGTAGACAAGAAAAAAAATGAAAGTTAACTTTTGGCCGACATTTGAAACGACTCAATGGATTTTATAATTTTTGGTAATTTGATGAATATTATCAAAGTACATATTTATTTCAAATGTTGTCAAAATCAAACGAAATTACTGTTGGAGGGTACTTTCGGTGGTATGATTGTGCTGGTTAACGAACTTGATCAAGATATTTATTAGGAACGTTTGAATAAAATTTTACGAACATTTTACAAAAAAGTGACTTGTAAAGATGATATACATAAGAAACTAGCTATTTAACTTTCATAGAAATTAAGATATATACATATACAGTATACTTGACATAACTCCTGTAGCTCCTATCTGGAGCAAAGGGCCTCGACGAAGACTCGCCAGCGGACTCGGTTAGCAGCCAAAGCTTTCACTTCCCCCCATGTTTTGCCAGCTTTAAAAGCTTCGTCCTCGACAGTTCTTCTTTGGGTTACTCTTGGCCGACCTCTTCTTCTGCTTCCTTGGGGATTCCAGTCCAATGTCTCCCTTTCAATTGCGACTGGCTCCACTTCCATTTGCGTTTCAAGATTTGCTTGTCTATCTTCTCTTCACGGGCTCTTTGCCATAGAGCTTCATTGGATATTACTTCAGGCCAGTAGATCTTCAATATCTTCCTAAGACACCAGCCCTGTTGACGTTATATGTATATAATGTGTTGAAAAAATGTTCACACCGTGTTCTGGGGATCAGGATCGTAGCTCATTTCACGGTCTCGAGTCTGGATAACCGTGCTGATGAGATACCGTGAGATACCATGCTGATAACATGAATATCTCATTATCCAAAGGAAATTCAATATTAAAATGATGACAAAATGCGAAACTAATGTTTGTTGTACTTTAGACTTGACACAGACGAGGTTTGAAAGTGAGGGATTATGGGAACGCGTTACTTACAAGGTGGTTAGGCTAAGTGCGGTTGACGCAAGGCGGCTCATTCATCTCAATTATGAGCGGGCTGGTGCTCATATTTTACTCATATTGCGCTGCTCATATTTTACTCATATTACGGTATACATATACGGTATATATCACAGCAAACTATACGGTTTGCCTCATAGTTATCGATGACAGCACAAGGAGATTTTATAAACTATATTTATTTATTTCCACGGCGTTCGCCACTTTACAATGTTTTCGTACATAGTTCACATTATATAGTTATTACTGAAATTATACATGCAATATACGGTGTGCTTACAGACAGTATCATTTCGAAATTAAATAACAGAATAACTATCTAAGTTAAGAAATATCTTTAAATATAACACTTTAAAACAAACATAAATATGAGTACTCCATTAATTGAGATATTACGTTAAGTGATAGGGACAGCTAAGTGATGGCTTGGACGACCAATCGCAACCTTGAACCAGACTGACCAATTATAACAGAGAACACAAAAATATCTATGGAAGGGAAGCCTTTTTGAGGATGATATAGGCCTAAAGCGGCTCAGATAGTCTCAGTGGTCATCTGATGAGACCTGCATCAACTCCCACCATCGTTTAGACATATCAGACCAACACCTGCGTGGATTGGAAGTCACGTTAAGCCGTTGGTCCTTGTATTTCCATTGTTCTTTGGGCTATTAATTAATGACCCATTCTAAGGAAGAGTCGGCCTTAGTTTGTAACAATAGTACCACTCATAACTCATTACTACCACTCATCACACTCATCCTTCACCACATATTTGCCTTAAAATACCCTCATGAGATTGGTCGGCATCTCAAATAGTGATTGAGTTCCGATTCAACACTGTGATTGGTCGTACGATGCTCAAAGCCAGCCAATGGGACTGGTCAGGCAGTCATTCTGTGTGCAGCTGTCACTGTCCGTGAACGTGCTTGATTTCTTTATTTCGTTTTGTTTCTTTTTAGTTCCTTACTTTTGTGTACATGTTGTATTGTTTTTAGGCTATAGTTGTTAAAAAAATAAATAGCCTAAGGTTTAGATATATCTATCTAAGTAAGGTTAGGTCTATTTCTTTTTGGGTGACTGCGTTGAAACGTTTTGTGCTACGTTTTATTTTACTTTTTACCTTAAGACGGGGTCAGATTCTGAGCCCAAAACGTCGTGTAAATTTTTTGTTTACTCAAAATGTATGGAAAACGTTAGTAATAATATTTAAACTACAGAAATTGTACCATCGTCGACAATTAACTTTAAGCAAAGAGTGCACCTCTTAAAACAAAACACCGACGTACGTTTTAACTCATGACGGTTGGACATGTATATGTTTTACGCAAAAAAGATTGATTTATTTACGTGTTTTGTACATTTGAAGATATAGCTGAACGCGTAGTTTATGTTTTGTAATCCATAGGTTATAACCCCGTCTTTAATGGCACAAACACAGTTTGACAGGGGAAACTTAAAGACTAAAGTTCAGGACATGCAATCCTCCCTAATCCTTCCAGGACATGGCTTATCAAACTACCGAGTTCTAACTTAGTTTAAACACCCTTCCAGGGGCTTTAAGTTTAGTTATTTCCATTTAATGCGACATAAAACCAGACCGATCCGCAGCTAAGCGCTAAAGTGCCGGTGGAGTGACTGAAGCGAATTTCCTTTGGAATTTGTTTGTAATTAATTTTAAATTGTAACTGAAGTTCGTTACGCTCACAGCCTTGCTTCCGCCTTCGACCTTAGAGCAAGATCATGATGGCACTTTTGGCCGCCATTTTGAAATGACAAAATGTATAAAAATAATTTTGGATAATTATATTTATGAATATGATAAAATTACTTAATTAATTCTAATTTCATCACAATATGATGATATTTACTGTTTTTAACCCATAAAACCCACCTTTTAGTGAGAATCTCCCCCTTCCGCACCACTAAAGGGGACATCAGGAAGTCCGATTCTTCTTGCTAACGAACTTGGCTGAGTTATTTACAAAAGGAACATTTGTACTGATTTTATGAAAACCAGACAAAAGATGTGACCTGTAGAGAGTATATACACATATACGTGTAAATTATAAAAATTGTGAAAAATGCCCAAAACGTGTTCTAGGGGGTCAGGATTTGTGCTCATTTCACGGTCTTGTGCCTAGGCAATACATGCTGACGGCATGAATATCCCGTTTTCCAAAGAAATGCCCCTAATTTTACTATAGGGAGGTTTGAAAATTGATAACAAAAGTTTCATCAATGTTGAATTACTAGTTAGTCTTTGTAATTGTATACTTTTGCCTCATCAAGTATTCTTGCAGCTCATTTAATTTCCTCTCTCAAACGAGACAACATTTCGTAGACGGAAAGTTGAAATTTACACAAATGGTGCCAACAGCTGTTCGTTTCAACCGAATGTTTCTCTTTACCGATTCAGCTTCTTTGCTGAGAAACATTTCACCAATCTTTTCTTCGACAGTTTGCTATTTCCGCACCTAGTTGTCTTTGAAGTTTGTTGAATCAAAATATAGTAGAGCATGTCTTTGAAGTTTGTTAAATTAAAATAAAGGTTGTAATGCAAGTACGTGTTGAATTGCTTTACTGGACTTTTGAGATTGGGAGCTTAGCTCAAGATTTTGTCTGCTTTGGTGGCTTTTGAAAGAATGCAAAAATGTCGTTATTTGGGTGGTCAATACAAATAAGTCAGCTTTGCAGGTCAGTGTTTTGCCTAAACTCGAACCTACTTGAATGGAAATGGTTTAAATACGAGGGCTATATTTAAAATAACCTCCGTTAATGTATAGCGTTGATGTATATATAGACGAGTGTGGTCAAATTATGTAAATTACACGTCATTGGATAGCCTGTTTCATTGTGAATCACACTGTATTTATGCTCTCTGAACAAAAAACAAAATAATATCCTGATATGCCCGACAATCAAATGATGGACCGAATGACTGTTTGATATAAACCTTTTAGCAAAAGTTTTTCTGAAACCCTAGTTTTGCGATCAGATTTGATTTCTGTCTTAATTTTTGAAGACTAGCATGTAGTTTTGTGAACAAACGCAGGATAAAAGTGAATTTCGTCCACTTTTCTTTATCAACACTAGTGACGGAATGGCATGCAAAAAAGTGCGAAATATAGGAGTGCCTTGTGCTGTGAATTTTACTGTGAATATCTTTCTATATAGTCAAAAGAATGCTTTTAGAAAACATTATGATAGAACTTTGTACCTTTGAATTAAGCTTGAATTAAAAATAGCCCTCGTGAGTTTTACTTTTACCACACTATTAGCGACATCGAACACAAATTAACTTTGGCACAGTATACAAGTTCAAAAGTGTTTCTCTGTGTTCATTTAGAGTCCGTGAGTTTCTTCGTGGCGCTTGACCTCGACGACGAAAACCAGTTATAACTGGGTTTTCGAGGGTGGGGGTAACCAACTGTTCTGTCTTTCCATGGCACTCGTACTGTGAGGAAAGGCTATAACTGTACTTTTTGAAAACCTCGATTTGTTCCCCCACTCTGTCCCTCACTTCCCTCACCAAGCGCCACGAAGAAACGCACGGACTCCATCGACTGACTATAGAGAACACATAACGTTCGAAACAACAATATAATCGCTAACTGTGTTTTAATCTAAACCATAAGTATTCATCGTGATATCGAAACAATCGATCAAGAAGATTAATGTTTTCACCAACGCATGTGTTTCGACTTACTAATATTGTTCAGTGGTAGGATAACAGATGACTGCGTTGTATTGTTAACATATCGGGGTTCTTGACCGTGCTTTGTTTCAAGTGGTTTATAAAGGTATTCAATAAGGGAAAATGTTGTATTGGTGGGTAGATTGCGCATAGATCCCCGAATGGTTGAGGCATGGTTTCTTGAATCATGGTTACAAGAAAATCAACATAGTTCGGCGACCCAAGCACAGATAGCGCTGCGATGGAATTCTTTTAAGCGCCTCAAGTAGAGCCACTGAAGCACGCACAAGTTTGTTCGTTCGAATAATTGCACGATTTAGTCACATTTGGTCAGCTCGAGCATGTGGAGCCGAGGGGGGAGAAATACGGCAAGAGATGGCAGCGCTCGCAGCGCTATCTGTGCTTGGGCTACCGCAACCATCGTGATTTTCATGCCTCAGCCATGTGGCATCTTTGCCCAATCAATCTATTAAACATTATCTTTTGTACGGGTGTCAAAATGTCTATGTATAGTCCGACCGATGCCTGTAGTCTAGACCTGTAAGTATACGTTGTTGAATGGCTAGAAACTGCTAAAGCTTGCGTCAACTTTGAACAAGTGAGTTTTAGTAGCTTTACAAAGCTGTATAACCAAAACACGCTGCTTATGACTCTCTGCTTGTGTAATAATTTGTACATAATGTCAAAACAATTATTTAGTGCAGATTAGAATCACCTTTGTCAAAGACTTTACTGTCAAATGGTATTTTCAGAGCTCTAAAGGTAATGTATGTTTCATGTTTTTCAAAGTACACATACTAATCTCTAAGTAAAGAACCTGTAAACGCTCTTATTCCACGTCAATGAATTTTCAATTTAAAAGTGTTAACTCGCAGGGATTTACAGAGATTTTGTAACATTTGCACCAGTAGGGCCTACCGCGCAATGCGCTTGCAAGATTTTGAAGCCAGTGCAAAAATCCTTTTAAACCAAAATTTACAGATTAAAAAATATCTGTAAACATTGTAGAAATTGGATATCTAAGAAAATTAATAATTTTAAATTGTCTGAAAACCGTCAATACTGTGCATTATTTTGTTCTAGTTTAGTAAAGTTCTGTGCCTCAGTAGCAACTGATAATCACTTCCTTCAAATCACTAAAGATTTGTTGAGCTCAACATTATTCTGAAAAGATTCAGGCTATTGAAAACCGTTTTATTAGTTTTGACTTTAAAGAGAGATCAGTCAGAGAGATGCTGGGATATTCCGTTATTAGTTTTCCATAGAACTTTGATGAATGCATTGTTCTCATTTTATAATTATTTGTTTTTTTTTAGGTAAGGGTCCATATCTAAGAGTCCATTTTCCCACGTGTACATTTTTGAGTGAGTATTAGTTTTTGATAAAAATACTAGTATTTATTTTAAAGTTTTAAAAAGGGTAAAGTTTGTCTAGTTTAACAAGGCGAAGTCAGGACTACAAAGTTATCTCTTCCACTCAACCTCGACCTTTATCTAGCGTCATCGTATAGCCACATTACAATTTTTTGACTGCGGGGATTGAACCGTATTAGGTATTGAGGAGCTCCGTAGTCGCGCGCGATACCAACCCACCACTGGTCCACACAGATTGTGTAGCCGGGAGTTTATGTAGCCTAAACCTCTTATGCTATGAAAATACAATACCTTTCAGAGTTTTGCTTGAAACAGATTAACTATAAAATTTCAAATTAATTAGTTAAATTTTTAATTTTACAGCTTTTGTAATCTATAAAATAAAACAGACATATTTTATTGCAAACATTACCATTTGCATCGTAATTGTCAAAAGGTTTAAAAATATAAAATATAATTAATATAATTTAACTTTGCATTTACTATACATTAATCACTTTCTAATATGGATATAAATTACATTCAACCAAGTTCTCATTCATATAGAATATGTTTACAGTAGTTATATAATTGTTTAGGCTGCCCTGTTATGAGCCATGATCTCGTCCATACTATAGTACGCTTTCAAAATTAAAGCGTTTTATGTTATAAAAATTTTAGACGATTTGAAATTTATTGGCATGTGGCATCTTTTATTAAACTTGGAAGCTGAAAATTACTTGTAACACTACCGTTCTGAGTCTCCCAGTTCGGTAGTTGTCCCTGCTTCTAGTTTAATAAGAGTGACGTCACAACCTCTTAAATCATCACATTTTGATTTGAAAAAAGAAAATGTTGAGCCAAAGGAGCGTCAACAATTTCAGGTCATGAATGCTTGTCTGCACGACTCTCTCCATTCTAGTTTTGGAATCGTCCTGATTACTTTTCTCTAAGAGTTACTATTCTTAAGAAATTGTGTTGGCGCAACCTCCCACAATACCTCTGCAATCCACAATGCTTAATCTATAATACGCACACATCAGAACATGAACAAAGGTTTTTTTGCGTCGTTGCTCGGGAGAGCGTCGTTGCAGAGGTTTGCGGGAAATAAAATGGAGACTTTAGTATTTATGTCATTTTGACAAAACAACTCTGAAATGGAAAATAAACATACTATCTAGGTTTACCTGTAGTAAATTGTTCAAAATGTCTTTTAGTTTTCTTGTTATGAACGGTTAGAGTAAGAAAATATAGTGTTTTTAAGACCTTATTTAAACTAAAGATACATGTATCGAAAATCTATCATAGGCAAACACAGATAAACTCTTTTCTCTCCATAAACATTAACATATCCAAATTTACCCTTCTTATAAGAGCGCTATCTACTACAAAACCCTTGCAAGCGGAGGTTTGACAGTTGAAAAGAAAGCCCGTTGTTACATGTGTTGTTCCATGGACAGAATAATTCAGCCTTTCTCAGGCCACTGAGGCGGGCTCTTAACTACTAAAGTAAATATCCAACGATACAGCCGAAGACTAATACAGAAGTTGAAGTCAAGCAATAGAGAGAGGCTAGAATGGTTTTGCCTGGACTAACTTGGAACATTACTTAGTACGACTTCTTGCCAGAGTCAGTTACGTTTCTAATGTTTCCTCTACTGCTTCTTGTCTTGTGTTGTACAGAACTTGGCTTCTACGTAGTTCAAGAATATCACAGTATCTAGTGTAATCTGCGGTTATTGCTTTGTGGTTCGGAAGTCACGTTAAGCCTGGTCCATTCCATTGGTCGGCTTGGGCTATTAATAAATGACCCAATCTGGGGAACAGTCGGCCCTAGTTTGTAACAAGACTACACCTCATCATCCATTAAATAAAACACTCAACACACTCACCCTTCATCCCATATTCATCTTAGAATATCATGTAAAAGTGGTCGGCTTCTTAAATTAAATTACCAAAGTAAAGTATAAAGACTAGTTTTGTTATTGCCATTTTGATATTGAGTAATATATGTATGTGTACAGTTAATGTTAGTGGGAATGGGAATCAAGAAATGTGGTGGTGTTCAATTTTAACAACAAGCTAGGTTCTGTAGAATCCGTAGAAATATTTTGAAAATGCTAAACATGTAACTTATTTATTTGGGTACAAAATATTACGAAAGGTAATGTTATGGTAAATAGCGCATGGATGCCGAACGGTTTAGGCAAGAAACTCAACATAGTTGCGACAGCCCAAGCACAGATAGCGCTGCGAGGGAATTCCTTAAGAGTCTCAAGTAGTACCACTGACTCAAGTTCGTTCGATTCGTTCTCGAAATCTCACGATTTGATTACATTTTAGTCATCGGGCGGAAAATTAAAGCCCAGGAGGGAAAAAGACGATGAGATATAGCAGTGCTCACAGTGCTATGGGCTTGGGCTGCCGCAACTATTTTGACTTTCCTGCTTCAGCCAATCTACCAACTATAACATATTTTTTATATTAATTTTTAGTAACTCATTAATTCATGTTCAGTATTTTCTAAACAGTTTAATAGCACTATGAGATTTATACCCGAGAGAGTGCCAAAAACTGTGTTTACACCCATTGTCATAATTGAGAGATTCTTAAAATCCATAAAAGGACTTTAATAATATATAATATTAATATCTACAATAATATGTAGCTTAACCACGATCACGGTTTCAATCTCGAAATAATCATAGCCCACAGATTTCATAGCATTACGCAACATGGTAAGCATTTACAATGTTTGAAAAGACACTTAGTTCCAGCAAATGATGCAGGAAACGCTAATCTTACCTACGTGGTCGATTTTGGGTTTCTCTGAAACTCCAAAGTTCCCAGATTATTTTACAAACTTTAAACTGTACAATCCATTCATAAAAGTTCCCTAAACAAACATTTAAAGTAAAGATATTTGAATACTGATACAAAGCATGCAAAGTATAGCTTTAGTGGAAGCTATATCCCTGGAATCTAGAGGGAATCTAAGATTCTCATTGTGATTTATGCTCACCTTGATACCCCTGGTTGAGTTTTATAGCTTATTGCCTCTTTTGTGACGTAGAATCAGGTAATCTCAGGGAGGAAACGTTTTGAAACTGTAGACACCTTTATCAGCTGGTTCACAACTTTAAGCTCTAATTTGTTAACGTTATTATCGAATTTTGTTTGGAGAAATGAGATGTTCAAGCCGTCAGCATGGTATGACCCAGACCCGAAACCGTGAAATGAGCACCGATCCTGACCCCCAGAACACGTGTTGAGAATGTTTATAAGACTTTATATACATATGTATACATGTGTGTACTCTACAGGTCATTTTGTTTCTGCGATTATCGTGAAATTCGGTACAAACGTTCCTATTGTAAATATCTCGGTCAAGTTTTGGCAAAATTCTAATGGTGGCGGTTTTAATAGTGATTTCATCCAGTTTTGATTAAGTACAGACTTATTTTAATAGTACCCATCAATGCACCAAAAGTTATGAAAATTCGTTGAGTAATTTTAAAACGCCGTAAAATTTTTTTCGCTATAACAGCGTTAGGACTATAAGTAGTCCAAATTCAAAAGAATTTGAAACACGTTTTACTTTTACCATATGTAATAAAACGTGCAGTAAAAGAACCCGTCAGTATAAGGCTAAAGGCCGCAAACAGCCTAGTAACGCCCGTGGTCACACAGGAGGCCAAGCTGAGGCCGAAGGGCGAAGCGAGGCTGTGAGCGTAGCGAATAATAGTACCAAAGTGCAAAGGAAATTCGATTCACTCATGCAAGCGGCGCTTTAGCGCTTAACTGCACCAACAAAAATCCTTATGTGCAAACAGCAATCTGACTGTAGCACTAACTATCGTTAACCAGATAAACTACTTTGTCTGATGAGGCAGACACATTGTTTGTTGACAGTGCTGCCCTCTCTACATCAGTGAGACAATCTCACTAATTGTCCCAAGTGTGCAGATCTTTCTCATGGTTAGTGATTTAAAGAGATTTGGTTTTCTTTATGGATTATTTTAGTTCAGGAGAATGTGGAATTTTCGTGGAAAATACGTTCAAGCGAGAAAATTAATGACGATGAACTTATAGCTTTCTTAAGTCCACTTTTAACTTATGAACAGTTAAAATATTTTAATTTGGCGTGGTTCTTTTAGACGCTATTTTTGGGAAGTGGTGCGTTTGGCATGCCATCTTGTTTTCTTGAGAATCCTTTCTTAATACACGTTGGATTAAGAAGAAAGATTGAATCCTCCAATGTTGGTTTACGCAAATCTTTAAAGCTGAATTAATACAGTTCTTAATTTCAAGTTTTTAGTAAAGCCTACAAAAACGGCCATGTTGGCCCACAGCCGACAGGAGACCTGAAAGGGTTAATAGTTTCTCACAAAAATACGTATTTATTTTAAAAAATTGAAAAGTTAAAGAAATTAAATCAAGTAGTTAAAAAAAAAGAAAGTCCTTATCTCAATCGCTGATTCATAGAAAAATTGTTCCTTTCTCATTAAGAGTATACTATGAAGTGCACACACTCTTATGAAACCAGAGGCAGGGACAACTACCGAACTGGGAGACACAGGACGGTAGTCCATGAGCGCTTACCTTCTCAGGCAGTTGTTCATCTCACCAACAGATTACCAAATTTGTTTAAAAACGCACAAGTGTCCAAGGCATTAAAAGCTCGTCTAAAAAATGTATTGTCCATTCAAGCTTTTTACAACATAGACGAGTTTATGGCGTTTAATTGGGAGACCTGGTAATTGGCTGACCAACTAGGAACTATAGTGGGATAATTCGAATGAATGAGAGAGAGAGAGAGGTTGGAAAAACTGTATGTATGAAAGAACTTAGATGTGAGAGTGAATGGAAAATTTCAAGAATTAACTGTTCTGACGATTACCATGCATTGTAAAATGTTTTGCAATAACAAATTTATTTTTTTTTTTATTCATTTATTTATCAAACTATTATTTACGTTTCCTAATTTGTCCTTCGTCAAAACCATGCAAACTTTAAGCTAAAAGAAAATTATGTTGACTATTTATTCCATCAAAGTTCTCAGAAAAGAGGAAGGTTATAGCTCTCTTGTCAACTTCTGTGACGGTGATCTGTTGATTTACGATATATTTGATAAACTGAGACGAAGGAAGGTGATAGTTTATCGCCCATCACTGACAACAAGTCACGCCAAGACAAAATTCTACTTATTTCTCTGCTATAAATCATTTTTTCACAAACAATCGTTTCTCTCACGAAAGGTTGCTCTTAGCTTGCAGCCTAGAAATTTTAACTTATCGCGATTCAAGTTGACCTTTTTTGAACTTCATAAGTTGCTTTTGTTTGCTAATAAAATTACACCTGAAGACGGGATCAAATTGCTGATCCCGAAACGTCGTGATCATCTTGCTCCCTAACGATGGAAAATGTCCGCAAAAACAGTTTAAACTCTGGAATAAAATTACATATTTAGTTTGTATTGAAAAGTCTTTAAGTAATACTTATTGAATAAATGCACCGATAGCTTAGATAATTTATTTGTGTTCAGGTAAACCTAAAGCCCTTAAGGTCATGCGGAGTTATTCCACTATAGCTGGGCTCGAACGTACACACTTCAAATCCAAGTCTCGTACGCTACTGACTGCGCCGACAGACAGCAAGCGTATGTTTAATATTTACAACATTCGATACGAATGTTTTTTTGTAAATATTTAGATGACTTTCGTTAACCAGCAAATTGGTCCACGGAAGTGGCCTTTGGGGTAGGGCGTTTTCCTCAAATAAGGGTGCAATATTAAAACTGTGTTTATAGTCTGATTCCGATTAAACGTGATATAAACTTTTATGAGGATAATATGCTAACAATCTACAAATATCTATGGGCCAGACAACAGTGGCGGTGAAAAATATAAATCTATACGAATACAAAATATAAATTGTAATCAGAATTTGATAATAGATAAATACAGTTTTTAAAGCATAAACCCCATTTGGGGGGGGGGAAGTCCTCTTTAAAAAACACTTCTAGTGGACTGATTTTCTGGTAAACGAACCTAACTTTGAGATTTACATAAATGTACATTTGTACAAAAGTTTTATGAAAATAGGAAATTCTGTATAACATTTTACGTTTTTTTACCTACATCAAAGCTAGTGTTGTAGAAACAAACCAGGCACCAGCTGCTATGTAAATACAAACGCGAGTCATTGTAAGTTGTTCTCTTGATGGATAATGATGAACGATGAATTGGCTTCTAAATGAGGAAGCAGCCAATGAATTTTACATGTGCTTTAGCGGATGTCAAAACCAAGCAGTGGCGGGGGGGGGGGATAAAGGCAACTTTTTGCTTTTAATGAAACTCTCATTTGAAAGGCAAAGGGCTAAATTAACTGTTTCAGACTTGGGAGTTAAATATTTCCGTTGCATTAGCAATTTTAGTAAGAACTTATTTTTCGATTATTAAATAATTTTTTTCTATTGATTTATATAAGTTTGTTTCTTTTTAAAACTTAGATTGTCCAATTGATCATGGTCTAAGGAGCCTCCACACGTAGCTTTTAAGCCAGAAAACCTTTACTGAAATGAAATATTTGACGTTTACCGTCTGAAACTAATCATAGTTGTGGAAAAATGATTATCAACCCGTTGTAACTAATCAAGCTTTGGTTTTATTATTTTTAATTAAAACTAGAACAAGTAATATCAACGATCCAGGGAAATCAAGGAAACACGTTTTCCTCCTTTTCATCATCTCAAATAAGGTCGAGGAAGTTTGTTATCCTTAGAGACTTAACAAACTTATTTACTTTTCATCATTTTACTTTTATATAAGGATAATAATTATAAACCATTTACAACCATTGATAATTATTCGAAGAACTCATTAAGAAATAAAGTTTCATCTTCGCTTACGTAATACAGCCCTTGGTTTAAAGTTAAGTCTTGTCTTGTTTAACGGGGCAAAGTTAGAACTACAAAGACCACTCAACCTCGACCCTTACCTAGCGTTACCGTATAGTCACATTACAAAACGTAAGTGGTAACTGCGGCGATCGAACCCGCGCGAGCGGAGTGATCAGCTTCGGCGTCGCGCACGATTCCAACCCGCCACGGGTCCGCTAAAGAAATGTTGGACAGACAAATAGAAATAATCTTTCTATAGTTTACCCAATGACTCAATGCTACTAATGTAGCGACGCCTTCAAAACTCTCCACAAAAAGGTCTTTTTGAATCTCGAGATATCATTATTTCCCGGAAGTTATGATAGCTACTGAAAGTCATCACATGAGATCAGCGTTTTTGGATTGCAACCCCTTGTATCGTCACTAAAGACTGTCTGTACAAAGTTGATGCGAGGTTTTGTAGGGTCTTATCGCCAAGAAACATGTAGTTCCTTACGGCTGTAGGCAACAGGCATCGGTCAGGCTGTATCATAATTTTTTACGCCGGTGATGTGCAGCCTTTACTGCAACATTTTGTAATACAACTATGTTTGATTTGAGATGAGTTTATCCCCACTAGTACTTTTGGATAATAGGCTAGTATAAACTATTGGAAACAGATCAAATCTTTGGAAAAGACCAAAATATTGACACTAGTACAATGAAACTTGGATTAACGAATAACCCAACTTTTGCGAGAAGGACGGGTCTAGCCAACTACTGTGAAATATTATGTTTACTTTAAAGCTCGTACATTCCGTTAAAGCAGAAATAAACTGTTATTTCAGCAGTAGGGAAAGAGTAGTTTCCCTACAAGTAGGTCAAAACCCAAGTTAGTTGCAGAAATCAATGCAGGCCGGGCCACCAACAGTAGGGCCAGGCACTTAATCCAATATTGGCATACAGTTCCTCAATTCTGTTTATGTCGCAGGGACTAGAATGAGACAGTTTGTGATTGAGGAAGTTGTTGTTACATAAACAACAAGCTGATGCGTAGCCACAAGCGCTCCCGTGAATCCTAACGAATTTCCTCTAACGGGAGGATAATTTACCGTAGAGATGTTCTTAAAATTGAGGTTGTTTCTCCCTAAAAATGGATTTTTAATGAAAACTGCATTAATGATCTGATTCAACAAAGCTTAGTTTAAAACCACTATTAATACATCAATACAATTGATAAATTAATGTTTACTAGTTAAATAAGGCTCTTACCTATTTAACAAAGTATGTCTGCGTCTCTGCAAAAGTGTTTAAAATGGTGGATTTTTACACCACCTAAATTCCGGTTTCGTACTGTTTTGTGACTTCTGAAGACAAGAAAACACTGTACTGTCTCTAGTAAAGGCCAAGACTTTGTGAGTTAAGTTCTTCCAGTCAGGTTTCCTATGTTCAAGAGACGTACAGAAGTATCTATGAAAACTAGTTTTAAATTGTACAAACCGATATAAATATGACTAAAGCAAGTATTAACTTGTATAAGGTAACAAATAACGTATTTTGGCGCAAGTTTAATAATGACCTCAGTTGAAGCAAATTTGTCAAAGCCTTCCTTGAAGCCAGATTACATGACTGTAAGTAAAAAAAGTTTATCTTGTTTAACGAGGCAAAGTTAGGACTACAAAGTCCTCTCTACCCTTCAACCTCAACCTTTACCTAGCGTCACCACCACACATTACATATTGTAAGTGGTGACTGCGGGGATCGAACCCGCGCGTGATTCCGCGCGCGCGATACCAATCAAGAGGATCATAACACATTTTATAAATTTTTAATATGTATTCACACCGTAGCTTTTATACTACCACCCGTAAAGAACATTTCAGTAGGCCTCTTTAAAATAAACATTTAAAGAGGAATCAGTGATGAGGACACTCGAAGGAGGGATTTGGTTGAATCTTGGATGAAAATCCGCCCGCAGTGGCAAAGTGTTTATCTGAGTCCTTATGCAAAACAGACGACAACGTCTTCTCGCGCGACCTTTCCCAAATCCTCAGCGAATACCAGATTCAACCTGAATACAACGTTTGCTTCTCACCTGACGTATTAAATGTAGTAGAGATGTGAAACTAACATTGCTTAGTTGAATGTGTTTTAACGTTGCTTGAATGTGATTTAATGATGGGTAGATTTTTTTCCGATGTGCTTTAGCCAGTCTTTAATGCGTATTTTGTTAAATTTACGAGTTTCCGTAAGATATAACTATTCATTTTTAGCACCGGAGAGACCAAAACGTCGTTGAACAAAAGAGTGTGTAGTTTTCTGTAAATGTTTCCTGTAAAATATGTAAATTGTAGGTAAGATGGGTCCTTCTGGGTAGGAAAATCAAATTGTAATTTTTACCCCGTAACTGGAAATTCGCTAGGGTTCACGGTAGCACTTTTGGCTACGCGTCGACTATTGTTTTAAATTTTACCAGGACTAAACACCCATCAATAGTCCTTGAAGGGAAGACAAATTTCAATTTTAGTACTTTTTAAATAAGTTGTTAAGTTTCACATAACAACTGAAAGTCGAGTACGTAAATCTTCTTAGTTGACGTTTTTGGAACTCAATAACAGATATTTTTTCCGAAATTAGCAATTAATTGATCTATTGACAGAAAACTTTAAACATAAATATCTTAATGTACAGGCCCTAATTCTCAAGGGATTTTAATATTCAAGTTGTCATCTTCAGGCGGCTTGTTACGTAAAAACCTGTTTCGTTTCATGTAACAAGCAAGGTGCTTGAAGATGACAGATTTACTCTTAAAACGGTACTAAAATGTATATGACAACTGTATCCATACTTTATTACAGAATTAATTAGGAATTTTATGGGTTGAATGGTGACGTGTTTAGGGTTTATTTATTTTTAAGGTAATCTACACCTAACTTCCGACATTATTTATAAACTTTTGAAAAAAAAAAAAAAACAATAATAATAAAAGTCTGTTTAACTTTTAAGTCGGTTCAAAAAATAGGTCCACTATAGTCAATAACTGAACATCTTCCTTTTTGACTTACTTTGTCAAATTTCCTTTATCTCCTTTGGAAGCATAGAACATCCAGACGAGCTCTCCATCCTTCTCTGTCTCCAGCAAGTGCTTTCAGTTCTCCCAGGTCTTGTGAACCCCTTCACTTCTTTTGCAACTATCCTCTTCCAGGTTTCTCGTGGTCTCCCTCTCCTTTTTGCTCCTTGCGGATTCCAGTCAAGGGCCTTCTTCTCAACTGCCTCTTCAGGCTTTATCAATGTATGCCTTAGCCACCTCCATTTTCTTTCTCGAATTCGCAAATTGAGTGATAGGTGAAATAGATAGAAACCACTGCCTTGTGGGTTGAAGGGGAATCTTTAAAGGCTAACATATTCCAGCTTTATCCTCCTTTTATCAAAACGGAGGTTTCATTCTCCTACCAGTATAAAACGAACAACCTTGACTTCCAACAGTAGACAGTAACACAAGTCCTGATCGTTGTGAATAGCCAGGCTCGGGAAATAATTGCTTCATCTCTGGAATCCCTGGTTGCAAACCTATTCAGTTATATTAATGATGTTGCGCAGTCGGTTTCAATCGGGCCCTTTTACATTGCGGATCGCAACCTTTGTTCAATTCCTAATGAAGCTCGTAGGGAAGAAGGTTTTGCACAATTACATCAGCTGATGTTTAAATAATTGTTGGATTAAATAATTAATTTGTTGTGTTTTTTGGATGGTACTGGTTGTGTGTGAATTCGTTTTGATCTGTCTGTTTTATAAGCTTTTTGACGACTATTGTATGAGGAATATTGGTGGAAGGTATTTAATTTTTAGTTGAGGAAATGGTATTGTATTTTTCATTTCATTCGAAACTAAAATTCAAGGGCTGCATTTTTCAATGAGAAATGTGTTAGTAATTATCGTAGTTGTTATATTTCTCGGAAGAATACAAAAATCAGACCGATACGGACCGCTGGTTTGAGTAAAGGCATTTTCCTTTACAATTTGTTATTGTAATCTGCCATTGTAACCTTTGTTCAATTCCTAATGAAGCTCGTAGAGAAGAAGGTATTGTTAATTTTGCTGAATAAATGACTTATTGACTTATAACTTTGTTCGCTACGCTCACAGCCTCGCTTCGGCCTCCGGCTCCAGGATTACTTGGTCTTATATTGCATTTTTTATTACCTATTAGGAGGGAAAACGTTAACTTTCGTTAAAATCGGACTACTCATTCCGTTGTTATAGCTGAAAACACTGTTTGGGCCGCCATTTTTAAAGGACTTAATTAACATTCCATATTTTTTAGTATTTTGATATAATAATATCAAAACACATATTCATTTCAAATTTCATCAACGTCGAATGAAACTGACTTTGTCTCAACCGCTGAAACAACATTACTACAACGAGCCCTAGTGCCTTATGCTGTTGTATTTGGCAAATTTTCTGAACACCCTGTATGTATCCACCGCGGAGTAGGTTACCCCCACCACTTGGTGGATATAGGTCACCAGCCCTTGTGTTTTACATACGTGGCGCTCATCAGTATGCGAAACCTCCCCGGAACTCCATCCCCCCGCAACACCGACCACTACATCAACACCTATATCAACCAGGTCCTAGATGTGCCGGTGATGGATGTTTTGCAACAAAAGTTTAGGTAAACAGGTCACTATATCACTATTTGAGATGCCGACCACTCTCATGATGGTATTTTAAGGCAAATATGTGAAGGATGAGTGTGATGAGTGGTAGTAATGAGTTATGAGGTGTAGTCTTGTTACAAACTAAGGCCGACTCTTCCTTAGAATGGATCATTAATTAATAGCCCAATGACCAATGGAAATAAAAGGACCAACGGCATTCCGAACCACGCAGGTGATGGTTTGATATGTCTAAACGATGGTGGACGTTGATGCGGGTATCATCAGATGATCACTGAGACTATCTGAGCCGCTTTAGACCTATATCATCCTCAAACCTGACCTCCATGAAGCTATATTACAGGACCACGCCACGAGTCCCAGTCAATAAACTATATACTATAAACTATATAATCAATCGAGCATCATCAATGGACTTGCTGAGACTGATTCGGACGAATGTAGCTCTTCGGTATATACTTTCAATCACGGTACTGCCAACTGCTTCATTCTTGCGTCAGGTGAACCAACCGTAGCTGTTGTGAGGTCGGCATACGTGATGAGGTAAAGCGAACACAATTGGGCGAAGCTACCGCTATCAACCAATAAGATGCCGACGTACTTCATTGGACGATCCCCGAGGTGTGTCTGCACTCCCATTGGCTCAACTGCGCTCTAATTATGCACTGATTTGATCTGGTTTATAACTGGCTGCCAGGATCTGGGGAGTTTGTAGCTATCAACATGGTTGAATTTATTTTCTTTTTCTTGTGGATTTCTATCTACTCTCTTATTAAGTAAAAGGAAAGAACGGACTTTTCCTGCCACTTCCGGAGAAAAACTACTCCTAACGTTTCGGGTAGTTAAACGTCTGGGTGAGATCCTTTCAATTAATAACTACCTACCACATTTCTGGGTTTTTCAGCTATTTGTTTTTCAGCTATTTCTTTTATGTTAAGGCTAACATGTAGTTTTATTCCTATAACGTGTCCTCATTTTACTTGTTTATATTTGTAATTGTTATTTTTGACAAGCCATCAATTTTTATGATGTAGCGGTATTTTCAAATATTGGTTGGAATAGTCTTAGGTTAGATCTTAAGTTAAGATATTAATTAAATGTAGTTCCTAGATTAGTGTAGTCCTCTGAAGACGGGTGGAGTTTTTAACTACCCGAAACGTTAGGAGTAGTTTTCTCCGGAAGTGGCAGGAAAAGTCCGTTCTTTCCTTTTACTTAATTGCTCTCCGCCACTATTATGAACTTTCAAACTAACATACTCTCTTATGATCCTCGGATAGTAGTAGAGTATTTTGGCGCGAGAACTTTACCTATTTTTTTACATGATTTCATGTCAAATGCTTGCCAAAATACCATATTACTACGAATTATAGTAAAAGAATACCATATTAGAAAAAAGAAAACATTTTCAACTGCAAACATTGCTACAAATTCCCGGAGCCTGTCAGCCAGTTATAAACCAGATACAACATGTGCATAATTAGAGCGCAGTTGAGCCAATGGGAGTGCAGACACCTTGGGGATCGTCCAATGAAGTACGTCGGAGTCTATTGGTTGAGATTTAGAGATGTTTGTGTGTTTAAGCCAGTGTTAAAGGCCTACGTGTATTAGACGTTCTGCTCTCCTGATGGAAAGAGGAACTCTCAGGTGTTGTTGGAGTTGTTTTCAAACGTTATCTTGACAACTACCCTGCGTCAAGGTGATAGACAACTCAAAGGTAATTTGAATACTGTATTGTGAAACATAAGTCAGTAAAGGGCTCCAATTTGGACTTCAAAAAGCAGTGATAGTCCTCTTAGAATATAAATCCTTGAGATTCATACGGCAACACACAAACATCTGTAATGCCATCAATATTTCACCGGGAAGCCAAGCAAAAAATGTGTTCCCAACCTGTTTGTTTTTGATTTACGAATCACAGAGGAAGCTTTAGTAACGAGATTAGCGCTTCCAGCGCCTCTAACGGCAAAAGCGAGCATCAGAGAAACTCACGAGGATTACCAGCTGATGATTTCATTAAAGCCCTTGACTTCAGCTGGAAATGTTGAGTCTTTTATAATTGCTCGGCTTAGATTTGAGCGGAAGAGTGGAGAAAATCGTTGATAATTGCTTTACGCTCGTTATTTTTGCGACTGCATCAAATCTTTTCAGTCAGATGATGTTGAACCTCAGTTAATTTAAACGAAAAATGAAAATATTATTTAGCCTGTTTATAGCTGATTTTTGAGCGATCCCTTGACTATATACAATTTGTGAAGCAATTATATCTTCTATTAGTTTTACTCCCAATTGGAAGCATTGGTCTACGAGATAACTCCTTTGTACTAGCTTTTAAAACGTCGCATTTTTTAGCAGTTAGGAATAAAACAATTAGAAAAATAAACTGGATTATAAAAAATAAGCTGATTCTAAAATTCAAAACCAATTTTAGTGAATGTTATTAGGGCGAGGCCTTTCAATATCCAAGATATTATCACCGGGTCGTGAACGATGTAATAAAATTGTATAAATTAAAATTGCCTCGTCAACCTAAAAGTTATTAAATATTAATTTTAAATCATTTTATTTCTAAATAAATCAATAAAGAGGAGGCTCTACAATTTAGAGTATAAAACACTAATAGGGTCTAAAGTGAAACTATTTGATACGACCTTAAGATTTCTGAGATTAAAATATTTTTACGGACGTGTTTCATTGTTTTTGAGTGAACAAAAATTACACGATATTTCGGGGTCAGGAATCTGGCCCCATCTTCAAGTGAAACATAACTCAAAACGTTAGAAAATAAGCTAGCCTACCGTACAAATAATGTTGAAAGGTTCAAAACGGGCCACAAAATCCTCTTCTATTGAAGTGTCGCCGCACAGTTGAGGCAGACCCATAACAGAAACGTGTGGTAATAGCCATAGAATAGCCAGGAAGGTAATCTGTGGTACAGCCCTTCTAATCCAGTCTTATGGGTCCGATTAAAGTCTCTCGGGGAGGAGATTCAATGCAAATAGTCACGCAAAGAAAGGGTGTGTCACGGTATCAACGTTAAGTACGGTAACATAACTATGAACAAATATATCGTTCGACGTAATGTGTGCTTGAAAAGTTCTGAAATAAATTGAAATTATTATTTAAACAGCATCATATTATTGACTCCTTGGAGACCTTTCGTCTTGGGTAACTTCAGGCAAAGATAATGTTATGGTTACTAGATTGCGTATAGATGCCAAATGGTTGAGGCAGCAAAAACAACATAGTTCGGCAGTCCAAGCACAGATAGCGCTGCCGTCTCTCGCCGCCTTTCCCTCGGCTCCACATACTCGAGTTTGTCCGGCGTCGATGATTTAAATGTGACCAAATCGTGCAATTTTCGAGAACGAACGAACTTACGCGTGCGTCAGTGGCTCTACTTGAGACTCTTAAAGTAATTCCTTCACAGTACAATCTGTGCATGGGTTTCCGCTACTGTGTTGATTTTCCTGTATTATAGTATAGTATTTTCCTGACGATTTTTTTAGTATTATAAAGAACCTATTGGGATTTCCTTTCTAAGAATAACTAAACATTAAGTTACACTTTTAAAATTAAATCTTAGTACAGAGTAAATAGTTTTCATTAGATATTCTTCGAGCAACAGGTTTCACTTATTTGGATTTACTTCAAATTTTATGAAACTTGGCAAAACTGAGCTCTGCGGCGATTTGGACGTTAGGGCCTATTAATGAAAATTAATAGGTATAAATTTTCCACTCATTTTGTCTTCAAATTACTTTAGTAATGTACTAATTTCTCCCTAGGGAGTAAAATATATCGCTAGCAAAAATCTTAACATCCCAGGGAATAAAATTGCAACTTCAGCACACCATAAGTCAATACTTTATAAGTCAAAAACAGCTGTTTTCAAAGTAAATATCAAAAGAAAGCTCTATGGTTGACAAAATAACAGAAAATACCACCCTGATTTTTAAGATTTATTGTACATTTGCGACCGTATATTTTGTATAATTATATTCAGTTATGCGAAGAAACTGGAAATATGCAGCATATCTACCGCATAGTGTCATAGAAGCACATTTGCCCTACAAACCCCACACATAATACTCATGTATTACAGCCACGTACTTGCTTGTATAGAGTATAGGTTGCAGCAACACTACTACATGTACACTTGTACTTGCCTCTGGCAATAACCAAGATACGTGACAATCTCAGGGGTAACAGGAGGGTAATTCAACTTGGAAAATTGAAAACCTTTACCTGGGTAGGAAAAAGGTCAACGGTCATATGTCGTTAGAGTTTATTAGCGTTTTTCATGTTTAGGCCTAATCGGATCAAGTACAATGCCGCCATCTTGAAAAGCATGTTCTCGATAGTGTACGAACAACAATGTATAACGGTTGTAAATTTATAAAAACGTACTATTTTTTTCATTTATGAACCATTTTACTTTATCATTATTATTAATTTACAAAACTTATGTCTATAGGGCACGTAAATTCTAAAGCAAGCTACGCTCATGGCTTTTAATAGCTTTTGGTTGGTGAAATTGCATGAATTTATTTTATTTCTTGTAAAACTAGTCCATATCGTAAACCTTGTCAGTTCACAGAACATATCTTGCTCGTTCAGTCGACTTTTTCTCGTGAATTGTTTATGTTGTTTCCAAGTTACTTAGATGTTACTACCGCAGGGAAATCAACATTTCCACAACACATAAACAAGTTCCGTACGTTATTATTATTTTTCTTGAGACATCCAGAGCTTGTTCATTTATTTATGGTACAATTGCGTTCAGGGTGAAAGTAACTAATTATATTTTAATTAACCACTAAATACTATTTCTAATATTTATCAGTCCACAATTTGAATAACAATCATTGACAACTTAAATCCGTGGTTAATTTTTTAATTCTTAGTTGTGTTTTTTAATTGCAAACCTAACACGTTTTCAAAAGATAACGTTCAAGTTGGCGTCTCTTTGCTTAAAACTCAGAACGCGTATAACATAAAATTGATCTAAGTATCGACATCTAAGTATCATATATCTAAGTGTCATCTAAAACTAATATTTATTTATCGATATTTAAATATCAATATATAAGTATCAATATCTAAGTACCGATATCTAAGTACGCAATACTGCGACACAGTTATCAAATAGGAACGTCTTTGTGCAGCAGAAAGCTCAGTTCTCAATAGAAAGACGGATTTAGATGTAATCCACAAAGTAGAAAGGAAAATTGTCAGGAAAATATTTGGTTCAACCAATACTTAATCACAAACATACAGGCAGAGGAATACACTGACATTACAAACACTCAACACACTCACTCTTCATCTCATATTCACCTTAAAATACGATCTAGGAGTGGTTGGTGACTCAAATCAAAGTATCAAAGTACATTCAGGCAATATAAGAATCGAAGATTGAAATTATCCATGAAGTAATAATGTACCATATAGACTGACAAACACTGGTAAAGAGAACTTTATAGTTATAATTTAACCTTGTAAAACAAGAAAGTCTTTATAATTTTACCTTGAACTATAAGGGTGGTAAGTTAGCAGGAAAGGGATTCGTGGGAAGAATCTCAGAGTTCTTGGAACTCTCAAATCTTTTCGAGTAGCATCTCTTCCGACACAGGGGAGGCCATTTAGTCCTAAGTGCTTACGTGCATCAGGATCAGACTACCCTTCTCAATATAATGTAATCCAACGTACATTTCAACAAATATTTTATGAAACTCGAAATAAGGTGAAAGTAAGAACAATTTGATGTATTGTAGCACTTGGGAAGGTTCAAAATTGGCAGGTATATCACACAAACGGCATCTATGATTGAAAACCACTTGAATCAATATTTATAATATTCATCACCAGGTACTAAAAGTAAAAAATAGTCACCAAAACGAAAATCATGCTCTCTGAGATTTAGAGGTGGTAAGTGAGAAGTAGTGTGAAAACTAAGAAGCTCATACAACAAGAGCAATAAAAGAAGAGGGCGCCGCTAGGGGTGCTCCAGTGAAGACAGTACTTCTCCCAATTTCTCAACTGTCTTTCTGTGACTTACTAATGTGTCTTTATTTGTAAGAACCTTATAATTAAATTAGAAAACGGAATTTTCCGACCACTTCAGGAAGAAAACTACTCTCTACGTTTCGGGCAGTTGGGAAACTCCACCCGTTCTCGTAATAGTGCACCTTATACTATTATAGAAGAGTCAAGCTTTTTCATAAAGCTTCTAGTCACGTTAAGCCGTTGGTCCTTGTGTTTCCATTGGTCATTGGTCTATTAATTAATGACCCATTCTAAGGAAGAGTCGGCCTTAGTTTGTAACAAGACTACACCTCATAACTCATTACTAACACTCATCACACTCATCCTTCACCACATATTTGCCTTAAAATACCCTCATGAGAATTGTCGGCATCTCAAATAGTGATTTAGTTATAGTAAAAAACAACTTTGTTGAGAAAGAAAATATAATTCGTTTTAGTTATTGTTTTAGCGTACCAGCAAATTTGTGAAAACAATCGAATTCGATGATGTTTGCACGTAGAAAACGTACAACTGATTAGTTAATAAATATATCTATTTTCAGGAATAAAAGGCTTTAACGCTTTTACAAGCGATATGAATTCTTTAAATCTCTTAGTTAAAACATTGGGAGCTGTGTAAAATGACAGTGGATTCGCACGTTGCTGGCCCTATAACGTCATGACGCACTGATAGGTTGTATTGAAATGAAATACCTTGCATTCAGATCATACTATTGTAGTTGTCTATGAGCAACTTTAATAGTCTTCAGAATGAATACAAGGTATTTCATTATAGTTGGAAGTAGGTCCTGCGACTGGGTGTATGATAATATATAATTGATATTAAAATATTCTAGTTCCTTAAGTCTTCACTTGTAGCAGTTTTTTTTTAGTTTAACACTTTGGTTTTCCATGCTTTTTTCGTTTTAATACGTCAAACCTAGGAATTCAAAAATAAAAAAACATTTGGTAAGTTATAAAAAGGTCAAGTTTGTCTTGTTTAATGAGGCGAAGTTAGGACACGTTTTCTCTACACTCAACCTCGACCTTTACCTAGCGTCACCGTATAGTCACATTACAAATTTTAAATGGTGGCTATGGAGATCGAACCCGCACCAGCAAAGAGATGAGCTCAGAGTCGCGCGCGATACCAATCCGCCACGGATCCTCTAATTATAATCTACTTTAACTTATTAAAAGGGAATAAAGAAAATATAGCCTACACATATTCCTCCTGGATTACTTTAATTAAAAAAATTGTATGAAGGTGATTCTTTATTTATCTTATAAATACAGTTTTTAATAACACTTCAAACGACAAAATTAAGAGTTCTAACTGTGCTTGAAAATATTATAGTAAAAATTGTTGGGAACAAATAAACCTTAACGGTAAAAAATTGTTCGAGACTGTTGAATCAATAGTTGGATAAATCACACATTAAAAATAGTTTTTAAAATATCCTTAAAATATTCCTAAGCGTAGATATTTACTCTCCCATTAGTTCAACAGACTAACTGACACACATTGCAAGATACACCTTGTAGGCAACGTTGTTACAATGTTGTGAGACTGAGAGAGGAGGCCTAAATGGCAAAGTGTTGTTGTTGCAAATGGAGTTGTATTGTCAGCAAATGTTGAATATGTTGCCAACCGACGTCGGTCTACCTTACCCAAGCATTACAACTGTCGTCGACACTTTAGAAATGATTAAAGGTGAAAAAGTAGCCGTTAGCTCAGTGGTATAGTGCGTGCTTCGCACCAAATCAGCCCGGGTTCGATTCCCGTGCGCAGTGATATTTTTTCACGATGGCCACTCCCCGTGGTTCGGAAGTACCGTTATGTCGTCGGTTCATTCTGTTGGTCGTTGGGCTCTTAATTAATGACCCAACAGTCGGTCCTAGTTTGTAACAAGACCATCATCATCCATCAAAACACTCATCGCACTCACTACCATCCCATATTCACCTTAAATACCCTCTAGGAGTGGTCGGTGTCTCAAAGCAAAAGTATCAAAGACGCGTAGTCAAAAGCGTGAATCCTAGGAATTTCCTATAACAGGTCAAACCTTTTTCCTATAACACCGGAATTGCCATTTTTGGAACCTCTACAGGTCCCATTTTTGTCAGATGTCCACGAAATGTGGTACTAATGTTCTTTTGTAAATATTTAGGTTAGGTTTGTTAACCATAAAACCCGTCCACCGGAAGTCCCCTTTTAAAATAATCACCGCAAGCTGCCCAGTAACCACCACCAAACAACATTAATTTTATCTTGTGTTTTGTTTTTCCCTAAACCTTTTTATTTTAACTAGCCTACAAAATTGTAGAAATTCCCAAAAAAACGTAAAACATTTGATAAAACTATTAGAGAACCAAAGCTTTTACAGCCACCGACAGGATGGCTGGGAGCAACGGACGACTAATCCCAAAATCCCAAAACGTCATGTTCTTCTTTTCACTACAAAAACTACCGCAAATTTCCGTAATAATAATATTTCAACCTCTGTAAGCGAAACAACTACGAAGAGATTAATAACCAATTCGTTACAATATACTGAATCAATCACAGAGGAATAAAGAACAGCTGGCTGTGATTGGTTACAAAAGTGCGCAACTATAATTAGATCCAGCAGCTGTTTAATTAATGTTCGACAGAGTGACACGGGTGAATACGTTGATGAACTAATACTAATGCACTGATTTGTTATTCTGCTGCAGTGATGGTGTTCTTCTATTTGTGGCTTTTATTCTAAGTGCGATGCCGGTTTGATTGGGAGTGAAGGTAGCTATGAATTATAATATAGTTCTTCCGGTTCACATCGCGTCCAAACTTCATAATTAGGCTGAGATATTTCGGCCTCGCTGTGGAGTACTATCTTCAGTCACAGTTTGGCTGAAACAGTTATTTTCAGTAATGCCGAAATATCTCAACCTAATTATGAAGTTCGGACGCGGTGTGAACTGGAAGAACTAGATTATGGTTGTGATACCGGCCGCGAAAGGCTAGGAGCAAAGTTTTTCTAAGATTTGTTTATATGGGATTATTTTTTTCCTACAAAAAGCAGAAAGTATGATTATTCACTTTCAAAATTGTGATGATAGCCAGAATATTGTTAAAAGTTTAGCCTATCTTTTGCTTTTCATACAATTATATATAATATTTTGTGGATCTACATATTTGGTGGTTTATCACGACTTTGGTGGCGCGAGTCGATCTTCGTAGTCACCACTTAACAATTATGGAGACGCTAGGTAAAGGTCGAGGTTGAGTAGTAGAGAAGACATTTCCTAACTTCGCCTCGTTAAACAAGATAAACTTCACCTTTTTACTCTTTAAACGAGTTATATAGACGTATCTCATCCTATAGTATATCTCAACATAGGCTAGTTCAAGAGATACATTAAGGAATTAGCACTACGGACTTAAATAATTATACATCGTCGTCACGATGTATAATTACAAAGGCGAAGTTAGGTTGTATAATAACCTAACTTGGGTAAGTTAGGTACCTAACTTTGTATACAACCTAAGTTAGGTGGTATACAACTATAACTAGGTAGTTAGAGTTGTATTGTATAAATAAATACAACAGGTGAAGTTAGGGCTCTGTCTTACTGACCATCCATTATTTTACGTAAAGGATCATAAATAATCAAAACTATAGTTAGTCTACCGTTGGTCACAATCAAGGTTAATTACTAAGTTACTGTAGGTCTGCTAGTAGTAACTTTTTAAAACCTATAAACAATTTTCAAGTCTCTATGTGAGAGGAGGCAAAACACATTGAAAAGTACTGAATTAAAATTAATATTTCCGTCATTTTGTGATGAAACGTACCGTTTTTACAGCGTGTCCCAAATAGAAGGCCTGCATTTGATGTTTCGTTAAACCCCCAATGGTGGTTAGAGGACTTGTTATGGTCCTATCTTTGTCACAAAAATAATGGCTTATTTCATTTAATTTCAATATCTGAAAGGAACCAAACCGATTTTCTTTATTTTTCACACCATTTGTCAGAAGACACTAAAAAGCGTGTATGTAAAGTTCTAGTTATTTTTATGTCCTCTTAAAAACACATTTACGAAACAAATGTTTTCTCAAATAGAAGGTTTCACTCATTTAATTAGCTCATTCAACGAAGCTGGTTTCATTAGGTTTATATACAATGAGAAATGTTTACAATTTAATAGTTTTTAGTTACTTTTATAACAAGTTTTAAACGGCCGCCGTGTTGAAAATTGTTTTTTTTATTTGATCACCTGTTTGCTAATGTATTTTATGTACTAAGTTTCATCTATAGCCCAAGCTAGCTTGGTTTATATCAAACAAAACTCCTTGGTTTATATATCAAACAAAGCTCTTCACGATGATCTGAAAATCCCTTTTGTAAATCAAGAAATATCAAAACTTAGTGAAAAGTACATAGAAAAACTTAACCATCATCCTAACCACTTGGCAGTTAATCTCCTGGACAATCAAAATTTTATATACCGATTGAAAAGAAAACACGTTCTGGACCTTTTTAGTTATTTAAATTTTGAGTTACATAGCAAATTATAAGAGCCTTTTTTGTCAGTGGACAAATTAATGGCCAATTCAAATTCTCTTATTCATGTTACTGTATTTTAATGTTATCACATTTGCTTATTGTTCTTATACATATGTTGAATAGATTATAACAAAAAATGTTATAAAAAAAGGTTTCATCTGATTGATATTATCGTTCTGTAAGTTATACAATTTTTTAGTATAAACCAAAATGGCGGCTATTAGTAAAAAAAGCGTGTCAGAACACACGTGTTAAATGAAAAACACAAAATAATAATAAAACCGTACGATTTTTAATAAAACATAACGTTGATTAAAACATATATAAGTCTAGACACATCATAAGGAATGCGTAATCAATTAAAGCTTTGTGCAAGCGCACCCTGCTTGTTTATTCAATGCAAAGTTTATTTAATGCAAACCTTCTTTGCAAGAGAGGTAAACTTTATGAAAAGATGCAATATGCGAAGATCTACGTTCAAACGTTGCATGTAATAACCGAGAGCTTTATACACTTCTAAGGTATTAACATGCACTTCAAAGCCTTTCGAGATGCATATTACTGTCTCATAAAGATGAACCTGTAATGTAGGTTTTAATTAATTAATCAGAATATGCTATGGGAGAGGAAAACCTCGTTTGTGGGAAGGGATAAAATAGCTGCTATAACGTATACGGTATACAGGGTGTGTTTTTTAAAGGGGAAGGGGAAGAAACCTTAGGGGACCAATATATATTATGTTTAGTCTGTCTGTCTGCGTAGGATTTTCGTTGAAAAGTGTTTATGTCAAAAATTACTAAAAAAGTTCAAATATGGTATATATTTTAAAAATATAAGTTTACAATTGCTTAAAAAATTAGTCCTGTAGACCCCACATTTTAAGTAGCAGTCTCTTAATAAACCCTTAATAGCTTTTTAATAACCAAACCAAAATGGCGGGGAAATCGCTTTTATTACCCAATTTTTGGGGGAAAGCGCTCCCCCTCCCCGGCTAACTGCTGGTTAAGGAACTAACATTTTTTAACAAACTTTGATGAACAAAATATGGCCAGTAAAGTGACTACATGGCTAAAAATAGGGATAGAAAAGCAATTATGGTGTTATTGTTATTCCTTTATGAAATATTCGTTAGGGTTCAAAATTTCGAAACCTTAAAGATTTCAAACAGCTAAAACATACAAATTGAAATCACTAAATCACTATTTGAGATGCCGACCACTCTCATGAGGGTATTTTAAGGCAAATATGTGGTGAAGGATGAGTGTGATGAGTGGTAGTAATGAGTTATGAGGTGTAGTCTTGTTACAAACTAAGGCCGACTCTTCCTTAGAATGGGTCATTAATTAATAGCCCAATGACCAATGGAAATACAAGGACCAACGGCTTAACGTGACTTCTGAACCACGCAGGTGATGGTCTGATATTTTTAAACGATGGTGGGAGTTGATGCGGGTATCATCAGATGATCACTGAGACTATCAGAGCCGCTTTAGACCTATATCATCCTCAAAACCTGACCTCCATGAAGCTGGATTACAGGGCCACGCCACGAGTTCCAGTCAACAGAAACGTAAACAGAAAGAACGAACCAAAAACTCAGCGATATTTATTCGATCGAAATGCTTGGTTAGAATCCTTCAGAACCAATGAAATTAGTAGTTGTCATTACAATGTCGACGTTGAGCGTCATTATAATGCTACTCAGGGACAGGCTGGCATTGTAATGTCTAATGCAATGCTGAATGGAGTTTGTGTGTTCGTCAATTTGGCTGGTTTAAACTTATAACTGCTGTTTCCAGTTGCTCCCAATGACAACTTGAAATATTAATTTAGTTTTAAAAGTTGTATTTAGTATCGCTAATAATAATGGGCATACGTAAGCTGTTTAACAAAGCTGGGTCTGTATTTTTAACCGACTTCAGAAAAACGAGGAGGTTATATAAGTTGACCTGCGGCGATTTTATTTATTTTTTTACCAGAAAAATCACACAATCACATAATTTATTTTTACTCATCATTTATATTACCATCAGTGGTTTATTTTTGGGATAAATTTACTCTATGAAATCGAATAACAAAACTAATGATTGTTTTTCGTTTTCAGGTAAGAGACCTATTAAATGGCAGTAGCCGTAAGTAGCCTATTTATTAAATTATCATGAAATTCTCTGATACGGTGTGTTAGTAGAATTGTTAATTGTTTTGTTTTAATTTGTAGATATTGTTTTCCTATAAATAATGGTATGTTTTATCATAACTCAGCTGCGCGGTGACGTTTGCTCAATGCATGGGTCCGTTATAATCCAAAATACAGTTCGTTAGGTATAGCATGGCCGGTGGCCTTGAGATTTGCCCTATATGGCCCATCTCACCGGCCATGCTAAACCTGACGAACTGTACGCCGACACTATCAAAGTTAAGATAGGCGTAGACCACGTTTGCTCAAAACTATCCTCAGGAATCTATGTTTTGAGGAAACTATCAGAGTATTGCCCGACTCAGTTACTGATGACGGCGTACTACGGAGTAATCTACCCACATCTCTCTTACGGATTGACTTTGTGGGGAGGTTGCACAAACGCAAACTTTTCAAACATGTTCATTCTTCAGAAAAAGCTGTTCGAATAATCGCGAAATTGCGTAGAAGAGAGTCGTGTAGGGAAGCATTCAAAGATCTGAAACGGTTGACACTACCTTGCCTCTATATTTTGGAAACATGCCTTTTTTCAACTCAAAATGTAATGCCATAAGAAGTAGTGACATACACTCTTATGAAACTAGAGGCAGGGTCAACTACTGAACTGGGAGACACAGAACGGTAGTTCTCAGGCAGAAGTTCATTTCGTCAACAGATTACCAAATTCGTTCAAAAATGGCCATATGCCCAAGGCATTCAAAGCTCGTCCGAAAGCTATTTTGATATCTCAAGCATTCTATAGCACAGACGAGTTCTGGCATTTAATTGGGAGACACTGAATTAACTTGGGTCTAGAGTGGTATGATTCGGATGAATGGGAGAGAGTGAATGTAACAAATCTGTATGTTTGAATGTGTTTTCGATGTAAGAATGAGTGGAAAATGTTAGCGATTAATCTGACGATGGCTATGCATTTATTGTAAATGTTCACGCAATAAAATGTATTTATTTATTAATAAAATGAGCAATTTACATTCGTTATACAGTTAAGAAATTTACCTACACGCGTATGAAGCGTTTTTTTTTTAAATGAAGTGTTCTAAGTGTAAATTAGAAACAAATTTCCCACTAACGATACGTGAAAAAAAGTAAGGCAGCCCGCGGCTAACTTCTATGGTAATAAGAAAAATCCGCTTCACTCGCGTCAGCGCCAGCTGCGTGTCGGCCTGGTTTATTATTCAAGTATTTTGCTCAATGCACAGCTTCTATTTATATTCAGACAAGGGTCCTGGCGGGCAATCTCGAGGGTAATAAATTCAAGGGTTCTTTTCAACTTTTAATTGAATGAGACTCGATTTCCCTTTGCTATGGAAAACGTCGGTTCCTGTAAAGTTTAACTGATGGAATAAACTGGTTTCAGACACATAAAAATGTAGTTTTTCTCGTGTAGTCAATTTTATGTTTCATATTGTTTTAACTAATAACAATATACACCGGGTTTATTGGTTTTATTCTTAATGCATATTCAATACAAAAGATACCGTTATTACTATGTGTATTTACATGGACCATCTTATATATTGTTATATTTTTTTTCAATAAAAGGTCATCACTCTTAAGAAGAAAACAGTTATAGTTGTTAATCTTTAAGACTATAAATTTAAAGAAATTCCAAATTTAATTTGAAGTGTTCTGTTCGTATTAAAAAAATATTGATGTAAAGTTATCAAACACATTGTATTATTTACCATAATGACCCAGCTTAAGTCATGCAACAGCTATTTGATCAAATTTACTTATACACTTATTTTACGAAATTGTTTAAGTTCAACAAACATTCTATAGATATCTAAAAACTAGTGTTTAATTTTTGTTCGTCGTTGATTTATAGTGGTAGGTGATATTTATGGTTTAAAATCGAAATAAACACTAGATAATAATCTGAGAATGACTGTTAGTTCTGGTAGGCTAGACTGTAAATTGTCTAAAACGTCAAAATGATAAATAATCGAGATGATAGTCAAATAAAGGCAAAAGTCGAAAAGGTTAGCTTTCGATAATGCAAAAATCGATTCGACCGATTGGGAGTGTACAGTAGTTTATCTGTGTACATCAGCTGACTTCAACTCAGTAATGCCTGTAGACCATAGATTCAAGTTGTGACATGAACATTATTGATTTAGTTCAGTTCGTTTGTACATCTAATCGTGAGTGCGTAATGTTTCTGATTTTGGCTTCGGTATTAATTGTATTTGAAAATGTTGTGTTTGTGGAATATATAAAGTGAATTGTGTGAGCAAATAGTGGCTTCCAGACGAATCTAAATGGAATTATTCAGAAAGGTAAAACTTAAACCTCATATTACAACTTATGACAACCATCACAGTAATTCTTGTCGTATCATGGTCCTAAATAGCAGTAGCCTAATTTTTCAATATTGCAAATTGTGTTACTTTTAGATTCCTTAGGAATATATTATTATATTGTTCTTCTCTTACGTACATTAGGCGACATTGGGAGCGTATTAAAGATATTAAGTTTAAAATAAAATGCATTAAGTTGTCAAATGCATTCGTAGACATCATATGATGTCCTTAGGCTAAATTTGGCACTTTAACTTTCAGTATTAAAGTAGGCTCTTTAAGCCTTGGAATGAGAGCAAACATTCTTTGTGGGAATTGAAATATACACAAATATTTTTCGATACCAATAATCGATGTACCTCCTAAACATGTCAAATAAGGCAATGCAAAGGTTTATACAATTTTAAATTACATGAAATCTAACTGGCCTAGAAGGGTATTTTATTGATTATTTTGTAATCAAAGGTCTCTTTTAAACATTGTCACAGAGTATTGCTCAAATATTTGTAAAAATAGAACATTTTTTCGAAGGACTAAAATGTAAACAATATCTCACCTTTTTCAGTGACGTTTACAACTAATGGAATCAAAATAAAACGAACACGGCCTCAAAACTCTCACTTATAATTCAAGAGATATACCTCTATAGTTCAAGAGAGGTATGTACATGTTAGATAATAGGTTGGGTAAGTTAATTTTAAGTGTCATCTGGTACTTTAATATTATTTTCGGTTGTTTATCTTCCATTTCACCTTTAGGTAATGTTATTAAGTTAAAGTTTAATGTAGACTTTATGAATTTGGCCCTAGTCTACTTATTTAGCCCGGGAAATATCGTTTCCACATTTTAAATAAAAAATATATAACATAGCCGACGCGTCGCCATAAAGCGCTACCGTGAATCCTAGCGAATTCCCTGTAACAAGGGGAAAATTTACACCGATAAGCACTTTTGCGCATACAATTATCATCGTGTACTAAAATATGATTTAATTTTGGTGAAACTTGGTATTAACACTTATTTAATCGTACCAAACATGTGTACCAAAAGCAAAAATACAAAAACTAGTTTCCACCGCCATCTTGGTCTGGTTGAACCGATATTCAGTACATGTCCTCGGTACATAAAGAAACATAGATTTAATACAAAAATCGTATCATAAATACGACTTTTATATTATCATTAACACTTATTTTGAGGTGAGAGTAAGCTATGTATAAATTAAATAAATAAAGTTTTGGATTTATCATTACTATATAAACGTTTTCCATTTTACTCAGGGGGTGTTAAAACCTCAGAACTGCAAATTGAACTATTTTCAATTCAATTAAATTCAAAAACTTTTTATTTTGCAAAAATAATACATAGCTTTACATCAAGTAACAGTATTACATCTCAGAGTATACATTAAAAATATGTCAATTTAAGTATACAAATTAAACAATAACTTATTGCAAAATAAATAAGAACCCCTAGAAAACCGTGTTAGTCGCCATCACTTTTGAAAAAAAAAAAATACAACTAGCAGCAAGACGAAAAATGCGCAGTGACAAAAATATATATAATAGTATTTTTTAAGTAGCAAGCACCTTTGAGGTAGTATTTTAAGATTGTGTAAAATTAACAGTATTATTTTTAATTTCAGTACCAAAAGGTAAAGTATAATAATTTACAAAGAAAGTAAAATAATAAAGAGAGGCAAATGTCTAAATGTACCCAAGATGCTCATTTGGGCGCTCTAATGAGACTCGTTGCAAGTGGATTGTGGGACTTTCATTTCATTAGAGTAAATGTGAGTTTTAAGTTTCTTCACCGGAATGAATTTTTTACCCAGCTAGAAATCCTGGGTTTGTTTATTTCGTGTGACGAATTGATGATTTAGACGAATTCTTGAGGTGCCTTTTGACTTACTTCGCCTAAGTGGCTTATTAAGCCCTAATTTCGCCTTTTGTGTAATGTACATCATTGGAAATAAAGTACTTTGTTGTTTGTTTGTACTTACTTATTAAATGGATGATTTAGTAATGCACACGTAACACGAGTAACTTTAAAAATGAACTCGCCTCCTGGCTCGCTAGCGTGCGCCCTATTCCCGCTTCGGCCTGTGGCCTCGCTTGATAAAGACAGGCCATTCGCTGCGCTCAGGAGTTGAGCTGGCCTACGGCCTCGCTAGGTGCTTCAAATAAGTTGGCATTAATCGTTTGTATTTATGACAATTGTAATGTTAATAATCATCTTAAAACGCCATAACACGAAATCATTTATTTTTATATTTTAGTACTTCTAGTCACTCTATCAAGTTTCATTCATTATATTATTTGAGAACATAAATTTACGAATCTTTTAATATGACTTTGGCCGACGTAAGACCTATACCGCGGGTGGTATAGCCGTTGTAAAAACATCAAAATCTAACGAAAGTACGCACTTTGGATACGTATAAAAGATGTTTTATGGCAAAAATTTAATTTTTTACATTTTTCCGCATAGTGTTTTTTAGTCGTTCTAACTTAAGTAGGTTTTCGTGGTCCTAAGAGGTATATAAGTACCAGTTAAATAAGCCCAAACACACGAAAAAAGTAAATTTTGACCAGTTTATCTTTAAAGCGAAATAGCAAATTACAGGATAAAATGTCAAATACAAAAGTTGTAGACAACTTCATTCCACACTAACGATTTTTCGTCACATCAAAGATCCGATCACTAGTTCAGCCGCTACAGTCAAAATAGTAAACCACTGCACAACCCCATTTTCGGCCGACGCCATTAACGGCCGCTACCGCGCAGGGGTAAAAAAGTCGAGATTTTTCCTGGCGGTTTCACATTTGGTAAACGTTCCCTTTAAAACGAATATATGGTTGAGGGGAGGTAGCTCTACGGGAAGTGCCTAAACATTTCTCTCGTTCACCCGTCAGTCACCCAAACGGTTTTATACGAGTAGTATATTAATTTATAACTATTAACTACACTGCATTGAGTTCTTGTTGTGGATTACTTAATTTTAAGATGGAGCTGCTGGTCTAGCGTTTACTTTGTTTATAATTTCTAGTGGAATAAGCTAAAAAAGAATATACTTTGTTCTTTAGAATACATAATACAAACTTGGCCAAATTGTTATCTAGTTCTTTCGGTTCACACCGCGTCCAAACTTCATAATTAGGTTGAGATATTTCGGCCTCGCTGTGGGTACCATCTTCAGTCACTGATTGGCTGTTTCAGCCACCTGCCGCGAAATTCAAGAGTTAAGTTTGGCCAAATTGGTTTGTCGTCCATAAACATCTTTTTTGTAAGGTTCACTTCTTACCATGGAATTGTTGCGGGTGTTCCTTGGCGGGGGGTAAACAGTATCAAATTTGGGTTCTGCACTATACAAAGAACGGTAAATGTGTTTTATGAGTAAGGTTATTAGCTTTCATTGTACTTATTTATTTTCCTTGTAGGTTGTGAATTCCGGGCAAACTTTCCTTTCACCAGTAAACAAAGTTAACAATTTTAAATATATCTTAACTCTTAAAAGCATTTAGTGGGAAATAAGAAATACAAATATTTAAATAATTAAAAATCCAACGTGATTTTTACGATTATTTGCAGAAGTTCTGCTCTGACTTTTACAGTCCTTTCGATAATCTGGCTTAAAGCTTTCTTCAAAAGGAAAAATTTGTTTTTCTAATTTAAAACGCCTGGTAAATAAATTCATATTTTGCATGAAGAACGAATGGTACAGTACTAACATGGAGAATGAACATCATATGTAAATTCAACAGTTTATTTGGACAAGTCTATTGCTGACTAATCAGCAGTAATTTTCTATTTGATCGATGCGGTGAAATGTTAATTGGTTTTGTAATAGGATTAAACTTGCTGTAGTTAAAGCTAATACTAGAACACTAATCTTTCTAACAGATCCTATTAAGGTGAATAAATTTAGACTTTTGCATAAACTATTCGTGTATGTAGTTTCGGGTAAGTTTGGTTTTGAATAAAGGCTTCTATTTTATTGTTGTCTGTAGATGAGTGTACTCGCCCTTCGGACTCGCTGGGGGCTACGCCCCCCAGACATCAACTCGGCCTGCGGCCTCGTATTTTTGGGGCACTCACTACGCTCATGATAAAGACAAATTTGCTTCACCCACTGGTTTTAAAGCACAAATAATTTTGGAAGATGTAGCTGTGATAACCAGAGCAAAAATATTAGAAAATTGATTAAATTTAAATTTAGGTGTCAAATAACCACACTTTCTTTGATAAAGAATGACTTTCTGTACGTGTTTCCCAAATATTCCACATTTCTTTTATACACACACATACATTTCATAAGTCTGGGTGGTTGATAAGTACCGTAACTAAGAGCCCAAACATAGCGAAAACATGAAATTTCGACAATTCAACTTCAAACTGATCTAGCAACGAACCCGTCTGAGGTGGGAAAAAGTGTTAAATACAAAAGTTGTAGGAATATTGTTTCCACACAGACGATTTTCATCAGATTGAAGATCCGAGCAACTGTTTGTCGCTATCATGCAAAATATCGGCCAAGTACAAGGGCAGATTTTCAGACACCATCGTTTTGGCCACCAACTTGTCAGAGCCTAAAAAAAGAATGTTTTCAGATTTTTCCCGTAGATTTCACACCAAGAGCTTCAAAATTAGTATATTTCATCACTAGGTCCTAAAGTGACACTTTTTGACACGAGGTCAAGTTAACGTCCGAGGCGCAGCCGTCCGAGGGTCAAAACGACACTTTCGGGCCGAGTGATGAACGATATTTTTGTCAAGATGCAAATAATAATGAGAAATAAATGTCAATAAATGTTTTAATATTATAAACAATTAATTAAATAAACATTGTTTTGAGCTCGGCAGTTTGAATTTGAAGAAACAGCTGTTACACTGATTTACTATATGTCAAAGTTAAATTTCAAACAATCAAAACAAACTCGCTGAACCAGCTGATGTCCATGCCACAAAAAGATCATCCTAGGGAGAAAAGATCATCAAAACAATACTTTATTTACCTGGGTGTAAAAGTGACACTTTAGCACTGTGAATACATTGTGTTTTCAGAGCAGACAAAAAGAGTATATGGTTGAGTGGAAGTTCCCAAACATTTACTCGTTCAGTCACCTGTACAACCGGCTTTATTAAATATTAATTTAATTAATAATTATGATTTGAACGTGGTTAATAAAATTCCGCCAACTACATTCACAAGGTTCTTGACATAACAAGTTATGGCAGATAAAATATACTAATATAATAATTTAAAACTTACACATTACACTGTACCAACTTTTAGGGTACGCCAGAACAAACCCTTTAGTCTTAAACATACTTCTAAAGGATCTTTTCACTTCAAACTTCATAAATATAAGACATAAACAATATTTTAGTAGTACTCCAAAAGGTTTACACTCCCGTTTAGGAGTATAACTGATGGTTCATGAAACAAGACCCTGGTGTATAGAATGATAAGGAAGATTGCTGCTGAAACGCGACGCGCACGCCATCTGTGAACCACGGTGAGAACTACTTGAGCCAACATTGATTAATATGCATCGGGTTGTTCCTACTTCTACTGCAGGTTTCAAAGTATCGGACTACAATAAAGTGAACATTTTGTTAAGTTTTAGTTTACTAGAGAGTAGTTCACTAAGAATAAGTGAAACTGCTGTTTTTATGAGAGATTTAGTATAGTATAAAAAGAAAATTCAGGTGTACATAAGGCGGATTTTAGATGGAAATCCAGAGTTCTTCAAGTTAATTTTGTAGAGTAAAAACGTTAAGATTGTGGTTTTTGTTGTCATTGAGGGTAACTTTGCGTTTAATGCAAGACGTTATTAATTTTTTCAATTAAATACTGTTTTCCTTGTTATTATAGTTAACACTGTACACAAGTTAACACAGTTGTAATGTGACTATACGGTGACTCTAGGTAAAGGTCGAGGTTGAGTGGTAGAGAGGACTTTGTAGTCATAACTTCGCTTCGTTGAACAAAGCAAACTTTAACTGTTTTTTCTTTTAACACTATACTACACTCTAAAAATGAAGGAGTGAAGGCCACTCAGAAACGGTGAAATTTTGCTCTTTTGGGTGTTGAAACCCAGCCACTCTCATTAAAGAGTGGTTCGATTTTCACTCTTTTGGGAGTGTCTTTTCATATTTAGAGTGTAAATCACCTCGATTCTCAAGTACTTACTCTGCTCAAATGGAGTATACTTTGACTGGGACTCGTGGCGTGGTCCTGTAATCCAGCTTCATGGAGGTCAGGTTTTGAGGATGATATAGGTCTAAAGCGGCTCAGATAGTCTCAGTGATCATCTGATGATACCCGCATCAACCCCCACCATCGTTTAGACATATCAGACCATCACCTGCGTGGTTCGGAAGTCACGTTAAGCCGTTGGTCCTTGTATTTCCATTGGTCATTGGGCTATTAATTAATGACCCATTCTAAGGAAGAGTCGGCCTTAGTTTGTAACAAGACTACACCTCATAACTCATTACTGCCACTCATCACACTCATCCTTCACGACATATTTGCCTTAAAATACCCTCATGAGAATGGTCGGCATCTCAAATAGTGATTTAGTGATTTATATTTCAGAGATGTGTCACCTTTTTGCATTTGATGTATTAAGCAACACATATTCATCTAACGCAATATAACTTATGTAGCCTCTGTAGGTCAGTGACAACGTATGCTTCGTTTAAAGCTAGACATATTACAACCTAAATCACTAAATTTTCAACTACTTCTTATTCTTTGACATTCCTTAAGGAATTATGAAATTAAGATAGTCTCAATGATCATCTGATGATACCCGCATCAACTCCCACCATCGTTTAGACCATCACCTGCGTGGTTCGGAAGTCACGTTAAGCCGTTGGTCCTTGTATTTCCATTAGTCATTGGGCTATTAATTAATGACCCATTCTAAGGAAGAGTCGGCCTTAGTTTGTAACAAGACTACACTAGTGGTCGGCATCTCAGATAGTGAATTGAAAATTGCATTTTAGTTGTACAATTGAGAACCGAAATACAACCTGTACAATTCTAGCAGCAGTAGGAATCTACTATTATGCACATCGGATCTCGTAGAGCATTATGCACTCCCTAGAGCAGCATTGGTAATCCTCCTATGCTGATAGATTGTGGCCAATCCACAATACTGAACCGCATGATTGGTAGTATCGATATCGTATAATGATCTACTGTTCAACACAGCATCGGTAATGGTGCTACGAAAATATGCATTCACTTGGGATAACGAGGAATTAGAAAATGGCGTTTTGAGAGAATTTCCTTTGGAAAAATATACTCGTTTATACGAATGCCTGTATGTGTGCGCTCTTTAAAAGCGCATTTTTCTAATAGTAATAAAATTTAGTTCACGAGTTCCCTTTTTTAAATCTTTATCATGGACGTAGGCAGCGAAATCGGATACATGTCCCCATTCGGGGAGGGGGCAGTTTTAATGATCCAAAAACAGTACAGTAAAGGTCGAGGTTGAGTGGTTGAGAGGACTTTGTAGTCCTAACTTCGCCTCGTTAAACATGACAAACTTTACCTGTTTTAAAATAAGTTCTGCCTTCTGAGTTGATGATTGAACGGGAACACGTGGGAGAGCTAAGGGCTGGAAGTAAGAGGGATTTGTGGCAACAAGATTAGAGGCCCGAGTCTGGTAAGTGGTTTTCCTCAGGCCTAAGTAAAGCAACCAGTCGGATTAGAAACACTTACACATGTAACTGAGTAAAGAGAAGTGGTGGGATCTTTGTTTTCTTAGATCAACTATGCCCAGCTGAAGAAACTGCCGTTTATACGCTTCTCCGTTTGAAGTTTTCATCATTGGCGGTGGAACTTCTGAGGTTTGAATATTTTTACGGACGAGTACCATCGATTTTAGAGAACTACAGTACCCGCCAAAATAAACAGTACTGAAAGTGTTAGATTTTATTTGCATGACCTTACTAACATATAAACATACAAAATGAAGCAAAATCCATTAGGTCGGGTTAGAATATGTTCAATAAGTCCTCCGTCCAGGTTTAGGCAACATTCATATCGTTCTTGAAGGTTTTGCGCCATTTCCGTAAAGAGAGGTCGTACCATGTCCCTCATACATAGATGTATTTTTCTTTAAGTTGGACGATCGTAGTTGGTGGATCCTTGCGAAAAATCCTTGTATCTTGTAGGAAAACCACCAAGGTTTTTGAACATTCTTCTTAAAGATTTACATTCAGTTTTAAAGATGTTCGTGTCAGACTTTTTGAGACTGCAACACTTACCGCAGCACTTTCCATGATTTTCATTTGTGCAGGCAGTAGTAGGGCGGCCAGAGCGGCACTTCCGCTGAGTCAAAACCCTACCGGTTCTTCCAAATCTTTGAATAACACATATCATAACAGCATTACTCGACGGATTTTCATGAAGATTTCCTTGAAATCGAAGTGCAGTGTGGGGCAAACTTGGCCCACCTGCACGCCCAATTCCGTATGAGCGGAAATAATGCTCTACACAAAAAGTCTTTTCCGCAGTTGTCAACACCATTTCAGCCTAATCCAACCTCAAAGGAAAGACAAAATAAACACATGAAGACGTTGCAACAATTAAAAGCTGTCACAGATTATTGAGAAGAAAGGTACAGCTGTTTCAATTTCAGTACTGTTTATTTTGGCGGGCACTGTAGAAGAACACGTCGTTTCGAGATTTAGAGTCTGATCCTGTCTACAGGGGTCTTTAGGTCTCTTTTCACCTGAAGATGGGATCAGATTCCAGATCCCGAAAGGTCGTGTTCTTCTTGTTCACTAGAAACGATGGAAAGGTCTGTGCTATAAACCTCACGTGTTTAATATTAAGTGTTTCAAAACTCCCATAAAGTTGAAGGTATTGTTCCTGTGACTAAATGAATTGAGAAAATCATATTTATTACTTCCAAAGCTCCTTCGTACATCCACCATTTAACTGTTCTTGCTTCCATTTTGTATTTCTTAAACTCAAAGACGACTTAACGTATGAGGTTAAAATGTTGCACACATCTTTCTGTGTACACACGCAAAACAGCAAACAAATTGGCAGCCCTTTAAATTCTCAAAGATGGGACACTTCACAAATATTATAATAGTTTCTGATCATCGAAACGTCGTAGAATAAAACTGAAGTCGGTGTTGAGCTTCCCAACATGTACTGAATCAAATGGCCACAGTTTATAAATATAGAGTAAATAATTTCCGATTGCCATTTTGTCCAGTATTAACGAAATTCAGAACAAAATTAATATTCCTTTTGTAAATCTTTAAGTTGGAACGTTAACTAGTAAAATCGGTTCAGCGAAAGAGCCCTTATTGGTGGAACCCGTTTTTGTCACCATCTTGGTTCGGCCAATCGGATTTTGTTGTTCATTGGTATGTTGATTCATTAATGCAGTGTTTACTGTATAAAAGTCCCTGATTTGTCAGAAATTCGCTAGGATTGGCGATACAACCTGTGGTTACGAGTCAACAACGTCTATAAATTTACCGATCCTTTTTAAATCTGCAGTTAGATGACGATAGAGGAGATCAGTTTGTAGGAGATTAAGTCTGGAGGCTGTGGTAACGAGATTAAAGGCCCAAGTCTCTTAAGTGGGCTCTCCCGTCCTAAGTAAAGCAACGCGTCAGGGTAGAAACACTTACACGCCTGATTGAATCTACTTGCTGCGCTCTATGTTTGGTAGAAATTACTCGAGTTTGAAAAAAATGACAATATTCGTAATTTCTCAACTGTTTTCACGCAAATGATAATATAAGCTATTTTTTGTATCCCGAGCATCCTAGAATAGAAGCACCTCCCCACCACCACCACCACCAAAGTGTTGAACGACTTAAAATTTCGACAAGCATTTTGTTTGACATTAACGTAAATATTGTTAAAGTTAACGTAGCCGACACGTAGTCTCAAGCGCTAACGTTAATCCTAGTGAATTTCTATAATCCACTGGCCATAGCTCAGTGGTATAGTGTGCGCTTCGCGCCAAATCAGCCCGGGTTCGGTTCCCGGGCGCAGTGATAACTTTTCACGATAGCCACTCCCCGTGGTTCGGAAGTCACGCTAAGCCGTTGGTCAATTCCATTGGTCGTTGGGCTTTTAACCAATGACCCAATCTGGGGAACAGTCGACCCTAGTTTGTAACAAGACTACGCCTCATCAACCATCAAAAACACTCAACACACTCACCCTTATTCCCATATTCACCTTAAAATACCCTCTAGGAGTGGTTAGTGTCTCTAATCAAAGTATCAAAGATCTGTAAATTTATCGGCATATATCACGAGCAATAGCAAACGTTAATTCGGCACAAGACTTCTATATACTTAGTCCATAAGAGAAGTAAGGGTACACAAGTCCGTAATATGCAATTAGCAGTACTTTCCCTGTGCAGTGGCTAGAGATGAATCTTAACAAATATACCTCTGACGAAAGCTTATTACATACATGCTCATCATGACTTTTCCAATCCAAATTATTATCCAAATATTAATTTGGTATTAAAAGCTGTATTTAGTATCGCTAATAGTAAAAGGCTTACGTAAGTTATTTAACAATGCTGGTGGTGTAATTTTAACCAGGAAAAAACTATAAAAACTTTTTTAATTTTGAGTCGTAATAAATTATTAGTGTTCGTTTATAGGATTGTTGTACTTTACGAAATCTATCACCAAAACTAATGTTTTCTTTCTGATTTCAGGTAAGAGACGTACTGAATAGCAGTAGCTGTAAGTATTTATAACTTATGGAATATTATACACTATATAAGGTTCTCAAACTTCTGTCGTAAATTATCCAGTTATACTTTTCTCAAGACCTGCGTCCGTGGCTCAGTGGGTAGAGTCACGGCTTGCAAAGCGCAAGGTCGCGGGTTCGATTCCCTGCGCAGGCACAAGGGTTTGGACCGCTTTCCCTAAAATTGATTGTGACGCCCTCAAACCCCTAGGTTAAGAGCAAATTAAAATGCCATTGTCGTAGACAAGAACAAAAAATGACCTACAACTATTGTCCCTATATGAACATAAGAATTTTAGAGTGAAACCATTACAATTCACTAAAGATATACACAACTCTGACTAAATAGTTTCATTACTACATGTTTGTAGCTACTAAACCGTGTTTAAGGCGTGGGACACAAAGTTTGTTTACAATGTCACAAGTGATTGTGTAGAGTGACACGCAATCAAAAAAGCAATCAGGAAATGTCCGTTCAATCGAGTTAACACGGTTAGTTGCGCCCTTATAATTCGATCAGCGAAACAGTAAACATGGAAGCACTTCCGGGAGTCCTGTTTGTCGTGCAGTTGTTTTTGTATGTGCATTCGGAAATTTGTATGTGACTGGGACTCGTGGCGTGGTCCTGTAATCCAGCTGCATGGAGGTCAGTTTTGAGGATGCTATAGCTCAGATAGTCTCAGTGATCATCTGATGATACCCATCAACTCCCACCATCGTTTAGACATATCAGACCATCACCTGCGTGGTTCGGAAGTCACGTTAAGCCGTTGGTCCTTGTATTTCCCCAATGACCTTTTTTTGCTATTAATTAATGGCCCATTCTAAGGAAAAGTCAGCCTTAGTTTGTAACAAGACTACATTTCATAACTCATTACTACCACTCATCACACTCATCCTTCACCACATATTTGCCTAAAAATACCCTCTTGAGAGTGGTCGGCATCTCAAATAGTAATAGTGATAAGAAATTTCAATTTTGTAAATTTTTATGGACGTGGGACAGTGTAAGATAACTCGTTTTAAATAGTACACAAAAAGTGGTTTTGTACAGGACCTTTTGTCTATTTTCTAACCAACACTAATCAATGACAAATTTCCTATTTCCTTTAAAAGATTGGAGTCGTGAGACACTCCAAGGAGAACGGGTTTCCTTGGAGTTTGAACAATATCTGTAAGTAGAGCATAGGTCATGAGGCATGTCAACAGTAAGGTCGTTATTAGTGAAGTACAATAGGTACTCAAAATTGAATTTTATTAGCTAGACTATTTTTTAAATGCTGGGACTTTTATAAAGATTGGAAGCTGCCATTTTCGTTGGTCAACCTTTTGAGTTCTGGCTTTGGCATTGTTCTCTACAAATTATGTCCTTTAGTTTGAGACTAAGCTTAATTTCTAGTTCCATCCAACAACTCTTCTTCGACATCCACGTAGAATTTACGAGTAACATCGTAGAAAGGACTAAATTAATTGTTCCAAGTTCGTAGGGAATAGTGCCACAAACCTGATTTCAAAGTGATCACTAGCAGCATTTTGAAGTTTCAAGCTTCTAATCTTTTAAGTGCCACCATCTTGGATAGAACTGACCCATTGAGTAGAGTCGGCGGCATTGTTTTTCACTAGTATCAGCCTTTTCGTTGATATGCAACGTGTCCTATGTTTTCGTTGAATAATTTCTTCTGACTGCTTGACGGCCTTTCTCTTGGATGACTTCTGGTTTAGAACTATCTTAAAAATTAGTTCATTTTTTACAGTACTGATGAATGAAGTTTCCATCATATACCGTTGAAAATATATCGAGCCGTTCTGGAAATTTTCAAACACACTGTATACAACGTACGCACGTTCGTTGTGTCAAGTACACAATTATAAAAAAGACACATGTAATCACCGATTAGAGAATCTCTCGATTAATCCACTACCAAATCAAGACCATGATACTTCCATTCTCCCAACCCATTCAATAACTAGTCGAATAAATGCCACCGGCAATTACATCACAGCAATTAACAGATACCTGAGATAAGAACAATAGTGGCATGGTTTATGGAACGGACAGCGAGGAAGGAATGTTGGCGGCGGAAAAAAGGTGGCAAAAAGACAGTAGGATCGGAAGTAATAGTCATTAGTGCGGCCGGGTATGGTCTGGAGACAGTAGGCGGCGTGCACACAGAGTGTGGTCATTGAACAGTATGTGACTACAGTGCGTTTCAAGCTGGGTTGTTGCGAGAGCATGAGGCCATTATAGGCTGAATTTCAACTGCCACCCCTAAAAGTGAAAGTTCGAGGTGATCCGAATTGCAACCCCTTGAACATCGATGAGCAATTATCGTACGCTTCACTTCACCGTTGGCAGGCGCTCCTGACAGCTATCCAGCACCTGAATCTGCAGGTGATTGATGTCAGATGATTGACCGAATTAGACGTCGGAATCAGCCTAAAATGCACCATTGCAAGTCTTAGATTCATCTGGAATACCCCCCAGACCCCCGGTCCCTCCGGAAATAAATCCTGGCTACGCAACTGCCAAACATAGGGTTTTGTGCCCGAGGAATATTTTCAAGTTTTAGACGTCTAAAGAGAGGCTAGGCCTACTATACAAAACCGTTTGAAATTAAATGTTAAAGAAATTAAGCTTTTGACAAATTATGATATAATTAAAAAGAGAGCGTAGTATGGTGAAGCATTGTTTACGTTTGAGTCATGTTAATATTCAAAAATCAAAATAATTCTAGTTAAAATGCAAGAAAAAAATGATGTCTTAATAATAAAACTTGTTTCATTTGAGTGTTACTTGTCGTTTGTGTTCAATAAGCTTTAGATATGGTTCAAAAATATTCGACAGTGTATGGGTTCTCGTACTGAGTGACTCATGGTAAACAGTGGAAGCTGTGGGGGTGCGTGTGAAAATGTAGCGATACGTACTGTAATTGCTCACCCATGTTCACGGAGTGGCAATTCGGGTAACCTAAAACTTTCACTTTCAAGGATGGCAATTTGAATCCACCCGAGATTATATGAGCTAGTTAAGGGTCCACCTCAGCGGCCGGGTATGGTTTGGAGACAGTAGGCGGCGTGCGCACAGAGTATGGTCATTGTGACTACAGTGCGTTTCAGGTTAGGTTGTTGTGATCGAGATACGCGCGAGTTCATTTTGTGAGCGTCAATGTTGAGATAGGTTGGGCTTTCAAGAGACTGTTTATTTAATCTATTATTTGCGTGCTAGAACGGCTGTATTGCTGACTGATGTCTTTGAAAACGTTTTTAGATAGAGACCTACTCATTTTGGGAGGGAGGGGTGTTTAAAGCCAGGCAAAAACAAATGTTTTTGTAAAAATTCAAAAAAATTTACGAAGAAGAATTGACGGAAGATTTTATTGACTTCCGGGTAAAGCTTTGGACGAGCTTATTATTCAAGTGCAATTCATCAGGCCATATTAATAACAAAAATGTAGTTTTCTATCACTAAATCACTATTTGAGATGCCGACCACTCTCATGAGGGTATTTTAAGGCAAATATGTGGTGAAGGATGAGTTTGATGAGTGGTAGTAATGAGTTATGAGGTGTAGTCTTGTTACAAACTAAGGCCGACTCTTCCTTAGAATGGGTCATTGATTAATAAATGACCAATGGAAATACAAGGACCAACTTCCGAACCACGCAAATGATGGTCTGATATGTCTAAACGATGGTGGGAGCTGCTGCGGGTATCATCAGATGATCACTGAGACTATCTGAGCCGCTTGAGACCTATATCATCCTCAAAACCTATATCGAGGTCCTAACCCACGCTCCTTGGTCGGGAGTCGAACCCGCGACCTCGCGCATCGTACACGCGCCTCTACCGATTCAGCCACGACGCAGACAGTGTCGGTCAACTGTAGGCTGCACGCACTGTAGTCCATCTAGACCGCTCACTCGCGGGATTCCTCCATACACACTCCAGATGTGACCACTGGCTTCCCAGAAACCGGACAATATTGGTTTTACAAGTTACTCGCTTGTCAATCGGCTCGACTGCAGCGTCTCTAGCTCTAGTTTTTAATACTCTGTTGGATCAGCACTAGTTTTCAAATTGTGCTCGTAGTCCAGTACCAGAAAAGGGTAACATTAAACAAGCCGACCTGGATAATGTTTTTTGCTTAGACGTTTTATATTTGTTGCCAATCAATAGAGAATGTTCATAGGAAATAGAGCTATTCATTTTTAACACCGCAAGAACGAAATTCATTGAATATTTTAGCTTCCCAAAATCCACCGAGTCTATGGAAAATTTTAATATTTATTTGACCACTGTGTATGTCTTATTTTGTGCGATGTTCACAAAATTTTGTACAAATTTTCCTTTTCCCTAAATATCTAGGTTGAGATCGTTATCCCGAAAATGAGGTTCATGCTGTAAGAACTGTATCTATCGTCCGATTCCTGTCCAACATAGTGATTTATGTATAGCACCCTTTCTAACATGTCACTTAAAAATCAACAAAATTGTTTGAACCAAACTAGATGGAGGCTGAAAATCGGGTTTCTTCTGCTATCTTTGTCTGGGTTATTGAATTCTGTCGATAATTCATGCACATGTTAGATACGGCGTAGTACATATGTATACCGAGACTACTCGAAATCAGGTCACAAAAACAATCAGATCAGTCAAGACAGCCCTGAAGTTTGTCATGCGATCGCAATATCCTTAAGACGAGGAGCTGAGGACCTTTCTAACTAGAGTGAAATACATAATTAACTGCCGTCCCCTAACTTATGTGTCTGTAGACCCCTCTGATCCTGAACCACTTACTCCCAAACCATTTTCTTTTCCAGTCTGGCAGCTTCTTCCAATTTTTCCATCTGGTTTTCATTGTCTATGTCCTCATCATAATTTGTATTACTTTGATTTTCTTGAGTTGGGATATACCTGCCAGGTAGTTTTTTAACTCTAAAGGATCTCCTAATAGACATGTAAAAGGGGTTTCGGCACCAATATTTGCGAATTATTAGTTTAGTAATAACTCAGACGGTCAGTCAAAATTATATGAACTTTTAATGACAACAAATTCATGCAAACACAATGTAAACAAATCCTAATAATACAACATATGTTTAAAAAACATTAACACAAGTACAGTAAATTTTATAGACAGGTTTAAGAGAAAATAATATCAGTCATTAACAGTGCTCATAAACTAATTCCTTTAAAACAAGTCCAAAAATAAGGTAAAAGAAATAATAATTAGGTAAACATGTCAAACGAATCCAACATGTCTCAAAGAACACCCACTTTCCAAAAAGAGCCTTTTACAGTTGAACAAAGAGCGAACTTCAGAAGTTTGTATGAAGATTGCAAAGCTAGTTCTGTTTATTTCGGGAACATTCTGGGATCGGTTTGCGCTCAGAGGAGAACTTTCATAAGAGCCGAGTTTGCCGCAAGAATGTGTAGATTCCACATCAAAGTCGGGCTTCCATCTCCTCATATTGTCTTGTCTTGTCTTGTCGTAGATTGGTATTTGTTTTCATGTTGTGGAGAAGTGTGAGTGAAAATAAATAAAAGTTGTGTTTTACTTGTACAGTAAACGACAGTAGAATTTTTAACTTCTTAGTGTTAGCATACTCCTACGTATGTTCCTGATTGGGAGTCGAACCCTTCAGCTTGCGGACGACTGACATGCCTCTACCCACTGAGCTACGAGACGCAAGTCTTTTCTGTTCAAAGTCCATGTTGTCTTTGCTTGGATATGATCTTTAGCATATATTCTGCATTAGCTGATTTTCTTAAATGCCTTTCCGGCATCTGAATTATTTTTATAAACTTGTCATCCATAATAAAAATACAAAACAATAGCCTTATTCCAAACCCCATCAGGAAAAGCCAGGTCACAGTCTGGAAATCAATTCAACAATTTAGTTTACAAATCAATTTCATCATCTGGAAACTTTTAATTACAACACAACAGATGCTCATGCAGTTTCTCAAGGCTGCTATCAAGTGATTACCACGTAATCACGTGTGTAATCGCAGGAGATTATGCTAATCACTTGATGAAGTGATTAGGAGATTAGTTCAAGTTGTTAAACGATCACTTGCAAAACGTCACTCGCAATGTCGTATTACTTTCTTTGTAATTGGTGTTATATTTTGTCTTTGGTATTTTTTTCATTAAAGCACGTTTGGGCACAAAGAAAATTCAACTTAACTCCTTAGGCAAGTGTCACTACTTTAATTCAGTTCTTCCGGTACAAACCGCGTCAAAACATCATAATAATTAGTTTGAAATATTTCGGTCTCACTGTGGAGTACCATCTTCGGTCACTGATTGGCTGAAGCTGAGCTATACTTGTTCGTTGCAGTCTGCTGTCTTATTGGTGATAAGGCTATCGAACCGTTCATTGGAGCAGGGATGCTTCAAAATTCAATTTTCCAAAAGAGCGTTAACGTACTTCGTGTAGCCCTTGACAGGACCTATAAGTAAAAAATAATTATAGACACGAATTATAGTATTACTTTTTTCCAGTTAAATTGAAAATAAAAACACATGTCATGTTTTCAGTATGGAATACATTGGTATCGCTGATGGAAAATAATGTATTCAACCATTTAGAATCCGCCTCAGCTGCGCGGCGACGCTTCAATGCAAGGGTTTACGACGGCTCTTTTTCACCTTTCAAGATAATTTTTATATTAGAATACATTATATATTTGGAAACTAGAGAAGTTGTCCAACTCGTGTCGAGAGTTTTTTTTCTTCAAAATTATGGGTTTTAAGTGTACAAAATGGAGTTGAAAAGCACAAAACCTTGCACAATTTTAAAGTTTATTTATGGAACTATTGAACAACTTACGAGAAATAAGGCTCAGTAAAAGTATCGAAAACTTCTCTAACTTCCAAATATATTATATTTTTAATGTAAAAATTATTTTGAAACGTCAATACGGGCCACCGTTAACCTTTGAAAGTGGAGGGTTTGAGAGTTATGCCGCACCAGTTGAAAGAAGGAACCTTGTTTAGCCAGTTGTTACGTGCGCAGTGTCGTGTGTTCCTTGGGCGGACTAATTCAGCCTTCCTCTTAAATGACTAACGAGGCGGACCTTTAATCCATTTCCATTTGGTCAGACTTTAACAAAACTTTGACTACGGACTGATAAAGTATTAACTAAATCACTTTTTGAGATGCCGACCACCTCATTTTAAGGCAAATATGGTGAAGGATGATGTGATGAGTGGTAGTAATGAGTTATGAGGTGTAAATTGTTACAAACTAAGGCTGACTTTTAGAATGGGTCATTAATTAATAGCCCAATGACCAATGGAGATACAAGGACCAACGGCTTAACGTGACTTCCGAACCACGCAGATGGTCTGATATGTCTAAACGAGGGTGGAGTTACGGGTATCATCAAATGATCACTGAGACTATCTGAGCCGCTTTAGACCTATATCATCCTCAAACCTGACCTCCATGAAGCTGGATTACAGGACCACGCCACGAGTACTAGTCAGTATTCCGTTTTATAGACCTCTAAAACCATCTTGTTGAGATACAGTAAGTTTTAAACTGTTCAGACACGGTATAGCCGGAAGGGTGAAGCACTGCTTTACATAATACAGTACCGGGAAGCTCTCGCTGTGAAGAAGTTGCTTGAAATAGATCTTGTCACTCGAGTTTGACGCTAGTTGCCATCAACCCACTCTCTTTGTCGTCTCGACGCTGACAAGCTTTTAACAAGTTCCAACTAATAAGCAAGTCAAAACTTGTGTGCAGTGAACAAAGTGTAGGACTTATCTTTGTGTTTAAGAAATAACGAGAGTAACCGCTAAGTTATGTTATGCTTGTCTTTGCGTTGGATTTGTATAATAATTAAATTTGTATCGTTGACCACGTGACTGGGCGGTGTTTGAATCGCACGAGTGGTTAGTTCGCTGTGAACCCGACACTGTGTTGATTCCAGTGTTGGTTACCAGGATGCGCTACTAGGTGTAGCTACTCACTTGCCTCACATAGCTGATTAGATATGTGCGAGGGTAAATATAATAGTAATTCGAATAATAATTCATAGGCCATTACAACAAAAATAATTGAAGTTGGGTTTTGCCTGAAAAAAAAAAACAGTGCGCGCCAAGTGAGATCCCATCGTTTAAAACATTTAATCTGATAATCTAGACGGACCTTTGTGCTCGCTTCTCCGGTCCTTGGCTATCCATGATTAGTACGGACTGGCGAAAAGCCGGCTGTCTTTGTTTACATAAAGATAGCGTATGTGATGGCGTCCTGCCCAGGAATGCTTAGGTGCCTTGGTCCGGAGGGCGAAGTTCTTTCTAAGAAATTTGTAATGTGTTTCCTTGATGTAAGATTATTTGTGAAGCCTGTGATTATCTGAGGTAGTTTATGGAATCATTGTATATCATGTAAAAAAGGATAAATAAAGAAATTTATTATTATTAGCTTAAGATGACCATTGAGTAATGATTTTTAATATTTCCATTTATGTCAGTCTTGCCATGAAAATTCACACGAAAGACAGCAAATTAAGTCAACTTGATTAAATTTCCAATCTTTCATTTTGAAGAGTGTAACACTAACATACAAGCCAGATAAGCCGAGGAGTTTCCCGGCTTGGAGTGCCGCAGGTTGGCGGGAAGTTTGCGGAAACAGCTACCTCGGTTGTTGCGGGAATCAGCTGTTACAATCTGTGCAACAAAGTCAGCTGTTTCACCAGTTACTCTGTGTTGCCGGGTCGCAGCTGAGTTCAGTTGTTGCCTCGCTGTCGCGCAGTACGGACGTGTTCCCGCGCTCCGCTCTCCGGTTGTGTTTTTTTTTTTGTGTTGTTTTTTTCTGTGTGTTGAGTCAGTGTTGATTTGTTCGGTGTAGAGTGAAATGGTGATTGGAAGTGTACAGTGGTGGATAGGTATTTGTTTTCTCGGAGAGGTGTAAATTGTTCTGTTTACATTCGTCTTGAGTAGTAGTAGCTTGGTAAGACCTGTTTTTTTTGAATACCAGGGGGTTTTATGTAGAAATACGAAATGTATCGACGTAGTTTAGTTCCCACTAAATACTCGGTCAAATTTATATCAAAAATCTAAAAATTCTCATTGGTTTATCTTTAAACACCACCTAAATTTAAGCTAATTTTTTATACTAACCATTCCTGATTTAGGGACTTACATACTTAGCTGAAGAATATATTCTATAATTTAGGTTTTCAAGACCGTACAAGAACCACGCATATAAATTTTATATTTACCATGTTTCATCGAAATTTAGTTCGCACAAGCACACATTCGTAGACATCAACAAACTAGAACCATAATTTAAAAAATGTTTACAAACATATTAAATGACAACAAGAAATGAAACGATCGTGTTCTTAGAATATCTCTGCTCCCAGAGGAATACTTAGCCATTTCCAATTCGGCCGGATGCCAAATTTCACGGATCCAATCCAACCCCATGTTGTACGCGTGTAGCAAAGTGTTCCTCTGAAAGGTCTCAATAAGGAGTTTCATGTCAGTTTGAACATCAAATGTAAGTTTGAAATCCTGTAACTTTCAGTTAATATGGTAAAAAAAATTTACAGTGAAAATACAACAAGGTTTGAAAATATATCCCAGTAAAACATAGATTTACTTGCAACTTAAACTTTACTTTTGAACATGTTTTAAATGACATTTGGGACTCTTTAGGTACATTTTACATGGTATAAGGGTTTGCTTCCCCTGCTGTAATTCTAAGTTGTTAGGGATATAAATCTATAAAAGCCTTCAAATATAGATGTCGTGAGCCCTTAAGAGTAACAAATGAGTAACAAAGTGTAACAGTATGAGAGTAACAATATGTACTTGTATGTTCTCTTGAAGTAATGTACCGATGATCTAACCCCAAACTGATGTGAAGTTCAGCAAAGAAAGTTCCATTTTGACACGCAAGATATTCACAAAGCCATAACTGCATAATACAGTATTAATGTTGCCCAAAGCTGTAAAAGACGTATGTACCAGAAATACACCAAAGAAACTTGCGTGAAGAAATGTTCATGTTCTTAATGTTTCCTTTTTACCACCGGGACAGTTCGCAAGCAATTTGGCTTCGTGCCCAAATTTATAGATCTTAACCTCCCTATGATGTAGGGCGCCTTAAACCTTTAACCTATCTTTAAAAACGTCATGTCTCTAAAACAAAATACGTTTTCTTCTGTTGCTTTTATGATAGAGCGGATCCGTGGCGGATTGGTATCGCGCGCGACTGTGGAGCTCATCACTCCGGTGGCGCGGGTTCGATCCCCGCAGTCACCACTTACATCTAATTGTAATGGTTGAGTGGTAGAGAGGACTTTGTAGTCCTAACTTCGCCTCGTTAAACAAGACAAACTTATATTCATATCTTTTATACAGGTGTCCCATTAGTAAAGGGCCAGACTCTAGGAAAGAAAGGTTATATATGTCAAAATAAAGAGAAAATCAAGAATAAAAGTTTTCCCAAAACGCTTAGTTAATGAATGTGTGCCATTTTATATTTTGTCAGTAATTGTTATTATCTCTTACACCACTTATCGGTTTGCATCAAACTTAGAATAAATTTGTATCAAGTAAGACCATTAATGGAAATACCAATGATCTAACTTATCATCTCATTTTAAAACGCATTTTTGGCGTTTTACCTTAAATAACAGCGGTGAGTTTTACGATAAAATGTAATAGAATACCGTTTTGTAGCGAATCTTAATACCTATCTATTGACATCAAGGTCAAAAAAATCGATTAGAATCAACAAATTTACAGAAACCGTAGCAAACATCAAGATAGTAGGTGAAATTGTCTGTTTTCAGCCAGAGTTTCCCTTAAAGTTTCGTTGTTTCCCAATAAATTTTATGACCTTGATGTCAATAGATACGTCATATTGGAGAATTGGTACACGCTTATCTTTGATCGCCCAATTGGGACCAACAACATTTCAAATACATAGCTAATATAGGCTACAACACACAGATGGAAATGATCTTGTTGATTACAATTCCATCCGAAATTTCGCAAAGCCAAAATTTGACGTAAACATTCACATTTAATACTCGTAGGGAAAGTATGGTTAATAGGCTATAATACCCTCCCCGCTCGTTCTAGTCTGTATGACTCGGTTTGAACTGTTTCCTGCTTCAAAAGATCTGACTGTCCACGACAGATTTTATAGGATAGCAAATTGATATTATTCCCTAACAATTCAACACCGAGTTGGCTCGTAATGCAATTTCAAAACCAAGCGACCTGCACAATGACAAATTTGCAATTCAAACATTCTTGTCGGACATCGGACAGAAGGTTGCACATTTTGACTCACGTCAGCGAACACGGAAATATATCACTTTATGAAAAGAAAATGTGAATTCCTAATGTTATCAAAGTTGGTAGGGGACACTATATGGACTCGTGGCGGGCTGATATCGCTCGCGACTCCGGAGCTCATCGCTTCGGTGGCGCTGGACCGATCCCTGACTCACTACCAACAGTGATGTTAAGTAAATACGCGGTAACGTTAAGCAAGGTCGAGTAGTTTTAAACAAATTGGGAACACCTTTTTCCCTTAACCGTTTTGTTCCGTTGACTAAGCTTTATTCTTAACGTATGACTAAAAAGAAAAGAATTATATCTAACTGCTATGTGGTAACTAGAAACACATTATTCAACATAAAAGGACTGTAGTTAGCTAAACGAATTATCCAAACAATAAACAATATTCCTTACCACTCTATATCTCTATTAGATCACTATATCACTATTTGAGATGCCGACCACTCTCATGAGGGTATTTTAAGGCAAATATGTGGTGAAGGATGAGTGTGATGAGTGGTAGTAATGAGTTATGAGGTGTAGTCTTGTTACAAACTAAGGCCGACTCTTCCTTAGAATGGGTCATTAATTAATAGCCCAATGACCAATGGATGCTAGTTAGTTAAACAAAATATCCAAGAGATAAAAAATATTCCTTGCCACTCTTTCAGATAACACCTCGTATAAAATATAAAACCACCAAAGAAAGTTTGTAAATAAGCTGTCATCCCTGGAGCAGCGTCGGGTTCTACTTTAAATGATTACAGAGAATCTCTTCGGAATAAGACGAAACTGTTTTCAATTACTTTGGCTTAAGATTAATTTTTCTTAGAGGAAATAGAACCTTGGAAGTTTCTGTTTACTTTGTATCACTGCTCTCCAATCTTTACATCTTATAGTTGAAGATGTTTTGATCCAAGTTAAAACCAAGTTTCCAAAACAGTAAAATGTTTTCCAGGCCAATAAGGGATGTGGTCGGGTTGTTTTAAATATACTGTACAAGGGGTAAAACAGCTGTCACTGATAAAATAAAAGCATTCAGGACGATTTATTTCACAACAGAATTCAGGAGTCAGCACGGTGGAAGGAATAAAGGAAATGAAAACCAAACAATGCCAACAGATGACGTAGATGGCGTTCATCGCTGTGGAAGGAATTAAGTTTGAAACAGTTTCACGTTAGATTCTCTGCCGTTAAACTTTGTGCGAACTGTTTGTGTGAACATGATCAACTTGGAAAATATGAAACAGCAATTAGTTGAACATTAGGAAGTTATTTCAGCCATTCAGTGGCTGAAGATGGTGCTCCACGGCGAGGCCGAAATATCTCCACCTAATTATGAAGTATGGACGCGAAGTGAACCAGGAGAACTAGATTATATTAAAAAGTTATGTCTGATCTAACTTAGGCTGAAATGTTACGAGATATTTTCGACTTACTTTTGTATGTAGAATCTGGTTCTGCATAGTGCGCTACATATTTGTTTGACACACTGTATACACGTTTTAAAGCTATTTGCTTCACGTCCTGATTGCTATATGCAAAGTATTAAATTCTGAAAATTCCGCACTATAAACATTGCTGGGTTCAAAGAATTAATTAAAACTCAAGATGGACCTATATAAAATATCAATCTATCCAAAAACGTATTCACACTAAAAAAGAATGTGGGAGTGTGAAAAAGAAATGGAACCTAAACACAAGATCAAAGGCACACAATAAACGTTCACAGCTGTTGAAGGCATTAAGTTTGAAACACTCTCACGTTATATCCTCTATCATTAAACTTTGTGATCATTTAACTATGAGTCAGAACATGTTCAGCGTGTAGTCAAGAACAGCATTTAGGTGAACTATGTTCTAATTTGTGTCGAGGTATGTTCCATTATCTTGCAAAACATGGATGTTACCATTAGGCTGTAGTAGATTAGGATTTCCTGTAGGCTGTAGTAGATTTGAATCAAAAGTGTACGTGGTTTAAAAAATACGTATTTTTTACACACAAAAACAGCTCAAAAATTGATTCTGGTTCTTTTTATAGGCTTTTATTGAGAGTTAACGTTGTATTTAGTTGATGATATTATTGTCTTACATTTGCATTAAGAAATGTGCAGTAGTACCCAAATAACGAAGCAAAATCATTATTCAAATTGACAGTTTTAAACTTGTTGTTAATAGTTGGAGTAAGAAAAAGCTACATTAGAAATGTGTAATGCGTCTATTCAGCACGTTCAAGTACTGATTTTTGATCTACCGTTTGCTGCCCACCTTAAAACCTTGTCGACAAAAAAACATTTCATACTTAAAGTTCCTAAACACCCCTATCCAAACTAAAAATAATTTGCACTACATATTTTTTAAAATGTAATAATATGAGGGTTTTAATAAATTTCTTGTTTACCCTTTACTTAATTATAAATAAAAATATATCAGTTTGTAGAGACACGTCGTGTAGAATACAGAAAAAGATCACTAAGATAACCCCCTTCAGGCGTAGGAAATAAGGACAGGTTCCGGTTTTGGTTAAATCGTAATTTTTACAATCTTGTTCGTTACCAATTAAACTACTATCGATCAAAATTTTAACAGAAGCGTTAAAGTATTGAAAATCAACCTCTTTGTCTTCTACTGGTACTTAGAAACAAAATTTGGCTAAGGCTCCAAAACAAGAAATCAGCTGACAATCACATTACGAAGTTGGCTTACAGCCATGCTCCTCTCTAGCCAAGGCATAAGAGCGCTATTTGTGTTATCTAACGCTATTGCTCTACAACACGAGATAAGATTCAAGGCGTGTTAATAGCTTATTGAAGTGTAATAATCTTCAGCTATTTACACGCCGTGTAACAGTGTAGGAGTATTAATGCTCTCTTGATGTTAAACGCTTAGTTTGACGTAATTTTGACACAAATCATCAATGATCTATACCTACAAGTTTGAGTGGAAGTAAAGAGGTGTCTTCGTTTTCTTCCAACTTGTGTCTGCACAGATTTTGTTGATTTTTTATGGCATCTGTTTTGACTGGGACTCATGGCGTGGTCCTGTAATCCAGCTTCATGGAGGTCAGGTTTTGAGGACGATATAGGTCTAAAGTGGCTCAGTTAGTCTCAGTGATCATCTGATGATACCCGCATCAACTCCCACCTCAACTCACCCGTGGTTCGGAAGTCACGTTAAGCCGTTGTTTCTTGTATTTCCATTGGTCATTGCTATTAATTAATGACCCATTCTAAGGAAGAGTCGGCCTAGTTTGTAACAAGACTACACCTAACAACTCATTACTTCCACTCATCCTTCACCACATATTTGCCTTAAAAATACCCTCATGAGAGTGGTCGGCATCTCAAATAGTGATTTAGTGATATGCCAAGTTGTATCAAAATATAATCCTAAATACAGCTTTATAGGATGAACCCCATTTGGAGGGACGAACTTAATCTAGAGATTTACAAAAGGGTCTTTCTACCAAATTTTGGACGAAACCCTTGAAGGTTGTGTGTTTGATATATAAAGCTTTGTCATTTGACTCGGTACGTGTTGGGAACCCCATAACTGTTTTCCGTTTCGTTTTCCTTCTTTGTAGTAGAAATAAATAGCTCTGTTCCTCATGAGCATTCACTAGCTATAGCACAATAAATTAACAATCGCACGGAATAATAGGATGATTAGAGAAATATGAGAACTTTTAAAGGTCCACTGCCAGAGAAAAAACTGGGTACGCAAAAGAATTACACATGCCTATTGTTCTCGTACGTGTCATTCCCACCTGAGGATGGAGTCAGATCACAACGTCCGAAACGTTGTTAACACGAAGAAAACGTCCACGACAACATTTCAAAGTTGTATACTGGTTAGTGATGTAATAAACTATTGTTTCCAACACGGTCAACATTGGCTGACGTTTGTCAAACAGAAAACAATGGCTACGTGTTGGCAAAAACAAAAGACATGTGATTCCATAGCGTTGCGTCCTGTCGTCTCCTACTACAGACAAACAAACAGACAAACAAACAAACAAACAAACAAACAAGCATATCTAACGATCAACTGATTGTAATGACATGTGTTACAGATGTCATTAGCGCGCAGACACTCATCACGTGGTTCGATAGTCTTACAATTTGTAATGTGCATACGCTGACGCCGTAAAGGTCGTTGAGTTAGGACTTGTTAATGCCTCGTTAAACAAGACAAACTTTACCTTTTATTTACCCTTTACGTTTGAGCTTTTATTCGTGGTCGAAGTCACGTTGCCGTTGGTCCTTTATTGGTCTTGCCATTGAATAATACAGTATAACATAAGTCGGTTTGTTTATAAACGATACTTTTATTTGAAAATCATTGTTTACTAGTGTTTTAAAGGTAAACAGTAAAGTTCGTCTTGTTTAACAGTTAGACTACAAACCTCTCTACCACTCAACCTCGACCTTTACCTAGCGTCACCTTATAGTCACATTACAAATTATTGTAAGTGGTGACTGTGGGGATCGAACCAGCGCCACCGAAGTGATGAGCTCCGGAGTCGCGTGCATACCAATCCGCCACGGATCCGCTCCGCCACGTTGTTCAACGGATTTTGTTGTGATTGTTTAATGTTCTGGTTAATTAATTGCAGTAAAAGTCATACGTACAAAGTTGACGCAAAACTTCCTGTTTCTACCATGTGATTTTTACGTTCATCGACAAAATATTTGTCAGACTGCGCACAATCGCATAGGTCGAGATATGCTTGATATAGCGCGCACTGTACAAGTACACACACACACACAGACATAGCGAGCAGATATATGATCTGTTGAACCAAGTCGACTTGTTACTGTAAACAGGGATATTTATCGGCTTCTGCCGAGTGTTGTGGTACACCTGACTGTCGGCTCCACTTTGTTCCAGCAGCTGGTGCTAGGTAGTTGTTAAATCATATGGGAAATTATCACTAAATCACTATTTGAGATGCCGACCACTCAAGGCCTTTAAAGCAAAATATGTGTGAAGGGATGAGTGGTAGTAATGAGTTATGAGGTGTAGTCTTGTTACAAACTAAGGCCGACTCTTCCTTAGAATGGGTCATTAATTAATAGCCCAATGACCAATGGATGCTAGTTAGTTAAACAAAATATCCAAGCAATAAACAATATTCCTTGCCACTCTTTCAGATAAACTCAAAATATAAAACCACCAAAGAAAGTTTGTAAATGCTGTCATCCCTGAGCAGCGTCGGGTTCTACTTTAAATGATTACAGAGAATCTCTTCGGAATAAGACGAAACTGTTTTCAATTACTTTGGCTTAAGATTAATTTTTCTTAGAGGAAATAGAACCTTGGAAGTTTCTGTTTACTTTGTATCACTGCTCTCAAATCTTTATATCTTAGTTGAAGATGTTTTGATCCAAGTTAAAACTAAGTTTCCAAAACAGTAAAATGTTTTCCAGGCCTAAATAGAGGGGTGTGGTCGATTTTTAGTTATACAAGGGGTAAAACAGCTGTCACTGATAAAATAAAAGCATTCAGGACGATTTATTTCACAACAGAATTCAGGAGTCAGGTACTACTGCACGGTGGAAGGAATAAAGGAAATGAAAACCAAACAATGCCACCAGATGACGTAGATGGCGTTCATCGCTGTGGAAGGAATTAAGTTTGAAACAGTTTCATGTTAGATTCTCTGCCGTTAAACTTTGTGCGAACTGTTTGTGTGAACATGATCAACTTGGAAAATATGAAACAGCAATTAGTTGAACATTAGGAAGTTATTTCAGCCATTCAGTGGCTGAAGATGGTGCTCCACGGCGAGGCCGAAATATCTCCACCTAATTATGAAGTATGGACGCGAAGTGAACCAGGAGAACTACGAGTAGATTATAATTAGGAAGTTATGTCCGATCTTGATTTCTATTACCTCCCTGATTATCGATATTATTACTTATTTTGCGATAATTTGAGTATTTTCAAAGTAAATTATCGCAAAAGAAAGTAACTATTTCCCCAAATAATTAGGGAGGCAATAGAAATCAAAACATTCAAACAATTTCAACCATCGAGATGAAACTTTTAAATTGCCAGCAGCTTTTCACATATACGAGTAGCCTATGAATAAGCAAAATAAAATTCTTTCAACCATTTTAAGTCATTTTAGTTTGAACCATCTGGTTTAGTTTGTTTATTTACAATTTTAAAATGATTTTACCTTATATTTTTACATTTTATATTTTCATTTTATAAATTTATTTTAACTCTTCTTTGTCAATACAACTGAAGATGTCTACCATAGTGTAGACGAAACGTTTTGTTTTGTTATATATTTTATATAACAAAATATTATTCAGTGGTTTAATCCAAAAGGAGTTTTTCATTATGACTAACAACTTAAGCTTAAAATTCAAAATATAGCATTTAAAAAACTGAATAAACTTCTTTGCCTTCTACTGGTACATAGAACCGAAATTTTGCTCCAAACAATTAAGGCTCCAAAACAAGAAATCAGCTGACAATCACATTACGAAGTTGGCTTACAGCCATGCTCCTCTCTAGCCAAGGCATAAGAGCGCTATTTGTGTTATCTAACGCTATTGCTCTACAACACGAGATAAGATTCAAGGCGTGTTAATAGCTTATTGAAGTGTAATAATCTTCAGCTATTTACACGCCGTGTAACAGTGTAGGAGTATTAATGCTCTCTTGATGTTAAACGCTTAGTTTGACGTAATTTTGACACAAATCATCAATAATCTATACCTACAAGTTTGAGTGGAAGTAAAGAGGTGCTCCGTTTTCGAAATGGAACACCTATTTTCCAACTTGTGTCTGCACAGATTTTGTTGATTTTTATGGCATCTGTTTTGACTGGGACTCATGGCGTGGTCCTGTAATCCAGCTTCATGGAGGTCAGGTTTTGAGGACGATATAGGTCTAAAGTGGCTCAGTTAGTCTCAGTGATCATCTGATGATACCCGCATCAACTCCCACCTCAACTCACCTGCGTGGTTCGGAAGTCACGTTAAGCCGTTGTTTCTTGTATTTCCATTGGTCATTGGGCTATTAATTAATGACCCATTCTAAGGAAGAGTCGGCCTTAGTTTGTAACAAGACTACACCTAACAACTCATTACTTCCACTCATCCTTCACCACATATTTGCCTTAAAATACCCTCATGAGAGTGGTCGGCATCTCAAATAGTGATTTAGTGATATGCCAAGTTGTATCAAAATATAATCCTAAATACAGCTTTTATAGGATGAACCCCAATTTGGAGGGACGAACTTAATCTAGAGATTTACAAAAGGGTCTTTTCTACCAAATTTTGGAAAAACAGACGAAACCCCCGAAGGTTGTGTGTTTGATATATAAAGCTTTGTCATTTGACTCGGTACGTGTTGGGAACCCCATAACTGTTTTCCGTTTCGTTTTCCTTCTTTGTAGCGGTAGAAATAAATAGCTCTGTTCCTCATGAGCATTCACTAGCTATAGCACAATAAATTAACAATCGCACGGAATAATAGGATGATTAGAGAAATATGAGAACTTTTAAAGGTCCACTGCCAGAGAAAAGTGGGCACTGGCTGGTACGCAAAAGAATTACACATGCCTATTGTTCTCGTACGTGTCATTCCCACCTGAGGATGGAGTCAGATCACAACGTCCGAAACGTTGTTAACACGTAGAAAACGTCCACGACAACATTTCAAAGTTATATACTGGTTAGTGATGTAATAAACTATTGTTTCCAACACGGTCAACATTGGCTGACGTTTGTCAAACAGAAAACAATGGCTACGTGTTGGCAAAAACAAAAGACATGTGATTCCATAGCGTTGCGTCCGTCCTACTACAGACAAACAAACAGACAAACAAACAAACAAACAGACAAACAAACAGACAAACAAACAAGCATGAGTCTAACGATCAACTAATTGTACGACATATGTTACTTCGTTTGAGCTTCTCAGACATTCGTGGTTCGGAAGTCACGTTAAGCCGTTGGTCCGTTTATTGGTCTTTGGGCTATTGATTAATTAATACAGTATAACATAAGTCGGTTTGTTTTATAAACGATACTTTTATTTGAAAATCATTGTTTACTCAGTGTTTTAAAGGTAAAAAGGTAAAGTTCGTCTTGTTTAACGAGGCGAAGTTAGGACTACAAAGTCCTCTCTACCACTCAACCTCGACCTTTACCTAGCGTCACCTTATAGTCACATTACAAATTATTGTAAGTGGTGACTGTGGGGATCGAACCAGCGCCACCGAAGTGATGAGCTCCGGAGTCGCGTGCATACCAATCCGCCACGTTTTCCGCGTTGTTCAACGGATTTTGTTGTGATTGTTTAATGTTCTGGTTAATTAATTGCAGTAAAAGTCATACGTACAAAGTTGACGCAAAACTTCCTGTTTCTACCATGTGATTTTTACGTTCATCGACAAAATATTTGTCAGACTGCGCACTATCGCATAGGTCGAGATATTCTTGATATAGCGCGCACTGTACAAGTACACACACACACACACAGACATAGCGAGCAGATATATGATCTGTTGAACCAAGTCGACTTGTTACTGTAAACAGGGATATTTATCGGCTTCTGCCGAGTGTTGTGGTACACCTGACTGTCGGCTCCACTTTGTTCCAGCAGCTGGTGCTATAGGTAGTTGTTAAATCATATGGGGAAATTATCACTAAATCACTATTTGAGATGCCGACCACTCTCATGAGGGTATTTTAAGGCAAATATGTGGTGAAGGATGAGTGTGATGAGTGGTAGTAATGAGTTATGAGGTGTAGTCTTGTTACAAACTAAGGCCGACTCTTCCTTAGAATGGGTCATTAATTAATAGCCCAATGACCAATCGAAATACAAGGTCTTCCGAACCACGCAGGTGATGGTCTGATTTAAACGATGGTGGGAGTTGATGCGGGTTTCATCAGATGATCACTGAGACTATCTGAGCCACTTTAGACCTATATCATCCTAAAAACCTGATCTTCGGCTGGGCTAGCTTTAGAGATAAAGGTGACAGTAAAGTTTGTCTTGTTTAACGAAACGCATTTAGGACAACCAATACCTCCCGATCACCCCTTACTTATTTTTAAGCGATGGGCAAACCCAAAAAATATGCCAACAAGTACTTTAGTCGACCCTTTATACGTATGGCAAAATTAATTGCGTTCAATAATTCTCATTCGTTTTAAAAATAAGGGGAGGGGGGTCGGCCTTTTTTGACACCTGGTATAAAAGGTTTATTCATACTTTGTATGATCGCCGAGACGACGGGATATAAACCTTGGTTCCCGAAACTTTTTCCACTTTAGTAGATGCATAGTACTTATAAACTTTCGTTTCGATATGTTTTACCCCTAGTTTTATAGCTGTTACTATTATGTACTTCGAACATCTGAAAACCAATACATCCAAATAAAACTCATAAATATGTAACCAAAATATTTAAGTTTAACTGATGCAAAAACTTGGTTTATCCATCTTGAGGATTTATTTCAGCTCGAAGGTCCTGGTGCAAGTTGACAAAGGGCTCAAGTTAGTGCAAAGCCCGGGTCCCTGGAGGCGGACTTGAATCCTACATAATAAATAGGCTTCTTATTGTTCTTTATCATACTCAGCTCCTTCCACTTCTGTCTGGGTAATGGCAGCTATTCTTCGTGCTCGCTTGTCCACTGTTTGTGATATTATATTTAGTTAAGACGCAAGATACATCGAGTAGAAAGTGAGGGGTAGGTGGGTGTAATGGTCGGCGCACTCGCTCGGTTAGGGGTTCTTGTTTCTTGGTCCGGTTCACAAAATTTGGTATAAAAAAATAAGTGTACGTACAAAAAAAAGATATAGTAGGGTTCTTCTAATTTTTGTTTTGCTGTTTAAAACTACAGTATATACGAGTTTTTTACATACACATTTTAAATGCAAACGCTACTTAATGGAGAAAAGGTAAAGTTTGTCTTGTTTAACGAGGCGAAGTTAGGACTACAAGTCCTCTCTACCACTCAACCTCGACCTTTACCTAGCGTCACCGTATTAGTCACAATACAAATAGAAGTGGTGACTGCGTGGATCGAACCCGCGCCACCGGAGTGACGAGCTCCGGAGACGCGTGCGATACCCATCCACCACGGATCCGCTGAAAAGCTCCCTTTCAGTATCACTGAGTTTATTTTATATTCAAATAATAAAAGTCAAATTACAGAAATGAATATATAGAAGTTATAGAAAATTGACAATCCAACCGAACTCTATAAAAATGTCGAACTTTCTAGTTTCGAGTTTTTCATTTTCAATTATGAAGTTTTCATTCCGTAGGAAACAGCTTCCTATTGGAATTTAAAAATAAATTCAAGTTTGAGAACAAACGATCTAATGCATTTTTATTTTCTGGGTAGGCCTTTCTGAAACGATGTTTCATCTTCGAACCAAACAGCATATTACAAAAAAATATTGGATTGTTTGTTTTCAAACTTGAATTTATTTTCATTTCTTGCTTTTCACTACTACAGATATACTATAGTCGCGTTCAACAATGATCGAAATATCTACTATCGAAAACAATTTCTTAAACTAATCGTCATCCACGTTTACTAATGAAAAATAATGTAACATGACTCCTTGAGTTTTGAATGAGTATGCTGTTTGAACTTGGAATTTTCTACTCTCAAGGTTTCGTACCAAATATAAAACCAATAATAAAACCAAATTTCGTAGATCTACATTAGGAACGTCATTTTCTTCAACTTCAGACGAATTTAAGTCTGTAGACGTTTTTTCTGGCTTAGGAACCTATACCATCTAAAAACCAGAACTGCACAACTAAACCAAAACCATGAACATAAACAAAGCTCCCGAGTTACGCGAGTGTTGAAGTGTGAGTGAAGTGCCTCGACGTTTCGGATACGCGGTCGCTACCAGCGTCATCAAGGCAGCATGTCGGCGCTGTTGAACAGACGACGTCACAAGCGGCGGGACCTGGGACCCATGGCCATCACTATCCAGTACCGCCAGGACCAGTGCTCCCCAACCCCCGTGTCCGCAGGGGCGGAGATGAGCTATTTCTGGAAGAACTTCACCTATAAGCAGTGAGTACACTGAGGGGTGTATTGAAAATGCTATTCGATGCAGTGTATAACAACTAGTAGTTATCAGAAATTCAAACACATCAAACTGTCTAATAATTAAATTGTTTAATGAAGGAAGAAGGTGCTCAATATTGGAAAGAGTAATAAAAATAATTTGAAACGTCAAAACCAATATTTAAAACTTTTATATTTAACTTTTTACTTTTATTTTCAAAATTCCAGTTTTAAAGATTTTAGTATACAAGATTTTATAAAACAATTGTATAGTATAAATTATTTTAAATCCTATTGATTTAGATATGATTTATTTAACCATATGATTATTATTGATTTTATTTTTTCAAACATGTATATAACCTACTTTTTGTCATTTTTAAATGGACCTGACGATAAGCATGGTTTTAGAATTTCTTGCTAAATTAGCCGTTATTGTACGATGAACGTAACTGATTTGTCGTAACACAATATTTAAACAGATGTTGAATAAAACCACTTTGACATTGTTTTCTTTTAGCTGTCAAAGGTATTTACGTATGTAGTAGTGGACAAGACTTGTTTAAAACCAAAATGTGTCAACTGGTGAGAAAACCTTAACTAGTGTTCAGCTAATTTACGTCAACTTTTTTTTCTGTGGAAAACCACTTATCTGATTGTATTAAACAAAATCCACCGTCATATTACGGCGTAATGAGCGGTCAGTTTGAAACCATATAAAGGCATTGCCTCGAAAGGTCTCTCCAAAAATAAAAGTCTTCAGTCATTGGTTGACGTTCAAAATTTTTAATTGTTTGATTTTATGCCTTTTAAACGATTGTTGTACCTTGACTGTAAGATAACGTCGATCATTATTGCCACAGTTGCCGCGGATCTCGAGTATGTCGTTATTGAAGACTATAATCTGTTGTTTTATTTGTGTCACTGAACTAGTTTTAGTATAAAATTGTTCCATATGCACCAATGTATTACTTATGTATTTTGATAAATAAACTATTCTTATTCTTATTTGTGGCATTCGTCGTCAGAAACTCAGCAACTGAAGGAAACAATAATTTTAAACTTATATTAACATAATTATGTTACAAAATGATTCAAATTAAATAATAGAATCGCACAATAATATTAGTTGTTGTTGGTGCTGATACTATATGAGAAACGGGGAATTTTGAAACGCTCCAGGCTCGTTGTTCACTAAATAATTTTGATTTTTCTTCATGAATAATGATTCGTATGCATCTAACAATTATTTTGGATTTTGAACTTTTTTTAGTAGATTAATTTTGAAAAATTAACATTGTCCTGATTCTAAAGAGTGTTTTGCAATGGCGGATTAATCTTCTTTGTGATATTTAAAATTGTATGTGTTAATATTCTTTAATTTTCTTTGATTTTCCGATGTATTTGCAGTCGCCGTTATAGTAATAAGTCATTTATTCATGAATAGATACAAGTTTTTTACAAGTATATCTCACTCGTCAGTTTTAAATCTAATACAGACATGTTTAACAGGTAAAAGTATTTAGATATCTTAGGCTCAAAATCTTAAAATATCACATTTCACAAATAAATAAATAGATTTCTCTCGTGTATAAACATGATTTTATAGCTTAGTATATTATTAACTTCGTTTATGACAATTAAATTCAATATAACCCCGGGTATAGCTGATCGTCAAATATATTAGTACACCTATGAAATATGAATAACTTTTATTTCTTCTGCCTTTAAACTTTAAAAAGTTGTTCACCAAACCATCACGTTAGGACACACCAGTAAAAGATCTCCTGGTTTCAATAAATCGTAATGTCCCAAGCTATTTCCAATGTAACAGTGTTGGTGGAATCTTTGTATTCATGAGAGTCCCGTATTCCAGACTGGTTTAGAGTTGGGAGTGAAGTAAATACCGAGTCTAAATGTTAAGTACATTCTAAAGTTTTGTACTTAACAGCAGGTTGAGTTCTTCGAAAGTTATATCGGTTTAGATACTCTTCGCCTACTTTTAAGCTTTTGTGTCTTAGATCTAAGAACATATGTAAATAAAAGTTCGTCAGGAAAGCCTTAGTTTTTAGTTATTATTTATCGTAGACCAACAAACTATCAAATGTCTCTGGTCTTTTATACCCACAAAAATTAACTCAGCTGTTTTAGAATACAGTTTGTTTAAAAATTTTACACGTATAAATTTCATAATATAATCTTGATCACCTAAAAAGACAGCTTGAATGCGTGTAATGTGTATTTGTATTTAAATGTTTATCCCGTAAGCTATGTACCCATGTATTGGCCCTTGCTTTGAAAACTATTTTGAGCTATAATCTTCAAACTTACAGATTATTTAATTTTTTACTCTTTTCTTTTCATTAAACTTTTTGTACGCCAAGGAAGAGTAGACAATTTTCTTGACGTTTTCAAGTTTGTAATATTTTATTTTAAGTAAACATTATAATAATTTTGATGATCAAAATTAGATCTAAAACAAACGTAATTCGAACGTAAACGTCGGTACATGCAACTTCATAAAATTTTAATCATACTTTTTCTAGCTTTTGCGTTTGGTTTAGAACCACCTTCAATGAAATCTACAAAGCATGAGAGGTAAATGCTAGGAAATGGTGAGGGGAAGTACGTCATTTCATCTACGTCATTCCCCAATGGTGGAAGTCTATTACTCGTAGAATGCGATGTAATTTTCGCGTTTTCCATCCACGTCATCTTATAGACTGTCTGCTGCATTCAACGTCAGGTTTTCCTTATGGTGACGTTGCACGTCCAAACCTTAACCTTTGAAAAAACGTTCCATGTATAAAAATCATATTATTAAACATTATAATTGGTGAAAAGGTTTACAGTTAAACTTAGAGAAAGGGAGAAAATATAAACAACCGTTACGATTTTGCATACCAATAACAGTAAGTAACAGTATTTGACAAGATCCCTGAATAAAAAAAAAAGCCGACACGCAGCTAAGCGCTTAAGCGCCGCTGGCTTGAGTGAACTAATTTCTTTATTACCGTAGGAGTTACGAGGCTGTTCGCTACGCTCGCAGCCTTTCTTCGGCCTACGGCCTCAAACTTACGTGGTCTTCTACTGCACGTTTTACTAAGTATCATGAATGGAAAATATGTTTCAAATTTCATTGACTATTTACAACGATGTTTGAGCGAAATTCATCTTTTTGGCCACCATTTTGAAATGACTCACTGGAGTTTCATAATTTTGTATACACTGATAGATACTATTAAAATGCATGTTTATTCCTAATTTCATCAAAATCAGAGAAGATTTACTAATTTAAAATAATTTTATTTTATAATAACTCCCCCTCAAAGGGGTATTTCCAGTAGTCCCGTTTTGCTGGCTAATGAACTTGACCGAGATATTTACAAACGGAACATTTATATCCAATTTCATGGAAATCTGACAAAAATGCGACCTGTAAAGAGTACGCACATATAAAATTTGAAAACAACCTCAAAACGTGTTCTGGGGGTCAGGATCGGTGCTCATTGCTTGAGCGGTCCCGGGTCTAGGTTTTACCGTGCTGACGGCATGAGTACCTCTAAATCACTAAACCACTATTTGAGATGCCGACCACTCTCATGAGGGTATTTTAAGGCAAATATGTGGTGAAGGATGAGTGGTAGTAGTGAGTTATAGAGGTGTAGTCTTGTTACAAACTAAGGCCGACTCTTCCTTAGAATGGGTCATTAATTAATAATCCAATAAAATTGAAAAACAGGGACCAACGGCTTAACGTGACTTCCGAACCACGCAGATGATGGTTTGATATGTCTAAACCTCATTTGTTGAAAGGAAATTCGATAATAATTGGCAGACGTCTCGTGTTGCCACTATTGACATTTCAATGCAATCTTTCTTTGAATGCAACAACATAAAAGTTTTACTTAAAGTTCTTAGATAAAGAATGAAGTATCTGCGTGTGGAATTCGACTGTGAACTCTTTCAAGTTTCTTACTCTTCAGTTTATGTTCAGTAGTTGTTGTCGTGTCTTAAAAGCTTTCAGAAGTGCAAACAGATCTTTTGTAGTGTCTCACTAGTGTTCTTCTAAATAAAATGTCTTTTGAACCGTGTGTAAACGTTTTTACACGATTTGGTTTAGTTATAAGAGTGTTCACATGTGACTGTTAATTTCTATTAATAGTGAAATCGTTGAACTATTGAACTAGAGTCCGTGCGTTTCTTCGTGGCGCTTGGTGAGGGGACAGAGTGGGGGAACAAATCGATGTTTTCAAAAATTACACTAAAAGCCTTTCCTCACAGTACGAGTGTCATGGAAAGACTGAACAGTTGGTTACCCCCACCCTCGAAAACCCAGTTATAACTGATTTAGTCGTCAAGGTCAAGCGCCACGAAGAAACGTACGGACTCTATTTGTTCTTTTGTGTCCTTGTATCATATTGTTTGTTGTTGGTGTATTTAAGTTATAATAAGTTGTTAAAATCACGAAGCTCTGTATGTATTTCGAAAAAAGCAAATAAAGATATTTGAAATTGAATTTAGTTAGCTCAGATACTGCTTGAATGTGACAAACAAGTTTTCACCATCATAATAGTTTGGTGTGAATTATTTGAAGTCAGTTTACAACAAATAAAGCCTTTCCATTAAAACTTAACAAGTTAACAGTGATTATTAAAATTGGTGGTAGCTAGCTCTGTGAAGTCCTCTTTTAAAATAATTTAATCTTTTCTCATTAAGGATAGAAATTGTCATCTACAAAAATAAACAACTAGAATGGAAGAAACTCGTAATGAAGATGATCCGTAATCAGCGCTCTACAACAAAACTGTGGCTGGATCTTCTTTTCTTCAATGTCATTATTTCTTTGCACCGAGAGAGTGAATCTTCTTCCCAATCATTTAGGAACAATCTTGGTTAAATTCACGAAATGATAAACCGGAAATTTCCTTTATGGGGAAAAATTACTACAAAAGAAAACAACGTTTGGCTGTGTGTGATTTTTGCAAGGGTTACTGATTTTGTGTTATTGTTGTGTTCTTTGTAATTATTATTTTAACGTGTATTTTTTTTTCAGGTGAGTTGAGCTGAGAGGTTTTCCTGTTGAGTGAGTTAAAATTTAGTATTATTAGTATTTTGGTCTTAGAATATGTTACGAAATCTTATACAATTTCACGTGTGTTTGACCGAAGTGTTTCAAGAAAATGTTTCTAATGGGTTAAAAACAAAATGGCCGACAGGTACTATGCACTCTTAAGAACAATACATTATGTGCAGCGATATTGGATATCAACGGCCATGACGTCATGGGTTTAGCAATAAAAATTCAGTTTTAGCGAACAGTTTTGGGTTTAGACCAGTTCTATCAAGGCTAGTTTAACAATAGTGAGTTTAATGTAGAAAACGACGAGTAAATCCCACGTTTCAGTGACAGCAGACTGTTTTACGTCTGTTGTTAGCATTGTTAGACAGATAAAGTTAGTTCCCGTCGTCGCCGTCCGCCGCGCTTTCGTCCACAAGTTCGCCATAAGTTCGCGGGAACGCTCGGTCTTAACGTGTATTTGGTGAGTTTATGTGTTAGGCAGTTTGTTTTGTAAGTTTAATTCGTGAACTTCATAGGTCTATTTTGAACTAGTCATTTATATCGACACATGGGGCTGGAGATCGTGGATAGAACTAAACGGTTTGGGGTTTGAGTTTTCCTCCTAAATCAAGTTATACATATAAAACAACTTTACAATTCACATTTTTGTCAAACTTTATGAAATTTGGTAGATTTGTTCTTTGGAAATCTCTGAGATAAGTTCATTGACCAGCAAACTCCATCCATTGGAAATTACCTTTTGTGAGGGGAAGAGGAGCGTTTCCCCCAAAAATAATAAGGGTTCGTTCTATAATCTATAGGAACTGTATGATCTTTATAAAATTAGTTTAAACATTTATGTGACCATTCATAAAATTTGTACCAAACACGAAAGAAATAAATTCAGCCAGATCAATATGGCGGCGAAAAAACTCTTTTCCATCGCCATCTTGGTATGACAGATCGGTTTTTGTTGATTTTTCTGCACACACACAATCAACGGTATAAATGTTTATACTAAGTTTAATCCTAATCAGATCCTACATAGCATTCAACTCTACTTTCGGGGGTGAAACGCCCCCCTCGAAAGGGTACTTTGATGTAAATTTTTCCCATTATAGAAAACCCTCTAGGATTCACGGTAAAGCTTGTTTAACGGGTTTTCACTTTTAATTTAGTTTTTTAGAGGACGTAGTTAGGACAAACCTACCAAACTTCGCGATAGAAAATCTTAATTGTAAGAACACAATTAGGATTTAAAGAGTTTTGTTTTGACAAAATAACAACTAAAGTACAAACTCCACTACGGCGTGACGTGCTAAAGAACCAGAATGTCGGGTCTGCGAGCTAGAAGACTGCTCCGTAGGGACGACGGTTCCATGGTCATCCATGTATCCAAGCTGGCGATCCTGGAGGGAGACCTGGCAGTGAGATCAGCAGGAGCCGAGTCCTCCTACTTCCGATACACTCGTAAATACCCGAGGCTGTAAGTTGTACCTATATAAACATTTCATTTTCTCGTTAGAAATAATGTGTTAGACGATTTTAGCTATTTAGTTTTTAGTTTCATTAAATCACTATTTGAGATGCCGACTACTCTCATGAGGGTATTTTAAGGCAAATATGTGGTGAAAGATGAGTGTGATGAGTGGTAGTAATGAGTTATGAGTGTAGTCTTGTTACAAACTAAGGCCGACTCTTCCTTAGAATGGGTCATTAATTAATAGCCCAACGACCAATGGAAATACAAGGACCAAAGGCTTAACGTGACTTCCGAACCACGCAGGTGATGGTCTGATATGTCTAAACGATGGTGGGAGTTGATGCGGGTATCATCAGATGATCACTGAGACTATCTGAGCCGCTTTAGACCTATATCATCCTCAAAACCTGACCTCCATGAAGCTGGATTACAGGACCACGCCACGAGTCCCAGTCAGTTCAAAATTATATTTTCAGTCCCAAATCTGTCGTTAGTTCAAAATATCTGCGAATATTTTGTACAAATGTTATTAACATGTTAAAACAAGAAGGAGAACCCCCAAAATTTTTAAATACAAACTCGTCCTTTGCGGAAAACTCACCACAAAAGAAAGTTTTGGTATTTCAAACTTGCTTTGATTATTATGCAAAAACAAATTCTGTGTTTGTTTCTCAACAATGTTGTTCTTATACCTATTTATATATATCAGGTTTAAAAGTCTACATTTTACTACAGTTTTGTATGACAAATTTGTCTTCACAATACGCTATGGGATTATGTTATAGAACTGTGATGTGACCCTCAGGTGACTTTCAAGATCAGTTTATGAAATGTGTTATCTTAAACTATGTTTTGTAATCTTTAAATGGGTATATCAAAAACGAGTGAATTTGTGTTGAAATTCCTTCTCTTTTGAGTTGCCACTAGGGGGGAGTTTGTATTTAAGTAAATTGTAAGTTTGGGGGCCTCCCCCGTGGTTTTGGGTGGGTGTCGTGTGACGCAAATTACATAAAACCAACTATAGGATCATATCAAAACATTTCTTAAAAGGTTTTAAAAATATTTCTTTTTTCAAAGTTAAGGTGGGGGACGTACAAGAATCACCCTGTATAACACTTCAAACACAGTGTTTTCTTCCGTACATCGTAAAAGAAATCACAGACAGTCCAAATCTGAATTCCAAATCCTTTCTATTTCCAGCGATATATCGAAGGTAACGTTTATTTCTGTCATGAGGTGGTTTAAAAGCATTATATCCCTCGTTTCCCCCACACTGTAGGTGCTTAACGTTTTATACTCACTTTACTGTTATTACCCCGTGTTCAGCCGAAAATATGAACCACGGTCCCGGTAGTGAACACTTTTCATGAGCTAATAAATCACAAGGTATGAACACGTCAGCTGTTTTATATTACTTTTAAACTATAGGGTTGAAACTATAAAGAAACTATCATGATTAAGGGACTCGTGGCGTGGTCCTGTAATCCAGCTTCGAGGGTCTTTTGAGGATGATATAGGTCTAAAGCGGCTCAGATAGTCTCAGTGATCATCTGATGATACCCGCATCAACTCCCACAACCGTTTAGACATATCAGACCATCACCTGCGTGGTTCGGAAGTCACGTTAAGCCGTTGGTCCTTGTATTTCCATTGGTAATTGGGCTATTAATTAATGACCCATTCCAAGGAAGAGTCGGCCTTAGTTTGTAACAAGACTACACCTCATAACTCATTACTACCGCTCATCACTCATCCTTCACCACATATTTGCCTTAAAATACCCTCATGAGAGTGGTCGGCATCTCAAATAGTGATTTAGTGATTAGTGGCGTTCGTAAGTTCGTGTGGCCAATTTATAATGTGAGTAGTATTTTACTTGCAGATTAATTTGTAGGCTTAACATCTGACTAGTTGAATAATTTGTTTATGTATAAAACTCACTCAGCAGAGACGTAGACATGAAAAGCCTTTTATCCGTACAGCCACTTACCGCTTTAAAAGCCGGTATTTCACATCCGCTTTTATGAGTTGGGCTGTCATACTTTTTATTGTCTCGTCGCTATCTTTGTTAAGGTCATTTCGGTTAAAAACAACACACTAAACGATGTATTGCTAACATACAATGGTATCTAGAAATTAGTTTTCTCATGTGTTTGTTGGGATTGGAAATACACGTAACATAGAACTTATAATTTTGAATAGGTTTTGCGTTATAGTTTTCCAAAGCTCACTGTAGCTTGTACTGTACTTATGATTTTGGAGGTTTCTAAATGTCGACAATTAGATGTTATAATTAATTTACGAACGAAATAATACTTTTCGCCAAAAGAAGAACGTTGTTTTACATGCTACGGCAAGCGGGTTAAAAATTGCGTCTTCATCCTCTCGCTGAAAAAGACTCGCCAAAAAATTAAAAGATCTGATCGTGCAGTCAGATGATCGTGAAATAACTCCATTCATTGCCATAAATCACTAAATCACTATTTGAGATGCCGACCACTCTCATGAGGGTATTTTAAGGCAAATATGTGGTGAAGGATGAGTGTGATGAGTGGTAGTAATGAGTTATGAGGTGTAGTCTTGTTACAAACTAAGGCCGACTCTTCCTTAGAATGGGTCATTAATTAATAGCCCAATGACCAATGGAAATACAAGGACCAACGGCTTTAACGTGACTTCCGAACCACACAGGTGATGGTCTGATATGTCTAAACGATGGTGGGAGTTGATGCGGGTATCATCAGATGATCACTGAGACTATCTGAGCCGCTTTAGACCTATATCATCCTCAAAAACCTGAAGATATCTACCAACAAAGCAATAAAAATTATTTTTTTGAAGGTTAGTTGGTTGAACAATTAGCAAAATATTTAAACTGTCGTCTACGGTGTAGTATGGTGGGAAATAGTTTTTGCACCTCTGCAGAAAGGGTGTAGCCTAGTCCTTGAACGTTTTACGCACCTTGACTACGTCTTGGCCTTAAAATACGATTTCGGGCCACAAAGCTTCCGAAAAATTCCAGACACTGAATTTTAATTTTTTAAATTATTTAGCTTTAGGAAACCGACTATTGCATGAAATTGATCATCATTCACTAACTGTAGTAAATTAGTGTACACAATATCTTTTACTTAATCCTTAATCAGTAAGCGTTTGTATATACTAAGATAGGACTACGAAGTCTTCTCTACCACTGAAACTCGACCTTTACCTAGCGCCACTATATAAGTGTTGGAAACCCCAAGGCACCAACAACCACGTTATATCTTTCCGTCAATCGCTCTTTTTTTATTCTGACTCCGTTCAGCCAAAACTCTACTTCATCATATCTGCCCAGTCCCCAGCACGGAGTGAGAAGCACATAATAAAGCCATGAAACAGCTCCGGAACGACGTGAGGGATGAAGGAGTAAGGGTCGTAACCGTTGATGAGTGCCGCAGGACCTCTTGGATCAACACTTTCTAGACGCGTTAACACTTTATTGCTTCAAACTGAAGTTGCTGAATTGATTCAGGAAGAATATTTTGATGGGTAAATGAAATACGTATACTCTAGTTCTTCCGGTTGCCAACCGTCTATCGGAGTAGGGATGCCAACTGTCGATGTTCTCGTTGGCTGTGACACTATCGAAAAGACTTCTTAAATAAACAAATAAATAAATAAATAAAAATGCCTTTATTGAGCAAGCGTTTTTCAATTTTACATTGCTTTACAAAACAACTCTTGTCATATAATTATAATACTGTACATAGAAACAACAACATTAATCAATCAAAAAATTATATCTATTTAAAACATTTTCTTAATACTTATCTTAAAACTATGTACAGAACAGGCATTCTTGAGTTCCCCGGGGAGGTCATTGTACATTTGAGGGCCAAAAAAAGAAAAGCTTTTTCTTCCTAGTTCAAGGGTGATCCTGGGAAAGTGAAGCACCTTATCTTGGCGGGTATTGCGAAAGGCGACCTCATCCCGAAACTGAAGCCTCCCCGAGGTATTGAGGCTCTCCTGTTCCAAGAACCTTATGAACAGTACAGCACGTCAGTATCCTGCACACGTCTTCCATAGGTAATAACCGGGCCTCCAACCGGAAGGGAGACACCCGATCATACCGTCTGAGTCCGTACACAAAACGAAGACATGTGGTTTGCACTTTTTGAATTCGTTCCGTGTTCTCTCTTGAAATACTGTTGCCGTATACAGGATAGCAATAATGAAAAATTGAGAGACGTTCTTCAAACGGCCATTTTTTTATAGAAACACGTTAAAAAAGTTTGATCGAAAGTTTGTCAGAGGGAAGTTACCAAACGGTAGGAGTAGCCTGACTGATGCAAGAAAATAGGCTCATCCTGAAAAGATGAATCATACCAAATTAAATATTCAAAAACACTCAAAACCTTTGAAAACGTGATTCTACTCTGGATCAGAATATTACCTATTTCGTCCCTAATTGCTTAACTGTTCAACTTAAGCCCCGCAAACGAGCTCAGAGCACGTAACATAATTTCCACCTGATTTTCAAGCGAAAACAATCTAATCAGCTGTTGCAGTAAATCAGCTGGTCGGGTTTGTTTGGATTGCTCAGCTGATAAACACAGCGCGCGCTGTCTTGAAGCAATCAGCTGTGCACCTCGCTACCATTTCAGTCTGTCTCCGACCGTCGAGCAGGCGGACCTGTCTTGAGTGCGCTCTTCGTCGCGGTGGTGTTTGTGTAGTGATCAATAGGGATTTATTGTGTTAGATATGTGTGTTTTTGTTGAAAGTGATTTAAAATAGCTTCTAGCTAATATTAGTACAAGCCAACCAAACTAAGTTGTGAGTAACAAAGTCATGTAAGGAAGTTACTTTATGTGGGGTTTCTCTTAAATAAGTTCTTGAATTTTAAATATATAACGTTATTTACATGGATTGATTCGTTATTAAACATAATAATTTAAACGGGGACAATTTTATACAATTAAAACAGTTTTTACAATTTTCTTTCAGACATTAATGGGCGACTTCTCCATTGCGACGAATAAATTTTGAGGAAATCCTGAAAAACCTCACGTCGTAACTTTTAAATACGAGTACATAATATTATTTAAAATAAACTGAATATTATTTAAAGCACATATTTTTGGTAGGAAAGACAAAATTTACGGTTTAAGCTAATTTTTAATATTTTAAACACATCAGTAATAAATTAACACTCGTAACAAAACCAATAAATAAACACATAAAAACATATTTTTAGTTCAGACAGTGTACGTAAGGTTTTACACTCAAACGATTTTCAAAATTTCAAAACTGTATTTATGTTTTTTTGGGTCTATCTGTAGTAATTTATACTTGAATGTTTAGTTTGGGACCCCGTTAAGTGCACTTGTTTTGTCTCTAAGCTCCTATAGTAATCAATTAGCCTTTAGGTATTATTAGTATTAGAACGTGAGTGTAACCAAGTAAGTGCTATATTTGCAAACGACAATATGTTAGTCATGGCTTTTAAAAAATCGATGATATGGTGATTTTGTCAGAAAATATTTTAAACATAAAAATTATTAAAATGAAATTCCAGAGATAAATTTGAGAGGTATCGTGAAAGTTTAGGTTAACGCGCAGTAAACTAGCTCGGCTAAGACTTATTACCTGTGACCTTGAGTTAGGCTCAGATCTATACTTTGTGTGTTCTTGTCGTGCAGGTCCCCACTTATCACACAAGTCAAGGTCACGCACACACACGACCAGATTTACGCGTTTGTGTGAACAGTGGACCCTGGTTGCAGTTGCTAATGTGTCTTTCGATGTCCGCTTTATTCATAAAAATCTTAATTGGACGTTAGGGTTGATGTTTCTGAAATGAAAGGGCTGGTTGCGTTTTTGATTGCTTATTAAATGAATTTGTTATGCCGCCATATTTTAGAGGCCATTTACAGATTGCTTTTGAAAATTATTGGCCTGGCAATTGTATGACGCTTAAGTTGGGGGCGTTCCATAAAATAAGTATAGTAAACAAGAGCTATCATATAACCTCTACTTTTAAGTAGGGGAGGAGGCAATGCCAATAAATAAAAATAATTTCTATTAATAACATGCTGCATAACGGCGGAACTTGGTGACATTCACCCTTAATTTCAATATGTTCCTGCGTAATAAAATAGCTAGGGATAAAAAAGATCATAAAAGGTACAAGGCTAAGGCTTTTTGTTAAACACTTCGAAAGAAAATATTTGACGATCAAAATCACAAGTTACAATAAGTTGTAGTGTATATTTTCTTACGATTCAGAATTCAACTAATCGATTGTTTTAATGGTAAAAAAATTAAACATACAGTAAACGCGCAACAGCTGTTTAGTTCTTGTACAGCATTTCTGGTTTTATTTTAGAAACCAAAATTGTATTTTCTGTACATTGTTTTTTCGACTTATCAACGTAAATAGGGATAATCTTGACTTACCAAGCGCAGTACAATCATTTGTTTTTCGAGCCCGTAATTATCAAACGTCTTCTTAATGTTCTGGTTTTTAAATCGAAATCGTCTAAAAATTATGTTATTAATCAAATAACTGTATATAAAAATTACATTCAAGCTCAAAATTGTAAGATTTTATTCAACAATTCTTTTTTTAACCCAGCGATAAGAAAATTTTGCTCTCACATAAAACTTCATTTGAGAGCCACTTTTAGATTATTCCACTAAAAACTGATCGCAAGGAAGTCAAGTTTCTAAGTGTAAGAAGTTGTATTAGTATTCTCTGTGAAATTGGGTCAATGGGTTAACCCGCTGGAATGATGGATGATGCACTGTTTTTATAAGGTCAAAGATTGATAGTATTATGCCCTCGACGTTTAATCTTCTTTGGGAAATTATCTAAATTAATTTTCACCTAAAATTGTTTTGCGTAGTTTCTTTTGTTATTCTCCTCTTAAATCAGCTGTTTTTACCCAAGTAATTGCGTGCTAAAGTTGCACTTTTATTACCAAGGAAGTAAAAGTTAGTTTTCAAGATGTTTTAAACCTTACATGAGCTTGTTTTGATAACATGTTTGTCATTTGTCAAAGATTTGTTAGTGTACTTCTAGCATTGATTTATTGATGGGACTAGTTTGGCTGACTTCATTATATTTTCCTCATGAGTTCTTAAGGCACACTCGCCTGCGGTTCATCATAACGTTAATAAAGATTTAGAACATATTATTTAAGTCCAAGCTTCTATCGACTGACCAAAACAAAGAGATCACTTTTAAAGATAAAATTAGGTACATTATTACTTTTAAATTATCCATATATATATATTTACGAGTATCTTATACTAGCTACCCGGCAGACTTTGTCCTGTCCATAAAAGCGATTTGTTTAGAGTCCGTGCGTTTCTTCGTGGCGCTTGGTTAGGGGAAGTGAGGGGACAGAGTGGGGGAACAAATCGATGTTTTCAAAAAAAACAGTAATAGCCTTTCCTCACAGTACGATTGCCATTATAAGACTGAACAGTTGGTTACCCCCACCCTCGAAAATCCAGTTATAACTGATTTTAGTCGTCAAGGTCAAGCGCCACGAAGAAACGCACTGACTCTACTAAGGTTATTTAATATTTATCGGTATGCTTTGTTTACTAAATGGACATAATGGTAAAACGTGTAAAATTAACGTTTTCTGTATTTTTCTTTTATTTCCCGTGGGTATTTCCTCATTGTTTTTTCTATAAAAACATATTACACAAAATTAAAAATTAAAAAATATCTGTGAAACCATTCTTGAGTTATGCCGACAAAAATTGTATCAAGTTTTATGTAATTAGGTTACAAAGAGATCGGTATTTTTGGTTTAAATTTGAAAATACAACTTAGCATTGTGACTACTATAAGGTCTCAATGACTTCACAGTACCTTTACGTGTTTTTAACGATATTAACCTACCCTGAATATGAATATTCGTGCCAAGAATATGAATATTTCTCAAGCAGGAAATATTAAAGAATGTTTCCCCTCGATTCCAAACTCAATTCATGCAGGAAGTGTGTACATATTGAACTAGAGAGGTGATATTAAGACGGGATATTACATTCCTACGTTAGTCTCGCATATTGCCAGTATATAGTTAAGACGTTATTCGCTATCTTCACTCGAGCAAGATGTGAACAAACTTTAGTCAAGGAAATAGTTTCCTTCAACCCTTAACACGTAGTTACTTATTTGTTTAATGAAATGCAACGTGTTTTGAATGAAAAAGGTCCTGATTACATTAGCGTTCAAAAGAAATGAAACTCAATATTTTGTTTTAGCTGTAGATGTTTTAAGTATGGATAAGTTCACAAAAGAGTTAGGCAAAACCCTTAAGACAATTAAAAATATGTAGTATTTTTGCTTCTATGAGTATAGTTTATATATTAAGGGAATTTTAAGTCTAAGCCCGAAAATTCTAGTCTAGCCTTTCTCTCGAAAGCAGATTTTACTCGCTGGATGAAACAGCTCCAAAAAGCTCTAAAGGTCAGTTCAGTTTTAACGTTTAGAACTTAAAATCCTATTAGCGGCTAAAAGCTCAATTTCAAAATCTTTCAGACTAACATTTAAACGCTTTTCAACCCCTGATGGGTCGTAACCATTTCTAAGAGACAATCCAAGATGTGAAGCAACGTTAGAACAATCTCAGCGACAAAGTAAAGTGAGAGGTCGGACATGTCGTCGCACAGTCTGCCGACTCTGTTGAGTCGTCGGCTGAAGAAGCGCAGTTCCGGCACCATGGCCATCCGCATCCGCCAGAGGTCCGACAGCGACTCCCCCAACTGCATCAAGTCCGCCGGCGCAGAGCTCAGCTACTTCTGGAACAACTACCCCATGATGTGAGTGAAACCTTGCCTTGATTGACCTTTACCTTGACATTCACCTTGACCTTCACCTTAACTTTGACCTAGACCTTCACCCTCAACTCTACACCAATGAAATGAAATGAAAATGGCTTTACTAGGCGAAGTTAGGACTAGCAAGTCCTCTCTTACACTTAACCTATCAATCGTTAATCGTAACACTTTAGCCGTTCACCTCAACTCTCACCTTGGTGACCTTGACCTTTATTTTTGACCCTCAACTTCATCTTTACATTTCCATTGACCTTCATCTTTGACCATCAACTCCCACCAACGTTAGACATATCAGACTATCACCTGCGTGGTTCGAAGGTCACGTTAAGCCGTTGGTCCTTGTATTTCCATGGTCATTGGGCTATTAATTAATGAACCATTCTAAGGAAGAGTCGGCCTTAGTTTGTAACAAGACTACACCTCATAACTCATTACTACCACTCATCACACTCATCCCTCACCACATATTTGCCAATACCCTCATGAGAGTGGTCGGCATCTCAAATAGTGATTTAGTGATCTTCAATTTTACATCATTCCTTTCTATTTCACTTCACCCTGCCTCTTTACTTCAATCCTCACCTTAATATTTACACCTTGACCTTTATTGTAATGTGACCTCAATTTTTACCTTCACCTTCCTTTTACCTCTGAATTTGGTTTATTCTCAATGTTAAATTGGTACTTTGATTTAAGACACCGATCACTCCTAGGGGGTATTTTAAGGTGTATATAGGCTGGAGGGTGAGTGTTTTTGATGGATGATGTGTAGTCTTGTTACAAACTAGAGCCGACTGTTCCACAGATTTTCCTAATATTTACATTGACTTTGACCTTGACCTACGTTACCCTCATTTTAACGTTATATGAAAGTTGACCTTCATCTTCAACTCTACGTTCTACGAAATTCTTCACTTTGATTTTCACCTTTTATTCACCTTGACCTTGACCAGAAGCCTACATGTTGAGCTAACGTTAACCTTTACCTCTAATTTAACCCGGTTCTAAATTACTTATTTACCTTTACTGTCACCTTAGTTTTTGATAAATACATCTCAAATACATGGCTGGTATTTTAGTCAAACTTTTAACGTTTAAAATTGTGAATACAATATCTTTTTCAAACTATATATTCGTACTTTTAGAGTCAATATCGTGTAAAATAATGCCTAATCAGTTTTAATATGTATCCATTCATACTTTGAAAAGAATATTACAACGAACAAACTTTAACAACAAAATAATGTGTTTAATCGCTTAACAACTTAATTTTACCGAACTTTTGTTAGAAATAAAATCCACAAAAACTAAAAACCTAAACGATAAGTTTATCATCCCAACATGACTCTTGCTACAACATCACAATCAGACACGGTCTTTTCTAGAAAGTTTATTTTATAAACAACATTTTAAGGGAGTGAATTTACAGATATATCTTGTGTAACTAAATTTAAAACACTAAACATCACCACATGCGTCTACAAAGCTTACTCACTGTAATTCCCTATTTAAAATAGAACAACAATTCCACCACGAGAAGGAGGAAAACGTGTCGAAGGCATGAATTAACAGTTGTTAAATGCAATCACCAGGCATTTTCAATTAGTTACTGATAATTGCTATGCTATCACCAATGCCTGTCTGCCTCGCTCGAAGCTGTTTCACAGATGGAAATGATGTTTTCAGCGAGTAAACCAATCAAACGGGATTTTCCTATTAAATAAGTCTTTGAAATAATCAACTCTGTTTGTTTTAAGAGTGCGCAGTAGTGGCCGTGACCTTGAATTTCGTCCCATAAGAGCCAATATAAAAACATGAATTTTCTTGGGACACTTCACGCCTACCCTTTTCATCCGATTTTTATGAAATGAACTTTGTTTTAAAGTGTATTGATTGTTTTAGTGACTCCACTGAGCCGAAATTCCATTTTGTTCTTAATAAAACCGTGACATAAATCCAAAAATTAAAGAAACTTTGAATTTCTTGTTTTTACCCATTAACTAACAAAATTTTCAAAAATGTGGTCAACGGATTCACTCCATTCTATTATCATCTTTCAAATCAAACTTATTTCAAAAAGATCTGATGGAAATTGTAGGCGTGAAGTGTTTTAAGAAAATGCATGTTTTTACATTATGTTTTTTACAAAATGGCCGACAGGTACTATGCACTCATAAGCAACGTGTAAGAAAAAATAAACAGTTAAAACGTTTCATAGTAAATTTTTCTAGGTAGAATTTATTAGTTGTGTGTGAAATGTGGGTGTATTTTTGTAAGGGTTCTTATACAGGGTGTTTTTTTTAAACGCAACCCAACTTTCAAACTTTAGTTAGTCATTTTATACGAACGCTATAAGGTCGTAAATTGTACCATTGGTTTGTTCACTTCAGTATCTATCAGATGATATGTATTTTTGCAGTAATATAGTGGTTTTGATTTGCTAATTTGATGTTATTGTAAAATAAACGCAATCACGGTTTTTAGCAAAGATCAAAGAGTGCTTATTGTTGAAGAACACTTAAGAGAAAGATAATATTTTTGTCAAAATGCGTTTAAGATCAAGTATCCAGGTGTTAGTGGGCTTTCTGCTTTTGTTGTTTCAAAATTTTGAAAGATTTTTAGGAGAATTTTCTAATTCAACCCTAACATTGTCCGTCATTTCTTCATTCAGTACAGTCCGCCCTCTGTTATGTTTTCCGTTCCCTACATAACCTATTTTGTTAAACTTTTTACAAATCTGTGAATTTTAGATTTGTTTGGAATATTCACACCTGTAAACTTGACCCCAAATTCCTCTTGACAAAAAGAAATTATCTTCTTCTTAAGAGTTCTTCAACAATAAGCAATGTTTGATCTTGGCTAAAAACCGTGATTGCGTTTATTTTACAATAGCATCAAATTAGCAAATCAAAACCACTATATTACTGCAAAAATACATACCATCTGATAGATATTGAAGTGAACAAACCAATGGTACAATTTACGACCTTATAGCGTTCTATAAAATGACTTACTAAAGTTTGAAAGTTGGGTTGCGTTTAAAAACACCCTGTATGTTCGGGAACGGAGAGTGCAATCTTAAAGTTTTCCAGACTTATGGCTCCTATTTTCCGCTTCCGTGAGTTCGTCTTTCCTATTTTATCGCTTCCGCTACACTCGTAAATCATACTCTCAACACTTTTTGAAAATAAAAGTTCTTGATTTTTAATCAAAGTTAAGAGATTCAGAAGTAAACCGCAACGAAAGGTTTTGACTCGAAATGACCAACTCATTTTTAAGTCAAAAAGCTCAGTTATAGTAATAATTTTTACAATACTGTATATACGCGTGCATTTCTTCAATCGGCGTTTCCTAGTTAAATGCTAAGTTAAACCAAAGATTTTGTTATGGTAGGTAGATTGGGCATAGATGCCACATGACTGAGGCAGGAAAATCAACATAGTTACGGCAGCCCAAGCACAGATAGCGCTTGCCATGTCTCCACCCTTCGGCCCCACATACTCGAATTTTTCCGATGTCAATGACTTAAATGTAAACAAATACAACTAACTTGCGCGTGCGTCAGTGGCTCCATTTTAGTCTCTTAAAATAATTCCCTCACAGCGCTATCTGTACTTGGGCTTGCGAACTATGTTGTTTTCTTACCCGAGCCGCGTGGAAAACAATGCGCAATCTACCTACCATAACAATATCTTTGGTTAAACTTACAATTCGTGCGTTGTAACATTTTTCTACAAAATACATTCGTTAAAAACAAACAAACAAATTGTGGTAAAGCGTTTCTACTGGTTTGACTACAAGACATTTTGCCTAATTTCTTCATTGAGAAATAACAAATGAAATCTTTTCGTATCTGAACACAAACAATTATTAGCTTTTACACGGTTTATGTTTTAGAAAGACGTTCAGGTAACGGCAGCGGTAAAGTGAAATATAAAACTTTAAGAGATCGTTAAAACGCCTAACGATGCAGAAGCAATTTCTTTCTGCCGGTGAAATCTACAACTACGCTGTTAGTAGTTCTGAAGTGCGTTTGAAATTAAGATTTAAGTCGCCAATATCCATCCGTATTATTATTTATTCTTGATGTTCTCTCCATTTACTTTGTGGTAATCGAAACTATACAATGAAAGCATCTTGTACTTTTACCACATAAATTTTTAATTTTTTACAGACATGTTTCGGCTCAGCATCATCAGTATTATTATTTACGTCCCAGTCGGCCCACGCGATGTACGTTAATTTTGGACAACGCAATCACGCATAAAGGTAGATTCTTAAATCAACTCGTTAACAATTATGCTCTAGGCTAATAAAAGAAGTTCTAATTCTCGACGAAGTTTAAGTTTGTCCTCTCTCCAACATCGGCATTATAATGCACACTGCTAAGTTCGGAACCCAACTGAGTTAGTAATGCCAAACTCGATGTTTAGTTGTCGACACTTAGGCAGAGCAAGCCTATTCACAATTAACACGACTCCTGCATTAGAAGTGAACAAGGAACAGTTAAATGTCAAGAAAATTCGTCTTGGCTGTAGACGTTATTAGGCCCATTCACTGTACTGTGTTTGCATTTCTGGAACTCAAGCCAGTTTGGACTAGCATGCCAGTTCACTAGCATGCCAGTTCACTAGCGTGCCAGTTGACTAGCAAACAAGTTTACTAGCATGCCATTTGATTTGCATGTTAGATGACTAGCATGCCTGTTGACTATCATGCCTGTTGACCAGCATGCCAGTTGACTAGTACGCTAGTTTACTACCGTGCCAGTTGACTAGCTTGCCAGTTGACTAGCATGCCAGTTGACTAGCATGCCAGTTGACTAGCATGCCAGTTGACTAGCGTGCCAGTTGACTAGCAAACAAGTTTACTAGCATGCCATTTGATTTGCATGTTAGATGACTAGCATGCCTGTTGACTAGCATGCCTGTTGACCAGCATGCCAGTTGACTAGTACGCTAGTTTACTACCGTGCCAGTTGACTAGCATGCCAGTTGACCAGCATGCCAGTTGACTAGCATGCTAGTTTGACTAACATGCCAGTCCTCTCTTCTTAGTAACTTTCTAACTGTCCAGTCTAAATTTTGTTTTCGATATGTGTATCCACCTACCACTTTTGACATTTTCTTGTTTTATAAAATTCCAAAGTTTGCTTTATTTGTCTGGAAGGATGCATTCTTTTTATATGGCCGTAGAGTTTTAATAGTCTTTTCTTAATGTCTAAATGTATGTCAGTGGATTCCTCTATTTTTTCATTACTGCGAAATATGCCTTTGTGGTTTGGTATTTTAGCTTTGTATTACATTCTCCTAGCAATTTTCTTTGTTATCTTTTAGATTTGATTTAAATATGTTTTTTAATTGAAAACTTAGGTCTGTGCTGCATGTTGATAATCTGATTTGAGATGTGCATACTTACAAATCGATTTCTCATGATACACGTTCTTATAGTTAATTGAAGGGCTGGCAACGTATTTGTTTTGCAAATTTTGGAGTCTTATCCTAGACTCATTTTTATAACTACTTCAATCTTTAACTTTTCAGCAATAAGAAACAATCGGACCACTTTATTGTTCTCGAAAACGCCTATACAAAACCTTGCATTTGTAGAGACATCTTTCGACACACACTTCTTATAAGACACGTCGAAGAACCACACTTGTATTTTCAACGAACCTTACGATATTTAAAACGAATTCATGCTACAGACACCAGCACATTTACAAATTAAAACAAAGTGTAAGATAAGCTCTTCCCAGAGGAAATGCCGGAAGTACGGATCCACTCCCACAGAGATTCTGAAGAGTTTAAAGGCTTTGCGAGGATAAATCTCCAGCCAATCAGAGCTTGAGAAAGGATTTTAAAACCCACGAGCGTAATTGACCTCTCGATCTCATTTTATATTGAAACATTTCCTTTATTTGCATCCTGAGGAGGAAAATTGGGCGGGGAGGGGTGGAAAGGGGGCAGTGCCCTGATGATGGTGGGGAAGGGGACGTTTCTTCAGAACGCTGTGAAAAATGTTTTAGTGGTCCAATTTTAATTAAAGTTAGTGTCAACAATCATTGCACCTTACCTAAAGTTCGAGTATTATAGCGGATCCGTGGCGGATTGGTATCGCACGCGACTCCGGAGCTCATCACTCCGGTGGCGCGGGTTCGATCCCCGCAGTCACCACTTACATTTGTAATGTGACTAATACGGTGACGCTAGGTAAAGGTCGAGGTTGAGTGGTAGAGAGGACTTTGTAGTCCTAACTTCGCCTCGTTAAACAAGACAAACTTTACCTTTTTTTAAAGTGTGTACCAAAAGCCAAACGGTTCTGTTGAACCAGACCAAGATGGCGGTGTCCATTTTTTCGCCGCTAGCTTGGTTTAGCTGTTTGGACTTAGTTGATTTTTGGACACATGTAACGTACAGTGCCATAAATGTTTACATGAATTAAAATCGATATTGATCATAATTATAGGTTTTCCCATTTAAAAAGAAGCTCTCCTCCTCCCCCCTCACAACAAAATAGGGCACTCACTTCTGGTGTAAACTGTCTCTCGGTACAGGAAATTCGCTAGGGTTCATGGTAGCACTTGTGAGAAATCAAGCACGTTCAGTCGTTCACGACTAGTGGAAACTGCACACTGACAGACTGCCCCATTGGCTGGCTCGGAGCAGTGGACGACCAATCACAGCCGTAAGTTAGACTGACCAACTGTATCAGAGAACACAAAATACTTATTTATGCATAGCCAATGGAAGGGAGGTTATAATTCACGGCTGTGATTGGTCATCCGCTGCTCCAAGCCAGCCAATGAGGTTGTTTAGTGGCTGACCAGGCAGTCAGTCAGTGTGCAGCTGACACTGAAAGTAGACGTGCTTGATTTCTCTATGTTTATGTTTTTTACCAACTGTAGCAGAGAACACAAAAATATCAATTTATTATAGAAGCCAAATATAAGGGAAATTCTTTAGAGATTTGATGAATGAGTCAGCTTTTCCTAGCAAAATAATCAATTAAAGTTACAGAAAAACTTAAGAAAAATCACCTACGCAGTGAGTCACGAAAGCTGATTATAGGCTTAAACTGATCGTTAAAAACGATGGATCGTTTGAAAGGATGGAAAACGTGCGTAATACTCGTAATATTTGAACCTCAGAAATCGTACCATCGTCAAGTTGTAGTACATATAAAATTGAACATTTGGTTTCAAATGCACTATTAGTGCTTTATATTTTCCAGGGGTAAGTCTTCTAACCTCTTTCTCAATATCACCGGAAAGGTTAGAGTTCGTCCGTTCAAAGTTGCACTGTAAAGTCCGTGTTTGCATTATTAGCACTACAAAGTCTTCTAGATGTTCAAAGAAAGTTTTGCTATAAACTTTGTTGTTTGAGTGTTGAAGGGAATTGATTGTTTGTTAGACGCTAGTTTGTGTGTTCAGACACGTTCAGGTTCGTTTAGCTATTTCCATCCTCTTTTAGATTTATGTTTGGTTTTCTCTTCGATCTCGCTTGCTTCAATCAAATTATTTTTCCCTTTAAACTCAATGCTCTTTAAAAATAATTTCAAGATAATATTCTCAAACTGGTCGTTCAAAGAGTAATTTGTATTTAAACATGTTTATTCTAAATTGTCAACGGTTTTTATGAGACTTTGTTTTTTATGTTTTCAGTATACAGGGGTGCTTAGGGTGTTTATAACTAATTAGGCTGAAGGAAGTTGAAACTGAGAAAAATCAACAATAAAACAAATAAACAATAAACAGTTATAAAGTCTAGTTCGTTCAAGATCCCGAAACGTTGTGGTCTTCTTGATCACTAGCGATGGAAAAACGCCCGTAAAAATATTTCAAACTGAGAAATTATAAATTTGTCTTCTAAGAAAGTAACGAAATCTGGGCGTTATCTGAAGAAGTAAAGCATCAGGTTTAAGTACTTGAAACTTTGGTAAGTAGCCGAGGATAGATTTACGAGGTTCTATCTTCTTTCTTGCAGTCAGTTGTAGTAAATAAAACCCCTCTTATAATCTTATATTATAATCGTATAATACCTCTTATAGCCTCGTAACGCCCGTGATCGTATACAGGAGGCAAAGCTGAGGCCAAAGACGAAAGCAAGGCTCGTAACACTTGGCGTAATAGAATATAAAACTGAGGCCGAAACGAGGCTGTGAGTGGTGCGAATAAGAGTAACAAATTGCAAAGGAAATTCAATTCACTCACGCCAGCGGGCTTAGCTGCGTGTCGGCCTGGTCTAGATTGGCAACTACGCGGATTTGAAGCGTGCGTACAAAGTTGACAGTTCTCACTTGGTATTCTGTGCTAACTGCCTTGTAGGTCGCGAGGTCACTGTCATTCTCGATAATTGCACTTGACGTGACTAGTGACGTTTTTTCTCGTCACAATACAGAGTGGTCGTTTTACTGTACAACTATTGTGATTTCTTAATGTAAAGTTACATAAGGGTTTAAGCTTAAAATCGTCCGTAAAAATTAAATTAAATATTCGATCTGTGGCTTAGAATTGATTGTTCTAACCTTATTTTCCTTGCCTCATTTAATATTTCTGCTAAATCGTCCATAAGTGTAAACACAATTTGAATGTAAGATGGCAAAGTCAACTGGCATGCTAGTCTAACTGGCATGCTAGTCTAACTGGCATGCTAGTCTAACTGGCATGCTAGTCTAACTGGCATGCTAGTCTAACTGACATGCTAGTCTAACTGGCATGCTAGTCTAACTGGCATGCTAGTCTAACTGACATGCTAGTCTAACTGGCATGCTAGTCTAACTGGCATGCTAGTCTTACTGGCATGCTAGTCTTACTGGCATGCTAGTCTAACTGACATGCTAGTCTAACTGACATGCTAGTCTAACTGACATGCTAGTCTAACTGACATGCTAGTCTAACTGACATGCTAGTCTAACTGGCATGCTAGTCTAACTGACATGCTAGTCTAACTGACATGCTAGTCTAACTGACATGCTAGTCTAACTGACATGCTAGTCGACTGGCATGCTAGTCTTACTGGTAACGGAGTCGGGTTCACAGGGAACTAGCCACTCGTCCTGAATCGAACACCCTTCAGTCCTACTAGGCTCAGCTGCAGTTCATTCGTATTTGTACTTATTAGTTTAAAATTAATTTTGGTAAAGAATAAAGTAACAAACTCTTAAAATCTGTCAAAAGTTTTTTTAATATACTCTTCGAATATACCAACATTTGAAATTTCTGGTGGAGTGAATATCGGTTTGTAATTGAAAAGTGAAGTTCTCAGGAACAATTTGGAGCCTAATCCGAAAGTAATCCCGGGATTCCGCAGCCTCTGTCGAATTGGAACGGAATTGAAGGGGAAAATTGCAGCAGCTCACGGACAAACACTTTGGCTTTGAATGGAAAAAGAAATATGGAAAAGCTGGTTTCTTTGATACAGTTTACATGTCATTTGGTAATCTCTGAGCCTGGAGATACAGACGTTATTCGGTAAAAAAGAAAATGAGTAACAAGGAAAATATTAAATGGGAAGTACCCAGGATATTTACTAAATGTTGACTTTCTGCACAATAAACCAAAGGGTTGACGTGCACGTGGTCATGAACCACATTCCCAAGCAATCTAATCTAATCTAAATGGTGACTTACTAAATAGTTGTTACACTTAGATGAAATATAGTTGCTGACTGTCTTAAAGTGTACTTACTTGTAAATTTTAAATTACTGTTGTTCATATTTAAACCGTAAATCAAAGTGTTCTTAGATTTTTCAAACACGGTGTATCTATCAACCATACATAATTTGTTTCTTTTTTGGAAATGTTTTATGGGAGACAACTACTGAAAGATAATTTTGGGAATTTCCGGAACTTTGCTGTTTTGGAATATTTTTGACGTTAATCGGTGTAATTTGTCTTAAAATCTTCTCAAAAAAAGTACTTCGTTCAATCTTTATTTCAGCTCGTCATAACTTACCTATATCTGTCTACTTTAATTACGTTTAACCAAAGATAGTTTATGGTAGGTAGTTTGGGTATAAATGCCACATGGCTAAGCCAGGAAAATCAACATAGTTGCGGCAGCCCAAGCACAGATAACGGCGTGTCCCTTGTGATTTTCTCCAACATGCTCGAGTTTTCCGATGTCGATTACTTAAATGTGAACAAACCGTGCGATTTTCGCGGACGAACAAACTTGCGCGTGCGTCGGTGGCTCTACTTGAGACTCTTAAAATAATTCCCTCGCAGCGCTATCTACGCTTGGGCTGCCGAACTATGTTGATTTACTTGCCGCAGTCATGTGGCACCTATGTGCAATCTACCTACCACAACTTAATCTTTGGTTAAACTTAAAAACCTCATTCAGTCTTTATTTTGACTCTACTGGTTTTCTTCTGAACTGACTGGGTGCAAGTAAAACGCTGAAGCTCAAAGATAAAAGTGAAAAATGGAAACCAAGAAGGCGTTGCGGCTGACAAGATCTTTATTGACAGCGGAAAACCGATTACTGGGTTAAGAGAAAGCTTTCTCGTCTTGACGAGAAAACAGACATGAAAACTTACATCTTGGTTCCAAGTTTTAAAGAATTAGGAATACATGGTTACTGAAAGAAAACCACTATGTTCTCTTTAGCTTCTTTATATTATTTTAATGACGTTTCCATAAACCTTTTTGAAAATCATAGCTAATTTACCTTATTATATTAAAATGTTCCACAACAGATAATATCCTCTGGATTTTCTGTGGTTCTACTGTAAAATTTAATCACTACCTTAAGTTTTTCAGAACCACCACTTTAGATGGGTTTTGGAACATTTATTGGGTCTTATTGGAGGCAGTGTTTTCTACCTAACAAATTCTCTAACTGTGTAAAAAATATATGCTCTTTACAAAAATCTATTTTTTATAGCGTGCTTTGTTTCAAGAATCCCTTTTGAATGGTGACAGATTACATTTTACGTCAAGCTAAAAGTCTAGTTAGTACTGATTATAACGCAAATCTATAACAAAAAAAAGTACCAACCAATTTACAATTATTATTGTTACGTTAATTTTATTAATAATTAACCTAGAGTTATTTTATCAAACTCATTTTTCTCAAAGGTTTTCATTCATCAGAAAAAACTCTAAAGGACAGTTGCAAAACTTCAAACAATAGAGCCGGGCAGGCCAGCGTAGAAAGGTTTGAAACAGTCGCATTACCTTCCCTTTACATTCTTGAAACTTTCCTCCTTTTTAAAATAAAATTCGAGCCAATAATGATATTCACTAGAATCAGGGAGAACTACCAAAATGAAAGACACAGAGCGGTAGATCATGACAATTTGACTTCTCAAGCAGGAGGACAACTCGTCAACCGGTTGTTAAATTTGATCAAAAGCGACCCAACGCCAAAGGTGTTCAGAACTCATTTAAAAAGGCGTTTGATTACAGATGGGTATTACAAGACTGAATGTTTGGCACATAACTAGGAGAACGAGGGACACACTGACTGAAAATAAGCCTAGAGTGGATAATCCGAATGAATGGGAACGAAAGAATGAATATATGTTTGATTGGGACTTCGATGTCAGAACGCTTGAAAGATTTTATCTACAAAATAATTTACCGTTTATGACATGTCATGCTTTCGAAATAAACGGTTTATCAAATAATATTTATTTATTTACCTATATTGCTGAAAACACAGGTTGAAAACAAAACAGAAACAGCGGCAGAGCAGCGCGAGTTATGGTTTTCATTTTCAGTCGGATTACCCGCTGTTCCTTCATTGTTGCTCCTGGAAATGTCCTCTCCTAAATCCTGATTACAATAAGTTTTCAACGAAATGAAATTTTGACGAAATATTATCTGTTTCAGGTATGTATTGAGCTGATATGTTCTTCTGCGTGAGTAAAGACTTAAGTTTTGTTTTGTAAACTGGTTTTTTTTTGTTAGTATTGAAGGTGTTTAGATTGATTTACTGTTTATGTGTACATGTTGGGTAAGATGTAAGAAATATTAACACCGACTGTAATCGAAATTGGAACAAAATATAGTTTTTCTAGCATAAAACCTTATTCTCAGGAAGGAAAAGGTAAAAGATAAAGGTAAAGTTTGTCATGTTTAACGAGGCGAAGTTAGGACTCCAAAGTCCTCTCTGCCACTCAACCTCGACCTTTACCTCGCGTTATTGTGTAGTCATTTTACAAATGTAAGTGGTGTTGGCGGGATCGAACCCGCGCCAGTGGAGGGATAAGTTCCGAGATCGCGCACGATTTCAACCCGCCACAGATCCGCTGTGGGTCCTGGAAAGTCCCCTAAAAAGGCACTTTTGCTAGTTAACGAACTTAATAAAGATATCAACAAAAAACACATTTTGTGAAATCCGGAAAAGAAATGCGACTTGTAGAAAGGTTACAAGGGTCCAAAGAAGGCACTTCCTGTGTAGTTTTTACCCCGTTATAGGAAATTCGCTAGGCTTCACGGTCGCAACTTGGCTACGCGTCGGCTATGTTAATTTAAGTTGAAAAACGGGTTTATCGAAAGGTTTAGTTATGAAGGTTTTGATTTATCAAACGTTCTAAAACAAAGAAGTTTTCATAGTTTCTAGAACTTGAATGTTCACTAGGCCTTTAATAACACCCAAAACTTATCCAGATTAAAACCAAAGATAATGATGAGTTTGGAAACAGTTTAGCTTAAATATAAACTTCTTAAGCCTCGACTTCCATTGAAACGCGTTTGAAAAGAACCATTCAGCTTCTAGATTAGAAAGCTTTCAAGAGTTAAACCTCGACCGTTAAGTTTTCTAAGGAAAGCCTACCTTTGACACTGACCTCAAAAAGAGTTCATTAATTTCGCCTTAACTCGTCACCATTAGGAATAAATAATGTTTTTTCTACTAAAGGTTGTCACCTATTTTCAACCAGGATTTAGGGATATGGCTTAGTTTAAGGATTCTAAAATATTTAGAAAATTATATACAGGGTGTCCCATAATTAAATGCTAGACTCTAGGAAAAGTTTATATGAGTCAAAATAAAGAGAAAATTAAGAATAAACATTTTTCCGAAAACGCTTAGATAACCAGATATTCGCCATTTTATATTTTTCACTAATTATTTATTATCTCCCACACCATTTATTGGATTTGACTCGAACTTAGCATACAATTATATCTAAGTAAGGCCATTTATGGAAAACATTACCAGCATGATTTAACTTATAATTTTAAAACGGTGGCTATTTTGTGGTATTTTTAGGGCATTTTTGGAGTTACCCCATTGTTAGCCAAGAGATCGAAATGGCGATAAAAACGGATAAATTTAGAACTTCATACCGAAGGGTTTGAACACCTCTTTCACAGAATGTTTTCATTGTTGTACTTGAACGTGAAATGATTGGGACATTTCCAATTCGATTCTGTTTTGTATTCATTCCGTAGATTCCACAAATGCGGGCTGTTTGTTTTCAATTTTCGTATTGCTATTATTTTATGATAAACCTTCCGTCCAAAGAATTGTGCATGTTTGTGTACTTTGTTTGACAAATAATATACCCAGATAAATATTTTTCTGGAAAAGGATTTAAATTTTTTTAATGTGATTTTATTTTACCAAAGTTACTAAATTGCAGCTAAGTATATTGCTGAAAGCCTTTAGCCTAGCTAAATTCTTTCCTGTCTAGCTTAGCAAAGAGTCTGGACTTTCGTTACTTTTTGCTTGAAAGGTAACAAGGGCCGATTTCAATATTTATGAGGGACTTATGAATATTTAGTAAACAAAGGAGGACAAGCTAGGAAAGAAAATCATGAATAAACTATGATGAGCCATGAACAACGACAGGCCTCGGCGACGCCTGAATCACTAAATCACTATTTGAGATGCCGACCACTCATGAGGGTATTTTTAAAGCAAGTATGTGGTGAAGGATGAGTGTGATGAGTGGTAGTAATGAGTTATGAGGTGTAGTCTTGTTACAAACTAAGGCCGACTCTTGTAGATCCATGGACCCAATGACCAATGGAAATACAAGGACCAACGGCCAACGTGACTTCCGAACCACGCAGGTGATGGTCTGATATGTCTAAACAATGGTGGGAGTTGATGCGGGTATCATCGGATGATCACTGAGACTATCTGAGCCGCTTTAGACCTATATCATCCTCAAAACCTGACCTCCATGAAGCTGGATTACAGGACCACGCCACGAGTCCCAGTCGGCTGATTTTTACTGTTTTTATATCAATAAAACCATTTAGACCCAAACTCACCCCAAAAAAGGTATTTCCGGTAGCCTGATTATGCTGGATAACGAACTTGGCCGAGATATTTACAAAAGAAACATTTCTACTAAACTTCACGAAAATCGGACAAAAATGCGACCTGTAGAGAGTACACACAAATATACATAATTATGTATTTAAAGTATTGAAAAATTCTCAAAACTTATTCTGAGGTCAGGATTGGTGCTCATTTCACAGTCCCAGGTCTGGGTCTTACCATGCTGACGGCATTAATATATCATTTTTCCAAAGGAAATTCGATACTAATAATTTTAACCTTTGATTAACAACTGAGGCAAGTGGAGCGAGTGAAAAAGTCATCGTTGAGGATCTGTAGGAGCGAGTGTTTTTGAAAACATTTTCTGTAGTAAAAGCGATGTAGCGATATCCAGTCCCACGTTTACTGAAATAGCATCAGCTGTATGAAAAGCTCTTTTCATGTTCTTCCTTGTCGTTAAAGCTGTTTACCTTCCTTTTCCATAACGAGTTGTCAGTCTTCCAGCGCTCTTTTATCCAGAGAGCTGAAAATAAAACTGAAAATAAAATTCACCACTTCTTGTTTATTGGGTAATGTAACTGATTTAAAAGATTGCTTGGTGTGAAATTCTGCTGCCTACAAAGTTTAATGTTTATTTAATTAAATATACGCTGATCAGTACGAGCTATCTAGATCATATATGAAATACTAATTTACTAATACTCCTCCCCGTGGTGAAGCTGGATAGTCTTTTTTCTCCATGTACTACACAGGTTGGCGTAGGTAACTAACAGACAAACATATTACACGTATTAAACATTACCGCCACACTATAACATTAAACAGAAACGTGCGAGGGACAGGTACGTCAGCTAGGAAACTTTAAGCCCACTTTCAAAATGAAGGAACAGGTGTAAGGCAGGGTGCACACTGGAGAAACGCGTTTCTTGCAACTGGTTTCATGAAATTGGTTTCAAGGAAACTGTTTTTCGTTTGACATGCACACATAGGAAACGGGTTGTCAGTTTCATGATGGATTCAGACGATGATGAAGTGATTTTTTGTGGTGGTGGCTAAGAAAAAGAGAAGAAGGGAGTTTTGGGTTCACCCGTTGATTAGGGATCGTCAACATGGTACTTACGTTGTAGCTCATCAACTTTGCAGTGATCCTGACAAATTTAAGGATTTTTTTAGAATATCAAAGTCTCTTTTTGATAATTTGGTGGATTTAGTTAGACTACTAATAACAAGGAAGGACACCAACTGGAGGTTAGCTTTGAGTGCTAACACTTACGTGAAACCAAACCAAGATGAAACCTGTTTTTTGGATTTCGTTGAAACAAGTTGCATGAAATGAACGAAACTACAGTTTCATGAAACGCAGTGTGCACAGCCCTGTGTTAATCTAATCTATCAGTTGCACGCAACTTAAGTTTCACGTTTCATGAAACCAGTTGCAAGAAACGCGTTTCCCCAGTATGCATCCCGCCTAAGGATCGGTAGTTTGATGCCAGTACCCGAGCAACAGCCTGCCTTTGTACAAAAACACTTTAAAGTCATTATACTATAATGTTTTATCGTGGCGAAGCACGGGTACACAGCTAGTAATAAATGTTTATTTGCAGGAACATTTCAATTGAGAACATAGCAACAACCTTCATATTTAAACTTAGAAATACAAGCTAAAGTTTTTCCTCGCATTCTAACATTAAAATCCCTTTCAAACATACAATTCAACATTATATCTCTCTTGTTAATTAAGTTATTCCATTCAAATTCATTGAAATTTGGACAATCAGACCCCCTCCCAATTGAGAGTAATGAATTCGGCTGAGGTTTATAATGCCTCTTGATCAGAGCTTATTTCAGATGTGACTTAAATGCCTTTGGCATTAGGACAAATTTGATTGAATTTGACAATTTTGGTAGCTTATTAACAAAATCAACTCCTGTCTGAGAGGGCAAAGTTCACGGACTAACGTCCTGTGGCTCACAGTTCGGTAGTTGTCCCTGTCTCAAGGAACCATAAGAGTGTATAAATAGTTTCGCATTTTGACTTGAAAAATACATGTTTCTAGAATATAGAGATGAGGTTTCGAGATAGTGGTTTTCGTCTACTCTGGCTACCTATACGTCATGTGTTTGCGTTATCAACTAGCCCCCAGTGACTCATCCTGCGTCACTGCGTCATTTACACCACAGTGTCAGATGCGTCACACTCGACAGCGTGTACGCATTGCGTCACTGTCAATGGTTTCTTCACCGTTTACACCAATTCGAACGTCTAAGATCATGTTTACGGATCACGTATTATTTTTAGGTAGCTGCCTTTAGAAATGGCAGCAGTTACAAATAGCGGGATGTTGAAAAATAATTCGCTCATTTTCTCTTAAGCTATGGTTTTCTAGGAAGCGGTGACCGCTACATTACGGCCGTAATATGACGGTGAGTTTTGTTTTCAATGTAATCAGATGAGAGTGGGTTCCTAGAGAACGGTGGACGTAAAGTAGCGGTGAAAACTAATTAAGGTTTTTTTCACCCGTTGACACATTTTGATTTGTAAACAAAAGTCTAGGTTGTCCATTACTACATACGTAAATAAACTTTGACAACCAAAATAAACAATATGTCAACCGTTGTTTTTCTAAATCTGTTCAAATATTGTGTTACGTCCACCGTCACCGTAACCACTAACATTACGGTGACCACTAACATTACGGCCGTAAAACAGCGGTCACCGCTTTCCTAATAAACCATAGCTTAAGAGAAAATGAGCGAATTATTTTTTATATAACTTTTGTTTGTGAGTTTTGCGTTTTGTAATAATTACTATATAGAATTAGGTTTTGTTGCATGAGGGGCTGATGCCCCTATCTTTGAGTAACCACCATTTTGTACTTGATTGTCATAGAGACCTCAAATTTGCACTGATATTCTTCTTTTGTCAAGGCTTTAACTATAATAAATAGGTTTTGGGGGTTGTACTTATTTGACCTGGTTTTCGATAAGCTCATTTAGAAATAGAATTCCTTCACCTGCCAAGGAAGCATTTAATTTTTAAGAACAATATCGCCGTTGAAGATCTTGTCATATCTGAATTATCCCACTCTAGTCCCTAGTAGGTCAGCCAATTACCAGCCTGAATAAACGCCAAAGTCTCGTCTATGTTGTAAAAAGCTTGAGTGGACAACACATTTTTTAGACGGGCTTTAAAGTCTTAGACACAAGTGCGTTTTAAACTAATTTGGTCTGTTTATGAGATAAACACCTGCCTGAGAAGGTAAGCGATCATGGACTACCGTCCTGTGTCTCCCAGTTCGGTAGTTGTCCCTGCATCTGGTTTCATAAGAGTGTGTGTCGTAACCTCTTTTGGTATTGCATTTTGTTTTGAAAAAGATACATGTCTCCAGAATGTAGGGGCAAGGGAGTCTAGTTTATTCATGTAAAATTTATTTTGAAAGGTAAAAAACGAGCCGCCGAAAACCCATTCAGGCGCTTTAGTTGGAAGAAGGCCCGTTGTTTAGCCAGTTGTTACGTGCGCGGTGTCGTGTGTTCCTAGGACGGACAGATTCATTCATTCTCAGAGGTGACCACTGAGGCGGGCCCTTAAAACGTACCGGCAACAGACACCAGAGTGTCACACAGACAACGGTTTGTTCAGTGTTTACACTGGGAAACAGAACCACGCTGCCAACATTCCAGACAGAAATATCCCTGGTTTACTGAGTGAGTTGTCATTGTTTGCTTTCCCGGCGGTACTTTGTTGACGGTATTGTTTGATTTGCTTGCTTCTTTGTTACAAGTTTGTACTATTTGAAAGGTAAACACCGAATATGTTGCATGAGAAGAAAGATATTTTACGGTTTAAAATTTTACTTTTAATTTTTCTAAATAATTATTCACGTATAATAGAAGTTGGACCAAGCGTAGTATAATACGTCCTTAAAAAATACTTTTATGGGCTCAGAGTGGATTTATTCTTTCGGAACGAGCTCCATTTTCTTTCACCAGTCCAGGTTACTCCTCTTTCTCTTTTCCTGTATCTCTTTGACCAACTCTTTAACCAAACACTAAAATGTGTTCCTATTTGACTGGGACTCGTGGCGTGGTCCTGTAATCCAGCTTCATGGAGGTCAGGTTTTGAGGATGATACAGGTCTAAAGCGGCTCAGATAGTCTCAGTGATCATCTGATGATACCCGCATCAACTCCCACCATCGTTTAGACGTATCAGACCATCACCTGCGTGGTTCGGAAGTCACGTTAAGCCGTTGGTCCTTGTATTTCCATTGGTCATTGGGCTTTTAATTAATGACCCATTCTAAGGAAGAGTCGGCCTTAGTTTGTAACAAGACTACACCTCATAACTCATTACTAACACTCATCACACTCATCCTTCACCACATATTTGCCTTAAAATACCCTCATGAGAGTGGTCGGCATCTCAAATAGTGATTTAGTGATTTATTATAAATAATCGAGAAGGACCCTGCTCCTTCTCTATTCTCAGTAACACATCACGCTATTGCCACTTCACTTAACTGAGCAGTTAACCCGGGTATTCTTGAAGCAAGCAACAGACTCTTGACCAAAGTAACTGCCGGTAGTTAAACTGCTTTACTGTCGGTTCTTACTAAAGTAAGCACTTCTCTTAACAGTTAAACTCAGCTTTCAACTGTCCGTAACAGTAACGTTTCAAACCTCTTTCTAATTTGAAGTAAAATTTGTTGGCAAAAACTATTTAGAAAATGACTAAATCACTAAATCACTATTTGAGATGCCGACCACTCTCATGAGGGTATTTCAAGGCAAATATGTGGTGAAAGATGAGTATGATGAGTGGTAGCATTACTACTAGTTATGAGGTGTAGTTACAAACTAAGGCCGACTCTTCCTTAAAATGGGTCATTAATTAATAGCCCAATGACCAATGAAAATGCAAGGACCAACGGCTTATAACGTGACTTCCGAACCACGCAGGTGATGGTCTGATATGTCTAAACGATGGTGGGAGTTGATGCGGGTATCATCAGATGACCATCAGATGATGAATGTTTGGACCTGATAAAAGATAAAAAGGTAAAGTTTACCTTAGGGGGATTAAGGACTTCAAAGTTAGACCTTTTCTTAGCATTACTGTAGTCACTTTACAAATTGTTAGTGGTGGGTTAAAACTTATATTTAATTTTAATACAATTAGCAGAAAACATCACGATATGCACAAAAACGTTAAGAAAAATTACGATTAGAGAAACCAAACACGTCCACGGCCAGTGACATCTGCCCACCGACTGATTGGACGACCAATCACAGGCGTGCATCAGACTGACCAACTGTAACGGAAAACACAAAAGGCCCTATTTATTCATGGCCAATGGAAGGGCAGTTCTCTTTTAAATGTTTGATGAAACTTCGGGTTCTTTTTGTTTACTAAAATATCAATGAAAAATTTCGGTAATCATATTTCAACCTCAAAATGATTCCTTACACTTTTATATTTATTATTTATTTATATTTTTCTTCAGTTTTTTGCGTAATTGGTTCAATTATTATAAAATTTCCAAGTCCATCAATTGCATTTTTCTAGAGATTTGTTTACTTTTGAATATGTTCCCATTAATGTATTTGATGTTAATAATGACTCAACGAAGTAGAAAATATTTGAATTGTTCGATATATAGATAAATTAGATTTAAAACGTGTTAATAACTGTGCGGGCATTGCCAAACTATCTTTCAGAGCATTTTTGTCTAAAACCCTCAAAATGTCAACGTCCGATATTTAAAATATATCAATTAGAGCCTAGAATTTATTTCAAGCTGTCCTAACAAAAGAAAGACAAATGCAAAAACATTCAAGAGCTTTAAAAGAACAGTGAGACTAACATGAAAATCTATTCTTGGGTTAGAATAAACAAGATTTGGGCAGCGTATAAACAAGCAATCCAGTAATTTGTTGTAACTTACACTATAAAATTGTTTCAGTCGTTACATTTTAGGAACTATAAACGCTGGCCTGTAAACAATTGCATTTTGCTGTTTGTCGTTGACAGAATAGTTAAAAGAGTGTTTTATTTTCCTACAGCTTTGTGTGTTAACAATGACGCACAACTACAGTTTCCAAACGAGTATATACAAGCTGAAGATCGTAATCAGCCAGACAAAGATGGTGGCGATAAAACAATTTTCACCGCCATCTTCATTTGGATGACCGAAACGTTGTTGTTTTCGATACAAATGTTAGTTACGGCACCATAAGAGTGTATCCACAGATTAATACAAATATGATCATAAATACAGTTTTTATGGCACAAAATCCCATTTTTGTGTGAATCCCCCAAAGACCCGTTCCAGTTGACCAATTTTGCTGGATTGGTAAACTCAATTTAGGGATTAACAAAGGAACACTTGTAATAAATTTCACTAAATCACTATTTAAGATGCCAACCACTCTCATGAGGGTGTTTTAAGGCAAATATTTGGTGAAGGATGAGTGTGATGAGTGGTAGTAATGAGTTATGAGGTGTAGTCTTGTTACAAACTAAGGCCGACTCTTCCTTAGAATAGGTCGTTAATTAATAGCCCAATGACCATTGGTAATACAAGGACCAACGGCTTAACGTGACTTCCGAACCACGCAGGTGATGGTCTGATATGTCCAAACGATGGTGGGAGTTGATGCGGGTATCATTAGATGATCACTGAGACTATCTGAGCCGCTTTAGACCTATATCATCCTCAAAACCTGACCTCCATGAAGCTGGATTACAGGACCACGCCACGAGTCCAGTCTTCAATGCGAATCTTTTCATGCGAATCGGACAAAAAATGTGACTGTAAGAGTGGTCACATACGAAGTTTTGCCATTTGACTTCTAAAGACTTAGAAGGTGGGGTCCCTCCATACTGCAAATCATTTTTTGTTCTACGACGTTTCGTGGTAAAAGGTAGCTTTAATCTAGTTTTTCCGGTTCACACCACGTCAAAACTTCATAATTAGCCTGAAATGTTTCGGTCTCGCTGTGAAGTACCATCTTCAGCCAACTGAAGTTTCAGCCAATCAGTAACTGCAGATGGTACTTTAAAGCGAGACCGAAATATTTCAGGTTAATCATGAAACTTTGACGCGGTGTGAACCAGAAGAACTAAACTATGGTTGTGACACCGGCCGCAAAAGCCTAAGGGTAGCGAACAACCCATGCTGGCAACAAAGTCAATCCCCTTTCAAACCAATTTAAAACATTCCAAGAAAAAAAGCACACTTTAAACTAAAACTGCGGATTACTGATGCGGAGTAAAGGCCATGACCGGGCGGCATGTCAGTCACTCTATCGCTGTCAGAAGCTGAGCTGTAATCTGCGTTATCAGCTGTTACCACTAATCAGCTGTTATCACTGTACTCTGTGGTATCAGTCAGTGAGTCGATGAGCATGGCCAGGCGGGTGCGAGTTCATTCTCTGTCTTTCGTCCAGTGAGTATCGTTTCTTGATGAATTTGTTAGGAAATAATTTGGCTTTAGGATGATGGATTTGTTTGTAACGGTGATGAAATTGTTTTGGGGAGAGTATAAAAATCCAGCTTCATGGAGGTCAGGTTTTGAGGATGATATAGGTCTAAAGCGGCTCAGATAGTCTCAGTGATCATCTGATTATACCCTTATCAACTATCACCATAGTTTAGACATATCAGACCATCACCTGCGTGGTTCGGAAGTCACGTTAAGCCGTTGGTCCTTGTATTTCCATTGGTCATAGGGCTATTAATTAATGACACATTCTAAGGAAGAGTCGGCCTTAGTTTGTAACAGGACTACACCTCATAACTCATTACTACCACTCATCACACTCTTCCTTCACCACATATTTGCCTTAAAATACCCTCATGAGAGTGGTCGGCATCTCAAATAGTGATATAAGATGTTTGGATTATCGTGGTTTTTGTGACGGAGTGCATAATTTTTACAAATAAGAAGTGCGTCCAGTTTGGGAAAGTTTCATCTTATTTTGAACCTTGATCAGGATGACTTTCAATGGTTCAAGGGGTTTGGATGTAAGGCTACATTTTAGAACTTTGGGCAGCTCTACAAATAGTTTTGGAAAATTTCTTCTACCGATTGTATTTTAATGTTGACCAGAAACAAAAACTTTAAAGTTACTTTCAAAGAAATGTCGATGGCTTTGGAGCAAGAGATTGATCTCTTGTTACTTAAATTTTACTTTCAACCTCTTTTCTTAGTAATGGTCTCAAGATTCCTTTTTTGAAAGTGATGTGTTTATCAACAAAACCTTTTATTGGGTTTTTTATTCACTTTCAAATTCTGTAGCCAATAAGAAGAGCTTAGCAAAAGGAAGAGGTTAAAGTTTTTAACAAGCTTTGTAACTTTGATTCCTTTAGAGGGGCCTAAAGCCTAGAAGACGCTTTCAAAAGAACCAAATGTATTTAATTCATTTAGATTTTAGTTTGGTAAATTAACCACTACCATATGAATAAGACCATGCTTATTCATTTATTTTACGTACAATTGGTAATGACTATACTGTTAAACGCAAGGTTTATCTATAATACAGAAACCTTTAAGCAATATTCACTACTCTATTTTTAATTTGACCATAATATTGGTGGTATAACATCCGGTTTATGTGAATTTTATTACTAACGAGCAAAGTTTAATATCTAGGACTTTCGCTTAATATTTTCGCTAATGTTTGTCTGTATGTGTCTTCTATTTTTCAAACCGGATAAACTAACAAATTGTGCGTTCAACCAAAACTTAAGTTAAAGCTCGTATAAGTCAGTAAAACATGATGTAGCGTAAAGGTCTGTGGCCAAACAAGCCAGGTTCCTTTTTTCTTGATGAAAATAATAATAATAAATTAAAAAATATATTATATGAAACAGGAAAAATGTGTTCTGACACTCAACACTAATCAGATAAAATCATTTCCAAAATATTGTTCCTATATCTAAATAATATATATGGGACGAAACAAAAAAAACAAATTTGTGACTAATGAAAAAAGTTTCGTCAATGTTTTGATAACAGCAATACTAGAGCCGATATTGGTAACTACTTCACTTATCTATTTAAAACTCTTGACACTTGAATCATAATATTCTAAACATTGTACTCGATTTCGAGTTGTTTTCCTGATAAGTTTAGACTTTGCATCAATGTTTGTGTATTAAAGCACTTGTAAATATTGTCTTGAAATCACTTAAGTTTTGTTATTTAAGCACTATGAGTCTGCAAATTCAACTTTTATATTAAAAACAAACAACACTTTTTGAAAGTTTATTTTAATCCCTTAGTAATAGTTTTAAAGAGTGCATCCATATGCGGGTGTTCTTCGTTAAAATTGACTTGGCTAGGCTACAGAAATGATTAAAGGTTCACAAGATAATGTTAAAATTAGCAAATAAAAAACTTTGCTGAATTTCTGTAGGAGAAAATTTTTATGAACCTTAAGAACCTATGAGCAAAACGGAAAGCAATTTTGTGCATCCCAACCCCAGCGGATCCGTGGCCTATTGGTATCGCGAGACTCCAAAACTCATCACTTCGGTGGCGTGAGTTCGATAAGTCACCACCTACAATTTGTAATGTGACTAATACGGTTTACGCTAAAAGTCATTTGGTAGACAGGGACTCAGGTTGTAGTCCTAACTTTGCCTCATTAAACATTACAAACTTTTACTTTACCTAGGTAAAATGGCAAAACTGTACAGCCTACATTGTATCCTTGTATTTATATTTTATAAATGATTAGCTACTTTTTCTGGTTGCATTCTTCCAATTTTATGCAATTTGGTGCAGATTTTCTCGCTGCAAATCTTTGGGGTAGGTTTGTAAGTCGGTCTCCGGAATGCCCTTGTTTTGGGGGCGTTCTGGCGTATTATATGGGCTCGCGCCTGCGGCCCCCAGGCCTCGCGGTCGCTCGTATGTAGTGGCCTCGCTTCGCTAGGCATTTGTGGTGAAGGGACTTGGCCATTTTAGTTTTATTTTTTGTGGATAAAATTTAAATTTAGGGTTTTAACAATTTTTCGTCGGTGAGTTAGTGATAGGTATCTACACCAAATTTCAAGTTTCTAGCTCGTCTAGAAGTGTTGCTGGCGTCAGTAAGAAAGTGTATGTAAGTCAGGCTATCTTCACGCCGGTCTTGCAAATAAATTCGAACTTTTACTATGGTGACACGTTTCAAACTATTTATACAATTTGAATTTTTTTCCCAACATATTATTAAGGAGCAAGTTCTCATACTTTAAATGAGTTTAACTAACCACTGTAATACCGGAGAAAAAGTTTAAAACTGTTGCAAAACCGGGAAAATTAGAAAATTTGAAACTTTGCTCTTTTGAGGATGAAGGAGCCAGATACGAAAAAAAGTCAAGGACCAAAACGATAGAGCGTCTGAAACCTGACTGTGAAAATCAAATCTGTTTTTAGATAGGACTTACCGTTCACCCACTAGATGTTCTTTAGAAAAACATGTTTCCGCCATTTTAGTTTATTTTTTTTAGGTGGTTAAAATTTAAAATTTTGTTTTGGAAATTTTTCGTCGTTAAGTTAGTGAAAGGTACCTACATACCAAATTTCAAGTTTCTAGCCTATCTAGAAGTGGGTAAACATGTGCATATATCAGTGAGTGAGTGAGTGAGTGAGTTACACAGAGGGTTGTATATATTATGGACTTACTTGAATACTTGGAGTCTTCATCTGTGACTGGCTATACCAGCATGGATGGCGTCATAAAAAATCTTGATGGCCTTGACACCTACACAACAAGACTTTGGGCCTCTAGATACGAATGAATGATAAGGATTTCCAATCAGTCACTTGTGCAGTACCACTGTGAACCTCTCGATGCTGAGGTCTTTCACTGATGGGCGAAGAGAGTCTTTCACGACTGGGACTCGTTGCGTGGTTCTGTAATCCAGCTTCATGGAGGTCAGGTTCTGAGGATGATATAGGTCTAAAGCGGCTCAGATAGTCTCAGTGATCATCTGATGATACCCGCATCAACTTCCACCATCGTTTAGACATATCAGACCATCACCTGCGTGGTTCGGAAGTCACGTTAAGCCTTGTATTTCCATTGGTCATTGGGCTATTAATTAATGACCCATTCTAAGGAAGAGTCGGCCTTAGTTTGTAACAAGACTACACCTCATAACTCATTACTACCACTCATCCTTCACCACATATTTGCCTTAAAATACCCTCATGAGAGTGGTCGGCATCTCAAATAGTGATTTAGTTATAGAATTTTTTACCTGTTTCAGGAAGCAGAAAACAATACTAAAATACACGATAAAATACACCGTGATACTATACGGTGGCTTTTGGGTAGACTTCCTCATCGTTAGTGGAAATTCGCTAAGACTCACGGTAGAGCTAAGTGGCTACACGATGGCTTTGTTTTATTTATACTCACTTAGATTTCAAATATTTATTTCATAGTTCTATCAAAATTATTGTTTCTTTGCTCATCTTTTAGTTACCTGATGCGTTCTATGTTTTGCCAAATGTATCCGTTAAAATAAAATTATGTCTTTAAAATTCTTTACTATTATGTTCCTAAATCTTGATTTCTAGACTCCTAGAACGGCAGATTTTTTATTCTATCAACCTGAAAATAAGGTAAACTCTGGGTACATAAGATAATTGAAGAAAGACACTTTTGTTTGAGTATCGTCTTATTAAGACACAAGGCTGTTGCGTTTGAACGAAACTTCAAGGTGTTTTAATACCTTGGGTAAACCAATTTAAATCGCCTTAAACACCTCTTAGTTGACGGGAAAGCTTATAACGCTTCAAGTTCCCTCTAACCAAACGAAATTATTACTTCGATAAAAGCTTGAAGCTATCGGAAGAGAACAAATTATTGGAAATTGAAAACTAATTTAATGCAACATATCTTTTAAAAATGAAGCTCTATTTTGTCTTAGGGAAAAGAATTTGAGGCAATTTTTTGTTGAAAACTTATAATGTGGGTTTCAAAATTAAGTTGGTGAGTTAGTGCATTACAAAACTTGAAATATAATTAGTTTTTATCAAGAGGTTATTAATGCAAAACGCTGTTTAACACCATTGGTGGAATTGTTCTAGATTTACTATCTTTCCAACAAGAAAATGAGTCTTAAAATTATTTTATTGATTAATTTGTTGTATAATTGGTAAATTAAACAAGGAAAAAACTCATTATGTATCTAAATTAAATTTTCAAGAGAAATAACATAACAAAAATGTTATTATTTGTGAATGTGGTATACATGCAAATATTTACTGTTTTAAAATTAAGTAAGTATAGGAAAATAAGTATAGGATCTACAGCAAAACAAACTTAATTTCTCATAACTCGCACCAAAATATATGCCCTGAAAAAACAACACTTTTAGTTGCGTTATTTTCGTATTGTGCTCTAGTTTTAGTATTTTAATATTTTGAAAATTTACACAAACTAAGCTTTAAAGGTTAATGGTAATATTCACTAAACTTTTAAATCTTTAAAATATTGCAATTTTTGAATAGATACATATGATAAATGTTTTATAATCAATCCCTTTAAGTAAATTCACAGTAAACATAATACATTTATCTTAAGAATTAACTGGCCATATTTGTATACACTTCGGGTCCCTGTCAACAGTGCAGTTGCAAAAACTTAAAACTAGGTTAAGGGTAGGCTCGATTCCTGATAATCGATCCTCACGTCATGTACGCGCTCTGTCGGGGAGCTTTCAAAGGTCTGGTTTACGAAGTTCCCGCAAACTCCGCTAGGTTGCAGCTGAATCCACTTTTCAACCTCTCAATATTCTTACTTCTCTCTCTCTCTAGTCTTTCATTACTGAAACATTATTTTTTTCTGTAGATTATTTGTTATATAATTTTTTGAAATCAGTGGATCGAGTGAAGTTATATAAGATTTACAAACGTGAAGTTCAGTTGGCAACTAGATCGAAAGGACGAGTGCACATATCAAACTGTTTGATGAATGACGGACTTTGCTTTTTAAATTTAGTAGTCATTTGACCAACAAATCAGTGTATACGTCATTGCTAGGTCAAAGGTTGCCTTCACCCCCCAAATATGTCTAATAACAGTCCTGTCAGAAGATGAACTATAATTGTGGACATTTTCCATCGTTAGTGAGCAAAAAGATCACGACGTTTCGCAATCTGCAATCTGATCTCGTCTGCAGGTGAAAAACAAATAACCTAGCTCCTAGCACATTAGAACATGAGCTAGCCTAAAGTAATCAGCGTAAGCTGACCAGACAAACACAACCAAGCAACAGTCCCGTCGGTGATGGATTTGGAGATTTATGGACGTCTGTAGAGAGGTGTCTATTGTCTGTGCTGATGTACTGTGTGTGTGTTGCAGTTTCGACGTGGAGAATGGCGCCAGCCCGGGCAGGTCCCCACTGGACGGCGGCGCGTCCCCGTCAGCAGGCTTGGTGCTGCAGAATCTGCCTCAGCGCCGCGAGTCCTTCCTCTACCGGTCGGACTCGGACTTCGAGATGTCGCCCAAGTCCATGTCCCGCAACTCCTCCATCGCCAGCGAGAGGTAGGTGCCCTTCACCTTGTCAGTAGTGTGGGGTAGAAACTGGTGAAGGGTTAATTGGTTAAGAGAAATAACAAAAGCAGACTGTCTGTACAAAACCCATATATAGTCCGGTTCTGATGATGTAGCTTTATACACTTTTCTTTGAGGGATATTGTTTAAGCTCTATAATTTTTTCTTCGGTGACATAAAAGTACCTATTTATTCATCGATATTCTATTTAAAAGACTACATACACTTTTTGTTCATGTTTTCGTCTTGGTTTGAGTTTTCCCCCGTATTTTATTTCTCTGAAAATTTGATGGTTTTGTAAAACCCAATTTTACCAAAAGTCCAAGTAAAATTTCAAATACCTTAACCGTATAAAAGTAAAAAACACTCACCCTTGTACATTTTATCTTGAATTGTTGTATAGTTTAGCACTTATAGTTATTCAAGCCTCAAGATGTTTTTAATCAAACACACACGTGATTAAAAAATATTCAGAATATTGGGCATTCAACTGACATCTAGCGGCGCCAACGCGAACTAACACCAAACAACTTGCGGTGCTGAATTCAGCAGCCCAGCTGCTAGTTGCCGGTTTTGCCGCTAGAAAGCGCTGCTGTGCAGCATTGATCCTTGCCCAGTCCCAGCTGACTTGTCGATATAGCCGCCGACCTGTCAGTTCAGTGTTGTCGGTCTTCTCAAATATTGAACACATGAACACCTTCCTGTTGTAGTATACAGCAGTCGAAGCAACCAGAAATGTTGCAAACTGAATGACAAAATTGTATAATTTAATGATGAAACTTTGGTTATAGGATCTTTATAATAGTGGAAACAAAGATTTGTAGAGTCCTTAATGGTAAAATGGGTGGATCATGGCTTTTAAAGGTAGTGGGGAAAGGAGGGGGAACTACTCAATTTATTTTAAAAACAAACAGGCCGTGTGTGGTATCTTTATATACAGGGTGTCCCATAAGTAAAGCGCCAGACTCTGGGAAAGACTGTAACTAAGAGTTTTTGGAAAATTTTTATTCTTGATTTTCTCTTTATTTTGACCCATATAACCTTTTTCCAGAGTCTGGCACTTTACTTATGGGACACCCTGTATAGTTTCTTATGTGCTGAGTCGATGAAAATTGCTATCAGATCACGTAAACCTCTCATAATAGAGATGTAACTGATTAAAAGGCCTAACAAATGATCTTTTGGAAAAAGAAAGGAGAGTATAACTTAAAATGCCAGTATCTAAAGAATGTGTACGTATAAAGTGTTTCATTTTTTTTGCGTGTTGGGTCGAATAATAAATGAAACCGTTATAATTTAATTTGTCATAAATTCAACTTGACATATTTTATTAAATTAGAAAACACTAATCAAACATTTTCAGCCACCATCTTGGTTTGGTGAAACAGACTTTAGTACGTTTTTACACATGTTAAGCACGTTGCCATAAACTTTTAAACAAAATTCAATTCAAATATTATCAAAAAAGTAGTTGTTATGGCATAAACACAAATTTTTAAGAGAAACGCCCTCCGCCCCAAAGATGTGTACATTTCCCCTTTACAGAAAAGCTTTTACAACTCACTGTAGCGCTTGTGGCTATGTTTTCTACAAGTTTTATGTAAAACAACAAAAAGCTACTTTCAGGGGCTATTTTAGTATCGGGTCAAAATACAGGGTGGCCCATAAGTCAATTGACAGGCATGCATTTCATTGAATGCATGTCGGTCAACAGACATGGACCACCCTGTATAAGCTATTGAATCTTTAAAGAATGCAAACCAAAGTGGGGACCCAAACCCTTGATAGCGTGGTTTTACGGCGAACGTTCAGCCCAATCGTTTTACTGCCTGTAGTCTTTATGGCTGGACCTTATTGTCATTGCTTTCAAATGGGCTCTGTTTCTTTCTTCGATGTTTTCCTTTCTGGTATTTTATTTTGCCACGACGAGAAGAAAATTATGTAATCGATAATGTGTCGCAGATATTGTTGTAACTGTTGTTACATTTTAGATCCATCAAATTGAAAAATCCGCTACATTTGATAGATTTGCTTTTCGGTTTAATATCGTATATATTTGTAGTTTCAAAATTGGATTGTCTTTTTGTTTCAATAATTTGTTACATTAACAAATAGTTTTTGAAGATTCAACTAGTAGATGGACTATATTCACAAATTTAATCCTTCTATCAAACCATTCAATGTACTGAGTTTGATTAAATTTATAATATTTTTCAGTTTATATTATGAATTTTAAACTACGGTACGGAATTTTAAACTACGGTATGTAAAATAAATCCACTATAACCATTGAAAGCTCTATAGACTTTGCAACTAATAAACAAACATTTAAAAATATTTTATTAACTACCACCAACAACAAACCAGTGTGATAGAAAACCAAACAATTAGTAAAGCAGCTGGTTCCCGATATGTTTTACAATTAAAGAAGAATTTTGAGAGTTAATTAGAAATGTATGATGTTTTTGTAATTGTTTTAAATAAATTAAAATTGTATCACTCGACAAGATGTGAAAAAGGTTGACAAATCCAAGCCACACAAAAAGGATATGATCAAAATTTAAAGTTCATAAGCTTACTGTTTAAACATATTCGTTCTTAAATTTTCTTTTGATAATTTCGCCAATTAGATTTAACCTAATTGAAAACTGAAACAATTCAAATAACTAAATGTTTCTAACATTTGTATTACATCATGACCCAACTGCTAGAAATTCTACAATAGAAACCCAAACCTGATCCGACAAATTAATTAAAGTTGTCTCTTGAATTATAACAAGTCAAAGCAGAGTAGAGTCGTTTCTAAGAAAACTCAATTATTGACTCAAAACTGAGCTGAAACAAATTATTACTTTATGTAAAGTTTGAGTTCAATTTCAAAACATTGAGGTTTAGTTGAAAACTATGAATTTTAAGAGGATTTCAGTGACTCGTTTAAGTGCTTGCACAGAAGTTTCTTTTTTAAATAATTATATTGTAGGGTATACAAAAGTACTATATTATGCAAAAATAGCGTGTAATTTTTCAAACATAATCAACGTTAACGTAGAGGTTCCAAAATCTAGTAAAATTTACTAGTTTTACTACTCCCTTACGTGAAAAATTCTTCTATGTAACTAACAAAATAATAAAAATCTTATTAAAATCACACGAAATAAAAAAGGTTTAAATCACTCAGTCAAGTAAAGTTAACACGAAGTTCCTATGTCCAATAACAAATTTAGTACGAGTAGATAGTGGTAAAGTTAGCTTAAAGATTCAACATAACCGTATTTGCCTAAATTGATTCAATCATTTTTAAGTTACACGTTTATGGGTATTAAATATTTTAGATGTATCACAAATATGTTTCATTTTTGTCTACATCTTGTCATTACTCATCTGATAGGGAGTAAATCTAGCACTTCTTTGACAAAGATCTATTTTACCATTATTGTAGCACATTTTGTTCATTGTTTACACAATTCCTACATCACTCACGTCATATAGTGTTGGTTGTAGCAAAGACAATGTTATGGTAGGTAAAAAGCGCATAGATAGCGCATGGCTGAGACAGGAAACTCAACAACGTTACGGCAGCCCATACACAGAATGCGCTGCGAGGGAATCCTTTAAAGAGTCTCAAGCACTTGCATGGTCGTCTGTTTTCGGAAATCAAACGATTTGTCCATATTTAAGTCATCAACATCGGACAAACTCGATTACGTGGCGCCGAGGGGAGGGGGAAGACGGCAGCGCTCGCAGAGCACTCTATGCGCGGGCAGTCTAACTATGTTGAACCGCCTGCACCAGCCATGCGGCATCTATGAGCTATCTACCTAACATCTCATGTAGTTATGACGGTACTATTGTTGTTGTTGTTGTGTTGTTGGCGGGTTGTGGTGATCACTTGTTCTACTGTATTACAGATTGAAGGAGGCCGAGCCTGTGATAGAACGACCGTATGTACCATTGCAAGCTTGTTCAGTAGAAGCTTGTAGACCATAGTGTGTCACCCCCTTGGATGAATACAGAACCATGCACAAGAAATATAAAGTTTAAAATAAATTTGTTGGTCAATATGTGTCTATGCAGCTTGGGCGATGACCTTAGTGATAAATTAACTACCGACCGTTGGCTGAGGCGGGGATCGAACCTGAGAACTTCAGATTCGCAGTCTTGCGCTCTACTGACTCAGCCAACACGCCGGAAACATCGTAATAATAAATAGAAGACATTTCTATTGATTCCAAAAACTAGATAGTCTTGAAAGTCACTATTTGTGATGGTTTTGAGCTCGAAATTTTATTTTTACTGTGGATGTTCTGTATTCATCGAAATATTTAGGTACAAGTCGTCTTTACTAAAATTTTTATTCAAACTGCGTGTACATAACTTTTCTGCCTTTATAGTTTCACTTTCAAACTAAATCGACCGAAATTGGGCTTCTCTTCCAAAAATCATAAGTATTATGTAACTGAAACTTTCAACTGATATAGTTTTAAAATGTATTAATTAAAATAATTGTCATTGAATCGTGTATTTGTGAATTTTAAAATCAGTAGAACCTTCGATCTAACAATAAGTTTTGAACTATTTTGAATTTTTTAGAAACGCAAACTTAATAATATCTTAGCGTGATCTTTTGCAACTTCTTGGTTTTATTTAATTTATTTACTTAGACATATCAAAACCATAAACTGAACTCCAATGTCAAGTCTGGAAAATTCGCATCATTTCAGAAATACTTCTTCTCCCCGTAGAAATGGTTTTTATTTAATCAAAATGATCCCAATGTATTTTTTTGGCTAAAATATACAATCTGGAATTTAAAACCAATCTGTTAAGGCTGTAAAGATTTGTGTACGCAGTTCGAATGTTTACTTTCTGTTTGAAATTTCAGTTTGTCCATCCAGCACTGTAGTCAGTTAGAAAACGCATGAGTGTCTTATATCACTTAGAAGCTAGAAGTGTGATGTTCACCATATGAGTATGTTTTGTAGAGTAGTTTCGTTGTGTTGTTTTTATATGTAATATAGAAGCAGGTAAGTTTATTTTTAACAGGTATAAATTGTGATTTTTGTGACTTTTAGTTGTTTAAATTAAGTGGTCTGTAGTTTAAAAGTTTGAAAGTGGTGCTGAAAAATGTATTTATACAGTTTTCAGGTAGATTTTACGTTTCATAAAAAATAGGAAGACTTTTTCGTCGTGCTGTTTATTTTGAGAGAGTTATCGGGGTGTCGTTAATGGAACTTTAGACTGTGCCATGGTTTTTTTATAATGGAACTGGCCAACAAGCATTTATAAGCGCTAAAACGTTACTGGCGTGAATAAAGCGAACTTCCTTTGCAATTAGTTTTACCCTAATACGCTAATTAGAGAAAAAGGTAAAGTTTGTCTTGTTTAACGAGGTAAAGTTAAACTACTAAGTCATCTCTACCACTCAACCACTACCTTTACCTATCGCCACCGTACAGTACGTGGTGTACATTGTAAGTGGTTACTGTGGAGATCGAACCCGCACCACCAGAGGGATGAGCTCCGCGCGCGATACCAATCCGCCACGGATCCGCTAATAGATAACTCTAATTCGCCACACCCACAGCTTCGCTTCGGCCTTTGGCCTCAGATTGACGTGGTCTTTTACTGCAAATTCTAACAACGCATCTCAAATGTTGTTAAATTCGGACTACTCATTCTTCATGACTCCATTTTTACGTAACGGATTTTCATAATTTCCTCCGGAGTAACGCACGTACTGACGGGTACTGATACTCTTCACAGCTGTTAGATCGATGTGGTAGATTAGCTGACGAGTGACGAGTGTAGGTAGGATCAGCTGTAATAGCTGTCAGCCAGGTGGTTATCAGCTGATAGCTACTAGTCTCTGATCAGCTGTAGTAGATAGATAGGCTGGTTGAAAGCCGTCACAAGCGTCCAATCAACGGATTGATGTATCCACCCTTTAGTTCTATCTTGTAACGTATATTCGTTTGGACATTTTAAAAGGTAAATGTAAAGTTTGTCTTGTTTAACGAGGCGAAGTTAGGACTACAAACTTCTCTCTACCACTCAACACGACCTTTATCCAGCGTTACCGTATAGTCAAATTATAAATTGTAAGTGGTGACTGCGGGGATCGAACCTGTAACGTACCTGTATTTGAGCGTATATAAAAATAGACAAAAGTACATCAAACCCTTCAATAAGCATCAATCGATACTAATTTCAACGTTTCACAAAATACAACTAACCTGCTAAAATATCATCAGTAATCATTCTAAGTGATTTTGGCGAAAGCGACACTTTTTCGTTAACGACGTTCGGATAATTGTTCTCAATTATTTGAAGTGCTCGTCGTTGTCAAATATTGTTTTCTTTTTCGAAAGCTTTCTCTCTTTGGTTCGATTTCACGAAAGGATATTCGACATTTTCGTACTCGGCATTTACTTCTTAAAATTTAGTGCAAATGTCGACTGAATATAACTTATGGTTTTAAGCCAAATATTAGCTTTTACCTTTGTGTGTATGAGACAATTATGAAGAAATAAACAAACCCTTACGACTTAAACCAGAGTGGTGGCTTTTAAAGTGTTAAAAATGTCAATAGTTTAACAGAATTGCGTAAAGAATGGTTTTCTACACATTTTTAACACGCACACTTTGATACCACGTTTATTAAAATCCGTAAGAAAAACAACGAATTTATGATGGTAACAATATATGACACCCCGTTAACGTGTCTTTTCAAGACCCCATTTACATTAGAAGTCCGTCAAAATTGACTCTCATTTCCCTTAAACAAACCTTTAGGGGTGATACACGTTCTTCGCATAAATTTACAATGCACTCTTAAAATCGATAAAGGTGGTATTGCCTAAGATATTTCCTTCCTGCCCCCACCCCCACCCGCATATGTTTTGTGATAGGACTGTCAGATTGATGGCAAATTTTTATAAGAAATAGAGCTATTCATTTTGCTCACCAAAGAGAACGAAACGTCGTAACGTTTTGAAGTTTTGAGCTTCCAAACTTCCCTAAATCAAATGACAAAACTTTAATCATCCGTTCTGTCAAACTAAGATGGCGGCGGAAAATCGCCAAAATCTTTTTACCGCCATCTTGGTCTGGCTCATTTGGTTTTGTCGGTTGTTTTAGACATCTTTGGGATTCTAACATAAGTATTTATACTCAATTTTAATCAAAATCGAATCATAAAACCCATAAAACCCCATTTTCTTGGTAACTCCCTCCTCCCCACCCCTAAAGGGCACTTCCGATATGTAAGCTATTCCCCCGTTACAGGAAATTCGCTAGGAATCACGGTAGCGCGTCAGCTATGTTTCAACGTTGGATATTGTTTGCACATAAAAATCCTTCAATCACTAGCTATGCTGATTGGTAGATCAGATCGGTATTGGGTGGGGTGGAGGTAGCAGCTGGGACTGATAACTAAGATAGATGAGGTTCTTATCAGTGGTTTCTTGTTCTAGAAGCAACTCTGGTAACGACCAGCCAGTTTGTCAGTTTCAAGTTTTATATTATATTTCGTGTAGGGTGTATTAATGCCAAGCCAATTTTGTAACGAAACGAAGAGAAGGTTCTCAGTGTTTCACGTGTTTACTCCATTTTGTGAAAAGTTTGTCTTGTTTAAAAGGGGAAGTTAGAACTACGAAGTTCTCTCTAGCATTCAACCTTTACCTAGTGTTACCACAAAGTCACTTCAAAAGTTTGAAGGGCGGGGATATAACCCACGCCACCGGAGTGATGAGCTCCGGAGTCGCGCGCGATACCAATCCCCCACTGGTCCGCTAAATGTTATTATTTAATGGTTGTTTCAACAATAAATTTTGAAGAGCAAGTTTAGCTAAATACACCTTCGAATCCGTGCGCTGCTTACACTTTAGGTCCTTGTCTTAGAGACCCAGTTTACAGAATATTATAAACAACAGGCAATATAGAACCGCGTTTAAACACTAAATTTATTAAAATTTCAAAGCTACTTTTTTTAACTATAAACGATTTTTAATTTTAAATAGAAAATTAAAGTCGTTATTATACACTTCCACCTGTTTATTTTAGCTTTTAGGTGCGTTAGAAATTATTATATATATTAAGTTTGCGTTGCTATTGTAAAGTTTGTACCTACTCGATTCTCGCCCACTAAAAATATTATTAAACCTTAATGAATTAATTAAACAACACACAGGAAAAGGCTTCCCATAACAAACTCGAGTTTATTTAACCAACACAACCGGAATTAATTACATTCACCAAAATGCGTTTAATTAAATCTGTGAAACCAATAAATTCTGTATCGAATCGTGTGATAGCTTATTGTATTTAATAGTGAGTTTCTTTTGCCGCATTTTTCAATCGGTTAAAACATTTGTCTAACTTTAAAATTGTGAAAAAAGTAATTTGTTTGACTTTTTGCCACTTTAATTTAAGAAAAGATTGGTTTGAAATCAAATAAAAATTAATCATTGTACATACGTTCTATTATAATCTAGTTCGTACCGTATCAAAACATCATAATAACTAGCTTAAAATATTTCGGTATCGCTGTGGAGTAGCCTACTATCTTCAGTCACTGATTGGCTGAACTACGTGCTGCCTGCTCCTATTGGTGGCAGGGATGCCAACTGTCGATGTTCTCATTGGCTGTGACACTATCCAAAAGACTTCTTCAAGACTGGTTGATGACGTAATTGAATGATGTCTTCTTTTTTGAAGTTATTATTATGTTTAATTATTTGAATGGCAACCAGTCCTGAAGAAGTCATTTTGATAGTGTCACAGCCAATGAGAACATCGATAGCTGGCATCCCTGCTCCAGAGGACGGTTGGCAGTCCTGCCACCAATTGGATAGCATACATTATTCCACAGCGAGAACGAAATATTTCGTGATAATTTTAATGATGTTTTGACGCAGTATGAACCGTAAGAACTTATAGATTATAGTTGTGGCACCGGCCGCAAAAGCCTGAAAGTCAAGCGTACTTTTTAGTACGTTTTATTGTTGTCTTATAACTCCAATGGCTTCCATTCGCTAAACGTCACAAGGAAATATCACTAAAAGTTGCAATTCTACAAGGCTTTAAGGATAAACCCTTTTGTCCTGATGGAACTAAAGTACTCGGACTGTTTTATGATTGTTGGATCAAAGTTGAATCAAGCTTGTTTCAAGAGACAAGCCTCGGAATCCAATTAACCTTGGTCCTGGTTTCTGCAACAAGGGTATTATTGTCTTCTGCCTAGTATAACGTACTAGCTGATTATTAAAAAAAATAATGCGTATGTTGCAGAGACATTTAATATTAAATAAAGATTGTTATTGTTATTGCAATCATAAATTTAAATATACCTAAAATCTTACACACATTCAAGATCTCCTTCAGACATTAAAATCTTTACATTCGCTTTACCGGTTGGCTCGTAGGACTCCTGCCTGTGAGGGCAAACGTTCATGAACTACCTTTCGGTGACTCACAGCTTAGTAGCTCTGCCTGCCTCTAGTTTCTTAAGCATCTATGTTGTGGTTTCGAAATAAGATTTGAAAAAGAGACATTTTTCCAAAATATAGAAGCAGCTAGGGAGACTCTTGACTCGTCCTTACGGCTATTCGAACAGCTAGCTCTTTTTTGTTAAATGATAGTTATGGTAATGTTTGCATTTGAACTTATCCCATAATGGGAAACTTGAACTTCCCATTATGGGAAGTTTGCATTATCCCATAGGGATAATTTGTTAGAACGGTGAGGAAAGGTTTGTCCGTAACCACCAGTAGGTAGACTTCTTGGATCTCAGTGTCATCCAACATGGTTGTCGGGTTGGTTCTTAATTCTCCTCGCTGTCATCGAGGTGAAATATGTAGATGAAGTTTTCATCCCAATTCGTAAGTGTTCGCAGCCGGTGTCTACAGTAAACACGTTCAAATCCTTGTCAAATTCTTATTTGTTTCCTATCACTACAAAGTTTTCGGCGCCCAATTCCTTTTTCTTTGAAAGTTCTAAATCTGACTTCAAAGCAAAGTCACGAAATTCCCCTCCACACTTAAAATTCCCCCTCCGCACGGGAATTTTCCCCGCGCGTACTACGAGCGGCCGGTGTGAATGTATGGATGTACTCGGGATGCGCAGTGGGTCTGCGCACCTCCCGCTCACCCCTCCCGCCCAAGTTTCCCGCCCAAATCCCGCGACACCTCAGTCAGTCGGTGTCGGTCCCGGAGTGCGAACCGTAGTCAGATTCACATGTAATGTGGTGTGTGATTGTAGATAGTGAGCTTTTATAAGAGAGTGTTAAGGTTATTTGGGTGTTTTTTGTTGCATTTTAAAAGTCGTCTGGAAGATAAATTTTATTTAATAAATTGTATGATTATTGTCACGGTGTGAAATTTTTAGTTGGAAGTTTTTAAAGCAATTGTTTAGTATTGTCCGAAATAACTCGTGTAATATTTTCTAAAAATAAAATTAAATGCAAAATTAATATGATTTTAAACCGATACTGAAAGAGGACTACGTTATGAATATTTCACTATTTAAAATCAAATTCTTTAGTTAAAAGACTTGTTTTGTTTTGAGGATTTTTCAGTCTTTTCGTAAAGCCTTTTAGGTTGTGAAATTGAGTTAACAATCATATTATAAGACAATGTATGAGAAATTAAATTAATTATTTTTCACTTCAGTGCTATACAAAAAGTCCAAAGTGAAATTTTCTCTTAAGATTAACCCATTTCAGGAAAATGTTTAGCCACTTTTGACCTAACGTGAAAACCTATTTCCTAATTTAATCCAAATAAATTGTGTAAAATTAAATTTTAATAAGTTTTTATTGAATTTTAGATACATTTAGACATTAGAAATTAATACCAACTAACATTACTTGAGTTAAAGTTTTCCGTTTTTAATATGTATTTACCAGTGATTTTTCACGCCTTAAAACTAGGGTAACGGAAAATCTTACCAAATTACGCCTATTATTAAACATTGCAGAAAATATTCACGGTTAAGTCGTTTAAAGCGAAAGCCCCGTTTGAAAAATAGCCCGATCGTATTTCCCTTGTCTTTGTACACCCATGAAGGGACTAGCCGCGAGCATGTTAAAAACATGACGCAACAAATGATGACATGACGGCCTGAACAAACATGAGAGATAGGCCGATAGATTAGACTGTTGGAGTTAGGTTCCATTTATATTCAGAGTTTACCCAGAGAGTATCAAAGTTTAGAGCCGCAACTCAACGTAACGTGTTTGTGATCAGACGTCAACTTTCTTGTCCCTCAAGGTTCCAACTTGACCTTAGGCTACTGATGAGAAATGTTTAGTGTTTGTGTACTTAGAAGAAAGGTTATAACCTGTGGTTTTCTGTGTGTGTAACTCAGAACGTTGTTATATTCGCGTTGGTATTTAGTAGTGTATTTCATCACTAGGTCCCAAAGTGAAGATTTTTTATAGAGATAAAGTTTAATGACCGAATCGCAGCTGAGGATGTTGAATGAGTGAGGACCATAAGGACACCTTTGGGGCTTGTGGTGAAAAATAATTTTAGTCTTGATGGAATAATTTTTATAAATATATTAAAATTAATTTTTCAATACTTTAAAAATGCACAAAGTAAACAATAACAGAAATATTGGCAATGCCACTAACTTTATTGTAGCCAATCAAACTAATTTGGAGTTCGAGTATGCAAAAAAAGGAAAATTTGTCACATAACAAGTAACGTACGCCCAAAAACCTATAAAAAAATGTCCGAGCGCCCCAAAAGTCGGGAGTGGCCTAAGGGTTTTCAGCATATATAAGCAACTTTTCAACCCTTTTTCACGTTATTTAGACTGCAAAGTAACTTTTGTAAATCTAAAACACATTTCTTCGCAAATCGACCATTTGTTTCAATTTCAATAACAACCGTTTTAAAAGGCTGCCGTTTGAAAATGGACGTTAAAAATTTAATAATATTATTCACAATTGTAAATTTAAATTCTATAGACCAAATTTTAATTTAATCAAACATGTTCGGGATGCCCACTATTTAGTAAAGCCCCTCAAAGTCAGCCAGCAAATAGAACATTAAGTACCCATAATTGTTCCCGCAGTTCGTCAGTCACGTTAAACCGTTGGTCGATTACATTGGTCTTTGGGCTATCAATTAATGACCCAATCTGAGGAACAGTCAGCCCTACTTTGTATCAAGACTAAACCTCACCGTTCATCCAATATTCACATAAAGAAGCCTCTATAAGTAAGTGGTCGGTGTCTCAAATCAAAGTATCAAAATACGATCTTTAACACCTCTTATGGGCCGTGAAACGTATGTTTGTCGCTGTTTAAAAGTTCACAAACAGCTGCTGTTGACTGTTGAACGCTGTTAGTTAGTAAACAGCTGACTGTTGGCTGACGGCGTGGTTAGAGCAGTTCCGGTTCGTTTCCCCAATCAACAGCTGTTTCCCCTCGTTAACAACCATGTCCGACATATTTTTCAGCTGTAAACACATCATTTAGTGTTGTAGTAATGTATTGTTTTGCATTTACATGGGTTGTAAAAATTAGCCATTTAGTACATTTCTTTGCTAGGTCCTTAAAGGAAGCTGTTCGGTACAGGCTAAAGTCTTAGTCGAAGTCGAGTAGGGCTAAATCCTAAATCACTATTTGAGATGCCGACCACTCTCATGAGGGTATTCTAAGGCAAATATGTGGTGAAGGATGAGTGGTAGTAATGAGTTATGAGGTCTAGTCTTGTTACAAACTAAGGGCGACTCTTCCTTAGAATGGGTCATTAATTAATAGCCCAATGACCAATGGAAATACAAGGACCAAAGGCTTAACGTGACTTCCGAACCACGCAGGTGATGGTCTGATATGTCTAAACGATGGTGGGAGTTGATGCGGGTATCGTCAGATGATCACTGAGACTATCTGAGCCGCTTTAGACCTATATCATCCTCAAAACCTGACCTCCATGAAGCTGGATTACACGACCACGCCACGAGTCTCAGTCCTAGTAATTTTGTTGTAAATATTTCATTCAGTGTTGGTTTTATGGAACTTTGATACGAGTATATATGAGTTGTTTAGGTAAATATTTTGTCAAATGCCAAGAAATTGTACGTATTCTACTTTTTGTAAATATGTTTTTTCCATATTGTTAACTTAGCTGGTTTATTATTTTTTTTTTGAGTAAAAATTTTGATTTTCAAGTGAAGTTACTTTGACGTCACAGAATGAATGTTCTTTTTATCGAAATTTCGGTTCAAGATAAAGGTTTTTAGAACAACTAAAAGATAAGAATGACGACCACCCGTCCGTTAGACTAAACATGAGATCACAACCTGCCTTATCAAACAAGAGTAGATGGTAGTCCGAGTCAAGGCTTGTTATTATTTTTTTATTTACTCTCTTGGTAATGGCGCCGAATGGTGAACGATGAGATAGGTTGAAGTAAAAATATTGTACACAAATATAGAAGATAGAACAGGAGAAAAACAATAGTATCAGCATTTTGTACAATGAAATACGTTTAGAAGTAATTTAAAAGAGGAGGAACAAAGGTATAAATTAGAATGAAAATTAAAATAATTACAAAACTAAAATAATAAATTTAACAGGCCTATAATTACTTGGTTTTGGTGAGATTAGTATTAAAAAATAAGTATCACGTTCTTTGAATTTTCTTTTTTATGTGTTAAATATTCTATTTTATGTTTTATTTTCTAGCAAAAATCCAATGAGCCCAGTTAAATTCACTGTTACTGTCACGTTTAAACTTATTTCTTCAAACTACACATAATATATGCTGACTAAGTAAACACGTCTGATTTGTCTACAGCTGTACGTTAACATATGTTTACCAGTTCCACACAGATTACTCCTGAACCTCGTAAAGTCAACTGAGACAGAAGATCAGCTGTTTTAAATATAAACGCTGTGCATCTGTGGGATTCCGTAACCTGTTTTCAACCACGTAACGTCGGTTTAAAAATAGCCAACTCAGTCGGTGACAGGTGCCCGCCCATTTCGCTAGTGTTGGTCATAACCAACCTAAATATACACTAGCCCTTTGGTGTTTTACAAAAATGTCTATGGCTTTTCGATATAGAAAACCTTTCAGTTTCAGTATTAATTAATACTCGTTTAATTGATAATTAGGCTACAGCGGTTTTTTATGTACCGAATAAGGTATTGGAACGCTAACGCTAATATTCTTACATTCTTGACTATGTAACTTGACATAAGACAAAGTTTGCTTGGTTTGTTATTAAGAATTCGTCTCTTTCCGTACGATGATCATTCTATGATTTATTTTTTACGTAACCTAATTTAAAACTTACTCAACTAGTAGCAAAGAAGAAACTTCTCTACACCGGTTGGGTTAGATTAAGAGTGTTTAGGTCAGACTGGATTAGGGTTGGTTAAGTTCGGTTAGGGTTGGTTAGGCTATGATAGGGTTAGTAAGGACAGGTTTGATTAGGCTAAGTTAGGGTTGGTTAGGTTCGGTTAGGGTTGGTTAGGCTAGGTTAAGGTTGGTTAGGGTTGGATTGGGCTAGGTGGTTAGGGTTGAGTTGGAGGTCAGGTTTGATTAAAAGGCTATGTTAGGTTGAGGTTGAGGCTATGTTAGGGTTAGTTAGGTCAGGTTTGATTAGGCTATGTTAGGGTTAGTTAGGTCGGTTTGATTAGGCTATTAGTATGGTTAAGTCAGGTTTGATTAGGCTATGTTAGGGTTAGTTAGGTCAGGTTTGATTAGGCTATGTTAGGGTTAGTTAGGTCAGGTTTGATTAGGCTATGTTAAAGTTAGTTAGGTCAGGTTTGATTAGGCTATGTTAGGGTTAGTTAGGTCAGGTTTGATTAGGCTATGTTAAAGTTAGTTAGGTCAGGTTTGATTATGCTATGTTAGGGTTAGTTAGGTCAGGTTTGATTAGGGTTGGCTGGATTCGGTTAGCGTTGGTTACGTCCGGTTAATACTCCAAATATAATTTCAAACCATACTAATTTCACGCTCCGCCCAAAATTAACATGGAAATTCGTTAGGGTTTACGGTAGTGCTTGATGATGAAATATTCCCTTGACATGAAAGCTATAGCTGCCGGTTCTCTAGGGACGCAACTAATAGATGTTTGTAGATCCTAGCAAAGTCAACACACATCGATAATCTAGCTGCTCTAAAGCCACTTTGTCAAGCTCTCCCCCTCCCATCCCCTTCCCATACACGTAGTCTGATGCGGTTATGTGAATTTAGTTCATGAGAACTTTATAGGAACTTACTTTTAAGTTGTTCGCCTTTTATCTTTACACCGTTTGAAATCATCTTGCGCTGATTGAAAAAATGTATCATTTCTAAATTTGTCCTTTAGAACTTCAGAAATCTATTGGAAAAAATACGAGTTCTTTTGTCGCAATATTTTACCTCAAATCCTCTAAAAGGAACTTACAAGTAGAGAGCAAAAGAATGATGAGAAATCGTATTAATAATGTGTTGAATTCAGATCATATTTTGTTCATGGTTAGGCAAACTCATAAGTGAATCTCATAGTTCTCTTCATAGTAGCAATTATTGTGTAGTATACAACCTGTTGAAATAAAACTAAAAATATCTTTATTCTGGTGAAAGTTAGGACTTTGAGAGTTTACCCGTTGCAACAAATTGACAGCTGTAGTCTTTTAAAAAAATAGTGTTTAGTAGCCATTAATAATATTCTAGATTAAGAACATTCGGATAGTAATTCAGAGAAACGTAACTTAGTTCCTTACTACAGTGGTATCTCTCCAAGGGCTAACAAAATCGCCAAACATATGTTTGCCCTTTTATAGGAAAAGCTGATATAAGAGCGGCACTGTTAGTCTACGAGTGAGGAATTTTTAAAGTTAAAATTTCCTTGAAATCTATTCAACGTTCATTTTGACAACACGACTTCAGAAAACACCTAAGCTAGGTAAAAGCTAGGTAAACGTAATTTTTCATGATGGATTATATGAAGAATTGTGAAAGATAAATTATTCTTTTCGTTCTTTTCAGTCATCACTGAAAAGCCTTGATATGCCTCACTAGTTCAAATGCAACCAAAACAAAACACCCAAATCACAGACAGCCGTTCTTTCCTAAAGGTCAAAGCTGTTAGCAGTGATGGCCCAGTGATAGTGATGTGAATTGGTCATCAGTGTGGTGTTATCAGTGAATATAGTGAACGGAATACTGCCCATTTATTGATAACAGAAGGTCAATGGGAAATGAATTGACGTTCAGCAATAAAAATGTGTTTTGTGTGAGTTTGTTCGTGCAATGTTAACTACTGACGAAGAATCTACAGTAAATGTACGTTAAGTTTTCAATGGACAAAGTTTTCAAAATGTTGGTGATAATGTGAATTATTACGCCATACGAGGTGTTCAAAAAATTCCTCCCCCTTAACTTTTGACAGAAGAAAGATTTTAAAATTTCTTTGGGAATGTTTTTGTTCTGAAATGTGTTTGAACAAGTTACCTTTCTTTTAAGATGCCACAAGGAGGGTTGCATTAAAAAATTGAATGCACCGTTTTTTGGTGGGAGGTGTCGCAAAATTCGCAACAAAACTTCAGAACCCTATAAAACATTTTCTCAAAGGGCTTTACAAAACTTTTCCTCAGTCAAAAGAAGGTAGGGGAGGACTTTTTGAACACCTTTTATATTATGTCACTTATTCAGTCAATACCAACGAAGAAGTGTCTAAAGGACTAAAATCCCCACACATGTGATCAGTGAGTGATGAATTGAGCCGACCAAGATGGCGGAGAGTAGTGGCGACGAGGGCGAGGAGGGAGGGAGGTTCCTGAGTCACCCCTACGGCATGCTGAGTATCTCCAGCTCGGCCAGTGTGTCCGGCATGTCGGAGGGGGCTCAGGGGAACACTTCCCCCACCACCGCCTCGGGCAAGCTACCGCGCACCCTCAGTACCAGCGTACTGCGCATCAAGCATCGCACCTCCTTCTGGGACAAGTTCTGGCAGGACCGCTCGCGCAGGGACTTGTAAGTTGCAATCAATTTGTGTGTTTTGTTAGTTCTTTATTGGTTTATCGTCTGGTCACGTTAAAACAATGCATGCCAGCGAATTGGGTTTGTACCGCTTTTAGTACGAAAGTCCAGGTTCAAAGTGTTTGGCTGCTAGTACTCGACGAACTCGATCTGTACAGAATCTGCAGTAGACAAGTGCAAAGACAATATTATAGTAGGAAAGTCCCCCCTCATCGGGGAACCTCCGGCTTTTGGAGATTAACTGGTTTTGCTAGTTAATGAACTATCTAGGCTTAGTTAATTAACCAGCCAAATCAGTAATCACCAAAAATGACAGTTTTCTTTAAAATATCCTAAAATGGCATTTAAAATAATGAAAATTACATAGCAAGTTAAAAGAAATTGTGTCATAAAATGTTGTTTTATGTCATGAACAAGATCAAAAACTGAACTTTCCATATTCAAGAAATCAAAAAAATAATTTTAACGTTTCAGATGAATATGGACAATTTTTATTATGATCTAAGAGTCAAACTGTGATTAAAAAGACCACCTGACTTTGTTTAGAATCAATGTTTCTAAAATGACAATTATCTGTAGGAGACACTCAGTGCATGAATTCACGAGGGTCACTTTAGAACGGAGTATCACACAGTAGAGGCTGTCAGGCTAATGGGTAATATCCGGCTCAAGATGACGTCTGTAGACACTAGCTTCTGTGCTGCGTGAGGCCTGCCAAGTCACAACGGACCGACTGTACGATACATATTAACAACGTATTTCGATAAGAGTCAATTGAATCCATGACAAATGGATCTGGAGTGTAAGCACGTGTAATGGAATAATGTAAGGTTTGTCTAGTTTAACGAGGCGAAGTTAAACATAAGTCCTATATAAAGTCCTCTCTACCACCCGACCTCGACCTTTACCTAGCGTCACCGTACAGTTACTTTACAAATTGTGAGTAGTGACTGCGGGATCGAACCCGCGCCACCGAAGTGAAGCTCCGGAGACGCGATACCAATCCGCCACGGATCCGCTCATTTAGTAGCCTCGTTTAGTATAAAGAAAATAAAACTAAATACGCTTTTACCATTTTGGTTTTTTCCAGCTACTGGTTTTGGACATTACTCCAAGACCACAGTGGGACAAAATCTCAATCAAAATATAAATATTTACAAAACAAAACACATGCAGGGATGGATTATAAATTACAAGAGACATTAGCTAGATTTAAAGAAGAGAAACATTTTAATTTTAAGTTGCCTTATTTTACGATCCCCAGAATTCCCGTGATATAACCAACAACGATAGTGATCAAAAATCAAGTTTAAAATGTTAAAGTACTTAAGGAAAGTACCCTGGAAAACTAACCCTCAAAATTTTCTTCAAAAACCCCCATTAATCTTCTTTAGTTATCCAATAAAACTACCGATCTCAATTCTCAAAGATATTTATTCTCTAGAATAAACGCTATCCCCCGGAGTATATCGAGTGAAAGGGAAAAGACATTACGAAGTCGTTAAAGGATCGAGAGTGAGATATTCAGCAGTCGGTTGCTTGTTTCTAGTTTGCCAGGAATAACATTAGATGCTCATTATGTTGACAAAGCTACTTTGAGCGTACTGCACAGTCGGTTAGCGCTCAGGGCTGTATATAGTTGAGGAGGCGGTGCGAGTTGGCTTTGTGAACTGACAAGATTAGGGGTTAATATGTGCCTTTAGTGCTAATTTGGTAGTGTAAGTAGTTGTGCTGGGGCTTAATTTACTACGGTTATTAGTTAATTAAGCATGTTATACCGTATATAGCAAAGTCTTAAGGATCCGTCTCAGTTGGGCGGCGACGCTTTAATGCAAGGGTTTACGGCGGCCCGTTTTTCAAGAATTTTCATTCAAAAACAAACAAATCGCAAAGTTGCGCTGGAGAGAGTCGATCAGCAAGCTTCAAAGACAGCTGTTGACACTCCTTCCCTCTACATTCTAGAGACATGTCTCTCTTTCAAAACAAAATGTAATACCAAAGAGGTTGCGACACTGAAACCAGAGGCAGGGACAACTACTGAACTGGGAGACACAGGACGGTAGTTCATGAGCGCTACCTTCTCAGGCAGGTGTTCATCTCATCAACAGATTACCAAATTCGTTTAAAAACGCACAAGTGCCCAAGGCATTCAAAGCTCGTCTAAAATGTATTGTTGTCCTCAAGCTTTTTAACATAGACGAGTTTATGGCGTTTAACTGAGAACCTGGTAATTGGCTGACCGACTAGGGACTAGAGTGGGATAATTCGAATGAATGAGAGAGGGATTGGAAAATTTGTATGTATAAAAGGACTTAGATGTGAAGTGAATGGAATATTTAGTTCAATCAACTTTTCTGACGATGCCATACATTGTGAGAATGTTTTGCAATGAAAAATGTATTTATTTATTTTATTTCATTTATTCACCTTTTGTAATCAATTTTACGTTAATAAAAACTATATAATTGGAAGCTAGAAGTTTTTTGACACGCGTACAGAACTTTATTTTTCGAAGTTGTGCGTTTTATGTGTACAATATGTAGCTGAAAAGCACTAAAATTTGGACAATATCAAAGTTTTGTTGTGAAACTATTGATCAACTTAATGAGATATCGGGCTTTATACACTTGTCTTCTAGTTTCCAAATATAATGTAAAAATTATTTTGAACGGTGACAAAACGAGGTGGCTTAAACCTTTGCGAGCGGTTGGTTTGACAGTTAGGTCGCATCAGTTGAAAGAAGGCCCGTTGTTTAGCCAGCTGTAACGTGCGCGCTGTCGTGTGTTCCTTTGGCGAACGAATTCAGAATTTCTCTGAAGTAAACCCTTAACTGTCTTATGCGTGGATCATTGTAAAACCATGGTGTTGTGTGTAACCACTCTATAAGTAGCATTTGGTTAGATTTTAAGAAATTTGTCAAACGGAAATCAGTCAACCGGACTCAAGTTATACGCTAAAAATGTTAAGCCATAATGCGTAAAAAATTTTTTTAACGCAGTGTGGGGAGCGTTCCCCCAAAAAATGGGCTTTACACCAAAACAACTGCATTTATATTTTATGATCTAATTTCGATAAAATTTGCTATGAACATTTTTGTTACTGTACTTTTAACATGTTTACCAACAAAATCCGTTCTGCTAGACTAAGATATCAGCGGAAAATAGTTTTTTCGCCGCTACCTAGGTTTGGTTTATTGGATTATGTTGGTTTAGTGCACATGTTGAGTACAGTGACAAAAATGTTTATATCAAGTTTAATAAACATCGACTGGGACTCGTGGCGTGGTCGTGTAATTCAGCTTCATGGAGGTCAGGTTTTGAGGATGATATAGGTCTAAAGCGGCTCAGATAGTCTCAGTGATCATCTGATGAGACCCGCATCAACTCCCACCATCGTTTGGGCATATCAGACCATCACCTGTGTGGTTCAGAGGTCACGTTAAGCCGTTGGTCCTTGTATTTCCATTGGTCATTGGGCTATTAATTAATGACCCATTCTAAGGAAGAGTCGGCCTTAGTTTGTAACAAGACTACACCTCATAACTTATTACTACCACTCATCACACTCATCCTTCACCACATATTTGCCTTAAAATACCCTCATGAGAGTGGTCGGCATCTCAAATAGTGATTAATGATTTAATCGAAATCGTATCATAGAGGAAGTTGTTATGGAGTAAACCCCATTACAAGGGTAATCTCCCTAACGAAAGGGCATTTCCGGTATACATTATTCCCCACTACAGGAAATTCGCCAAGATTCACGGTAGCGTTTGGGGCTTTGTTTTCAACCGGTTTTGGTCTTGAGACAGTTTAGTCAACGGTTAGAAAGGAATGTCCTATTAGCTACTCGTATAATCAGAAGATTGGACCTCTATCTGCTAATAGAAGACCGGCCAGAACTAGTTCTACTATAAACCTACAGTAGAAATGCGGTCTAATAAACACTCTGCATTTCTCCGACCTTAGGAATTGAACCCTTTGGGTGATTTTTTTTTAATGCTTCAAAACAGTTAAACAACCAGTTACACTGAAGCAGTTAAAACTATGTTCAAAGTCCAATGTGGGGTTTCTTCTTCAGGCACTTCAACCAAATATATAAATAAATATGTATAATCTATTGAATTTTAACATTTTTTACTAAATTGTATGAAATAAATTTTAACATAACACAGATGTATCAGTTCTGAAGTTATGGTAGTTACTTCGTACAGCTAAACAAAATTCTAAACCATCGTGAAAGTAGTTGTTATTAAAAAATGATTCATTTTGGGTAATAAGTGTTATTAGGTATTATTATTTACGTTTAGCGATTCCGGCCCCAAGGTACGTTAACGCTATCTTGAAATGTTGGCTTTTCTTTGTGTCCAGACTTGATTCATCCTTTCGGAATGAGATCTATTTCTTTCATCAGGCCTCGTCGCAGTGTCTGAGTTTGACGTACTTAGAGGTCAATTTCTCATTATAAACGTTTCGTCTTAATCTAAAGTCAGTTGACATATATGACCATCATTTGTTTGCAAAATATTTTTCATCATTTTTAGTTAACTTCTCTACTACTTAAATCGATGAACTCATTTAATTTCATCCCATGTACTGTTCATACTTTTAGTAGCTTATTTGAGATTGATCATGAATTTTGTTTTCTCGAACGAAATCTGTGTTTGGTTTTATTTCCTATTGAATATCATTTAATACTTTTTTGCTTTGAGACACCGACCATTCCTAGAGGGTATTTTAAGGTGGTGAGTGTGTTGAGTGTTACAAACTAGGGCCGGCTGTTCCCCAGAATAAAACTATCTTCACTTCTAGACAACCTTATTTTCTATAACTGCGTCATTTCAAGCACTTATAATTTAAGCTCATTACTTGACTAATTTGCTACCATATTTTTTTTTTTTTTTTCTCTACCAATCAATGATGGAGCTTTACGTAGCTTGTGCAACAACGCGTTTATGACCCCTGCACAACGGGCTCCTCTCAGTTCTCTCTCTGTATGCTAATTACAAGGTCAGCACTGGATTGTTATACTGACGATAATGTATTCAATGTAAACTCACTTAGCTATGCGTCGACCAAGAGATACGCTGATGATATTGACGTGATCTTGACAGCAAATTGATTTGTAACTGGTCCATCTTCGCCGAATTCCTAGAAATAAATGTATAATATATTCAATGTAAACTCACTTAGCTATGCGTCGACCAAGTGATACGCTGATGATATTGACGTGATCTTGACAGCAAATTGATTTGTAACTGGTCCATCTTCGCCGAATTCCTAGAAATAAATGTATAATATATTCAATGTAAACTCACTTAGCTATGCGTCGACCAAGAGATACGCTGATGATATTGACGTGATCTTGACAGCAAATTGATTTGTAACTGGTCCATCTTCGCCGAATTCCTAGAAATAAATTTATGACTCATGACTGTAATATACTTATGACTAATTTCCTACTAAACGCTAATTTGGTTCTTGCATTTATTTTTGAGTTGGTCAGCGAACCTGTTTCACTTTTCACTCGTCTTATGTACCTTACAAAGTTTAGAACAATATTTATCTAGTTTCTAAATGCGCCCCGATCAACCCTAAAAATAAAACTACGTAATAAACTTCTACAGTAAAAAGTCTAAAACTAGTTCACGAACGTCCTTAACGATTTTACTATGACTATAAGCCAGACTATTCGGAAGTCACGTTAAGCCGTTGGTCCATTCCATTGGTCTTTGGGTTATTATTAATGATGACCCAATTTAAGGAACAGTTGGCCCTAGTTTGTAACAAGACTACAACGCATTATTTATGAAAACACTCATCATACTCACCATATATCAAATTTTCACCTAAAAATGCCTTCTAAAGCGTCAGTGTTTTAAATAAAAGTATTAACAATTCCTAATTTTGTAACTCCCATCAAGATAAAAGCTTTCTCCGCAACAAAACAAGGGAATAAAACTGTGGTGGAAAAGAAACTGTTTCTTATCGTGGCAATCTCAATAGTAAACACTTAGCCGAATTCATTATGCATTCAGTTGAAGTAGAAGCCACTGTGTTTAGTTTATCATTTGCTTGGTCAACTTTCGTCGAGGCTACTTTAGACAGAATATCTCTATTATAACAGCTGTGATTGTGATTTTAAACATATACAGTGTATAAATCACTAAATCACTGTTTAAGATGCCGACCACTCTCATGAGGGTATTTTAAGGCAAATATGTGGTGAGGGATGAGTGTGATGAGTGGTAGTAATGAGCTATGAGGTGTAGTCTTGTTACAAACTAAGGCCGACTCTTCCTTAGAATGGGTCATTAATTAATAGCCCAATGACCAATGGAAATACAAGGACCAACGGCTTAACGTGACGACCGAACCACGCAGGTAATGGTCTGATAGTCGTTTTGTTGTGATGCATCGTTTCTTCTTTGATTGATGATTTCGATTGTTTCCTATTTCGAATAAACTAACGTCATAATTTTCGTGTTAGTGTTGCAGAATTATCTCATGATTGTAGACTTTCATATCTAACGATTTGTTGAAAGAAACTTATGCTAATATGTTAAAGTTTTAAGTATCATGCAATAGGTGTGAATTCGTCAAATATACAGGGCGTTTCGAAATTTCCATAGATTATTTTAAGGGTTCTGTTCAGCTCTGTTCCTGGATCTAATTAAAGCCACAAAATCACAAAGTGTTTTGGAAAATTTTACAGTGTGGTTATTAATTGTTGGACACATTTTGGGATTGTGTGAGTGAATGGCCAATCGTCTCAAAAACGTGGGAGTTCTTTTATTAAATAGCAAATTAAAATAGTTTTGTTGCTAACAAATGAAAAGAAATATAGGTACTCATTCTTTTACAAGTAATGTTACAAGAAAACTAAACCATTTTCCGTGGTTTGCCCGCAAAGTTTGTAGTCTAAATTCAACCTCACGTCAGGTTTTTCTGAACATTACTGGAGTTATGCTTGCAATAACCTCTCGAATTCATCCCTTAAAATCCTCAATGTCTTGCACTTTCTTTGAAACACATTCTGTCCTTAAGAAAACTCCCAAAAAAGTCTAAAGACGTAATGTCTGAAGAACGTGGAGGTGAAGAAATTAGGAATCTTTTGGGTTATGTCAAGTACAGGGTTATTTAAGGACACTGTCAGTTGAAATACAAATACTGTACTGTTAAACGTTTCGACCTCGCTGTGGAGAGTCATCCTCATTAGCTGGTAGACTGGCTGAGACTGGATTGGCAGGCCGTGTCGTCTTCTTATATACCCAAGCGGTGGTGGGTGGGGGCTGTCACCTGATTGGCCAATCCAATCTCAGCAATTTGGCAATCCAGTCTCAGCCAGTCTACCAGCTACTGAGGATGACTCTCCACAGCGAGGTCGAAACGTTTAGCAGTATATTTGTATTTCAACTGTGACGCGGTGTAAACCGGAATCTTTAGATATTAATGATGGCACCGGCCGCGAAAGCTTAAGAATTAAGTACAGGGTGTTCACAAAGAAAGTTCAAGGCACTGTTGAACTTAAAAAAGAGGTTGTTGGAAATATTACTCCAGCAAAGCTCAGAAAACATGGGGTGAGGTTACATTTAGACTACAAATTTTGCGTGCAGACCACGGAGAGAAAGTGGAAATGGTTTAGTGTCCCTGTAACATTTCTTGCAAAATAATGAGTAACAGTAATGTTTTGTCCTTTGTTAGTAATAAAACTGTTTTAAATTTGCTACCTATTAAAACAACTTCCATGTGTTTAAGTCAAATTGTCATTCATTCATTCAATCCGAAAATGGACTCAACAATTTATAACCACCCTGTAAACTAAAACATTGACACCAAGTTTGTTAGAAAGGAATGAGGAAAATCCTTTGTTCGCTTTGGGTTCTGAAAATATCATTTGCGCTTACTTTCTACAGGGAAGTAATGCAGTTAAGTTTCCTTCTAAGTTTTCCTCATCTTGAAATGAATTGAAATTTGTTTTGGCAACGCTATCTGTGCTCGGGCTGCCGCAACTGTGTTGGTTTTTCCTGACTCAGCCATTCGACATCTACCTATTATAACATAATCTTTGATACCACACATAACACCTCAGAACTAAAAAACAACACTGGAAAACTAATACTTATAACACCGCTAAAACTACTACAGTTTAACACAGACAATCCTGAGATAAAACCAAATTCTTGACCTGCGAACGTAAACTTGACTTGGACTGATATCGTAAATGTTTAGTGAACTCTTTTACGGCTCTCAATAAATTCGAATTTTATGTCCAATTTACATGACCGTTTTACGATCATTGGAAAGAGGGCGAACTTGGAACAACAGAGCGTTTTACTGTAAATGATCTAAATACTACGAATACTTAATTCGGAACTCAAAGTTCAATTGGTTTTACTTACTTTGGAATTGGTTATCAATCATATACAATAACAAATCAATACAATCCGACGAGGTGAAACAAAACGAGTTTATACACTGCCATTAGGGGACGTTTATGGTAAGAGATCGATCTCAATACAAAAAAATTAGGCACGACTTAGTAATCAATGAAGGAGTTCTCAATAAAAATTTAGATAAAATCCAAAAAAGGGAAAAGAAAATTGTTGGAAAAACATTAGCCCCAATCAACGTTGAACCACAAAAATAAATATACTTCGTAGTAGAGTCCGTGCGTTTCTTCGTGGCGCTTGGTGAGTGGACAGAGTGGGGGAACAAATCGATGTTTTCAAAAAGTACAGTAATAACCTTTCCTCACAGTACGAGTGCCATGGAAAGACTGAACCGTTGGTTTCCCCAATCCTCTAAAACCCAGTTATAACTGGTTTTAGTCGTCAAGGTCAAGCGCCACGAAGAAACGCACGGACTCTAGTAAGAAAATAAAGAAATGCAATGTTACATGTTCTACGAAGAGTGAAATTAATCGGTCTTATGAAACTAATGCAAACATTTAGACTAACAAAGCAAATTTTGCAATTTTAGACAACTCGAAGAAATGCAAAAATTAAATTAAATGGATCGCTGCAGTTAAAGAAGATTTAAATTGACAGGTTTCACACATACTGACATTTTATGATTGACACACATTTAACCAAAGCTTTTTGATTGTACAGTTGGTCATAGAAAAGTTACTTAAAGGAGGGAACAAGCATGAACTGACTAAAGAAAAAGAGCTTATTCCGAAAGGATGAAGTTAGGGCTCAAAGAAGAGCCAAGACTTTTCAAGACGGCGATGAGGTACTTAAAACAATAATAATGTAGTCTACTGATATCGTTTTGGCGAATTTGGCAAAAGAACCAAAAAGAAAGTGACAAATCGTTCCGAAGCGAAAGTTGGGTTAACAAGTTTTGTGTGACATTTGTTGTGGAACTTCTGACATCTTCCAGTTATCTGAGTTAACCTGAACTTTCCAAGCTCTGGTTTGGAAATGTGTCTAAAGTTAGGTACTGAATTGAACCGCGTTTTCTTGATGCCTTACAACCAATCATACTGAGTGGCATATCTTGAAAAGGCTGCTCAAGTACTCCATTTTTCAAGTTGTTAAGCGTGCGCTTCAGAAAAGGCCTGAATTCACCCACCCAAGGAACCCACGACACCGCGCACGTACAAACAAAACGTTTCAGCACGTGGAGCAGTCTTCATGTTATGTTTGTATAAGACAGTTGGCATGCCTGTTCCATTGGACTGTTGGCAGCTCTGTGACCAATAGGATATCAGACAGCACGTATCCCAGTCTCAGCCAATCACTGACTGAAGATAGTACTACACAACAAGACCGAAATATTTCAAGCAATTTATAACGATGTTTGACGCGGTTTGAACCGGAAGAACTAGATAATAGTTAATTTCTTTCTATACCACGGCAAGTTATTGTTAAAGCGTACGGTTCTTCTAGCAAAGGCTAATAGTGCTTTTCAAAACATCAACACACGTGAGAGATACTGTTTGAACATGAGTTACCACTGTTGTTCGTAATATATGATCTAGGTTACGATTAGTATGCCGAATGATGCATTGATGTTAGCCAACTTCCTCTTCTAACATAAACTTCGTTAAAGCTAACTTTGCCTAACGTTGCTTCCAATTTCTTCCTTAAAATTGAGTTTGAGGATGTTCAGGAAGCTGAAATATGGAATATTGGAAGTTGGAGGATGGAATATGTTGAACACCTTTTACATTTTGTGTTTTATCCTTAGTCTAATGAAAGGCCAACTTAGGAAGAAGATGCTGTATTTAAGCAAGAGCTTAAGTAGATTAGAGTTTATGGAACTTAGTAAACGGATCAAATTCAAAGGAGTTTATTAAGAACCTAATTAGGCCTTTCTTTTCCAGAACCAGCCCAATATTAGATTGAGTCTTTTCCGAAACAAATTCGTACAGACTTCATAGTTAGGAATACACTAACATAAATTCGGATATTAAAAAACGAAATTTGAAGATATTTGGTGGTATAAACAACCCAATTTTCTAGACTTACAAAGCACAGTTTATAATTAACCAGGAAACCCTTATACTGAATAACCCACGAAAGGTTGTCCTCGTGAGAAACTGACTGTATGAAATTAGATCCCTGTGTATAAGTGGTGTAATGGATGGACAAGAGCGATAATGAAGGAGATACAAGCGCTGTTGATAATATATTCTACAAACACTTCCATCCACGTCAGTTCATGTGTGTGTGGAAAAACATTATAATAGTGAACAGGTTTTAGCGAATTTTCTTTGAAAATATAGCTATTCGACTCTCGCCAAATATAGCGAAACGTCGTAGAAAAAAACGGTTTGTAGTTTTGAGCTTCCCAACATCTCCTGGGTCAAATGGCAAGGGATTCATTTTGATGTTTGGTGGGAAGGGGAATGATGGGGAACATTTACTTTTTCCCTAAAAAATGTTTTTAGCCTCGCAGTATATAGAAAGTAGTGTCTTTGTACAACAATGCCAGGCATCCTGTAAATACCCAAAGCTCTCACCGCTATAGCCGTCATTTTGAAAAGGCTCAGTGTTATTGAAATCCGTTTTAAGTACACATCTCAAAATTGAATAAGAAGTCGAGTTTTCAAACTGTTCCTAAATGGACACTTCATTTTATCTTAGGTATCCCCAGGCCACGCCACTCCACTATACGCTGGGGCGGGCTCGATCCCCACTTACATTTGTCGAGTGACTATGTGGAAACGCTAGGTAAAGGTCGAGGTTGAGTGGAAGAGACTTTACCTTGCTTCTCTCTCGCTAAAAAAACAAAACGGTAATTGGAAAAACTCTATGTTAGACATTTACCTGTGATGTCAAGAGCTTAACCAATGGTGTTGGGAAATGTTAAGCTAAGGTGTTGGTTTCCCCGGGTCCGGAGAAGCCCGTGAAAACATAACTCACCGCGGGGCTTCCGCCAACACGGACAACCAAAACACACTCGGGGTATCGATTTTCACGTCGATTATAGTGTATCGATTATAGTCGATTATTCTTGCCTGCTGAGTGGTTCAGCAGGGCGAGTTTAGTTTCTGACTATAAAAGGTTTCCACGCTTGCAAAAGAAATCTGTATTAATAGAGGCTATTCCTCTACTTTTAAGAGTTTCAAATAGTTAAAAATAATTTAAATGGGAGTCCGAATATGTCTATTTTATAAAAATTTATAAAGTCTTGAAATTCTACACTATTATTGGGAGTCCCTGCTGAGTTTCTCAAGTTACTAAATCACTATTTGAGATGCCGACCACTCTCATGAGGGTATTTTAAGGCAAATATGTGGTGAAGGTTGAGTGTGATGAGTGGTAGTAATGAGTTATGTTACAAAGTAAGGCCGACTCTTCCTTAGAATGGGTCATTAATTAATAGCCCAATGACCAATGGAAATACAAGGACCAACGGCTTAACGTGACTTCCGAACCACGTCAAACATGATCGCCTGTGACAGTTTTATAACGACAGTTTTATAGGTATAGATAATGGTTTTATTGCGTAAAATTTGTATCTAAAACCTATGCTATCAGTTGATATAAAATACTCTTAAGAAGGTTCTAATTTCTAACTAACTTTTAAATCGGCTAAAGAAAGGTTAAGGGTTTTCTCCTATTTTGATTCAGAAGTAAACATAGACTCCTCAAACTTTTACTCCTAAACGGGAGTGTTCATGTTTATATGAAACAAAACACAAAGTTGTAGTCTTCAAATATTTTTAAAGGAGCTTTACCTTATCCATTAATAATATATGAAACATAAAAATATATTTGAGGAATATTTCTGAGTAATTTTACATGTTTACACTTCCGGTTAGCAGTTCAGCTACCTTTATGAAACGGGGCCCAGTATCATTTTTCCGGAGGCTAAGCTCACTTTTAAAGAATTTCCAAATAAAATAAACACGTATTCGTTTCTATCACCATACAGAACGAAACCTCAATGAAAAACATCTGCTGTGTCAAATGACAAAACATTATAATTTATAACATACTTTTCGTTCTTATAAAAATATAAGACTGGGACTCGTGGCGTGGTCCTGTAATCCAGCTTCATGGAGGTCTGGTTTTGAGGATGATATAGGTCTAAAGCGGCTCAGATAGTCTCAGTGATCATCTGATGATACCCGCAATAACTCCCACCATCGTTTAGACATATCACCTGCGTGGCTCGGAAGTCACGTTAAGCCGTTGGTCCTTGTATTTCCATTGGTCATTGGACTATTAATTAATGACCTATTGTAAGGAAAAGTCGGCCTTAGTTTGTAACAAGACTACATCTCTAACTCATTACTACCACTCATCACACTCATCCTTCACCACATATTTGCCTTAAAATACCCTCATGAGAGTGGCCGGCATCTCAAATAGTGATTTAGTGATTTATAACAAAACATGTGCTGTGTCAAATGACAAAACATTATAATTTATAACATACTATTCTTTCTTATAAAAATATACTAACAATACCCTAGTAACATAAAATAGAGACATACAACTGGAACGGAATTGGTTGTTTTGTTTGAGAGGACAAACTACTAAATGATATTAACGAACAAAAGCACCGACCGGGCTACTGGAGTGTAACAATTGAACTAAATGGAGAGTTGTGTAGAGGACACTACAATTAAACTCTGGCGTGGGAATTTATCCTCTAGGGACCATCCGTTCTCGGTTGACGTGCAATCTTTCTGCTTTTGAGTCGCCAAATGTGGTGATGGAGTAAAGGAAAATGGGGATGTGTCTAAGGATTTTGACTCCCGTAAGACAAGCTCTTTTTTTGAATAGTTTAATATGTACACAAGTAGTGCACTAAAACTCACGTGGCTGTGAATTTTCTCTTCTTTACGTACGAATATTTCTATTATTCAATTTGTTTATTTGGAATTAAATTACAAAGTGCTAGTCCCCCTGAGATAAGCACAACTTGTCTTTTAACCATATGCAAACAAGCTCTTAAACACATACAAAAACGTTTGTGGTTAAGTGAAAGAGAGGACTTTAAAGTCCTAACTTCGCCACTAATAAAGACGCTTTTCATTTCATTTCAAAAAACGTCCATTTAATTTTCAATTATTATTTAGTTTAATTTACATTTTTTGTACATTCATTCATTATTTGTGGTTAAGGGCAGTTACCTAATCAAATTTAAATGTACCATCAAAGTTGGCAGATTGATAGATAAAACAGCTTAGAAAACAAATATAATATAGGTACCATTAACTAAAAAGAATTTATCTAAGTGAAATGCTTATAGTTGCTTTAGAGCTAGATATTGATTTTTTCGGGAACAATATTTTGATGGTAAAAAATATTCTAGAAAGAAATTACACAATTTTAAAGTAAAATTTTGTACGTTTTTGATTATGTCAAACTTTAAAATTAACAAAATATTATCTTAAAGTTAGGATAAGTGCACAATTTAAAGGTCCGGCGAAGTATTTTCCAAAAACCACGGCAAAGTTATCTTATTTCCAAAAACAAACGTCTGACAATCGATCGACAAAGAATTCAAGAAATTCTATTTGACATCTCATTTCAAGATGAATTCACCCTCGCAGAAATTACACAAAAGTCTGAGCTTTTCAAATGTTGTTTCTTAGAAAATTACCACTCTCTGTGTTGACATGTGTATTGGCAAGAAACCTTGCAGTTTGACTGAATCAAATGAATCTTCCAAGAAAAGAACGTTCTGAATGCAAAGCGAGCTTTTCAACCTTTCCTCGAATCAGACTTCTTCCAGTTCAACAATTTCAGTTGATACTGTTTTCCTTCGTTGAAATTAACATAGATTTTTCTTTTTGAAATATCACTAAATCACTATTTGAGATGCCGACCACTCTCATGAGGGTATTTTAAGGCAACTATGTGGTGAAGGATGAGTGTGATGAGTGGTAGTAGTGAGTTATGAGGTGTAGTCTTGTTGCAACCTAAGGCCAACTTTTCCTTAGAATGGGTCATTAATTAATAGCCCAATGACCAATGGAAATACAAGGACCAACGGCTTAACGTGACTTCCGAACCACGCAGGTGATGGTCTGATATGTCTAAACGATGGTGGGAGTTGATGCGCGTATCATCAGATGATCACTGAGACTATCTGAGCCGCTTTAGACCTATATCATCCTCAAAACCTGACCTCCGTGAAGCTGGATTACAGGACCACGCCACGAGTCCCAGTCAGTTGTAAAACTTTAACTAGGAGGTAATCTAAGAAACAAGTGATATTGTATAAAATATTCAAACCAAAAATAATATTTGACACGTTTTGCTTGAAACCTTTTGGACGGCCATTTTCAAGACTATAACAATCGATTCCTATGGTACGAGTATAATGTCTTAGAATGTATGCGATGAGGTCAATCATTTAACTTATTAATTGTAAAATAGCATTTAGTTTTACTATTAAGTTTGTGAAAAGGTTGGCCTTCGGTAAGCATTTCGGTCAATTTCACAAAGTCGAATCTCGTAGTTCTTTTTTACCGGTATTAATTTTATTTGTGTTTTACTTTAAACTCATTTAAATACCCCTTAAGAGTTACAAAATGTGTTCAATTATTTGTTGGTTTGTTCCACTTATTCCTTAGTTTTACTAATGTAGCTTCACTTTGGCCTTGGAATTTTTCTGAAGTCATCCATGGATCAAAAAGTATAACGCTTACGGGAGAGATCAGGATGTGAAATTAAGGGTGCGCCTCAGCTGCGCAGCGACGCTTTAATGCAAGGGTTTACGGAAGTCCGTTTTAAACTTTCAAAATAATTCCTACATTAATACACATGATACTCTTATACTTTTGGCTAGTTTAAGAGTTTTCTAACACCCGTTTTTTCTCAAAACTAGGCATTTGAGCGCACAAAATTTAATCGAAAAACACAACACTTATACAATTTCAAAGTTTATTTGTGAAACTATTGAACAAGTGATCAGAAATCGGGCTCTATGCAAGTGTCGGAAAACTCTTCTTTTCCCAAATATATCATGTTTAATTGTGTAAAATTATTTTTATGGGTGAAAAACAAGCTACCGTAAGCGTTTGGTTTAACAGTTAGACCACATCAGTTGAAAGAAGACGCGTTGTTTAGCCAGTTGTTACGTGCGCGGTGTCGTGTGTTCCTTGGGTGGCTGAATTCAGGTGACCACTAAGGCGGCCCCTTAAAGCTAGTAGCCCTTGCTACAACTTTACCAAGTTAATACATTCTTATACAACGTACCGTTTTCTCGCTAATACACATAAGTCTATTTTGGTCTGATCTATCCATAGGTGGAAATAAATAAAACTTGTTTTTAAGAATCTCATTACCGAAAGAAAACTGCTTATGTGTAAACTTGTAATAATCGGAATTCTATTTTAAATTGCAATCCATAACCCTTTCAACTATCGTATAAAATATTAAATAAAATAATACGGTAGATTTCCTTGCAAGAAAGAATATCTCAGAGTGAAGAAGAACATGATGGGTTTCTCAATTCTCATCACGAGATCAAAGAAGTCTCCAGAGAAAGAAAACACAGACTAGAACACGAGCAATAGATCAAAGTCAAGTAAAGCTGGAACACTGCGGATATATCCGTCTTTATGAAGTTCTTTAACAATTTGAGAAGCCATAAACTCTAGTTATACAGGAGTCTAGTAATTACGGGATCAAACTTCTTGAGGTTATTTTTCAAGTGCAAGTAAACTAAACCTTTCTAGTAAGGCCTAGTTTTCCGTCTATGAGTTTACTAAAGATAATGTTATGGTAGGTAGATTGAGGATAAATGCTGCATGGAGAGGCAGGAAAATCAACATAGTTGTTGCGGCAGCCCACGCACAAATAGCGCTGCCATCTCTTACCGGGTGTCTCCCTCCTTGGCTCGACGTGCTCGGGTATGTCCGATGTCGATGACTTAAATATGACGAAATCGTGCGATTTTCTAGAACGAGCAAATTTGTCTTATTTAAAATGCTTTTAGCGATTATCTCCAAAATATATTAGACCCCTATTATTTATCATGACTAACCACTCAAGTCCAAGCGTTAAAATTCGTAGTTTTTCAAACCCTTATTTCAGTAAACCATCGGTAAGAAACCAGCAAAATCTTGAAGCTAGAAAATTCACTAGACGAAATCACGACTTAAGTAAAAGCTAGACTAGCAGACTGGAAGAATAATGTAGAGACACTACTTCTCCATAAATCCAGTCACTTAAACTCTAGACTAACGACGAAACAACTTAACTCGATTCAAGTTTGTACTTGGGAAACTTACCATTTTCCAACTTCTAAAACTTGTCTCTAACGCAGGTGTTTTAGTTTTCTCATGGCCTATTTGTAGAAAAGTTCTATCAAAACTTAGATATAGAAAACATAGTACTTCAAGAAAAATGAGACGACTCCTCTTTATACATACTTACAAAAGAAATGTATATTGAAAGATGGGTACTTGTCAAGTGTGTACACACTACAGTGCTTGCATTGTACAGGCGGAGTCTAGTCATCAAATATGCGGCCAGGAATAGCTCCTCACAGTGCTGTATTGTGCCTCCACTCTAGCTAATATACTTCACTCCAAGCCTAGTTGACAGCTGTGCTTGTCAAGTGTGTACACACTACAGTGCTTGCATTGTACAGGCGGAGTCTAGTCATCAAATATGCGGCCAGGAATAGCTCCTCACAGTGCTGTATTGTGCCTCCACTCTAGCTAATATACTTCACTCCAAGCCTAGTTGACAGCTGTGCTTGTCAAGTGTGTACACACTACAGTGCTTGCATTGTACAGGCGGAGTCTAGTCATCAAATATGCGGCCAGGAATAGCTCCTCACAGTGCTGTATTGTGCCTCCACTCTAGCTAATATACTTCACTCCAAGCCTAGTTGACAGCTGTGCTTGTCAAGTGCGTACACTGACCACCATGGCCTTTTCCACTCTCACATTACATAGTTATAGCAAAAAAGGTAAAAGGCAAAGTGCGTTGTCTTGTTTAACGAGGTGAAGATAGGACTACAAACTCCTCTCTACCACTTAACCTCGACCTTTACCTAGCGTTACCGTATAGTCACATTACAAATGTAAGTGGTAACTACCGGGGTCGAACCCGCGCCAACGGAGTGACCAGCTCCGGAGTCGCGCACGGGTCCGCTATGGCCTACTTCTAGGGGACACTCGGCAAAGATATACTTTTATCTTACTATACTTTAAAAAGATTTTGTAATTTGTTATATTTTTATTTTCCCTAGATTTTACCGATGAAGTAAAAAAGGATCATTTTCTTTTTGCGACCCCTAGTCCTCGTAGGTATTTCTGAATTGGAGCTACGCGAAAAGATATGAGATTGACATGATAACACTTTTGTACCGCTTATTTTATGTTTATTTTCGTCAGCTGGTCATTACAATATGTTTTCTTCGACCAAACCCTCAAAAGCATCGAGATGGTACCAACTCAGTACCAATATTCTGTACTCAGTAAACAATATTCCGATTTAACCGACCAAACTAAACGTACTCAACAGAAGAATCCAAAGAAAATCTCAAACTCACCCTAACACAAAATCGCTTGGGAATCACAATCGAGATACGACATTAAAGCAATCTCTTGAGCTATAAAATGTTAAGAGAACTCTACAAGCTGAGAAGATTGCTAAACCGTATATACGAATGTATAAACTGTCTGAAGGAGGCTGTCGGAGTAAAATGTTTATTAGGCGAGTGCAGGGACGTAAATTTCATCCTTGATTGTCTGTCTCTCTCTCTCTCTCTAGACACAGTTTCTCTCTCCATGTCTTCTGCCTCTCTTACACGCAAAACGCTACGATTTTCTGTTGAAACCAACCTTGAGCTGTTTAAGTGTTAATTATATTGGTTGTTAATTTTGATAAAATTAAACTACTCCAATAATTGTTTTGAGTTTTTATTGGGAACCGACAAAAACTCAAAAGTTGAACTACTATTGCGGACATTTTCCATCGTTAGTGAACAAAAAAGAACACGACGTTTCGGGATCTGCGATCTGATCCCGTCTTTAGGTGAAAGTAACCTAAAACATAACACAGAACATTAGAAAATGAGCTAGCCTAAAGTAGTCAGCGTAGCTGACCAGTCAAATTCTACCGAACAACATGTAGTTGTTAAGTCAAACAACAAATTAAATCTTAGAATTTAGGAATAGCCTAGAGAAAACAAAACTACAATATTACAAAAACAAGTCACAATATGAAAGTAAACAAGTCACCGGAGTAAATTCAAAACGAATCACAAAACACGTCCACTAACGAACGAGCTAACCCTAGACTAACTGGTTGGCCGGTGACAGGCCAATCACGCACACTAGCAGCAGGCTAGCCAACTGTAACAAAGAAACACAAAAATCCCTATTTATGCACAGCCAATGGGAGAAGGGCGGCTTACGTGAGTTAAGTTCTCTGTGGCCTGTTTTGCGTCCTTAATACCATGCTTTGAGTTTTTTTAGTTGTTTCTTCTTGAAAATTTACTTGAATATTATGGTTGTCCCTACGCTTAAGTTCATTTTAATGAGCGGTAGCCAGAGGGCCTTATTTCAACTGAAGCTTGACTGATTGGACGGTCTGCTAATTTTATGTATGAGGCCTCGATTATTTTTCTTTTAAAGAAGTGAGGTTCCCGATGTATTATACTAGCCTCATTCCAGTTCATTGCGTGATTTTCAGACCAACAATGTTAAGCAATTTTGGACGTTTCTGTTAAACCCTTTCGCGTGTTGTCTTTGTGTTCTTTAACTCTTAAATTTAATGGTCTTTTTGTCTCACCTACGAGTATGTACTCCCTACATTTAATACTGTAAATACAGTTTTTAGATTCCTGATTACCATTTTTGGGTTTGGTTTTTACGAGACTTTGCCTAAGTGTATTCTGTGTTTTGAACGCGGTTCTAACTTTGAATTTTCTACCTATCCTTCTGAGTTTTTCCGATAATCTCGGCACATAAGGGATTGACATAAACGCGGGATTTTCATCTAACTAGTTTTCTGACTCTGTTTTTCTGAAACGTCGTGATCCTTTTTGTTCACTAACGATGGAAAATGTCCGCAATAATAGTTCAACTTCTGAAAGGTGTCATCATCATATAACCTCAAAAAATTGGTAAACGTTGGTTTTTATTTCAAGTTTGTGTTGAATTTCTGTTAGTGGTTTAAAAATGTATTGGAATATTCTACAGTGTGAATTGTTTAGATAATATTGTGTATGTTTATTAATATAATTGATTTTGCTTTCAGGTGAGTATTTTGGAGTTCATGATGAGTGCAGTATTTGTAAGTAAGACTTCGGCCATATACAGTTACTTTATCCAAGTACATATATATTTTTACACTTAAGTTGTAATTCTTTAAGGAAGGTTTGTAGTTAAACGTGGATTTGAAACTTTGTTACCGGTGACAGCCCTCTGGTAGATCCACTGCGTGTTATCAGTAGCTACTAGACACTGATAAGGATATCTCCGGAACTCGAGTAGTGATCAAATATATGACCCAATATATTATAGTTATCAGCCGTGTACTAGGCTTCAACTCGTACTTAACCGCGGTTACAACATCGCTGACGTGACTGGAGCGAATTAATACTTGTAAAACTCGTTATAACAGGACTATTGTCACATCAGTGTTTAGTGTGATAGTTTTTGTTGGTTTAAATTTTAAAACTACTTAGGGCATTTTGAAATACCTGTTCCAAATGTGGAAGCCGAAGTTTTTTATATCTATTTTAGTTAAGGGTGCGTCTCAGCTGCGTGGCGACACTTCAACGCAAGGGTTTACGGCGGCCCGTTTGTCACCTTTCAAAATAATTGTTACATTAATAAACATTATATATTTGGAAATTAGAGGAGTTTTCTGACACGCGTACCTACAAGGTTTTTTTCGAAATTATGCGTTTTAAGTGTACAAAACGGAGTTGAAAAGCCTGAAGTCAACGTCAAAATTGTTTATTAGACATAATTAAGAAACATACATTTGCATTAGCCAAGTCATACAAAAAATTAATAGTTTTTATGCTAAAACCTGGACGATTTCAAAGTTAATTTGTAAAGCTGTTGAACAATTTATAAGAAATTGGACTCTATACACGTGTCGGAAATGTCCTCTAGTTTCCAAATTTATCTTTTTATTAATTTAAAAGCTATTTGACTGGTACTCATGGCGTGGTCCTGTAATCCAGCTTCATGGAGGTCAGGTTTTGAGGATGATATAGGTCTAAAGCGGCTCAGATAGTCTCAGTGATCATCTGATGATACCCTCATCAACTCCCACCATCGTTTAGACATATCAGACTATCACCTGCGTGGTTCGGAAGTCACGTTAAGCCGTTGGTCCTTGTATTTCCATTGGTCATTGGGCTATTAATTAATGATCCATTCTAAGGAAGAGTCGGCCTTAGTTTGTAACAAGACTACACCTCATAACTCATTACTACCACTCAACACACTCATCCTTCACCACATATTTGCCTTAAAATACCCTCATGAGAGTGGTCGGCATCTCAAATAGTGATTTAGAAAGGAGGTCCGTTGTTACGTGCGCGGTGTCATGCGTTCAGCGCGGGCGAATTCAGCCTTTCTCTGAGGTGACCACTGAGGCGGACCCTTAATCCGACAAATTAACTACTGGCCGTTGGCTGAGACGGGGCCTACGATACATAAAGAACTTTGATAAAATTGTTTTAAATGTTCAACACTTCCTAAAACAGTCTTTTTCGGATCAGTAATCAATGTAAATACAAAACTCTTGGTGGAAATAAACTGTATGAAAAGCGCTGTGTCTAGTTGTATACTTATATGTCGACGAGTTTAGTAGACTATAAACCCTAGCAACAATAAAACCTGGAAACTCGTACGCTGTTACTGTTAAATCTAACAATATTCTTTCCAGTGTAATACGATAAATGATGCAGTTTTATAACCTCTTCTAAATGTCATCAAAATCGTCTATATGGTAATCCACTGAAATAGTCACCATTGGGGCCAAGAAAACCATTCGTTTTACAGGAGACCTTAAAACGAATTGGTTGTTTTGAAACCTTCAGTGTGAGCTTTTTAATTTCAAAATTAGGGTAATATCCATAGCTCTACTGGCTAGTCCTTCGCAATGACGACGGATATATTATTATTAACGTTTAGGCCCAGTCAGGCCACGCAAAGTACGTTAACGCCATCTTCAAAAGTAGAGTTTTCTTTATGCCAAGACTCGTTTTATCCTTTCGAATGAGCTCTTATTCTTCATCATGTACATCTTCAAAACGCATAAAACAAGAAACTTTGCATGGTTTCTTTTTTTGGTTATATCGAATATACACTGGTGTGTAACCACTATAGCAGTCTGATCGTGTTAATCCAATCTTCACGAAATTTTGTAAAACGTTACATTTGCAAGTTACTAGGTTAGGCTTGTCAACCAGCAAAATCAATTCAGTGAAAATACATTTTAGGGGCTTTACTTGTGGTCCAATTTCGATGAAAGTTTGTATAACCATTTTCGCCAGTGTACTCGAAGTATGTTTAAATAACCAGCAAAATCAATTATATCAGAACAAAACGGCAACAAAGAACGTTTTTAGCGAATTTCTATGGAAAATGACATATTCATGCCGTCCTCATGGTAAGAATCAGCCCCGGGACCATGAAATGAGCACCGATCCTGACCCCGAGAACATGTCATGAGAATTTGTTCAATACTTTGTATACTGTTATATATGTGTATTATCTCTGGAGGTCGCATTTTTTGTCCGAGGTTCACCAAATTTGGTACAAATGTTCCTTTTGAAAATATCTCAGTCAAGTCCGTTAACCAGCGAAATTGGACTACCCCTCTTGGGGGGGTTCACAAAAAGGGGAAACCCATCAAACCTTTATGAAATTGCGGCCAAACAAGTGATTTTTGCTAAAACCGCGGAATAATGAGTAGTTCGATTTTATTGAAATTTAAAATGTGTTTTCCTTTCATGATATGTAGTATAACTTCCAGAAGAAAACCTGTTAGTCTGAGCCCGAATGTCGAAGCGAAGCTGAGAGTAATTTCGATTCACTCATGCCAGCGGCGCTTTAGCGCTTACATACGTGTTGGCCTGGTTTTATCTTGGTCTGGCTGAATAATTTTTTTGGTTTTTACATAATTACTTTATATACGGTGACATAAGGGTTTATGCTAAGTTTCGTCGAAGTCGGTTCACAAATACAGTCGGTTCACAACCCTTATTTTAGAGATATGGTAAGAATGAAAAATAGGGAAAGAAGGTACTCGTATTTCTCGTCGGTTAGCCTCTTGGGGGATTTTAATTCCTCGTGTCTTGGAAAACATTGGAACCAGGGAATGTCACGTTCCGGGAGGACATAAACTGGAAGCAATGTGCCACACCATCACAGACCCATAAATCAACCCAACTCCTGCAAGAGAGCAAGAGTAAAACACGACCACTGGTGCTACCGTGAACCCTAGCGAATTTCGAACAAAGAAAAGTCAGGTATTAAACCAAACCGACACGCAGATAAGCACTAAAGCGCCGCTTGCAAGAGTGAGTCGAATTTCCTTTGCAGTTTGTTTTTCTTAATCGCTCCACTCACTGCCTCGCTTCGGCCTTCGGCCTCGGACGTACGTGTTGTTTACGCATGTCTTATTACATATCATGAAAGGAAACGTAATTCAAATTGTATTGAAAGCGGACTACTCTAATAACGCTATCACAGCAAAAAATCACTTTTTTGGCAGCCAATTTGAAACGACCCAAAGCATTTTCATAATGTTTGGTACTTTGATGGATACTATTTAAATACATATCTATTTTAAATTTCATGAGAATCTTATGACGTTTACTGGTTTAAATAATTAAAACCACTTTTAACCAAAACTCCTCCAAAGGGGACTGGTAGCCCGATTTTGCTGATACGAACATGACCGATATATTTACAAAAGAACATTTGTACCGAATTTCGTGAAAATCTGACAAAATACGACTCAGAGAGTTCACATATATTACATAATATGTATATAAAGTGTTGAAAAATGCTCAAAATTAAGTCAGGATTGGTGCTCGTTTCACGGTCCTGGTCTGTGTTACCATGCTAACGGCATGAATATTTCATTTTTCCAAAGAAAATTAGTTGAATTAATAGTGGTTTTCATGCCATAAAAGTGAGTTTATTATCAGACCTTTATTCACAATTATCTCATCTTAACATTCTTGCATACCAAATACTAACAACATCCGATCATCTTAACTATTAGGCTTTCGCGGCCGGTGTCACTAAGGCTTCCGGTTTACACCGCGTCACAGTTGAAATATAACTACTGCTAAACGTTTCGATTCGCTGTGAGAGTCATCCTCAGTAGCTTGTTCACTGGCTGAGACTGAATTGGCCGGCCGTGGCGTTTCTTATATACCCCTGGTGAAGGGGAATTAGGAAACCTTAGAAATAATCAAGCATGAAGACAACTTTAACAAAGAAGACAGCAAAAATTTTAAAACACTTGGCAACCAGTTCTTTAGAAGTCCTATTGAAGCCAGCCAATCCAGTTCGACAACGAGCAACAGGCTCCGCCCACTTCGGCCAATCAGGTGCCAGGACCTCCCCACCATGGATATATAAGACGCCACGGCCGGCCAATCCAGTCTCAGCCAGTCAACAAGCTACTGAGGATGACTCTCCACAGCGAGGTCTAAACGTTTAGCAGTAATTATATTTCAACTGTGACGCGGTGTAAACCGGAAGCCCCGGGGCCCGGTTATCTTAGTGATAACATCCGATCAGCCAAACTAATATGACTGTACTTTAATAATTTTATACCTTATTCTACCCCAGAGATAAAAAAATGTATTCAGTGCCGCATGTAGACAGACATACGGAAAAACAAGCGAGAATCATGTTTTATTGACATTTTGTTAATTCACTGGTACATAACCTGGTGAAGTTTGATCTCGTAATTACTGGACACCCTGTATATGTATATACAGTTTTTACATTTAACTCAGTAAATGTTGTAAACCTCTACTATGTTCCGCTTTATATGGTAATACAAATCTATACTGTATTTCCCATGGCCATTCACTTTAAAGAGGTTGTTCTCTTAGATTTAAACATACTCTGGGAGAGCTTGACTCAAAGCCGGACTTAAGTTGGATTGAAGCTGTAAAATATTTCCCGAATAAAATTGAAACTCTACTTTTATAAGCTTTGAAGCTATCTCTGTTAGTCAATTTATCTTTGTAACAGAACTTTGTAAACTCAAGAGGTAGTGGTTAAATCCTGTTTGATCATTTTTGAACCAATAAAGTAACTCGTCTAGATTTCCCGAAAGAATTGCTTTGCGACAAAAGATAATGCTTTGCTTTTGTACAATTTGTTATGAGAATGCTTCAAAGCAAGTTGAGTGAAAGAACTACGATTCTTTTAAATTAAAATATGTGCTCATTAAATGACAAAACTCTACGGAATTTTATGATAATGTGGTAATAATATTAGAAACTTGTTGGTTTTGGGTAAATTACGTTCAGTAATTTTGTTTCTTTGATAAATAATGCTTTAACGCGTTACATCACTGTTTTGGGTGGAGTTGAAAACAATTGAATCTGGTCGAAATATGTTTTTAGTGACAGGAGAAAAGAATATTGTAAAGCTTATGAAAACCGCTTTTTATATATCTAATACGGCCTGGTCACAGAAATGAAGAGAAGGGAGGGAAATTTTGTTGTTGTTATTAATTTACGGATAAGAATCTTACTAGCGCGATTAACTTTGATTGGTACTTTACTTTTATTTAAGACACCGACCACTCCTAGAGGGTATTTTAAGGTGAATATGGGATGAAGAACCAGTGAGTTGAGTGTTTTTGATGGATGATGAGGCGTAGTCTTGTTACAAACTAGGGCCGACCGTTCCTCGGATTGGGTCATTAATTAATAGCCCAACGACCAATGGAATGGACCAACGGCTTAACGTGATTTCCGAACCACGGGGAGTGGCCATCGCGAAAATTTATCACTCCGCTCGGGAATCGAACCCGGGCTGATTTGGTGCGAAGCACACACTGTACCACTGAGCCATGACCACCCCTTTGCGGTCTTAAATAGAATACGCAGATTTTTAAGCCATGTTTTGGTGTTCACGTGTAGCCCCAACACAAAACTCATCACTATCTTCTGTAACTATACACCGTGCCATATCATCAAGTCATTCACTCTAAATATTAAAGAGTGAAAACCACTCCCTAAAGAGTGAAAATCGAGCAGCTCTTTAATGAGAGTGGCTGGGTTTCAACACCCAAAAGTGAAACTACACTCTTTCTGAGTGGCCTTCGCTCCTTCATTTTTAGTGCTCCTAGCTGGAGAGCCAAGGATGGTCCTCTCTGGAGAGCACCCGTGGCGGGTTGGAAACGTCCCCGCTCCAGAGCTGATCACTCCGCTGGCGCGGGTTCGATCCCCGCAGCCACCACTTACATTTGTAATGTGACTATACGGTAACGTTAGTTAAAGGACGAGGTTGAGTTGTAGAGAGGACTTTGTAGTCCTAACTTCGCCTTGTTAAACAAGACAAACCTTACCTTTTACCTTTTACGGAGATTTTTAAAGCAGGTTTGGTGTTGACATGCAAACTCATCACGTTTTACTATTACATTGTGTCCCATCATCAGGCCATTCCTAGCTGAAGACCCAAGGATGGTCCTCTCCGGAAGCACATTTATCAAGACCTAAAGAAGATTCAATTGAACCCTGTGCCTTGCAACATCTCATTGTACACGATGCGCATAAAGACCTCACCGACTTCAGTCACAGATCAGCAGTGCAGTGGGAGTCTCTTGACCTTGACCTTGATGATGATGATGATGATATTGTGCAGTGATTGGTGCGAGTGGGCTGACAGGATGTGGGAGGACATGCGCACTGTCGTACACACCTCGGCTGCAAGCTTGCAACACTGCTTGCGCAATATGCAAGTGACCGTAGGTGGACTTAGTGACGAGTTTAAACAGCAGATAATCAGAAGTGGTGGTGAAGAATGGTACAAAGATTTATAGTCTGATCGGGATGAAAACAGGATGTAAAGCAAAAAATAGTCGACGCGTAGCGAGAAGTGCTAAAATGATTTCTAGTGAACATTTTGTAACGGAGAAGATAATGTACACCATGAATGCTCTTGTACGGAGGCCTCCCCAATAAAATCGACAAAGCCAAACCACCCAAACTAAGATGGCGGTGAAAAGACTATTTTAATTTTACTCTTTAATACGTTAGTAGGCATATCCCCTATAAGTGAATCTCCTCAATAATATTCCAGGTGTTCGAAAGGTCCGACCCCCTTCTTAATTTTGATGAATGAAAATGTTTTAAAGGAAAGGGAGGGGTAGTCGGACTTTAGAACTCCTGGATTCATTTTGTTTCTGCTGTGGATGTGGAGGATTGATATCGCGCGCGACTCTGGAGCTCATCACTCTGGTGGCGCGGGTTTGATCCCCGCAGTCACCAATAACAATTTGTAATGTGATTATTCGGTGACGCTAGGTAAAGGTCGAGGCTGACTAGAAGAGAGAACTTTGTAATCCTAAGTTCACCTCGTTAAACAAGACATATTTTACTTTTTTTATATGGTATAAGTTTGCCGTTTGACTCAAGAGGAGTTGGAAAATTCAAAACTGTGAACCGTTTTGTTTTACGACGTTTCCTTATCTAAGGCAATAGAAGTACATAGCTCTATTTCCTATGGAGAGTCGCCAATGAAGATTTCCTGTGTTTAAAATAAGACAAAAATAAATAACAAATTACTATTTTCTATTTATTTCGTATTTGACGAATGCTAAGTTAAAAGGAAATGGTTGTTAAAAGAAAGTAATTACACTAAATGAAATATTTGCTCATAAGTGAATGAGTCGGAACACTTAGCTTCTTCTTTTAATCTTTCAACAAATTAACGCGTCTCAAAATCCTTCCTCCCAAATCATCAGCAGAACCAACTACTCCCAACTTAGAACACTGATAACTGACGATCTATAAACAGATGATCGTGTAAGGCGCGTTCACACGGAACACCGGTTTCTCACAACTCGTGTGAACTGTACTCCCGCTAACAACTTCTATATCGGTTTCCACTCGTGTGAGCCGATCTTTAAATCTCAGTACTGTTGATCTTTACTCCAACACTGATAACTGACGATCTATAAACAGATGATCGTGTAAGGCGCGTTCACACGGAACACCGGTTTCTCACAACTCGTGTGAACTGTACTCCCTCTAACAACTTCTATATCGGTTTCCACTCGTGTGAGCCGATCTTTAGATCTCAGTACTGTTGATCTTTACTCCAACACTGATAACTGACGATCTATAAACAGATGATCGTGTAAGGCACGTTCACACGGAACACCGGTTTCTCACAACTCGTGTGAACTGTACTCTCGCTATTATGTGTATTAAATTAACGTGTTCCTGATCAAAAAGCGTGCGTAGATAATAATTTTCTTAATACGGCGTATTTTATGGTACTTGTAAAATAACGATGAGACTTGAAAAAGAAAAGAGTTCTTGGTTACACTTGAAATTCGTGTATCGTTTGTAGTTTTGGAACTACAAAAGAAAGAAATAACCAATAGAATACTCAAGATAAAGACAAAGTCTGTTCAGTTTTATCTTTCCTAATGAGCCAATCCATAACTGAAATCCCCATTCAAGTTTATCCTTCTGAATAATCCTTGTAAGAGAAATGTATCTGTCTCGGCTCACTGCTTGAAATTAATTTATCATTTTAACTTCTAAAAAAATGACGAGTTGAACTTTTTGTGTAAATTGCTAATGGCCTATTTAGTTAGAACGTTGAATACATTGCGTGTTGCCTTTTACAATGATACCATTTTTGCAAAGAACAGGAGAATATAATTCTTAGAAAAGACTTTCTTAATCTCTGTTGGTGAGTTTTTGCATCACAAACAACAGTACGATTCTATGCCGATTCCAGCTTGATTTTATTTTCCATAGTGACAGAAACATTAGCGGGTCAGTGGCGGATTGGTATCTTTTGCGAGTCCAGTGGCGCGGGATCGATCCCCGCTGTCATTACTGATTTGTCAAGTGGTTTTTCAGTAACGCTAGGTAAAGGTTGAGGTTTAGTGGGATTGTACTTTGCCACATGGTTAGCAAGAAAAATAGATAAGGTGGGTCCCAAAATAAATGGTAACGCTCATCTAAAAGAAAAAATTCAAAATATACAAAAAATGACGTTTAAATCATATACTTTTGGCGGAGATCCCCCGAACCCCTTGTGCCATCACCCGAACTAAAAGTTAACTCCTGATTACCCCCACTGGCTCCTAGTTTAAGATTTTAATTTTTCTTCTTTGTTTGAGGTTTGTTCTTGACGATGAGAGAACTTCTGAGTTTATTTTTACGGATGTTGTCCATTGTTAGTGAACAAGAAAACTACTACATTTTGGGATCTGAAATCAGATCCTTTCGTCAGGTGAAACGTAAACTAAAACATAACAATAAACATTGGACAAAACATTTCACTTTCTCTAAACTCTCTTTTTCGTTGTGATATGTTTTAGGTGACTTCAAATTCTTTTATTGTCACATTTGGTTTGACAACGAAATTAGATTGGAGATCCCGAAACGTCGCGTTTTATCCACTAACGATGAACAACGTCCGCAATGATATTTGAAACTCAATTTATCTCTTGCGGAAAAATGATCTCCCTGTCTAACCACGAGTCACGGAAGGGTCTGAGTGAATCATGAGCGGTGCTGGACGTTTATCACCGGTGAAGAATGGAACAGAGCTCACTTCGCTAAATCACAAGAGAGCAATGAACAGTGAGTGCGTCTTGCCGAGAGTAAAGTTTGTCTTGTTTACTCTCTGTCATCCTACCTCGACCTTTACCTAGCGTTACTGAAAAATCACTTGACAAAGTGCTAGTGGTGGCTGCGGAGATCGAACTCACGACTGGAGCAATCGGCTTGTGGGTGTTTGTAGAAAAATGTAATGTTCGTCTCGTTCAACTAGGTGAAGTTAGGACTATAAAGTTTTCTCTGCCACCCTACCTCGACCTTTACCTAGCGTTTCTGAAAAGTCACTGATAAACCGCCTACAGTAAAAGTGGGGTAAGTAGACGAAGGACTACAAAGTACTCTCTGCCAACCTACCTCGACCTTTACCTAGCGTTACTGAAAAGTCACTTGACAAATCAGTGGTGACTGCGGTGATCGATCCCGCGCCACCGGAGTCGCAAAAGATACCAATCTGCTACAAACCCAATGATGTTTCTGTCAATTTCGAAAATAAAATCAAGCTGGAATCGGCATAGAATCGTTCTGTTGTTTTTGGTGTAGAAACACACCCTAATGCTTAGGCCTTTTTGTTAGACAGTTTCAATAATAATTTTTAATTTTTTTATATTGAAGATCGTAAAAGGGTACTTTATACTTTTTTTAACTGACAGGCAAACAGTATAATTTGCCAAACTACACGAAAATTGAATTTGTTTTAAAATTTCAGAGGAGGTTTTACGTAGGAGAGATAATATTGTTATGGAATGATTTCCGAAACCGGCCTGTTAAATAGAAATTATAAAAGAGTATTTAGCATTGATTTATTTTACATTGTTTACAACTATTTAGGTAAATATAATCAAAACACTCCATTTTTAAATCACATAATGTAGCTAAAATAATATACATAGCTTTTGCATTTGACCTAGAAGATGTAGGAAATTCAAAACTGTGAACCGCATCGTCTCTTGGGAGAAACGAGAAGCTCTATTTCCTATGGAAATTCGCTTAACTTATTATATCTTAATTTAAATTTGCATTAAAGGCAACATCCTTAATACTCAATTCAGGTTTCACGAGCTGGAAATAGCGTCAAGAACGCTAAATCAGATTAAAGATAAGTCTGTGACGATTTTATACTCGGAACTCCTGAGGGGTTTGTGGATCTCAACTCATTACCGCTGAGCTCCGAACCGAAACTCATCATGAGTTTCAATTGCAAATTTGTTTGCTTGATTGATTTGCTTTTCTGGTGGGGCGACTTTTAAAGATGCGCTTGTAGATGAGATTAATTTGATCTTGGCCTTAGTTATCAACTGGGGTGTTTTAAGCAATATTATTTGGAAATAAATTATTAGAGGGCATGGCCACGATGTTGTTTCAAAATGCATTAACTCTAAAATAATCCGTTAGGTTTGTTCCGTCATAAGATACAAACCTACTGTGATACCGAACAGCATATGTTATTTAAAACCCAATTTTCTGTGGTCTACAAATTTGGATTCTGGAAATTTTGAAAACAAAGATATGTTGAAGTTTGAGTTTGGAAAAGTAAGGTAATTTATCAAATCAGTTAACGGGCTTTAAATTAGTTATATAGTTTTTATAAAGTTTCTAGCAAACCATCCCAGACCGAGCAATACCTGTGACTCAAAATGCGTTCGCCGTTAATTCAGAAGGAATTATGTATTTCGAATATTGATTTACTTAATTTTATTACCACTTTACTAACTAATTTAACCCCAATATGATAAAATACATCACTACAGCGTTCTTTCTGTCAATTTTCAAAAATAAAAAGAGCAGTGATTCTGGTCAAAAGTTTCTTAAAAATATTTATTTCCATTTTTTTGGCGCTTGAAAGGTTATGTTCAAGAAATACGCCTCAGTCTATTAACTAGTTCTTCGGGTTCACACAGCGTCAAAACAACGTAATAATTTGTTTGAAATATTTTAGTCTCGCTGTAGAGTACCACCTTCAGTCACTGATTGGCTGAAACAGCGAGACCGAAATATTTCAAACTAATTATTACGATGTTTTGACGCAGTTTGAACCGGAAGAACTAGATTATAGTTTTGACATCGCCGTAAATCCTAAGAGTTACGCCTTAGTCTGCATATTTAAGTTTACTAAATTTTCTCTTTAGTAAAATTAGCTCTCAATGTACCTCGTTTGTTTTTTTGAAAATACGAAATTGTCCCACTGCATTCTCTAATTTCTTGAGACGTGGTTGTTCACCAGCAATTGAGTACAATGTCGAAATCCCTTTTGAGTTCTCCTACTCCTTCTTTTATATTCCTTTCGAAGATAAGGTGCCAAGACAGACGGTGCGCAATTTATCCAGCAAGATGCCGGCGGCGTTATGAAGTAAATAAGACAGGCGAATGAATGGAGTCGTCTGCAAATGTTTCTATCTCAGCCATTCTCACATTTCAGTGCAATGATCTGTGAATATCAAACATTCACTGCAAGTAGATTATTCCGAGGAATATCTTTCATATCGAAAGGATATTGTAAGTTTGATGTGATATTGCACGTGTTTTGAGAACTTCTTTAGAGCTAACGTTCCCGTTCTTCGTACGGTTGTGTTTTGTTTTTAACAAGAGGTGAAGTTTAATGTTATTTTCGCCTGTTAGCTAGTTGTACCAAATGTGTAGTATACGTAGACGATAGACATAGCTATCCAGCTTCACCACGGCGAGGTCGGCAAACGAAGAAGCCCAATTTACAAACAAAAGCAGTTTGACAAAAACTAACTTTAAAATACCAAAAAATATTATAACTTATGACAAGGCATTTTAAATGCAATGTCTTTATCGTTAGGTCCGTTCAAAAAATGATAAGTCACAATTTACGGACCTGACGATAAGTGCCTTTGAAAGGCCTTGTCCTGAATAAAATTTATAATATTGGTTTTGATATTTTAAAGTTAGGTTGGATTACTATTTCCAATATTGAGCATCTTTTGCCTTCAACAGAGTGTTTATAAATACTTTATTAGTGCTGATCCAATAGCAAAAAAAGTTGAAAAGTTAAGATATTTTAAAAATATTTCTTGTTTGTACAAGTAGTAATGGAAAACTTCAACTTTGTTTTGTAGTTATTCAAGCATTACAAACAAAATGGTCGCTGTAACGATAACTGTATAAACACTGTATTTTTCTGTATTTGGCCTCAGGAAAAAACCTTTTAAGTATGTACTGAAACACCAAGTCTCTTCTTTGCTAAGGTCTGGGCTTTTTCTCTTGTACAAATCCCTCAACTTGATTCGCCTCTGTGATCACTATTACGCAATCAAAGAGTGATTCCTCTTTAGTAGAGTTTGGCAGAACTCCAAAGCACAAATAGTGTTGGCGACCGACCGCTGACAGATCATTGGTTGTTTTCTAAAGGGGCTCCCCTTGAACCCCAAAACGGCCCTTATGTGAAAAAATGTTCTATTAGAATTTATTTTATGGAGGTTTTGTGAACGTTAACAGTTAGTACGGCAAAACTATAACTCCCTTAAAAAAACTGTTTTCAATAATATTGTGTGACAATAAGCAACAATAAAATGTCTTCTGGCCCGAAATTTGGGGTAACTATGACTCTCACAAAAAAGCCAAGCACCGAAAAGCACCTATCTGGTATTAATTATTTTGTACCACTGATTTATTTCTCGGGTTTCAATCTAAAGTCTACAGGTTAGAGTCCCATCAATTTATAAAAAAAATCAAACGTATTTGGCAAATCATGAATTTTATATTAAACAAAATTAATGGACACAACAAAGTACTACATTTTGTAACTCCATGAAATTTTTCAGTAAGTTGCGTGTTCTCGAGCTCAAAAACATAATTCTGCAGAATTGTTGTTATTACCAGTGAATCTGGGCATACTTTTTTTCAATTCTAATTGTAGGTACAGTAGGCTTTTTCAGGGTTCCTATAAAACGCCTGATCATAACTTTACTACTGAATATTGTTACGAAATCAGGTTATATTTACTTTATTTCTTTAATTTGTAAATACAAATTTCACAACTTTTGATCGTGACTTTTCCGAGAAGGGGAAAGTACGATCCCCGGACCCCCTCAACTAAAGATTATTCAAAACCCCAAAAGGCTTCCAAACGCTCTGAAAGGGCCTCTTCATTCTAAAAAACCTCATTCCAAAATCCTGACTGGACTACTGGCTTTTTCAATGCTTCAGGGTCCTTTGGAAACAATTGTTCTTTGATTTCCCGGAAGTTATAAAACATTTGATATTTTAACTGGACAGAGAAACCAGTGGTGGTTGGAGGATGGAGCACCAAGGAAAAGTGAAAGGTCACCTTGTCAAAATAGCGTAAAAGTATTGTTTTTCAATTGAAATCAAACGTGAACGAAAATATAAATTGATTGTTTCACCCACCAGTCTATTTTAACGCAATGACAGTTGGTATTTTGGATAAACACTCATGAAACAATATTCTGTGCATATTTTTAGTCTCACGGACATTTGTTTGGAATTGTTAAATGGATACGGTCTCGCTGAAGTGTCCACATGAGATTTATTCTGAATAGATACGTGAATGAATGAGTGAGAACGAACAAATAAAACTGGACGTTTTCATCTTCTTTATTTCGTAAAATAATTTGGATTTGTTTCAACTCTCAACGAATTTATTTAATATAAATTCATATTCCTTTTGAAATGATGAGGTTTAAATTCTGTCATGTATGATTCGTTTATTTTGTTAATTAATTCTTTTAATAGCGTAATGCTTTGCTATTACAAATATTTCTTCAAATGAAATAATGTATTACTCTTAACAAAAACAATAAATACTCTTTTTTGTTATTTTTTAAGGAGTTAATGAGAAATGATGAAGGGAGCATCTAGAAATGTTAGTCTTTTTAATTGAGAATATTTAAACAACAATATAAAATTGTATATTTTTGAAAACCCTTTCTTCAGGTAAAAAACAAACATATATAAAATTTAAACAATCTATTTTATTTTAACAAATAAAACAAACGTGTCACATTTTATATTTTTGTCTTTTTGCTGAAGAAGGGGTTCCCGAAATGTACTATTTTATTTTTTTTCAAATATTCTATTTCAACCTGAAGACATGCTAGTAAATTTACTTATTATTTCTGTACATGTAGGCCTATAGTTAAAAACTTGTTATATACGAAAGTTTCCAGATTTTTTACAGCAAACCATTTTATTTTAAAATATTTTACAGTGCTCTTATGCCACTTTTGACGGAATGTAATTGGTTTCATGGAAGCATACTCTTTATAACCTTATTTTTCTTCTTAAAAAAAAACAAAAGTGTATTTATTGAAAAGTGTATGTCATTCGGCACCCCAGGAAAAACCATCTTTAAAAAATCTAAACATAAAACTATAAAAACAGAATCATTGTCACCACATTTTAATTACAACAGCTGATGATACCAAAGCAAGGACTAGATTACACTATACACTCGTATAGATTGACATGATACACCTTGAATGTAGAGTCAAACACTGATCAAACAGAGTCAAACAGTTCAATAGAGGAGAAATCAAACACACATTCAATCCACCTTCTGTGCAACCTAATTAGTCTAATTGGTATTTTGAGTCACGTGTTCATATATCACGCGAGGAATTTTATTCCGAGTACCTACGTTTCTCGATTGAATTTGGTGAGATTAAAATACAGAATTGCCCGAAGAATAAGTTTGATTTTTCTGAAATGTGCGCTTGGGTGACTGCCTGGCCGTATTGGCTGGCTTGGAGCAGCGGCCGACCAATCGCAGCCGGGAATTAGATCGACCGACTGTAACAGAGAATATAGCTATTTATGCGCAGCCAATGGAGACTCGTGATTGGAACTCGTGGCGTGGTCCTGTAATCCAGCTTCATGGAGGTCAGGTTTTGAGGATGATGTAGGTCGAAAGAGACTCAGATAGTCTCAGTGATCATCTGATCATACTCACATCAACTCCCAACATCGTTTAGACATATCAGACCATCACCTGCGTGGTTCGGCAGTCACGTTAAGCCGTTGGTCCTTGTATTTCCATTGGTCATTGGGCTATTAATTAATGACCCATTCTAAGGAAGAGTCGGCCTTAGTTTGTAACAAGACTACACCTCATAGCTCATTAGTACCACTCATCATACTCATCCTTCACCACATATTTGCCTTAAAATACTCTCATGAGAGTGGTCGGCATCTCAAATAGTGATTTAGTGATTGTCGATTGCCTGTTAAAATTATTTGTGCTATTTCCTGCTGAAAGTTAGGACTACTACTCAATCTTGACTTTACCTAGCGTTACGCCAAAGTCACTCAACAAATTGTTATTAGTGACTGCGGGGATCGAACCCGCGCTACCGGAGTGATGAGCTATGGAGTCGCGCACGTTACCAACCCACTAATTCTCCCCATTTATAATGGAAAAGTGAACAATTTTTTACCCTTGAATTTTTTCTCGTTCAACGCATACAAACCCTTACTCTGAGCTTTTCTCAGGGTCTACTAAAGGCGTGTTACCCGGGTCTTGTGAATGGGCTGCTGTTTACCGTTGCTATGACGACGTGTAACCTCTGACATTCCCCCTCCCTCACCCTCTCCACCCCCCGCCTACCGACCACCTTGAATATGCCTAAGCTAATGCAATATCGAATCTCTTTGATCATTCAATAAACCTCTGCTTTCCCGGAGAGTCTATCTTTACTCGCTTCGCCCATGTGGGCTTCTTCCCTAGTGATGCTTTACAGAGACGTAATTCTACCAACATTGTATAGGAAATAGAGCCGTTCATTTCTATTTTCATGTGAGATTATTGATAAATTGTACAAGCCCGTTATACGTTACTAAATTGGAACGAACCCTTTGAAAGGTTGCATGGTAACTATTATTGAACTGTGGGTATGGGACGTCTGGATCACGGAACGGGTCGTGTATGAGTCTATTTGGATTGAAAAGCCCGAGTTGAAAAGACGAGCTGCACACGCTAGTGTAATTACATATATTACGGAAGTTTTATTAGAGGTACAGTAATACATTGAGTTGTTTAAGATGCGGGGATTTGCTGCAAAATTATCCCAGTACGATTGGAACCACCAGCCACAAAAGCACTTTGAAGTTCAACGAATCTAATTAGGTTTTAGATTAATAAAACTGCTTTTAGTAATAAAACCGTTCAGCCGGACCAAGATGGCTGAAAACCGTTTTACAGATTTTCGGTACGGTACTATAAAATGGCCAATAACAAGTTTAACTGAAGTAAATACAGTTGTTATAGTCTTAAACCCCTACTTTTGAGGGGAAACGCAAAGAAAATATATAGACCATGATATTTTTTACACAAACAAATAAATAAATATTTTATTGCGAGAACATTATAAAAAATGTATACCAATCGTCACAAGTTATTTACAAAGCTAAAATTTTCCATTCATACACATCGAGAACCTTTCAGACTTACAGTTTATACATTCACTCTCTCCATTCATTCGAATTATCCCACTCTGCACCCCGTCAGTAAATCAATTAATGTATGGTCTCCCAAGTGTGTGCCAAACTCGTGTTTGTTGTAGAATGCTTCTGCGACCAAAATGTTTTTGAGACGAGTTTTAAATGCCTTGGGCATTAGGGCACTTTTTGGTAGTCTGTTGACAAGTTGAGCTCCAGCCTGGGATGGCAAACGTTCATGAACTACCGTTCTGTGTTGGGCAGTCCGGTAGTTCTCCCTGCCTCTCGTTTCATAAGAGTGAATATCACTCCCTCTTAGCTGGTCGCATTTTTCTTTGAAGAAAAGACAGGTTTGTAGGATGTAGAGGCAGGGTAGTGTCAACAGTTTCAGTCAATCAGTTACAAAACAAGTAAAACACAAGTCTACACAAACAAACTAACACACGCATATACAGTTTTGCCACTTGACTCAGAAGGTGTTGGGAATCTCAAACTGCAATCAGTTTTGTTGTTCAATCAGGCGTTTCGTTCTTTCTGGCGATAGAAATAAATATATTCCTATGGAAAATCACTAACTGTGAAACACAGTTTTACATTCAAAAACTCACACCGCAGTATTTTACACGACAAACATCGGTGAAACAAGTGGCAGAAATCAGCCCGGCTGAAAATGAAGCAAGTTCGACAGAACAAGTTGTTTGTTAGCGAAACTTTCAGTTAAAATCCATCCGTTGAAAACACGTTAATTCGTTTTCCGATAGTTGCTTTGCCAAATGCTCGTTTGAAACAAGTAACGAGCGATTTTGCCGTGTTTATAATATTTCAATTCATATTTCGTTTTGACTTACGAAAATATTTGTAGCCGATTTGAAAGAGAACTTTGAAGAGTTATCGGGGAAAAGTCAGTGTTTGGTTATAGGGTAGTGTGCAGAGTTTGGCTTTTGAATTTGTTATTGCGTCCAAATGCGGACGTTGTTTTCCATCGTACTTTCACCTGAAGACGGGATCAGATTCCCTATCCCGAAACTTCGTGTTCTTCTTGTCCACTTACGTACGATGGTAAACGTCCACAACAGTATTCAACCTCAAAAACTCTACCCTCTTCAACAACAAACTCTAAAAATCAAAAATGAGTAGCAGCAAAGAGGAATGCAATCTAGTTTTTATGCTTGACCAATAAGGGAGACAAGTAAAATGAGAACATACATTAAGCCAGCAATTTACTGCCCAAACCATATTTAGCTTGTTAGTTATAATTTTGACTGGGACTCGTGGTGTGGTCCTGTAATCCAGCTTCATGGAGGTCAGGTTTTGAGGATGATATAGTTCTAAAGCGGCTCAGATAGTCTCAGGGATCATCTGATGATACCCGCATCAATTTCCACCATCGTTTAGACATATCAGATTATCACCTGCGTGGTTCGGAAGTCAAATTAAGCCGTTGCTCCTTGTATTTCCATTGGTCATTGTGCTATTAATTAATGACCCATTCTAAGGAAGAGTCGGCCTTAGTTTGTAACAAGACTACACCTAATAACTCATTACTACCACTCATCACGCTCATCCTTCACCACATATTTGCCTTAAAATACCCTCATGAGAGTGGTCGGCATCTCAAATCGTTATTTAGTGATTTATTGCGTTCGTTTTAATTCTATGGAAATCCGTTTGGAAAAAAGAGATTTTACCAACAAAATCAACTAGGTTAGATCGGAAGGAAAATGGTCGCAGATTTTCAACTCCACTTCTAGCAGGGTTCGAACCCGTAGCCTCCGATTCCACAGCCAATAGACTACGAATGCATATCGAACTTATTGTCTGTAATCCAACACAAATAATAGCTTTCTATGATTTGCTCTGTCTATTATTTGTTCTACATGTTTGATTGAGTTTGAGATTGTTTCTACGTGTTTGATTGAGTTTGTGGCTTGTTCTACATGATCGATTGAGTTTGTGGCTTGTTTTACATGATCGATTCCCTCGACCTGGTCATCGATAATAAAGCATCGATATTACGCAATCGTCTAGATTAAGTAGTAATTTCTATTAAATCTGATAGTTTTGATTTTTTAAACTGTTTGAGGTTAGCGCTGGACATTTTCTCTCGATTCATCATGGTCTTTGGTCTTCATTTTTCCTAAGGGATACGCCACGCACCAATATACGTTGTGGTATTACAAAGATGGTATTGATACTTAAATCAATGTCTTTTGAAAAGATGCTTTTAAACATCTTTTCGGTCTGTAAAAAGGAAGAGCGGGGAGATGTAGTAAAGTTACAAAATCCTAAAACTTATTTCAATGTATATCCTTGAAACACCTTGGAAATTGTCTTAGACGTATAGTTGGTTTTATATTTGTATAATATAAAGTTTGAAGTTAAGTGTTGCTTGGTAGGAGTTCTCAAAAGATGTTTATAACTCACCCCCAAAAACCTCATGGTGGGAGCAAATCTCCCAATCACATCTAAAATACTTTATGCTCTAATAACGTGTGTCAAAGCACGTTGGAACCCTTTCGACTTTTCAAAAGTTAAAAGGGACTTTTGGTACACCCTGAATATTTCACTTGTGCGCATGTACTTTTAGGCAATAAACAATTGATTTATTTTTGTGTTTTTTGTTTCAGCCACGGCGAGGACCTCATCGTCACCCCCTTCGCGCAGATCCTCGCCAGTTTGCGTTCCGTGCGCAACAATTTCATCAGTCTCACCAATGTGCCACAGCAGAAGTAAGTACACATTCAACTAAAAACAAAATAGAAAAAATGATCGTTTTAGTGTGGTATAACTATTTATGGGGATGAGTTAGGGAGGGATGCTTCGTACGGGCGGAAGAGTTTAACGATGCAGAATGTTGCAATCCGACCAAAGCCACTTTTAAAAATGGTGTTACTATTGGGTTTTAAAACTTTAAATGCGAGGTCAATGAAGTTTCAAGGCTGATTGAAGCCAACTTTCCAATTTTATTTTTATTTTGAGGCAAATCCGTTTTGAAACAAGTGGAAAATTGCTTATATAGAGCTGTGGAAACCCCATTAGAAAGTGAAATTTGTCACAAAAGAAATTCAAAATACAGAAATTCATCACAAGAGAGCAGTTGTTTGGATTTTAGACCACCAAAAGGCCCTCGTACAAAGATGACGCGAGATTTTGTATTTTTTAGCCGCTATCAAATATATAATGTTTTGCGCCCTTAGACTACATTCATCGGTCAGACTTTATCCTTATTTTTAACGCTTGTACTGCGCATCCTTAAGACGTATCGGTATCGTTTTTATCTAACAAAACAAATACTAAAATGGTCCTACTTTGTTTACTTTTTATATGGACATATGTAAAGAAATAACAGCAAGTAATAAGCAACTGCATCAATTTTCTTACAATATGCTGATGATACAACTCTCAATAGAAACGGCCCTGATGATCTTAAATACCTTGCCATTGACAATACAAACCGTTATAGTGAAGAAACTCGTAATCTCATTTGAGATCGACCATCTTTGATACAAATATCAGCTATTTTCATGGCTTAGGCTTTATTCAAAGCTAGTTGTGACAATGTAGTAACTATTGGTACTAAGAAAGCGTTCCTACAATTTTTCAAATAGAATTTTGTTCTGATCGGTTTCTGTCTTTTTATTTGAAATGTTTTGTCGTATAAAACGATAACATTCACATTTCATTTGTACACACGCTTCTTTCTGCGTTCAATACATTTTCAATCACAACATTCAAGTAACTTAAAATATCGTTTGAATATTCTAGTAAAATGCAAAGAATTTTAACACTTCAAAAACGGCAAAGCACCTCGCCGCGAGTTCAACTGTTGTTTTGAAACAAGAAAACTAAACTTTGGTATCGTCGAACTGATGAAGTTGTCAACGGCACAAGTTTGATTACTTTTTAATGGAAATCTGGTGAGCGAATACACACAAGCAAAAGCTATAACTGCAACCACCCGTTAAACCAAAACCACAACCACGCAGATTTTTCCCGTTTCGAATAGAGTGACAATCGTTTTAGAAATTTATACTAGTGTATTTAACATTTTCAACTAGATTTACTAAGCATATAGTTCTGAAACGTTACACAATTTTTGTTACTAGGCTAAAAGGAATTTCTGATTATGGATGAAACATCTCCCATTTTCGGGGTTAATTTATTTATTTATTTTATTTTGACTGGGACTCGTGGCGTGGTCCTGTAATCCAGCTTCATGGAGGTCAGGTTTTGAGGATGATATAGGTCTAAAGCGGCTCAGATAGTCTCAGTGATCATCTGATGATACCCGCATCAACTCCCACCATCGTTTAGACATATCAGACCATCACCTGCGTGGTTCGGAAGTCACGTTACGCCGTTGGTCCTTGTATTTCCATTGGTCATTGGGCTATTAATTAATGACCCATTCTAAGGAAGAGTCGGCCTTAGTTTGTAACAAGACTACACCTCATAACTCATTACTACCACTCATCACACTCATCCTTCACCACATATTTGCCTTTAAATACCCTCATGAGAGTGGTCGGCATCTCAAATAGTGATATAGTGATATATTGCTTGCAGTAACAAAATGGTTTTAACTCTTTCTTTTTAAGCAAGACTACTTGTAATAAGTCAAACATTATGAAACATACATCTGACGCGTAGCCACAAGTGCTGCCGTGAATCCTAACGGATTTCCTGTAAAGGGGGATAGTGGTCACCGGAAGTGAATTTTGAAGAAGGCGAGGAATTTTCACCCAAGAAAGGGTTTTATGCTTTAAAAGCTGCTTTTGACCCGGTTTTAGTGTAACATAGTTGAAATCTTTTGTTTAAAACCCAAAAAAAAATCCGATTAACCAAACCAAGATGGCGAAAAACTATTTTCCGCCGCCATCTTGGTCTCGTTGAACAAATTTCATTTATTAAAAACAGCTGTTTAAAAAATATCAGTATTTTCTGGACCACTCCAGTACATCAACAAAAGCCCTACATCGAAAATTATGAAAACCACAATTTGCTAATGAAATCACAACACAAATTAGAAACAATCACAACAAACCCAAATGCGTTACAATACGTTTGCAATAATGTGGGAAAATACCGGGTGTTGATAGAGGATATGCCGTTGATATCATCGTGACGTCACGCGATTAATGCCGTTGATAACACTGTTACATTCGTGTTGATAACTTGATTATAATACTGTTGATAGCGGCGGGCGGCCATTGTCAACATTTCATTCAGCCTGTATTGGAGTAGCAAATCTATTCTATTGGTTCGGCTTTTGGTGACAAATTCAGCGGTGTTGTGTGGTAATTGCGTTGCGATTGGTGATATTGAATGGTAATCTGTTGACAGTGCGTTGAACTTTGAACTATCAGGAGTTCGTATTGGTGATTTTCGCTAGGAAATGGAGTTTTCATTTTTATGTATGAACGAACGAAACGGAAAAGGTTTTGAACTTCCCGACTGAGACCAAATGGGGAAGCTCTAGGTTAGGTTCGAAAGTCAGCTAAATTGGAACACCGAAATCACTCTTTAAAGGGTCCACAAAAAAAATAGTGTGTGCTCTGAAAGCTGTAGGCCTACTCATGATCCAATTTTGATGTAGTTCGGTATAAACATACTGAACTAAGGCTTTCGCGGCCGGTGTCACAACTATAATTTAGTTCTTCCGGTTCATACCACGTCCAAACATCGTAATAAATAGCTTGAGATATTTCGGTCTCGCTGTGGAGTACCATCCTTAGTCACTGATTGGCTAGAAACAAGTATCAGTTTCAGCCAATCAGTGACTGAAGATGGTCCTCCACAGTGAGACCGAAATATCTCAAGCTAATTATTATGATGTTTTGACGTGGTGTAAACCGGAAGAACTAGTTTCTAGTTATAACCCATGTATGTTGCTGTAGCTCAAGGCTATATACTTACCTTGGCTGTAGCTAACATGTTGACCAAAAATCGTCAAAATCTGATTATATAGACTGTTGACAATGAAACCCCGATTCTTTGCCGCCATCTTGGTTTCCCTGGTCGGATTTGATTGGTTTTGGCACACATTTTATTGGTTTCGGTGACGTAAATACTAATTTTAAGTTTCATTGAATCTTACCATAAATGCAGTTTGAAGAGCTATTTGATGTCTGTTTCGTGCAACACTTGTTTATTTATTTTCGACAGCTGGTCATTATAAATAGACTTTGTTCCAACAGCTTTTGGGGTTGATATCGACTGAATACGGGCTAAACTCATCCAGCGAAGAAGAATCCCATTAGACGTGAAATTCTATGGTCAATTTGATGGCAGAAAACAATTAAGCAAAAGCTAGACAAACTATGTATGATTGGAATGAAGATTTTTAGGCCCACTTTGATTTGATGACCTTTGATAGTTGCAAAACTGCCACCAGTGGCGCGTAAGTTTTGTACAATACCGTCAAACGGAAAGATAACTAAAATCAGACAAGCCTTCGTGAGGTGTTTTTTTTTGGGGGACGGTCCGGTCCTTTTGTAGGGATTAAACGTTTGTATTTTTTAACGAGGCGAAGTTAGGACTACAAAGCCTCTCTACCACTCATCCTCGTAAGTTACAAGGGTTTGTAGGACCTTTAGCAATCACCTTAACATCTCCGAACCCCTAATTCTTCCCGGTAAACCACCTTTAAACTAAAGAAAGTCACCCTAAAAGAAAAGCACCCCAAAAGCCAAAAGGAAAAGAAACTTTCCCCCCGAAGGCCGTTTTGTAACTGACACCAACATATTTCACAAAATCCACTCTTCATAAATAGAGCAACTCCGCCAGCTTTACTACCAGTACTAGATAATAAAGTTGGACAATGTAGATCTCGCTATAAACTCCACGTTATGGATGTAGTCTATCACGTTTCCATCTCTTAAGCTAGATTAATGCTCTGGCTGACAGCATTATGTTATATAGTGGACATCCGTTGTGGATTTTACTGCGTATCACCACCTGGACTCGTGTGTGTACATGTTTTACGCGTGTATTTTGAAATTTCTCATTTTGTGCAATCAAGAGTGTCTATGGGTAAATTTTGAGAGACTTCCGGTAACTTTAATCGCATTTTTCATAAATATTACTTTCTTGAAATTGCCTTCTAATTCTTAATCTTAGGTGAGTTAGAATTTTTTGAGGTTATTCCATTTGAGGTGCTAAGATATCCTCAGGGATTTTCGTTTTGAGGGAACCATCAAAATACCATCATTTTAGATACTGATGATGGCGTATTTTGGATGAATCTACCCACATATGTCTTAGGAACTTCCTCTGTTGGGTGGTTGATCAAACGCAAAATGATCCAGAACTTTCAGATACTAGTGAAAATACCCAGAATTAAGACAGTCGTGTAGACCACCATTGAAAATGTTCCAATTTTTGATGCTACCTTGTTTCTATAATTTAGGAAAAAATACCATCATCTTATATGATGATGGCGTATTTTGGATTAATCTACCCACATATGTCTTACGAACTTCCTCTGTGGGGTGGGTGCTAAAAACGTAAAATAATCCAGAACTTTCAGATACCAGTGAAAATACCCAGAAGAGAGTCGTGTAGACTGTCATTAAAAATGTTTCAATAACTGTTGATGTCTGTAATTACCCTCTATAATTTAGAAACGTGCCCATTTAAAGTCAAAATGCGATCTCAATACAGGGCGCGACATTCACTCTTACATCACGAGAGACAGAAAGAACTGCCGAACTGGGAGACCCAGGACGATAGATCGTGAACGTTTGTCGTCTCAGGCAATAGGGCGGTTCGTCAACAGACTTTCAAATTTGATTAAAGTATCACAACGCCTAAAATGAATAAAACTATATGAAAGGAATTTTTATCGTGGAAGCATTTTGTAGTTTAGACGAGTTTATGGCATACAACTGGGGGAACACGTAATTATTGGCTGACTGGCACCGTAAAGTTAAAATGGAATAGTTTGAGTGGATTCTGCCTGAATCCAAAATCAAACTTTAGTTCAATCTACAAGTGACGAACACAGGGGCTTTTTGGAATAGTTTTTGGAAAACCTACCCTAAAAAGGGTCATGCTTGTGACCTATTGCGTTCTCTTAGCCCACGTTTCCTCTTAAAACACTTAAACTACTTTTTCGATGGAATGGACGCATTTAAGAGTCCATAGTAACGTAAAGAGGCGAGTAGCTTAATGTACATCGACCGGGAGATGATGACAGTACGGTAAATTACCCTTGATGAGACCTAAAATAGACGCTGTACAAGAAATACGTGTTTGCGGAAGATATAGCTATTTTCTTCTTGGAATTATGAGTTAGCTAGGGAGTAAATAAAATCTCACAATATCCTTATTTTCTTAAACTTAGTTTAGTAATAATAAAGTTTAAGTTAAGTAAGTTAATCGAGCTATTAGTAGCTTTCACTCTTCGAGATATTAAATAACTTCGAATCTGTGACTAGAATAAAATGATTAAGTAAAGTTATAACTGGATGAGAAACCCTCAGTAAACTTGTCTTAGGCCTAAATAATTATGTAAAACATTATTACTGTAATTTTTATGTATTTGATCTTAAGTTTTTGATTTTAGGACTTCGGAATTGACTATTAAAATCGTAGTAAGAACAAAAAGTATAGTCATATAAAGATTTGAAATAAAAAGTCCAAAACATTGTGTTTACCACAACAGGTTTGGAATAAGTGAAACTCATTTTCTAGAGTGGTAGAAAAATATAAATGTATGAGAAAAATTGCCTATCCTCTTATATTTGGTTTCCTAAAAAATCGGTAACCGCCTTTTATGACCGTAATACTACGGTGAATTTTGTTTTCAATTTAATCATATGGAAGCGCCTGTTCTCCAGGAAAACACTCCCACATGATTACATTGAAAACAAAAGTTTTGTATTTCATTACTGAAAAAACTAAATAAAACAATATTTCAATCTCGTAATGTTATTCATCGTTTTAAAATAAAATTTGTACAAACTGATGATATGATCAATAAGGATTAAGCTGTACGCAAAAGCGGAAGTGGGAAGGGAAGCAAGAATAAATCCGTGTAAAAGAGCCAATTAAGGGTTGGTTGTTGGTTGTCAGAGGGTGAATTATAGGGTGTCAGTGACGTCATCAGCGTAGGTGTTGTCGATACCATTGATAACAACGAGATAACAAGCTCACTGATACTGTCACCTGCTCCCGGTCACCTTATCTCTCCTTCCCTCACATACCCCCCTATTCTAGTTCTTCAGCTTCACACCGCGTCAAAACATCATAATAATTAGCTTGAAATATTTCGGTCTCGCTGTGGAGTACCGTCTTCAGTCACTGATTGGCTAAAACTGAGCTACTTGCTGTCTGCTTTACTATTGGTGGCAGGGCTGCCAACCGTCCAATGGAGCAGGGATGCCAACTGTAGATGGTCTTATTGGCCGTGACACTATCGAAAAGACTTCTTCAAAACTAAATAAAAAAATATTTTTGGACGAAAAACCACTGAACATTTTTTATATTTAAAACACAAAATGTTTCGTCTAAACTGTGTTAGACATCATCAGTTGTCGACAAAGAGGAGTATCAAAAATATTTATATAAAGGGTAAAAATAAAAATGTATAAAAAGTATACAAAACTTAAGGTTAAAATATATTTTTATTTAATAATAATTTCTTCAAAACTGGTCGCCAGCTTCCGGAAAATGTAATTTTGTCCTAATGGTTGGCACCCATGTGACCAATTGGATATCAGACAGTAGTAAGTAACTCAGTTTCAGCCAATAGAGAACGGTAGGTCACAATAAGTTGCAGCATTATGTCCAATACGGAGTGTACGAGCTGATTTTTGACGACGTTTATAACGGTTTAAATACATCCGGAAAATTTTGAGACAAATTTTCTACTTTTCAATTTAAAAGCCTCATTCAAATACGAGTAACATATAAGGGGGTTTTCTACCAACAAAAAAACTCACACTGTAAATTTCATATTCGCCACACAGCAGGAAAAGTCCTCGGATGATGAATGCGCGGATGAGTAATCCGCTCTGGAAATAGCCATTCACAAAACTGAGTGAATGGTTTCCAGCCACTGAATGGCGATGGAAGCGTGAATCGTTGAATTAAATGCCATTGATCCCCGGGACCGAGTGAAGTCCCTGGGTAGAGTTAATTGACAGAGGAGGGCCAAGCGTGGAAACCGGAGCGATGCAATCCCCGCCAGGTATGATTGAAAACTTAACCCCGACCTGTGTGAATGTGCTTCATTCATGTAAAATAAACCTGGAATGAAATAAAAATTGAAAACTTTGGGGGCTTCTGTGAATAAAAAGTATTACATACAGACTTCGAAAACAAACTTCAAAATGGACAGATTTAGGATTTTGTGTTGTAAAAGTGTAGGAATGGTCATGAGGATGAGTTTGAAGATATTCTTCGAATTAAGTTAGAAAACATTCAATTTCAAAAAGGTCTTAATTTTTAATCGAAATTTCAAAACTGCATCATTATAACAATTTTTACCCTAAGTTGTAAAATAACTAAAACATTCTATTGAATTCTTGTAGCGTTTTGGTAAAGCTATAGTTTAAATGTACATACATTGGCGTAATAGACGAATTTTTCGTCAAATTTAGTTAAAGTAACGGATTAAATTTTTGTTGAGTTTGACCTAGCTTCTAGTGTATATTTTCATTTTTATTTTAAGAAATCCAGGGCATTAAACTTATGTTAAATTCGACTAACTGCACACTTTAGAGTTTAGCAAATGAATTGTTTCGTACAAAACTATTTAAAATAAACAAAACCATTATTAAAACTTTAATATGAGGCGCCTTTTGACTAGCAAAACTGTCCTCGTCAGATTACCTCAAAAATTCAAAAACATTTGTAATCGAATTTCCTTTGGAAAAATAAGATATTAATGCCGTCAGCATGGTAAGACCCAGACCTGGGACAGTGAAATGAGCACCAATCCTGATCCCAAAACACTTTTGAGCATTTTGACAAGACTTTATGTACACATGTGTGTACTCTCTACAAGTTCTGTCCGATTTCATGAAATTTGGCACTAGTGTATCCATCCAACTATTAAAAATATGAAACTCATTGAGTCGTTTCAAAATGGCGGCCAAAAATATTTTTGCTATGACAGCGTTATGGGTAGTCCAATTTCAATCAAATTTGAAATCCGTTTTCCCTTCACAATATGTAAAAAAACATTCAGTAAAAGAACACGTAAATCTAAAGCCGAAAGCCGAAGCCAGGCTGTGAGCATAGCGAATAAGACTAACAAATTGCAAAGGAAATTCTATCCACTAATGCAAGCGGCGCTTTAGCGCTTAGCTGCGTGTCGGTCTGGTTTCTCGTATATTAGCCTGGTATAAGAACTTAACCTTCAAGAACACATTTCATATTTAAAGGTTGTACGTTCATAACTGGTTTCTAGAGATGTACAAAGTATTTCAATAGTTACACAGCAACATTAGCAGCAATGGGCTTAAAACGTCGAGTACTCAGTTAACGATGAGATCCATTGCCGGAAGCACTAGGTTAACGATTAACGAGCCTAACGATGTACGAGAGATCGCTTCTATCGTTAACTGTACATTTGTGTTCACTTCTCCGCTCCGCTACCTTAAGCTAACTTCAACTACTCAGTTGAAGGAGGCAAAGAAGTTTACTCGCTAATAAAATTCTAGATTAACAAAAACTCAAGAAAAACGTTACTTAAAATTGTTTTCTTTGAAAAAAATATCTATTAAAACTTTTATTTGAATCTGCTGTGGGTAGCTTGGAACAAACAGATTAAACTATAAATCAATTGATAGCTTGGCCGTTTTATACACTATTTTACAAAAGGAATCCCCATCATTCTCCATTATTGCAGTTACGCGAAACAACATTTAACCTTCTTCCAAACCATTACTCTTGCAACAATACAGATCCGAGGAGGAATCGATTTCATCGATTGCATGACAGCTGCACTCAACTTTGATCTTTTCAATCGTTAATAACAACATAAAGTCAGTAGCAAAGTAGTTAGTGTTGTAGATTCTGGTATGTTATGAATTACTAGCCTTTGAAAATTGTGCCTTCATGAATTTGTACGACTAGTCTGCAGAACTGGATTGTGCCTCTTGAATTTGTAGACTAGTCTGCAGTGGTTGTAGCTTTGAATTTACGACTAAACTAAAATATTGTGCTTTGAATTTGTACACTATTTTGCAAATGGATTGCCTTCATGATTTTACATTATTGCAGAACGGATTGCATCGATTTGTACACTTCTGCAAACCATTAATCTTGAATTTGTACACTAGTCTGAGAAGGATTCTCCTTCATGAATTTGTACGACAGTCTGAAACTGGATTGGCCTCTTGAATTTGTACGACTAGTCTGCAAGTGGATTGTGCCTCTTGAATTTGTAGATAGTCCTGCAGAATGGTTGTTTGAATTTTACACTTTGAAACTGATGTGCCTCATGAATTTGTACGACTAGTCTGCAGAACTGGATTGTGCCTCTTGAAATTTGTGTAGGAGAAGATAGTTCAAGGAGTCCGCCTCAGCTGCTCGGGAGAGCGTCGTTGCAAGTTTGCGGGAAATAAAATGGAGGCCTCAATACAGTATATAGATTTGTCAAAACTCTAATCACAGGCAAACACAGATAAACTCTTTCTCTGTTCTCGCGCTATCTACTTTCTACGAAACCCTTGCAAGCGAAGGTGTTTTAGGCCACATCAGTTGAAAGAAAGCCCGTTGTTTAGCGTTGTTACGTGCGCGGTGTCGTGTGTTCCTTGGTCGGACGAATTCAGCCTTTCTTTGCGGTAACAACGGAAGCGGACCTTAAATCTCTAAGATAGTTTCTTTCATCGAAGCTTGATGTTACAAGTTCAACTCCCTTCTTGGACTTTGCACCTCAAGTAAACCCTCGCAGTGCCCTCAGCTGTGAGGCAAGAGAGTAGCTTAATGTACATCGACCGAGATGAGACAGACAGTACGGTACAATTCCCTGATGAGACCTAAAATAGACGCTGTACAAGAAATACGTGTTTCGGAAGATATATTATTTTCTTCTTGAATTATGAGTTAGCTAGAGTAAATAAAATCTCGCCAATATCCTTATTTTTCTTAAACTTAGTTTAATAATAAAGTTTAAGCTAAGTAAGTTAATCTATTAGTAGCTTTCACTCTTCGATATTAAATAACTTCGAATCTGTAACTAGAATAAAATGATTAAGTAAAAGATAACTGGATGAGAAACCCCAGTACTTTGTCTTAGGCCTAAATAATTATGTAAAACATTATTACTGTAATTTGTATTTGATCTAAGTTTTTGGTTTTAAGACTTCGGAATTGACTATTAAAATCGTAGTAAGAACAAAGTGTACAGTCATATAAAGATTTGAAATAAAAGTAAAAGTCCAAAACATTGTGTTTACCACAACAGGTTTGGAATAAGTGAACTCATTTTCTAGAGTGGTAGAAAAATATAAAATGTATGAGAAAAATTGCCTATCCTCTTATATTTGGTTTCCTAAAAATCGGTAACCGCCTTTTATGACCGTAATAGAATTTTTTTCAATTTAATCATATGGAAGCGCCTCTCCAGGAAAACACTCCCACATGATTACATTAAAACAAAAGTTTTGTATTTCACTGAAAAACTAAATAAACAATATTTCAATCTAGTAATGTTATTCATCGTTTTAAAATAAAATTTGTACAAACTGATGATATGATCAATAAGGATTAAGCTGTACGCAAAGCGGGAAGTGGAAGGGAAGCAAGAATAAATCCGTGTAAAAGAGCCATCGGTATTGGTTGTTGGTTGTCAGAGGGTGAATTATAGGTGTCAGTGACGTCATCAGCGTAGGTGTTGTCGATACCATTGATAACAACGAGATAACAAGCTCACTGATACTGTCACCTGCTCCCGGTCACCTTATCTCTCCCTCCCTCACATACCCCTATTCTAGTTCTTCAGCTTCACACCGCGTCAAAACATCATAATAATTAGCTTGAAATATTTCGGTCTCGCTGTGGAGTACCGTCTTCAGTCACTGATTAGCTAAAACTCAGCTACTTGCTGTCTGTTTTACTATTGGTGGCAGGGCTGCCAACCGTCCAATGGAGCAGGGATGCCAACTGTAGATGGTCTTATTGGCCGTGACACTATCGAAAGACTTTCAAAACTAAATAAAAAAATATTTTTGGACGAAAACCACTGAACATTTTTTTATATTTAAAACACAAATGTTTCTGTCTAAACTGTGTTAGACATCATCAGTTGTCGACAAAAGGAGTATCAAAATATTTATATAAAGGGTAAAATAAAAAATGTATAAAAAGTATATACAAAACTTAAGGTTAAAATATATTTTATTTAATAATATTTCTTCAAAACTGGTCGCCAGGTTCGAAAAATGTAATTTTGTCCTAATGGTTAACAGACCAATTGGATATCAGACATGTAACCAATTGGAGAACTATGCATACAGTCAATAAGAACCTGAGTTTCAGCCAAAATAGAAACGGTAGGTCACAATAGTTGCAGCATTATGTCCTAATACGGAGGTACGAGCTGATTTTGACGACGTTTATAACAATTTAAATACATCCGGAAATTTTGAGACAAATTTTCTACTTTTCAATTTAAAACCCTCATTCAAATAATACGTAACATATAAGGGGTTTTCTACCAACAAAAAAACCACACTGTAAATTTCATATTCGCCACACAGCAGGAAAAGTCCTCGGATGATGAATGCGCGGATGAGTAATCCGTTCCTGGAAATAGCCATTCACAAAACTGAGTGAATGGTTTCCAGCCACTGAATGGCGATGGAAGCGTGAATCGTTGAATTAAATGCCATTGATCCCCGCGACCGAGTGAAGTCCCTGTAGAGTTAATTGACAGAGGAGGGCCAAGCGTGGAAACCGGGCGATGCAATCCCCGCCAGGTATGATTGAAAACTTAACCCCGACCTGTGTGAATGTGTGTCATTCATGTAAAATAAACCTGAATGAAATAAAATGAAAATTTTAAATTTGTGAATAAAAAGTATTACACATCGAAAACAAACTCAATGGACAGATTTAGACTGTAAAAATGGTAGAGCTATGGTCATGAATAAAAAGTATTACGAAGATACTTTTCGAAAACAAACTTCAACAACGATTTAAAATATTTTGGAATATAGGTTGCCCTAAGTTGTAAATGTGAGGATTGTAGGAAATGGAGTTTATGAAAGATTGATAACTGAAATTTACAGTTAAAGATCTTAGCTAATTTTCAATAAAGAAAACATTCATTTAAGTCTTAATTTTTAATCGAAATTTCTAAACTGTATCATTATAACAATTTTACCCTAAGTTGTAAAATAACTAAAACATTCATTGAATTCTTGTAGCGTTTTTGCAAAGCTATAGTTTAAATGACATACATTGGCGTAGACGAATTTCGTCAAATTTAGTTAAAGTAACGGATTAAATTTTGTTGAGTTTGACCTAGCTTCTAGTGTATATTTTCATTTTTATTTTAAGAAATCCAGGCATTAAACTTATGTTAAATTCGACTAACTGCACACTTTAGAGTTTAGCAAATGAATTATTTGCACAAAACTATTTAAAATAAACAAAACCATTAAAATTTTAATATGAGGCGCCTTTTGACTAGCAAAACTGTCCCGTCAGATTACCTCAAAAAATTCAAAACATTTGTAATCGAATTTCTTTGAAAAATAAGATATTCATGCCGTCAGCATGGTAAGACCCAGACCCGGGACCGTGAAATGAGCACCAATCCTGACCCCAAAACACTTTTGAGCATTTTACAAGACTTTATGTATATATGTGTGTATTCTAAAGTAAGTTGTGTCCGATTTCATGAAATTTGCGTACAGTGTTCTTTGTAAATATCTCGTTCAGTTCCTTAACCAACAAAAGTTCTGAACTCTAGGGGCTTGTAAAAAAAGTGTTTTCATCTAAATCAGTAAATTACGATTTGATGAAAGCAACTATGTATATAAAGAGTATCCATGTAACTACTAAAAAAATATGAACACTCATTCAGTCGTTTCAAAATGGCGGCCGAAAAATTATTTTTGCTATGATGACAGCTAGGGTAGTCCAATTTCAATCAAATTTGAAATCCGTTTTCCCTTCATGATATGTAAAAAACATGCAGTAAAAAAACACGTAAATCTAAAGCCGAAAGCCGAAGACAGGCGTATAAGATTATGTGAGCGTAGTGAATAAGACTAACAAATTTCAAAGGAAATTCTATCCACTCATGCAAGCGGCGCTTTAGCGCTTAGCTGCGTGTCGGCCTGGTTTCTATATTACCCTGGTATAATAACTTAACCTTCAAGAAAACATTTCATATTTAAAGGTTGTACGTTCATAACTGGTTTCTAGAGATGTACAAAGTATTTCAATAGTTACACAGCAACATTAGCAATGGGCTTAAAACGTCGAGTACTCAGTTAACGATGAGATCCATTGCCGGAAGCACTAGGTTAACGATTAACGAGCCTAACGATGTACGAGAGATCGCTTCTATCGTTAACTGTACATTTGTGTTCACCTCCGCTCCGCTACCTAAGCTAACTTCAACCACTCAGTTAAAGGAGGCAAAGAAGTTTACTCGCTAAAAAAAATTTAAACTCAAGAAAAACGTTACTTAAAATTGTTAGTCTATATAAAAATAACTATTAAAAAAATTTTATTTCCTGTGGTGGTAGTTTAACAGATTAAACTATAAATCAATTGATAGCTTGGCCGTTTTATACACTATTTTACAAAAGGAATCTCCATCATTCTCCATTATTGCAGTTACTACGCGAAACAACATTTAACCTTCTTCCAAACCATTAATCTTGCAACAATACAGATCCGAGGAGGGAATCGATTTCATCGATTGCATGACAGCCGCACTCAACTTTGATCTTTTCAATCGTTAATAATAAACATAAAGTCAGTAAAGTAGTTAGTGAAGGTATGGTTGTGAGTTTTATCCTTTGAAAATTGTGCCTTCATGAATTTGTACGACTAGTCTGCAGAACTGGATTGTGCCTCTTGAAATTGTGTAGGAGAAAGATAGTTCAAGGGTCCGCCTCAGCTGCTCGGGAGAGCGTCGTTGCAGAAGTGTTGCGGAAATAAAATGGAGGCCTCAGTACGAGTATATAGATTTGTCAAAACTCTAATCACAGGCAAACACAGATAAACTCTTTCTCTGTTCTCGCGCTATCTACTTTTTCTACGAAACCCTGCAAGTTAGGTCACATCAGTTGAAAGAAAGCCCGTTGTTTAGCCCGTTGTTACGTGCGCGGTGTCGTGTTCCTTGGTCGGACGAATTCAGCCTCTTTGCGGTAACAACGGAAGCGGACCTTAAATCTAAGATAGTTTCTTTCACATCCAAAGCTTGATGTTACAAGTTCAACTCTCTGACTTTGGCATCCCTAGTAAACCCCGCAGTGCCCTCAGCTGTGTGAGGCAAGAGAGTAGCTACACCTATAGTAGCGCATCCTGGTAACCAACACTGAATCCAACACGGTGTCGGGTCACAGCGAACTAACCACTCATCCCGATTTAAACACCGCACGTGTCGTACAATTTGGCCCAACCATGGATTTTATACTTTAGTTAAGGACAAAATGTTAGGGATCGGCAGGTTGTGGAACTGATTCCATCATCGACGGCCAATAAAATCCTTTCTGGCATTATTCAAAGTCAATAACTGGTAAGTGACAACAACTCTTCTTATTCTAAAATAATACTTCCCAACTGTAGACCTTATGTCACCTATTTACCGTTACCTTCGGTTTCGCCTGTAGAGTGATGTATTTTCTGGCTAGATACCTATTCTTGTTGCTCTTGTGCAGTCCGCATACAACCGCGTTCGTTCCCGGTCAACATGTACCGCTGTCGCCCGCCAAACCAGTTGACGTAAACGCGCTGCGAGTTAGGTAAATATTAGTGTATAAGTGACTGTATAATGATAGTGTAAATATGCAGAAGAGAGAACGCTACTGACGATGTTGCACCAGAGCAAGAAATACGTATCTTGCAAAAAATATCTAGATCTACATGCGAAACCGAAAGTATTTGTCTATTCACCAGTTAAATTTTAATCAATTTTTGAAAATAGACAGAAGTATACAGTAATAACATGTTGCTGACCATTGCACTATTACATACCCAGAAACATTTGTTCACAAAAATAATTAACATTCACACAAATACCTGCTCCACAAAATAATTAAACATTTCAACACTCTTCAAGTATCATGTATAATATGGGTTGTTTGAAAATTCTAATGACTTTTGTCGTTTTTTTGTTCAGGTCTTTAATAAAGGAGCAAAGGTATTTTAGCCATAGTTTGGTGTGATTAGTTAGGCTTAGAGCTAGTTCCCTAGGTCAAAATTACGATTTAATGGGCTAGAATAATATTGATGTTTTTATATTCAATTTTTAAACTCCAGTTTTTTTTTGATACACATTATTTTCTCAGTGTTCTTGCTTGTCAAACTTTATCACATAACGATTGACCTTTAAACTCTAACTTAAAACTGTAATTTAAATCTAACCCTACAATTATAAATCAGTTAAATCAAATGAAAATTCTTTTAACATGAGTAATTATTTAAATCCATTCAAGTTTCATCAAGCATTTAACGAAGGAAACTCCTATAATTAAGTAAATTATATTTTAAATGGCTCAAAGTTGTATAATGAATTGCCCAAAAAGCTCTTAAGTTATTTCCGATTATAATTAAGAGTGAAATTTAAATCTTTAAATAAAAATAAATTTTCAATAAAGCGATTAAACTAAACCACTCTTGTTGGTTAACATACAATAAACGACTCCTTTTTAACTATTAGAAAGATGCCTGCTAAATGTATTAATACATTTTAATGACATAATGAAGCTAATAAACAGTTGAACTATATAAAATTCTTTTATGTGTTTTTAAATACTTGGTACCCCCATTTGCATTAGCAAATTTTCTTGTTTTACTTTCTACATATTTTGGATTTTACTTTGAGTTTGTTTGTTGTTTGCAAGATTGGGTGTTTTTTAATACGTTTCTTCTTTTTTGTGTAGAATTTGTTCTTGATGTGTTTGTATTCTAAAGTCATTTAAAGTCTACTGAGCCGATTAATCAGGATTTAGTGTGTGTGTGTGTTGTAAGCTAAGTTTTAAAACCAAGTTGAAAAAATTGATTTTACTTGAAATCTAAGGTTTTTTTGAGTTTTCGCGTCACAGTTGAAGTAGATTATAAATACTGTTTAACGTTTCGACCTCGCTGTGGAGAGTCATCCTCAGTAGCTGGTTGACTGGCTGAGACTGAGGATGATTCAACCAGCCACTGAGGATGACTCTCCACAGTGAGGTCGAAACGTTTAGCAGTATTTATAATAATTCAACTGTGACGCGGTGTAAACCGGAAGCCTTAGATTTTAGTGAGGACACCGGCCGCGAAAGCTTACGAGTTAAGACAAATTGATTTGTGTTGCTTGAAATATTGTTTTAAATCATATATTTTTTGTTAATTTTAATAAGTAACGTGGATTTCTTTTTCTCCATTAAATGGAAAACTCTAATCGTATTATCGCACGCATGACCGTATTTATTAGGATGTTCACCATAAAATAAGTAAAATGAACTCTAGACCTTAAGCCAGCAAGCAAATTCATATCCCAAACGTTGAGGAATATATTAAGAGATGATGTCCCATATATTGAACCAATTGGATTCCCCACATTCTTGTTTATCGTTTTCCTTTCAGGTGGAAATCAAAATACTCTAAATGAAAGATAAATTGTGAACAATGTTGTATAAGTGACAAAGCAGTTAAATATACACAGAATGTCACAACACACGAGGACGTTTGACGTCTCACTAACTGATTAAACTAACTGCCTACGTAATCAATTCTAATCAACTCATTCAATCTCTCGTGTTTAGTTAAAGTTGATTAATCAACCCTATATTTGCACCATGAAGATCTATCTAATAATTAGAGTGGATTAAGTTTTTGTTTTGTTAATTTAATGTAAATCGTAGAGCGTTTTCTAACAATAAGTGAAGACTTAAAGGTCAAGTTAAGTAAAAGTTAAACAGTTTTTTTTGGAAAACAAGTTGGGATTCAGAATATTTCTGGTTATAAATAAAATCTTAGAACTATTAAAATTCCCTAATATTAGCGAACCCGTGGCTGGTTGGAATCGTGCGCAACTCGGGAGCTGATCACTCCGCTGGTACGGGTTCGATCCCCGCAGTCACCATTTACATTTGTAACGTGACTAAACGGTAACGCTAGGTAAAGGTGAAGGTTGAGTGGTAGAGAGGACTTTGTAGTCCTAACTTCGCCTCGTTAAACAAGATAAACTTCACCTTAACTATTATTAGGAGTCACAGCTGAAATTCACTCACATTTACATGGTCGTTAGTGATTGCGGCGGCCATGTTGGATTACAAATCCACAAATAACTAGGCAGTCTTAATCCTTAGCTTTGCGGCCGGTGTCACAGGTATAAGTTCTCACCTGTTTCAAAATCATAATTAGGTTGAGATATTTCGGCCTCGCTGTGGAGTACCATCTTGAGTCACTGTGGAGTACCAGTTTCAACCAATCAGTGACTGAAGATGGTCACAGCGAGGCCGAAATATCTCAACCTAATTATGAAGTTTGGACGTGGTGTGAACCGGAAGAACTAAGCAGTCATCCACACGTTGGCTGTGTAGACCTTTCTAGTCCTAAGCATAATTCTATTTGGCCTAGACAATGTTTGTTTTGAGTCAAATTGTGGTCTAGATCCTGGGTACACGTTGATATAAATTAGTCTTAGATCTTTCGGTAGTAGATTTGTTGTTAGTACAAAACGTAAACAGTTTCTTTTACTTGATAATAGTTAAGTTATGGGTTCTCTCCTATTTCCAAGATGTAAATAAGGAATATTTGTTTCATGCTTTATAAACCCAATTTTCAAACTAAAAAGTCATTTTTCAGCGCTCATATGGTCATAAATTGTATTATTGGTTTGTTCAAATATCTATCAGATGGTATGTATTGTTATGGGGAAAGAAAGAATTCTTAATTTGATGTTGTTGTAAAATAATTAGTATTCATAAACATAAACACACTTTGACCTTGTTAAAAAATTATGATTACGTTTATTTTACAATACAGTAACATCAAATTAGGAATTCAAACCCACCATATTACTGCAACAATACGTACCATCTGATAGCGCTCGTAAAAATTACTTACATTAGTTTGAAAATTGGGTTCCGTTTAAAAAACATCCTTGTATTATTTAAAACAGTCCACTTTCCCCAGCTAATATTTTAAACTCTTATTGATGATGATATTTTATAAATTTGTACACTCTATTTAAATACCAAACTCCTTTTATAAAACTTAGTCCAGGTGATTGTTTTAGAGAAAACTACCCGCAATATTTAAAACCGTGTATTAAAGTTACTTGTTCCTTATCAAGACAGCAGTAACCGAAGTCTTGCAGGTGACAGGTTGTGTTACAAAGTAATAGTTTCCACTTTGAAACCCGTTCTCAGAAATAAATTAATATCAACACCTCGATAATTGGAAACGAGTTTTAGATTGTACCTAGAAAAGTTAAGTTGGATAATAGCTTTCGAGTTCATACTTTGCTCATGGAGAAGGGAAAGAAACTTGGATGAAGAATTTATGTTTTTATATTAATTAGTTATTTATTAAAAGCCACTGGTTTAAAACCTATATTCATAAACGTACTGTATCATTAAGTTTCTGTTGATTTGTTTTCAATGTTAATTTAAACTCTCCCAAACAAAAAAATATATATTCTTTGTTTAAAGTTTGTTGTTGACCCTGGTACAATTTCTCAGATTTATTATTGGCGTTTCCACTATATTTTTTTGACAAAAAAGAACACGACATTTCGGGATCTGGAATCCGATCCCGTCTTCAGGTGAAAAGTAACCTAAAACGTAACACAATACATTAGGAAATGAGCTAGCCTAAAAGAAATGACTTTATTTTTTTCCTTAAACTTATTTCATTTGTGAACAACTATCCTTAATAAAAAACAATACAACGTGCCCAGACATTTTAAAAACTAAAGAGATAAATAGATAAATCAAGCACGTTCAGGCCAATGACAGCTGCCCACTGACAGACTGCCCGGATTGGCTGGCTTGGAGCACCGTACGACCAATCACTGCCGGGAGTCAGGCTGACCAAATGCAATAGAGAACACAAAAATACCTATTTATACACCGAAAATGGTGGGGAAATTCCTTAGAGTTTTGATGATTGAATCAGGGTTTTCTAACGAAGCAGTTAAAATGACTAAAAATCCTTTAGAAGAATTCTTACACGGTCATGGTACAACGCAATCATGGTTTTAGCAAAGGTCTAAGTGTGTTTATTGTTTAAGAATACTAATTATTTTACAACAACATCAAATTAGGAATTCGAAACCACTATAGGACTTCAACAATACATACCATATGATAGATATTGAAGTGAACAAACCAATGATACAATTTATGACCATATAGCGCTCGTAAAAAATGACTTACTTTAGTTCTAAAATTGGGTTGCGTTAAAAAAACGCTCTGTAGAAACAAATTATTCCTCATTTACACTTGGAAAGAGGAGAGAACCCATAACCTAACTATTATCAAGTAAAAACTGTTTAACTGTTTAAACAGGAGTTAAAATGATTAACAATACTTTAGGATAGTTTTTACATGGTGAGTCATACCCACTTAAAGACAACCAATAGAGGAGAATATTATTTAAAGTTTGAATGAACGAATCAGGTTTTTGTAGCAAAGGAGGTAAAACGACTATAAAATTCCCTATACGGTGTTTCGCGAAACGCGCACGTTTTCAGATTCCGAAAGAATCTTTTGTTCACTCAAAAACTGTGGAAGACTTCTGTAATAATATTTCAATCTGAGAAACAAATTAAAGTTAGTAAGAATGAAAAGGGGTTATCCAAGCACAAAACATTGTCAACGTACTTCACACATAAAAACTCTTAAGTCCCATTGAGCTGTAATTGATGAGCACAACCATTGAATTTACTTATAAAAGCCCAGGAGAACGTTAATACTTGTTCGCAGACTTCACTTTCCGTAGTTCTCTCTTACACGACTGGGACTCGTGGCGTGGTCCTGTAATCCAGCTTCATGGAGGTCAGGTTTTGAGGATGATATAGGTCTAAAGCTCAGATAGTCTCAGTGATCATCTGATGATACCGCATCAACTCCCACCATCGTTTAGACATATCAGACCATCACCTGCGTGGTTCGGAAGTCACGTTAAGCCGTTGGTCCTTGTATTTCCATTGGTCATTGGGCTATTAATTAATGACCCATTCTAAGGAAGAGTCGGCCTTAGTTTGTAACAAGACTACACCTCATAACTCATTACTACCACTCATCACACTCATCCTTCACCACATATTTGCCTTAAAATACCCTCATGAGAGTGGTCGGCATCTCAAATAGTGATTTAGTGTCTGTAGGAGCCCCACAGCCCTTCAAAAGCGTCTATGATTCATACCAGTAGAGTGCGGGCCAAACTATACGAAGAGTCCCAATTGAGTTGGGCATCTATAAGTAAATTCAACGGCACAACTTGATAAAAGATTCACACGAGTGCCGCTAGAATGTGCTGTGGTAAATTTAATTTCCAGCGTGAATTTTCTCTAGGAAGTGCTGCTCTCGGAGGTGGAGTGGAGTGGTAGGAGGTTGGGGTGGGGTACATTACCTCAAGGCTAAATATTACCCAGAATTCCCCCCTCTCTTACTTCCATGTCGCAACATCTCGCAGACTTCGTTAGTTCACTCTCTGGAATGCAGTTGAATGTTAGATAATTTTGCATTCCGTAAATATCGTCACGTAGTTTTTATCTAAAAAATTACTTGTTTTTGCTGGAGATTTTTTTTTTCAAAATGTCGGCAATTTAAAATTTGAATTATTTATCCAAGGCTTGGAATTAGTCTTTGCCCTTTCCCTGTGTTAGTTGTCTTTGGCGTTGAATCCTAAACATCTTAAAAAGAATCAAGCCACGAAAGGTTGCATTCAAAATTACCTTTACACTCGTATTACTACTTGTATAATGACTTTCCTCGACATACCTTCGTGTTTTATTTTTCACCATTCATTACACAGGGTGTCCCATAAATAAAGTGTCAAACTATTGGAAAAGGTTACATGGGTAAAAATAAAAAAAATTGTAGGATAAAATGTTTTCCAAAAACGCGTTGTTCACTAGAAATCCGCCACTTGTATTTTTACAAAATAATTTTTTTAATAATAAATAGTCTTTAATTGTTTTCAACTGATCTTTATTAAACTCGGTAAGCATGCTTACATAAAAGAAACCTACTGTAGAAAAAAATCATCTTGGTTCAATTTAAAACTTTAAGATGGCGGCTACTTTAAACTTCCCCACCATTTCAGTTAAAACTTTAAAATAACTTCCATTTAAAACCTTTAAATTGGACTAAGTTGAATTTCTTTTCTACGGTAGGTTTCTTTGATTTTAACATACTTACCGAGTTTATAAAAATCGGTTAAAAAACTTGAAGATAAAAATTGTTTTAATACGAAATTGCAAATATTTAGTAAACAAAGTGTTTTTGAAAAAGGATTATTCTTGATTTTCACTCTATATCGACTCATGTAATATGGGACACTCTGTATAATATGTTAGTTTTGATATGTAAACGTATTGTCACATGGTTTTAAGGCTGCACAGTACGGGTGAACAAAATTTACGATGCAGAAGGTTGCAAATAACAAAACGCCAATGTTGGTGATAATAAAGGTTTAAAATGTTCAAATGGCAGGTCAATACATTCTAGATTGGATTTTAATTAAAAATCGTAATTTTTCACAGTCGTTACTACCTCAAATTCAAAGGGCAAACATCCCTTAATTCTTAAGCTTTCGCGGCCGGTGTCATCATTAATATCTAAGGCTTCAACAGCCAGTCAACCAGCTACTGAGGATGACTCTCCACAGCGAGGTCGAAACGTTTAGCAGTATTTGTATTTCAACTGTGACGCGTTGTAAACCGGAAGCCTTAGATATTAATCAACATCCCTCTAGTTGCCTGCTATACAGCCTAACTCATGTTTTGTTCCACAATCGAGCAAAATATTTTTGCCCAAAGTTCGCCAATTTTCGGTGAGCTCTGATTGTTTCCCTCGTTGAGTCTCTGGAGCGAGTGTGATGGGCCGATATTAAAACCCCTCTTCACATCCCCCCACACCCCAACAATTGTTGTTGGCCTCACCTCTCTAAGCCCTGAGTTGTACATTTCACAGCAACATGGACTTGTACAATGCATCTTTACAATGGCTGATATTATTACACAAGTTTTAACACGTATTTTGTTAATTCTGATTTTTGCAAAAATTATATATTTATCCCGTCGCCATGGCAAGACCCAGGCCCGGGACCATAAAATTAGCACCGATCCTGACCCCCTAAAGATAAAACCACTAATTTATTTTATCAATAATATACTCAAATCAATATTTTAATGAGCACACTAAAACTCACTATTGCACTGTACAGTTCGTTAGGTAAAGCATAGCCGGTGGCCTTGAGATTTCCTGCTGTCCGCTTATGGCCCTATAGCCCATCTCACCGGTCATGCTAAACCTGACGAGCTGTAGTAACAAAGGCATATGGTAAAACATTCCAAATAAATATTTGAGAGACATTTCAGTGCACATTTGTCAAGAACACTTAAATTTTTTTGGGCTGACTAAGGTATCATAATTTTATGTCAGTTAAAATCTTCACTGTATCACACACAATCCAAATAAACCAGGCCGACACGCAGTTAAGCGCTAAAGCGCCACTGGCATGAGTGAAGGGGCTTAAAACGTGTTCTGGGGTCAGGATCGGTGCTCATTTCACGTCCCTGGTCTGGGCTTTACCATGCTGACGGCATGAATATCTCATTTTTCTGTAAAGGACGTTCGCCAAGACGTCTCCAACTCATTGTGTATACTATATAAAGTGTGTAATGTGTATGTTTTGTGTGACAGGTCGAGAAGATCTTCGGGGGCGGCAGGAGGAGCCACCCCTCAGACTCGCAATCTCACCCCCGGCGGTAAGTGAAATCAAAAATAATATCTATATGAATAAAATAAGACTTTTTGGAACGCTTATAACTCAAAATTAGCTACAGTTATGGTGATGAATTTTTTTAAAGATTTAGCTCATTACTCAGTACGTTTTTCATATCCATACAACGTCCACAAAATAAGTGGCAAAGGATCAAAGAAGGCTCTGAAGACGTTTTTTTAGCAGTGCCGCGCTCTACCGTGTGCAAGCAGAGTTAGACTTCTCATAATCCCCACTCCCAAGGCCACCCGTCAGGTTGTCAGTACCATCTTACCCGTGGTGAAGCACGAGTACACATCAAGTAAATCAATATATCTATTTATGTCGAACCACGAGGATTAGCCATCGTGAAAAAGTTGTTAATGCATCACCGGGAGTTGAACCCCGGGCTGATTTGGTACGAAATACGCACTATACCACTGAGAGATTATTAAACAGGCTGAACCTATTGACAAATATTACAGGCGGCTCCTTTTCATACACTCATTTTTTATACAGGTGATCTAGGGAAAAGGGCTTTAGCTCTAAAAGATTCTTAAAAATATAGGGATTTATTTTCCTATTTTTTGAAGGTATCTGTTGAACCTTTTAAAAGTTAAAATCATCATCACCTAAATGGTAAAAATACAATTTTAGCCGTAATTTTCAATAAATTATGTTTCAGTTTTTAAAAAACGTGGCTTCTTCAGGACTTTTCCTGTAAACTGTACATTATAGACCAAATTAACAAAACAAATATATAATCTAGTTCTTTCGGTTCACACCACGTCAAAACATCATTATAATCTGCTTGAAATATTTCGGTCTCGCTGTGGAATACCATCTTCAGTCACTGAATGGCTGCCTGCTATCCTTTGGCTACAGGGCTCCCAATCGTGACCAATAGGACAGCCAAAAGTATCTCAGTTTCAGCCAATCAGTGACTGATAATGGTTCTCCGCAGTGAGACCGAAATATTTTAAGCAAATTATAATGATGTTTTGATGCGGTGTGAACCGGAGGAACTAGATTATAGTTGAGTCACCAGCCGCGAAAGTCTAAGAGTTGAAAAATATATATTATTAAAAATTATTAAAAAATGGTGGCATCACAGTATGGGGCTTTTAAGTCGGTACATCGTTTGTCTTTGAAATCCCAACGTAACAGACTTGTCTTAGCGGACTCGTGGCGAATTGGTATTGCGCGTGACTCCGGAGTTCCACAATCCGTTGCGCTGGTTCGATCCCCACAACTAACATTACAATACGGTAGATAGTGGACGAAGTTAAGTGGTAAAAAGGACTTTGAAGTCCTAACTTCGCCATGTTAAACAAGACAAACTTTTACATAACATCACTAATGACCCAACAAATAACAAAGTCAAACACTTAAATAAAAATATTTACTGAAAATGCCGGAGATTCTTGTAAGAACAGCTGATTTCTCCGCTTTGATCAAGGCTTTATTGATCGCAGCAGACTTTGATTTCTAATCAAAAACAGACTCGGTTTATTTACCCGGGTTCAAAGCAAGCTTGATTCGCCAGCAAGACTAAATTGTGCTCACTTTGTACATTTACCTGACAAACTGAGACATTTGTCGCTGTAATGAGAGGGTTTATGAGTTTGGTGTGATAAAGTTTTCAATTCAGTGTGTGCAGAAGCATTCATTGACTGGGACTCGTGGCGTGGTCCTGTAATCCAGCTTCATGGAGGTCCCGTTTTGAGGATGATATAGGTATAAAGCGGCTCAGATAGTCTCAGTGATCATGTGATGATACCCGCATCAACTCCCACCATCGTTTAGACATATCAGACCATCACCTGCGTGGTTCGGAAGTCACGTTAAGCCTTTGGTCCTTGTATTTCCTTTGGGCATTGGGCTATTAATTAATGGCCCATTCTAAGGAAGAGTTGGCCTTAGTTTGTAACAAGACTACACCTCATAACTCATTACTACTACTCATCACACTCATCATTCACCACATATTTGCCTTAAAATACCCTCATGAGAGTGGTCGGCATCTCAAATAGTGATTCTCGACAATGTATAGCCAAAGGCTGCAAGGTTATATGAGCTCAATTTGATAGGTGTTTAAATTTCAGTTCGTTAAAACTATTGAAAGAGTGAGAAAAAGCAACATCTGAATTTTTTTAAGACGTCTATTGAGCCTATGGCGTGTTTTTTGGGACTACTTAGGGAGAGGAATTTTGGAACACTCTGTATATTTGGTATAATGCCTCACAAAGGCTTTTGCAAAAATTTCATGACGTTTCGGATTCTACTGCCTTTTGTCGTCTTCAGGCAGAAGAAAACATCAACGGGACTGAGAACTAGATAGTTCGTCGTCGTTTTATTACATATGCTTTCTACAGGCTAAAATTAATCGTATTAAAACTAATAAACTTTTAATCTTTGAGATTTTTGAGATTAATCTTAATTTGGTTGGTTTACTATTTGATTTGTGTTTACTTTAGGCATAGACTAACGGACTCTATAGATAGAGTCTCTAGTCTGTGCTTTAGGCTAGCAATTTGCTTACTTCTTCTGTCCTGAAAAAGGAATCGGATCGCACTTGCCGAAACGTTGTGATCTTCTTGCTCACAAAAACTATGCAAAATCACTCGTCTCGCCATCTGTTTTAGTATCTTGTTTTTTAAATAAAATATACCCTTTAAAAACATATTTTTTCAATCAGTTACAGTGTAAACTACAACTTTATTGTCTCACTGAGACTGTCGTACGAGCGCAAGAAGAGTTTTTGGCAGGATTATCAAATTTGACTCGACGTGGAAATGTATTTTGAGAAAATGAGCCTCTTCTTGAAAATTGGATTGCTCACTGGTGTTGGAGAAATGGGCCGATTTACATGTAAAACATATCTACTTGCTTTGTATCTTGTTCGGCTAAAGCTGTTCTGCTGTCTTAAAGCTGTGTAGAATACAAAACTACACCTTCTAGAAGGGCTTAAGAATATTTCTTAAGAAAATCTGCCTCTTATGGTTGTAACTTTTGTACTTAGGAAGTTATTTCTTCTCTTTTTCCTGCGCTAATATTAAACTGACAAGATAAAGACCCTGATTTTGAGGTTCTAAACTTTCAATGAATGATGTACTTGAAAAGAAATGAAGGTGTAAAATTGTTTGTGTTAATTTTTGGGAGGAAAGCTGTGATGAGTCCGAAGACCATATGTATTTATTAATTTCCCGGTCACGTTTTTCATATCTTCAGCAAAATATGTTATGCTTCAACTTTTTTCATTTCAATTTCCGTGGAAGTAATGACGTCATATTACAACAACAAACAGTTGGACTGAAATTTTAAATAATTGTAACTTTTAGTAGGACTATATAAAGTTAAGCGATAGAAAATTGTATTGTATTCTTAAACAATAGTAAAACATGAAACTAAAGTTAGTTTTAGTATTTTTGCTATTTTGGATTTGACCTAACAATACGTTGGACCTCTCTAAATAAACAAGACTACTTTGCGAATTTTTTTACAAATTGCGAGTTTTTATTTGCAATAGGATACCACCAAAAGTGGTATAACCTCGCTTGGTTGCAAAATGAAAAGTGTCATGTAAAAAAGGTAAAAGGTAAAGTTCGTCTTGTTTAACAAGGCGAAGTTAGGACTACAAAGTCCTCTCTACCACTCAACCTCGACCTTTACCTAGCGTTACCGTAAAGTCACGTTACAAATGTAAGTAGTGACTGTGGGGATCGAACCCGCGCCAGCGGAGTGATCGGCTCCGGAGTCGCGCACGATTCCAACCCACCACGGGTCCGCTACATGTAGAATATCGATATAATGTTTCTAATACTTCCTGATTACTTAGTAATCCATGCAGTTTCCCCCAAAAAGTCAGCAGAATAACACGAAAAGACAAATTAAATCCTCTCGACTGCTTCTGTATTATTCCAACAAAACTGTAAAAACTACATTTGCTTAACTCTTGGGGATTACAAAGTGGTTTTAGCGCTTTTGTGTAAAACGTCTGACCTTTAACCGTTTTACAGTCACTACTGATAGACAGGGCAGGTGATAAAAGCTGTATTAACCCCTCCTCCCTCGCTCATAGCCACCCTTCCCACACTACAGAAACCCATAAACCAGCTGACTTTGATGTGTTTTAACCGTGGACACTTGGGCTATTTTTGGAATTCCATCCTAAGTGGTAGATAGTGATCTAATAAAACTGTAAAAGGTTCAGATTAAAGGGAAGTGTGGGGAAGTTTAGGTTTGTCGAGTAAAAGGTGTCCCTCAAGGATCTATTCTAGAACAATTATTTTTTCAAGGAAGAAGGTGCTCAATATTGGAAAGAGTAATATTTTTAAACGTCAAAACCAATATTTAAAACTATTTGGACGAGGTTTTGGCAAAGTCAGGTCCGTTTAAAATTACTGAAATATAGGTTATTAACAGTCAAAATAAAACTAGTGGAATCATAAATAATATAAGATTTTAAAAAATAATAGTACTATACGAACTGTTATATTTATCTTTCTTAATAAACTAGAATTTTGAATAGGTCCGTCTTCATGATTTAAAATGTTGTTTTCTTCAAATTATAAAATATGTTTTCCAGGAAGTTCTTCTTCGACAAAACATTTAAACGCCTGGGAAACATATTTTATAAATTTAGCTGAAGAAAACATTTTAAATCATGAAGACCGACCTTCAAAATTCTAGTTTATTTAAAAAAGATTTCATAAAACAGTTCGTAGTATAATAATATTTTTAAATCCTATTAATTTAGATAATTTTATGATTTATTTAACCACATGATTTTTATTGTTTTATATTTTCAAACATTTATATAACCTTACTTTTTGTAAATTTTAAACGGACCTGACGATAAAGGCATTGCCTTTGAAAGGCCTCGTCAAAAAGTTTTAAATATTGGTTTTTGACGTTTAAAATTATTTTATTAATTATTTTTTCCTTTTTGTTATCGGGTCGTATTCGATGTTAGCTGTTGGATTTCCTATTTACAAAAAAAATCGATTAAGAATCAACAAAGTTACAGTGGAAACCGTTGCAAACATCAAGATAATAAGGTGGAAAGTTGTCTGTTTTCATCCAGAGTTTGATTTTTATGACCTTGGTATCAATAGATAGGTGATAAAATTTTCTACAAAACGGTATTCCTTACATTTCATCGTAACACTCACCGTTTATTCGCTATTTAAGGTGTAATGCCAAAGATGCTGTAAAATTACCATAAAATAGCCACCGTTTTAAAATGATAAGTGAGATCATCTTGGTAGTTTTTTCCATAAATGATCTTACTTAGGTACAAATTTATGTTAAGTTTGAGTCAAATCCGATAAATGGTGTGGGAGATGATAAATAATTAGTGAAAAATATAAAATGGCAAATATCTGGTTAACTAAGCATTTTGGAAAAATTGTATTCTTGTTTTTCTCTTTATTTTTACCCATATAACCTTTTCCCAGAGTCTGGCACTTTACTTATGGGACACTCTGTATAAATATACTACAACACACACCTCTATTTACCCTGGGCGTCTCAAAAAGGACTTAACTAGCGCCAAAGTGGCGCCCAACTTGGGGCATCCTTCTAGCCTTTGTTTTGGCACGCTGCCCCTCTCCCTCCCTCATCCCTTATTCGAAAACTGGCAACGAACATTATTCAAGTCGTAAACAAAATATGTCACAATCTGTCTTTTGTCGTCTTCCTGGTTCCATTTATAGACTTGGAGATGTTGTCAACTACCATTTGTTTGCTGCAAATAACAAGACGTTTCGTTTTATTTCCGTGTTTATAGTTTTCCTGACTTTTTTGCATTTTGGTGTGTTCTGACAAGCTTTTCAACTTAAGCCTTTACTATAGTCTAGGTTTAGCTTTGGGTTTTCTTTAAGTATGTTTTTGAGAATTCCCATCACTTGTTCTGACAGCAATTTTAACTTTTACTTACAACGTTACACACTGCTTCTACGTCACGTTGGTTCATAGCCGACGCGTAGATATAAGCGCTACCGTGAAACCTAGCGAATTTCTATGACCAAGAGAATAATAAACCCTAAAGATTGTTTGTTATGCTCTAAAATCAATGAAAATTGGTATACGCATTTATGTCATCTAACCAAAATCTGAGAATCCAAACTAAAGTGGAGGCAAAGAGAAGACTTTCTTGATCTGGCTGAACAAAATTTAGTCAATATTTAGTATGTACATATGTAGACTACTTTGACAAAAACAAGCATACCCAATTGCATCAAAATTGATCATAAATATATTTTTTATAGCATAAACCCATTCTTTTTGGAAGAACGTCCTTCACCCCCATAAGGGCATTTTCGCAACGATTCTAATTCTTCCGATTAACGAATGTAACCTGGAAATTTGCAAACGGAATATTTATAACAAATACCATTTCTTTTGAATAGGAAGGTCGGCGGCACGCGCGACTCTTCAAAGAAAAAAGCTAAACAAGACAGCCCAACTAGAGCCGATGTTTTTAAACAGAAGATAAACTAAGATTTCCACCTACCCCTCGTAAACCGGAGAGAAATAATCAATACTCCGCTATTTCAGTGGTAAACACGGGTTCTTACTCGGCTGACTAATCCTCTTAATCCACGACGTTTCGTTCTACATGAACATATACGTCATCATGTATGTAAATGCACTGATGATGCAACTACTAGGTCACGTGTCGGGGTTTGTGGATACTGTACGCTCGTGTCAGTGATCAGGTAATTAAACACATCCAGCTGTTTACAAAGGTCACATGTTACACGTTTCATTAATGAGTTAGCTACTCTCTGTGCAGTGAATGTGTGGGGGTTGTCTGAAACTCTGCTCTCTGTTGGCTTCAACGTTTGTTTTAGATTTCTTAAAAGTCGTAATGTGTAATACCACAAGGAAATAAAACCAGGCCGACACGCAGCTAAGCGCTAAAGCGCCGTTCGTGTGAGTGAGGCGAATTTCGTTATTACCATAAGAAGATACCTTGGAGCCATTGGCCTCAGGTTAACGTGGCCTTTTACTGCTCGTTTTACTACGGACGGACAATTTGTTTCAAATTTCATTACAATTTGACTACTTATTACGCTGTTAGAGCAAAAAATCACTTTTTGGCCGCTATTTTGAAACTTATAAATGGATTTGAATACTTGTTAGTATATTGATGACTAAAATAAAATACATATTTATTAGAAATTTAATAAAATTTAGATGAAATTTCCTGTTTTTAGATCATTAAAACCACATGTTTGACCAAAATCCCAAAGGGTACTTCCGGTTACCCTATTTTGCTGGCTAACGAACTTTCACCACAACCAAACCTCCTGCCATTCCTGAAAAAACAAAAACACCTCCCCTCCCTCTTCCACTGTAAACTATCCCCTTGTAGCAAATTCCCCATGATTCACACCATCGCTTCGGATATGATTCCACCAACGTTCGGAAGTCACGTTAAGCCGTTGGTCCTTGTATTTCCATTGGTCATTGGACTATTAATTAATGACCCATTCTAAGGAGAGTCCGCCTTAGTTTGTAACAGGACTACACCTCATAACTCATTACTACCACTCATCACACTCATCCTTCACCACATATTTGCCTTAAAATACCCTCATGAGAGTGGTCGGCATCTCAAATAGTGATATGATTAACTTTACCAAACTAAACTGTTCTTTACCCAATACTTGAATATGGCTGGAAAGAAGCTTGTTTAGTTCTTTTCTCGGATTTATCCGCCATCTTGACCTTGTTCAATCTTTGTAATACTTGACCACTTCTACGATCTTTTGTCAGAATACGGCGTTTCTAAGCTATTATTAGATTTGTCTATGAATTTGGCATCTTGTGTAGAACATACGAAACCCGGCCGACACGCAGCTAAGCGCTAAAGCGCCGCTAGAGTGAATGAAGCGAATTTTCTTTTGAAATTTGTTGCTCTAATTCGGACTTTGGCTTTTCGCTCAGCCTTCCACCCTCCTTTCGGGCTTTTCACTACTCTCACAATTTAAGCTTGGCATCCTTTATCTTTACGGGTGTTTTTTAGAAGATACTGAACGGATTTCAATAGTTGTCGGCACATCAAAATACATATTTAATTTCAATTTCATTAAAATCTGATGTAGCTTCCCGTTTTAATTGTATTAAACCAGCATTTTTTGCGCAGTAACTCTCTGCCTCCAAAAGGGGACTTCCGGTATTCCAATAGCTGTACATTTTATTCAAAATAATTATAAAAATAAAACTCCGCCGTCGAAACAACAATTTTTAAAAGTTTTGATATTTGTCTTCTTATAGCCCAAAAAGAGTCATATCCCTCGTATTAATCGAGCTGCAAATAACAAACAAGCGAAAAAATGCACTTAAGAAAGGTAATGAAGCGTTATACAATAAATCAATCAATTAAATTACATTTGCAGTCTGCATTACTTTAATTCCTTACAGATAAAAAGCACAGCCACTCCTTACTTGCTGAATCGCTAATCATCAAAACTTTCCTTTGAAACTAACAAAAGTCATTTAATTAAATCTTTCTTAAATCAGTTCGTTAGTCCTCATTCTCTCTTCTGAATGGGTTCCAGTCTTGCCAACCGTTGACGGAGAAACAACTCTTGATTACTCTCAATAAATTAGAAATTTCTTATTTTATTTTTGTATAAAAATTAAAAAGGTCCGGTGGCCTAGTGGTTATGTCTTGCTTTATAGAGTAACTGTGTTGCTAAATTTCGTTTTTGCACCTCAAGTATAATCTCGCAGTGCACTCAGCTGTGTGAGGCAAGTGAGTAGCTACATCTAGTAGCAAAAATTCAATTTTAACCAAAATTCGCAATTTTGAAACACCACCATTTATAATCTAGTTCTTCCAGGTCACACCGCGTCCAAACCTCATAATTAGGTTGAGATATTTCGGCCTCGCTTTGTACTATTATCTTCAGTCACTGATTGGCTGAAACTGAGCTACATGCTGTCTTCTATCCTATTGGTGATAGGGCTGCCAACCGTCCATTGGAGCAGGGACGGTTGGCAGCCCTATCCAATGCTCCATTGAACGGTTGGCCCTACCACCAATCTGACAGCAGGCAGCAAGTAGCTCAGTTTCATTCAGCCAATCAGTGACTGAATTGGTACTTCAGGCGGGGCCGCTCAACCTAATATAGTTGAACTTTCAGTTAAGTTAACTAAGCAACCATTTGTTGAATGTTATGAGCTTGTCAAAGTAATTTATCCATAGTCTAATTTAAAATCTCAGGCAAATACGTCCAAATAAATAAATTAAATTCTTTATTTCCGTAGACATTTATAACATTGTATGGCAGTCGTCCTTATCCTAACAATCACACACATCGAGTTCCACATTCAAACATATATTCCACAAATATTCCACTATTAAAATAAATTAGTTTTGACGAACCATGTTGTGGCATTACACAACATTTCTTTACATTTTTAATTTTAAATGTTTTAAGGGTAAAAGGTAAAGTTTGTCTTCTTTAACGAGGAAGTTAGGACTACAAAGTCCCCTCTACCACTCAACTTCGACCTTTATCCAGCGTTAACGTATAGTCACAAATGTAAGAGATGACTGCGGGGATCGAACCCGCCAGCGGGGTCAGATAAAAAGACATTATATCACTGACACACGAATGATATTCCACTGTCGACGTGACATGTAGGTTATATGATATCATAACTCGGAAATATGCATTCGCTAATTACAATATTGAATAGAACCACATGACAGCTGATATTGTCTGACATTCAAGTATTATGCATTATTCAGATTTTGCAAACTCATTACTTTCGTAATTTGTCTCATCTAAATCTGCTAATATATTTAAAGTATGATATTACTTCAGTTTTGAGCTTCAAATTGTTATGTTATTTTTGTTTATAATACAATTTAATAAGTAGGCCTATTACTAATACAGGTGCTGGCAAAGTAGGTAATTACTAAACGCCTGCAAGAATTCAACAGCTGTACGCAGTACATGACACATAGTGTATTGCTGTTTTTATTTGAAGGAACTCATCTCCAATTTAACTGTAGTATTTCCCGAAGGTTCAAGCTATGTTAAATAATTGAAACAAAAAGGAATTAGTGAGCTAATTTATAAATTGCTTGCTTTATATTTAAAGGTAACACTTTCCTTTTAGTTGACTTCAAATATTTACAGTACCGTTTTTTCCTCAGAAAAAATCTCAATATTTTGCAATTTTCCGTCAAAGATAATAAAATTAATAATACCATTTGTTTTTAAACACTTGGATAGACTAATCATTTTCCGAGTAGTCAAAGTAATAATTTGCTATTGATAGTCCTAAAATAAATAGAGATAGGAACAAAATACTAAAACACTTAGAACATTATTATACGCGAGAGGATCCGTGGCGGATTGGTATCGCGCGCGACTCCGGAGGCGCGGGTTCGATCCCAGTCACGTATGTAATGTGACTAATACGGCGACGCTAGGTAAAGGTCGAGGTTGAGTGGTAGAGGACTTTGTAGTCCTAACTTCGTCTCGTTAAACAAGACAAACTTTATAAAACTCTTTACTCTTTAATATGACTGTGAAGTGTGACGTTTCGTTTGAAATTAATCATAATCGTTAATTGTTCATATTGATTAGATCATCGACCACGGACTTTATGGTCTGTGGCATCGACCACAAACTATTGGTAACCCATCAAAGGCGCTTCAAAATCACATTTAAAATACAATTTATAATCAGTATATAATGAATTTTTTTAAACTTTATACAGCTCGTATTTTTAATTTATTTTAATTGACGTAATCTTTCAAAAGAAAAGATTTCTTCGTCATGTTTGATCACGATTTAAAGATCGTTTTTCGAACAACAAACTTTACAGACCAGAAAAATTAGCCTTAACCGACCATTGTATAAGCTACAATCACAGCACTAATTTAAAAAAGTAATTTAAAACCACTAACAGACATACTAAAACATTAATGTCTAAATGTATAAAAATAATTTTTATCCATCTACAAGTATTATCAAAAACAACCATAGAACGAAAAAAGTGGACCAAAATATAAAAAAATAACATTTACGGGCCTAACTAAATAAATTAAGTAGAAAATTTAATCAAAGTTATATACACTTAAAACAACATTTAATAATTGAGTACTGTATCTCTCTTTAATCTGATTTTAACTACTATAACATAATAAAAAATGTAAAGTTTGTCTTGTTTGACGAGGCGAAGTTAGGACTACAAAGTTTAGGACTACTCTACGTTCTACTCTTGACTACTCTACTACTCAACCTCGACCTTTACCTAGCGTTACCGTATAGTCACCTTACAAATGTAAGTGGTGTTTAACACTTTCCCCACCTCTGACGGTTTCGTGTCTAGATCAATTTGAAGTTAAATGATCGAAAATCAACTTTTCGCTGTGTCAGGACTGCAGGGATCGAACCGTTAATTGTGGGGAGGTCGCACAAAAACAAATTGGTCTAGGATTTTTATTCTTCAAAACCTAGCAGTCATCGCCAAATTGCGAAGGAGAGAGTCGTGTAGAGAGGCATTCAAAAGTCTAAAACTGTTGACTCTACCTTGCCTCTATATTTTGGAGACGTGTCTCTTTTTCAAATCAAAAAGTAATACCATAAGAGGTACAGACGTACACTCTTATGAAACTAGAGGCAGGGACAACTACCGAACTGGGAGGACACAGAACGGTAGTTCATGTTTGCCTTCCCAGGCAGGAGTTCATTTCGTCAACAGTCTACCAAATTCGTTCAAAAATGCCCTTTGGCCTAAGGCATTCAAAGGTCGTCTTAAAACAAGTCTGATTTCTCAAGCATTTTATGATACAGACGAGTTTATGGCATTCAATCGGGAGACCCTATAATTGGCTGACTGGATAGGGACTAGAGTGGCTACATTCGAATGTATGGGAGAGAGTGAGTGTAAAAACTGTATGTTTGAATAGATTTAGATGTAAGAATGCAAGGAAAATTTTAAATACTCAAACATTTGACGATTGCGATACATTTATTGTAAATGTGCAATATGCAATAAAACATTTATTTATTTATTCATTTGCCCGCGCCATCGAAGGGATAAGCTCCGGAGTCGCGCACGATTCCAACCCGCCACGGGTCCGCTAATCTTTGGATGTTCTGTTTGTTTGTGGTCAACAAAGATCTTTGCTTTAAAAATAAAAAAAAATAAAATTAAATCGGCTGTGAACAGTTTCAATTTTGTAATTACACACATTTGAAACGTTCAATTAATTATACGCTCTACTTCCCAGTGACAGGTAAGCGCCTATATTGCCTCGGCGGTGATACACTACGTGCGCGCCGGGGGTGGAGGGGGGTGTTATTCCACACCTGTGTGCCGTGGGGGCTGGGGGCGGTTTTTGGCGGCAATCCAGGGCGGTTGACAGCAAGGGGTCGTTGGCCAAAACCAAAACTAGGCCGAGTCGATATGAGCGTCTATCCCGGCTCGTGGCGCTGGCGTTTAATCCACGTTGTACGCAACATATAACACCTGTAATTATAGTATAGTATTTTAGCGATACTATTCCCGTTGCTCTAGAATTTACCATTTTAAAGTAATTTCTGTTTAATTATTTAATTTGAATTTCTACACTTTGACATTCAGAGCACTGGGTATAAATTAAGCTGTTGTATAAAAAAAATCAGACTATTTCGAGTACTAGATTAATTATCGTTTACAAGTTGCACTCAGCTGTACAAAATAGGATTTTGTAGAAAACAAACTAATTTAAGTAAACATTTCCGAAAAAATATACCATGGTTTTTTTACTACACTAATATTGTAAATTTTGATTGAACGTTTGGTGACAACTAACAAGTAGAATTTCTCAAGTGGATTAAATAAATAATAATTATAAAAATAAACTATGAATGAAACTAACTGAATAATTAGCTTTAATCTCTACAAACAACATGAAATGACAAATTGACTTAATTAATTAATGACTAACTTGAAATAATGAATTCCCAAATATAAACTTACGGAAGTTATAAAGTTAGTTAGTTTTTAGCTGAGTTTTCTTCTTTTAATCCAAACTTCATACTGCAGTTATTTTAAAACTTTAATTTTTTCATAAGCTTTGCTTGTTAAAAAAATGATGTTTTTCAGGCATTGAAATTTTTTAACATCATAGTTGATTTGTATTGATTATAAATATAAGATACTAGTAATAGCTTTTCCTTTCCTGTATATTAAGAAGTTAAGAATGTCTACTTAATACTTATATTAACAAGCTATTTAAGTTTGAAAGAGGTTTCTACTTTCCAAATATAGTTTGAACTAAAGTCGTAATTTCAGTTATAATTAAATCACTAAATCACTATTTGAGATGCCGACCACTCTCATGAGGGTATTTAAGGCTAATGTGTGGTGAAGGATGAGTGTGATGAGTGGTAGTAATGAGTTATGAGGTGTAGTCTTGTTACAAACTAAGGCCGACTCTTCCTTAGAATGGGTCATTAATTAATAGCCCAATGACCAACGGCTTAACGTGACTTTCGAACCACGCAGGTGATGGTCTGATATGTCTAAACGATGGTGAGAGTTGATGCGGGTATCATCAGATGATCACTGAGACTATCTGAGCCGCTTTAGACTTATATCATCTTCAAAGCCTGACCTCCATGAAGCTGGATTACAGGACCACGCCACGAGTCCCAGTCAATTAGAGATGGTGATACGATTTTCACGATAGAATTTTTGTCGTAAACTAGTTTGTAAATTGGAGTCTCGGTCTCAAAAGGAGACCAATCAAATTTCAGCTTTGAACTAAGGAAAATCCCGCCTTTCATGTCCTGTAAATGTAAAAGACGGTAAATTCTTTTATATTTAGAATTATAAAACCTTTCATTGAAAGGAGCCAGTGTTGAAAGGTCACGTAAAATTACTTCAGTGAAACCGTATTACATGTAATTTCCTTCTGGATCCTTCTCTATTACATGTAATTCCATTCTGTCCACCAACACATATACAGTGTGCTCTTGCAAGGTTTGTACATGGGCTGGGCACAGTAAGGTCTTATTGTTATTAACCACTCGAACCACGAAAAGTACAAAAACGTTGTATTGAAAAGTTGGCTTTTCTTTGTGTCTAGACTCGCTTCGTCCTTTCAGAACGAGCTCTTTTTCTTTCCTCAGTGCCAGCTACTCTTCTTCTTTAAGTAACTTCGCTCTGACCAATTTTCTAACCAAAATGTTTTAATTAACAGAGAATAGAGACTTTTCTACTGGTTATTAATACTATAAAGCCGTTTGGGTGACTGATTGAACGAGAGAAATGTTTAGGCACTTCCCGTAGAGCTACCCCCCTCAACATATATTCGTTTTAAAGGTCTTGGTGTGAAACCACCAGGAAAAATCTGAAAACTCGACTTCTTTTAACCCGCGGCGCGGTAGCGGCCGTTAATGGCGTCGGCCGAAAATGGGGTTGTGCAGTGGTTTGCTATTTTGACTGTAGCGGCTGAACTAGTGATCGGATCTTTGATTTGACGGAAAATCGTTAGTGTGGAATGAAGTTTTCTACAACTTTTGTATTTGACATTTTATCCTATCTCCAATAGGTAATTTGCTATTTCGCTTTAGATATAAACTGGTCAAAATTTACTTTTTCGTGTGTTTGGGCTAATTTAACGGGTACTTATATACCTTTTAGGACCACGAAAACCAACTTAAGTTAAAACTACTAAAAACACTATGCAGAAAAAATTTAAAAAATTAAACTTTTGCCATAAAATATTTTATATAGGCTACGTACCCAAAGTGCGTACTTTTGTTAGATTTTGATGTTTTTACAACGGCTATACCACCCGCGGTATAGGTCTTAAATCGGCCAAAGTCATACTAAAAGATTCATAAATTTATGTTCTCAAATAATATAATTAATGAAAGTTAATAGAATGACTAGAATTACTAAAATATAAAAATAAATGATGTCGTGTTATGGCGTTTTAAGATGATTATTAACATTACAATTTGTCATAAATACAAACGATTAACGCCAACTTATTTGAAGCACCTAGCGAGGCCGCAAGACTCCAGCAGCTCCATGGCACAGCGAATGGCCTGTTTTATCAAGCGAGGCCACAGGCCAGTATGAACCCGAACGGCGAGTTGTGTTTAAAACTACACAGCGTTTCGAGAGGTAAATGTAAATGAATATTACTCTCGTTATCAAGTGAAACTTATCCTTAAGACTAGTACAATTTACTACAGTTGCAGTTCTTCACTTACAGCTCTGTAGTAAATTGTACTATAGTTTTAAGGGCTTGGATTATGATTTAGGCTAAGTTGCACTTGATAACGAGAGGAGTTTACATACCTCTCGAAACGTTGTGTAGTTTTTAACACTCACAATAACCTGTAAAAAGAATATCTATTAGTATGTAAATGTAATAACACCGGCATTATGAGTTTTTCAACAATTAGCAAACATGTTTTGTTTTATGCTCTCGAATTCAGTGCTCGTTTTCTAAAACTCTAAAAGTGTAGCTATCAGAATCACCAAAAGATGACGGGAAATGAAAGTCATTCTAATTTTGATTTCCGTGTAAAACAGTTTAATGTAGAATTGTATATGATGATTATTTTGAGACTAGAAGTTGGACAGACTTGAAGGGGTGTGTCTCCAACCCCCCAAACACCCCCACTTACGTACCCCTTATTGACTCACCAAGTCAGCTTTTGTCTTTTGGCCTCTTCTGGCCCCTTTCTTTTTAATCCTCCTGAACCTCGACCTCCCCCCACCGCCAATTTAGACAACAATGAGAGGTTTTCATTTTAATGTGCGTGCGTTCAATTTCTTTTGTGTGTTTTTAAGTGTAAAATATTTCAAATTTAATCGATATTTTAATTTTTGCAACTTTTATTTTATATATATTTGATCAATTTCACGAAACTAAACCGACATAACGTCGATCAAAACCTATATTTACTCCCTTTTAATCACTAAATCACTATTTGAGATGCCGACCACTCTCATGAGGGAGTATTTAAGGCATATGTGGTGAAGGATGAGTGTGATGAGTGGTAGTAATGAGTTATGAGGTGTAGTCTTGTTACAAACTAAGACCGACTCTTCCTTAGAATTGGTCATTAATTAATAGCCCAATGACCCATGGAAATACAAGGACCAAAGGCTTATCGTGACTTCCGAACCATGCAGGTGATGGTCTGATAAGTCTAAACGATGGTGGGAGTTAATGTAGGTCATCAGATGATCACTGAGACTATCTGATGCTTTAGACCTATATCATCCTCAAACCTGACCTCCATGAAGCTGGATTACAGGACCACGCCACGAGTCCCAGTAAAAATTTAATAATATCGTCATCAATTTCTATGTGACACAATTTACAGCTACTCATTTAGCACCATTAGGTCATCCATAGTTTGTATATGGAATTCAGAGAGTGTTTAAGGAAAATTTTGGGACTTCAAAGAAGGGCAATCCGAATCGTTCTTAAATTTGCCAGACATACAAACTGTTAACTAAGTTTTTCGGGCAACAGAGTATTATTATTGTCATTTATATACATCACAAAAACTTTGATTTTCATCAAACGTAATTTAATGACACTTTTTTACCTTAAAATTTGTTTACATTCAATTCAATAGCTTTAAAAAATATTCAAATCAAATCAGAACCGGATAAATAAACATCTACGAAAATACGGTATCGTATGTGAAATTAAACATGTTGTCCTGCGGTTTCCTGGAAAACGCTGACCAGGAATGTGATATTTCAGTCAACCATTGTATTGTTTTCATGCAATCACGGCAGCGGGCACCGTTCTCCAGGAAAACACCCTTGTATGATTGCATTGAAAACAAAAGTTCACCGTCATATTACGGTCGCAAAATAGCGGTCACCACTTTCTAGGAAACCGTGGCTTTACATCCAGGAAAATGGACCTGGATAGCTCTCCGTACAACCGGTGGGATAAGTTTTCCAAACAAACAAATAAACAACCAGAGATGTTTTTGTTGTTGTTGTTCGCGTAACTAGTTGTGTTATTGTTGAACAAACTTTCCGCCAAACTGCGGCGTGTTGTTATCCCACTAAAGGTGGGTATGACTTCGTATTCAAAGTTTTACCTTGGATAAGTTTCTAGTGTTAGAACGCAGTAGTGGACCGTGACCTTGAATTTCGTCCCACAAGAGCAGTGTACAAAAAGTGGTCAGCGGAGACCAATTTAAACATACAGTTTTACATTAACTCTCTCCTATTTGAATTTTACCACTCTAGTCCCTAGTCAGTCAGAATCTTCTTAAGATCTCCCAATTGAATGCCATAAATTCGCGTGTGCTACAGATCGGTCGAGAGTTCAAGACTTATTTAAGACGAATTTTGAATGCTTGGGTACAAGGACATCTTTAACGAATCTGTTGATGAATGAACTCCTGCCTGGGAAGGTAAACGATCATGAACTACCGTTCTGATCTCCAGTCCGGTCGTTGTCCCTACCTCTAGTTTCATAAGAGCACAATCTCTTATGGTATTACCTTTTGAATTGAAAATTGTCACGTCTCCAAAATGTAGAGGCACGGTGACATTTTGTTGACGACAACTTAAATGGTGACATTTCTTGCCGTACAATTGGCAACACTGCGAGCGCCAACGCAAGCTGTCCTCCATTGTCCCAGCTGTCTATTGTCCCGGAAACCAACTAACTTTCATCCCGCAATGGACTTGTACCGGAAACTCTATTAATTAGAAGTCGATAACTGGTAACTACACAACTTAGAATGTAGAATGTCTTCTCTTCCATTGGCTGTGCAGAAACAGGTAGTTTTGTGTTCTCTGTTACGATTGGTCAGTCTGTTGCACGTCTGTGATTGGCTGTCCGGTTAGTCGGTGGGCAGCTGTCGCTTGGTTTCTTAGTAGTTTTTTTTTATTATCAACGTCATGTTGTATTTTGTTCTAGTTTTGTGTTTTGAAATAAATAAGTTAAGAAAAAAAACTAACGCAAATTTACAACAGAAAAAAAATCACGCTACTTTTAGGTTATCCTTTTCTTATGTTCCACCTGAAGACGGAATCATATTCCAGATCCCGAAAGTTTGTGTTCTTCTTGCTCACTAAAACATAGTGGATAAGGTTTAGCGGATCCGTGGCGGATTGGTATCGCACGCGACTCTGGAGCTCATCTCTCCGGTGGCGCGGGTTCGATCCCAGCAGTCACCACTTACATTTGTAATGGACTAATACGGTGACGCTAGGTAAAGGTCGAGGTTGAGTGGTAGAGAGGACTTTGTAGTCCTAACTTCACCTCGTTAAACAAGACAGATTTTACCTTTTTGCCTTTTAACATACAAACAATATTTATGTCCGGAGAAAGTTTACTGGGCTTCCAGTATAGCATCCTATTTATTTTCGTTTTTTTTTATCTAACCATAAGTTTATGTCCTGATTACTATTTATATACCTTTTATTATTTTTGTATTTATATAGGTATTTATTTTGGTTATTTTGATATATTTTGTTTTGCTAATTATGGCTACAATTTCAAATGAAAAACTTACAATCTACAAATCATACGGAAGTAATTATTATGTCGTCTGTTAAAATCTTTTTTTTGTAACAAATAGGTTATATTTGAATAATTGTTTCCTTGTGAAACAGGTTTAGAGTAAATTGTATATGATGATTATTTTGAGACTAGAAGTTGGACAGACTTGAAGGGGTGCGTCTCAACTAAACACCCCACTTACGTACCTTATTGACTCACCAAGTCAGCTTTTGTCTTTTTTGGCCTCTTCTGGCCCCTTATTTTTAATCCTCCTGAACCCTCGACCCCCCACCTCCACCACCACTTAGACAACAATGAGAGGTTTTCATTTTAATGCGTGCGTTCAATTTCTTTTGTGTGTTTTTAAGTGTGAAATATTTCAAATTTAATCGATATTTTAATTTTTGCAACTTTATTTTATAAAATATATTTGATTAATTTCACGAAACTAAACCGATATAACGTCGATCAAAACCTATATTTACTCCCTTTAATCACTAAATCACTATTTGAGATACCGACCACTCTCATGAGAGTATTTTAAAGGCGAATATGTGGTGAAGGATGAGTGTGATGATAGTGGTAGTAATGAGTTATGAGGTGTAGTCTTGTTACAAACTAAGACCGACTCTTTCCAAGAATGGTCATTGATAATAATAGCCCAATGACCCATTGGACAAAGGGGCTTAACGTTGACTTCCAAACCATGCAGGTGATGGTCTGATAAGTCTAAACGATGGTGGGAGTTGATGCGGGTATCATCACATGATCACTGAGACTATCTAGGCCACTTTAGACCTGTATCATCCTCAGGCCTATCCTCCATGAAGCTGGATTACAGGACCACGCCACGAGTCCCAGTCAAAATTTAATAATATCGTCATCAATTTCTATGGCACGAATTTACAGCTACTCCATTAATGGGTCATCCATGGTTTGTATGTGGAATTCAGAGGTGTTTAAGGAAAATTTTGGGACTCAAGAAGGGCAATCGAATCGTTCTTAAAATTTGCCAGGCGTACAAACTGTTAACTAAGTTTTCAGACAGCAAATTATTATTATTGTCATTTATATACATCACAAAAAACTTACATTTTCATCAAACGTAATTTAATGACCTTTTTACCTTAAAATTTGTTTACATTCAATTCAATAGCAAAAATATTCAAATCAGAACCGGGTAAATAAACATCTACGAAAATACGGTATCGTATGTGAAATTAAACATGTTGTCCTGCGGTTTCCTGGAAAACGCTGACCAGGAATGTGATATTTCAGCCAACTACTGTATTGTTTTCATGCAATCACGGGGCGGGCACCGTTCTCAGGAAAACACCCTTGTATGATTGCATAGAAAACAAAGTTCACCGTCATATTACGGTCGCAAATAGCGGTCACCACTTTCAGGAAACCGTGGTTTACATCCAGGAAAATGGGACCTGGATAGCTCTCCGTACAACCGGTGGGATAAGTTTTCCAAACAAACAAATAAACAACCAGAGATGTTTTTGTTGTTGTTGTTCGCGTAACTAGTTGTGTTGTTGTTGAACAAACTTTCCGCCAAACTGCGGCGTGTTGTTATCCCACTAAAGGTGGGTATGACTTCGTATTCAAAGTTTTACCTTGGATAAGTTTCTAGTGTTAAGAGTACGCAGTAGTGGACCGTGACCTTGAATTTCGTCCCACAAGAGCAGTGTACAAAAAGTGGTTAGCGGAGACCAATTTAAACATACAGTTTTACATTAACTCTCTCCTATTTATTCGAATTTTACCACTCTAGTCCCTAGTCAGTCAGCAAATCTTAAGATCTCCCAATTGAATGCCATAAATTCGCGTGTGCTACAGATCGGTCGAGAGATCAAGACTTATTTAAGACGAATTTTGAATGCTTGGGTACAAGGACATCTTTTAACGAATCTGTTGATGAATGAACTCCTGCCTGGGAAGGTAAACGATCATGAACTACCGTTCTGATCTCCCAGTCCGGTCGTTGTCCCTGCCTCTAGTTTCATAAGAGCACAATCTCTTATGGTATTACCTTTTTGAATTGAAAAAATTGTCACGTCTCCAAAATGTAGAGGCACGGTGACATTTTGTTGACGACAACTTAAATGGTGACATTTCTTGCCGTACAATTGGCAACACTGCGAGCGCCAACGCAAGCTGTCCTCCATTGTCCCAGCTGTCTATTGTCCCGGAAACCAACTAACTTTCATCCCGCAATGGACTTGTACCGGAAACTCTATTAATTAGAAGTCGATAACTGGTAACTACACAACTTAGAATGTAGAATGTCTTCTCTTCCATTGGCTGTGCAGAAACAGGTAGTTTTGTGTTCTCTGTTACGATTGGTCAGTCTGTTGCACGTCTGTGATTGGCTGTCCGGTTAGTCGGTGGGCAGCTGTCGCTTGGTTTCTCTAGTTGTTTTTTATTATCAACGACATGTTGTATTTTGTTCTAGGTTTGTGGTTTTGAAATAAATAAATTAAGAAAAAACTAACGCAAATTTACAACAGAAAAAACTTAAGTTGTTTGATGGGGGTGACAGGTCATCTTACGCTACTTTTAGGTTATCCCTTTTCTTATGTTCCACCTGAAGACGGAATCATATTCCAGATCCCGAAAGTTTGTGTTCTTCTTGCTCACTAAAACACTATGGAAAACGTCCACAATAATACTTCACGTCAAACTCAGAAATGCTGTCATCGTCAACAACAAACTTAAACAATGAATTTTTTAAGACCTTTGCGTTAAAACCCGGTGAAAGATTTTGTGGCATGCAGTTAACCTGTAAGATACCGAAAAGAATTTGAAGGAATGAAAAGAACAATTGTAGCCTTGAATTAACTTTTAATTTACAGGACCGGTCCTGTAAAAAACCATGTATCCTGATCCTTGAAAAAATAATAATTCAAGGATACTTATGTTTTCTTTATTCCTTCAAATGTATCATAGTATTTCTTCGAAGTGGATTTTATCTTACCAATAAAAGAATTAGTTTCGTGTTTGGATCATTACAAAGTGTTTTCATGTTTGGGTTCACGTGTTTCAGATGAGGCCTACATGAAGCTGAGTGTGGAGACCATGGAGGAGTTGGACTGGTGCCTCGACCAACTGGAGACTATCCAGACCCATCGGTCCGTCTCGGACATGGCCTCCCTCAAGGTACGTACATTGTTGCCAGATGCTCTGCTCTAGTGATAAGTTGGAACCATGGAGGAGTTGGACTGGTGCCTCGACCAACTGGAGACCATCTAGATCCACCGGTCAGTCTCGGACATGGCCTCCCTCAAGGTACGTACATTGTTGCCAGATGCTCTGCTCTAGTGATAAGTTGGAACCATGGAAGAGTTGGACTGGTGCCTCGACCAACTGGAACCATCCAGATCCACCGGTCAGTCTCGGACATGGCCTCCCTCAAGGTACGTACATTGTTGCCAGATGCTCTGCTCTAGTGATAAGTTGGAGACCATGGAGGAGTTGGACTGGTGCCTCGACCAACTGGAGACCATCCAGATCCACCGGTCAGTCTCGGACATGGCCTCCCTCAAGGTACGTACATTGTTGCCAGATGCTCTGCTCTAGTGATAAGTTGGAGACCATGGAAGAGTTGGACTGTGCCTCGACCAACTGGAGACCATCCAGATCCATCGGTCAGTCTCGGACATGGCCTCCCTCAAGGTACGTACATTGCAGATGCTCTGCTCTAGTGATAAGTTGGAGACCATGGAGTTGGACTGGTGCCTCGACCAACTGGAACCATCCAGATCCACCGGTCAGTCTCGGACATGGCCTCCCTCAAGGTACGTACATTGTTGCCAGATGCTCTGCTCTAGTGATAAGTTGGAGACCATGGAAGAGTTGGACTGGTGCCTCGACCAACTGGAACCATCCAGATCCATCGGTCAGTCTCGGACATGGCCTCCCTCAAGGTACGTACATTGTTGCCAGATGCTCTGCTCTAGTGATAAGTTGGAGACCATGGAAGGTTGGACTGGTGCCTCGACCAACTGAGACCATCCAGATCCATCGGTCAGTCTCGGACATGGCCTCCCTCAAGGTACGTACATTGCAGATGCTCTGCTCTAGTGATAAGTTGGAGACCATGGAAGAGTTGGACTGGTGCCTCGACCAACTGGAGACCATCCAGATCCACCGGTCAGTCTCGGACATGGCCTCCCTCAAGGTACGTACATTGCAGGATGCTCTGCTCTAGTGATAAGTTGGAGACCATGGAAGAGTTGGACTGGTGCCTTGACTTTTAGCTAACTGAAATTTAAATCCCCTCAACTCAAATTTATAACGTTCTAATGCATCATTAAATGTTCAATTATTTTCATTGTTTATATCATTTACTGTAAATTTTTAACTATTTATCAACCTGACTTTATGATATTAATGGTTTTGAACCGACATAATCCAAATTCTGTAACCAGAAGATATAAGTGGTTTTTACTGCCTAAAAAGTTGAAAAGAAATTTGAAAAACCAGAAAATGGAAGTACTTTTGAAATAAATGTTGTAATGGAGAATCCTTAAAGTTTTGCAGAAAACATGGCTTGACTCAGAATCAGCTCTTAACTGATCCAATCTTCTTCCTTGTTAGGTCAAGTCAGCATTTCCCTTTACTTGTCTGTCCATCCTACAAATTCACTTGACTTGTTATATTGTGTTTGTTAATTTGGGAATTTAGTTACGGTAGTAATATACTCTAAAACATTGCATGAGTATAAAATATTTATGGTTATTCACAAATCTTGTAAATTTGTTTTTTTTTTAATGCCAAGCGATTAATCAAATAGCCTAATAGAAAAGAATTTTAAATGGAACAGATTCTTTCAATGGAACTAAACAACTAACATAATCCAATTGTCATACTGTATTATTTTATTTCCTCAATAATTAAATTAACAGTTTTTACAGCAGACAATTTTTTTAGAATATGTTCTCCACCTGAGTAATAATTTGTTTAACGATTTTATAAATCCAAAACATATGGAAAATTATAAATTTACACAAATTAAATATTAATTCAATCAACAAACAGTAAATCTTTAAGAAAATATTATTGTGCTGTGTTTGTGATTGTTCTTTTTTTACAAAGTTTGCTTGAATTATTATGGGAGATTCAAGTAAAACCGAGGTAATTTAGACTTACTCATCATTGGTGGTAATTATAGCTAATATATGCAACACTCAATCAATCAATCAATGGTTTATTGCATAAACATTTCTATTATGCATGGCAATTGTCATTTGGGATGTGTAACTAAAATTTTCCATTCACTCAAACATCGAGAACTCTTTCGAACATACATTGTGTGCACTGATTCATACGAATTGGTCCTCCCTAGCTCTTTGATCAGATTTCCCAATTGTGTGCCAAAAACTCATCATTGCTGTATAACGCTTCTGCGACCAAAACGTTTTTTAAGCGAGTTTTAAATGCCTTAGGCATATGAGCCCTTTTTATTGAATTTGGAAGCCTTTTGACGAAATGAACTCCTGCCTGGGAGGGCAAACGTTCATGGACTACCATTATGTGTCTCCCAGTTTGGTAGTCATCCCTGACTCTAGTTATTTCAGTTATTCGAATTGCACGTTTTTGGAGAATAAATATTCTTGACAAGTTTGTGTTCACGCTACCTCCCCATAACGCCAATCCGTAGGAAAGGTGTGGGTAGACAACACTTAAATAGACATTCAAAAACCACTAAAGTATGGCTTAATTATTCAACTACCCAAACTCTGATGCATTTTGATAACTGTGTGTTTTAGTTGATGATAAAATTACTTACAGTCATTGTAGTTTTCTTTAAATCTAAAAATTTTATTAATATGTTTTGTTTTAGTACAAAAATTTATAAAATAAATATTGATAATTTTTTTTGTTATTTAAGGAGTCTGTTGATGTCATTAGCTAGTACAGTAGTTTATAATAAGAAAAAGATACAGTTTATCTTGTTTAACAAGTCGAAGTTAGGACTACAATGTCCTCTTTACCACCCACTCTTGACCTTTACCTAGCATTACTGCATAGTCACGTTACAAATGTTAGTGGTGACTGTGGAGATCAAACCCGCGCCAGCTCTAGAGTTGCCCACGATTCCAACCCGCCACGGGTCTCCTAAAGAAGGTAAATAATAAGACTTACTTGACTTACCTCCTGTAGCTCCTATCTGGAGCAAAGGGCCTCAACAAAGACTCGCCAGCGGACTCGGTTAGCAGCCAAAGCCTTCACTTCTCCCCATGTTTTGCCAGCTTTAAAAGCTTCGTCCTCGACAGTTCTTCTCCAGGTTACTCTTGGCCGACCTCTTCTTCTGCTTCCTTGGGGATTCCAGTCCAATGCCTCCCTTTCAATTCGTATGCCTTGCTCTTTTCTTAGGGTATGCCCGATCCACTTCCATTTGCGTTTCAAGATTTACTTGTCTACCTTCTCTTCACGGGCTCTTTGCCGTAGAGTTTCATTGGATATTACTTCAGGCCAGTAGATCTTTAATATCTTCCTAAGACACCTGTTGACAAATACTTGTAGCTTTTTTGTAACTGACTGGGTTACTTTCCAGGTCTCACTCCCGTAGAGCAATACTGACTTGACGTTGCTGTTAAATATTCTTTAGTTTAGTTCTTTGAGAGATTTCTCGAGCCCTCCACACAGGGTAAAGCTGTACGAACTGCCTTAGCTTTACGAACTCGAATATTTATATCTTCGTCAGCACCTCCATCCCTAGTCATTACGCTTCCTAGGTATGTAAACGAATCAGTGTCTTCTATCGTCTCGTGGCCAATGTAAAAACCATGGTTTCCCTCCAAAACGAATAAATCTTTCGCCTTTTTTAAATAATAAGGGTTAGCGTAAATTTATTTATTTCAATAAAACTTGGACCACAAAATTAATCCTTTAATCATTTTTAAGTGTTCACCTTAAATGACAAAGACACATACATAGCATACAAGGTTGTTTGAATCAAATCGGCAACAAATCATCATCAGTTACCGAAAGATGATTTAGTACATTTCCAACCTCCGTATTGAATCAAACGCTTCTCTGGTTAGTGGTTTGTGGTAAACATGTTTACGCAGATTCACCACGAAGACGTGACACAACTCGCTCACTTGTGCGCAATTGTTGGGTCAGACTGTTAAACTGCTTAATTGGGATCAATTGAAACAGTGAAAACAACTTTTCGCTTGTCGGCTCCGGGTTAGTTAGTGATCGCGGCTCTTCGCTCCGTGTTGTGCTCGTCCCGACTTCTCGCTCTAGTTGTGTATTTATTTCGTTACTTATTTTGTGAAGTTCTTTTTAGTAATTTGTCCTCTTTACTGTTGAAATGTTTGACTAAACGGATTTCAGCTACGAAAGTTTAATTAAAGAATCAGTTTCTTTGCGTCAAAGTTTTCTGAAGTTGGCTTATGTAACTTTGTTACGAGTTTGATGTTTAAATATCCCTCAGGAGAGAAGTGTTGAAGTTTACATGCCAGCCAACGTAGAAGTTGATCAACATTTATTCTCTCTTCAGGACCTTCTGTCTTCTCATTTATAAATTATGCAAAATTTTCCACTTGATTATTAAATAATTATAGTTTTAAACCACATTTAACCAGTTTATTACATTCATCAAACCCTCATAAAATCAAAGGTTTAAACAATTCACTTGCTTTTTTTGAATATACTTTAAAGAACAATTTAAAAACATTATCTAAATTGCACTTAACCAATATTAAATTTAAATTATATTAAAAACAAAATTGAATTATTATACGTAAATTTTTACTTGAAAGCCAAAACTAAAAACAAAATTTCTCACTAAATTTGTCAGTATATTCAAGAAAATATTGTTCATTTCCAATTAAACTAAATACCTAGTAAACCTAAAAGAACTCACAAAACAAGAATTTTATATTTCAAACTTTCAGATTGACCTTTGCACGTTAAGCAAAGGCTTCAGCTGAATGAGTGAAAAAGTGGAGATAGACACTTGAACCTAACAACAAAAACGGACAAGTTTTGTTGACATAAAGTAAAAACCGAAACAAAAACGGCTCGCGCGACTCTCCAATCGAAACCAAGAAGGCGACCAAAATGTCGCTCTAGAATCGAGTGGAAAGGAGAACTAGAACTGTTCAGGAAAAAAACCCTTTCCACGATCTCTCGGTTCGACCCGACTTCGACTTCTCGAAGACTTGTTCTGCATTGGGAAGTGGCCATGGTGGATTTCTGCTGCCATTGATTTGAACAAAGTTTTCATCTGGACAATTTTACACCCAACATTTTACTATCAAAGTCGGTTTACCAATCAGTGGACATTTATCTTTTACCCTAGAACATTTGCAGTTTTGTTTTTTGCTTGTAGTTTCCAGTATATTGTGTAACTTGATCTTAAAATGGATATATCAGAGTACAACGTTCTGAAATGGTGGAAAAGTGTCAGTTTTATTTCTTTGAGCAGCGAAATCGTGTTTTTGATTCTACTTGTATTCTATCAGGTAGGTTGAATAGACACTTATGCCGGATTGTGTGTTAAGAGGGTTTTAAATCATAGTTTAAGTAGGAAAATAATTATAATTTAAATTCTATAAAATTACACATAACTAATTTATGCCTTTGAATAACCAAAGTTTTTTTTTCATGAATGTATCTCTCAACTTGATCAAGTCCTATGGAGTAAGCCAAGAAAATATTTCATGTATAGTTTTGCTTTGAACCTTATATATTCTTTGAACAAATGTAAATTTTCTGTAAAAGAGTTTACAGTTTTTTTCTACACAGCTACATGCTTTTGTGTAAACTTGTGTTCATTTCTTTATTAGTAACCTTTGAAAATATAAATTTCTGGGTTTTCTCCCAAACCGTTGTCACCAATGTTGCACTGTTTTAATGATGACCGCAACTATATTTTTTGTTTTAGTTCAAGAGAATGCTGAACAAAGAACTAAGCCACTTCTCAGAGTCCAGTAAATCGGGCAACCAAATCTCCGAGTACATCTGTTCTACCTTCCTCGGTGAGTAAAAAATTTATTTCATGACAGGAAAAACTAAATTAAAGATTTACAAAACAACAAACTCTCAAGACATTTTCATCTTTTCACAAGAAGTATTAAAGGAAGCGTAATATGTGAAGCGATGTCAAGAGCAGAGCTTAAATATTTAAACCGGTCTCGAGATATGAAAGCGGGTGGAACCGGGAACGATACGACAGGTCAAGGATATACTTACATACACAACTCGGTCTGTAGCGGTGAATAGCCTTTTGTGAAAATACACTTTTGTGCGCTGACAAAATACATGCACAGAGCTGTATCAATAATAGCAAAATATAGTATGCAATTTTTGCTAATTTTGAATCAAAGTCAAAATAAAATATCTGTATTACAATTTCATTTCAAATTGCAATTCAAAAAGTACTTTAAAACATTATTACAAGAGTACTTAGGAAAATGCTCAAAGTTCCCCTTGAAAAAATCCATATATTTAAATTATAATTTTATGGATTTGTTTTCTAATGGCAATTGATTGTACATGCACCTTTTGGTAGCTTTATAGGGTTTTCAATCCAAAAAACGCTGCTGTCATGTGATGACCTTTTGTACACATCATAATTTTACCATGAATTGATTTCAACAAAATTATCTAGGGCGAATTGGATTTTTAATATTCCACTCATAAGTGAGACGTTCAAAGCTCTAAAAGTGTTGTATTTACACGTTTTACAAAATTGGGTTATCTTAATATAAAAATGAAATTTGAAAAATCAGCTTTCAATCTGCTTCAACAAATGAGTTGGCTTTTCATTTAAAACACAAAATTCACAGTAATGATATTTATAACAGCGATGATTTCCAAACTGCGTCCCTCTGTATCGTCACTTTTTCCCTGTATTATTATTTTAACAGTATTATTCTTGAGAAGAGAAAGGTTTACATGGGAAATTATGGCCTTCAGGTATGGTAAATTTGTTTTCTAGAACGCTCAAACAATTGTTTCATGGGTTATATGTCTTTCATTTTCCTGGAAGTGACCCCGGTCCCCGCTTCCTGGGGTACCCCGACCATCCTATATGTTAGCTCCCCTGGAAGATACCCTGTGGGCGCCCTTGTATCCACGACTTATTCCTAAACTTGTTTACCAGACAAACAGCAAGAGCTGGACCTGCCGTCGCTGAGGATAGAGGAGGGTACGGGGGTGGACGCTCTGGTCGCGACCCGAGGCACAGCCACCAAGAAGAAGGAGCGAGGCGGCCGTGTGGTGCCCATGAGTCACATATCAGGCGTCAAGCTAACACACACCAACAGCTTCACCGGCGAGAAGGCGCCCAAGTACGGCGTCGAGACACCCTACGAGGAGGAGCTAGGCAAAGTAAGTTGAACTGTAAAGTGAGATAAGTTAAAGTAAGTTAATGTACATCAGCGGTTCTCAAAATGGGGCATGACCCCAGGGGGCGCAATGTATGCTAGGAGGCAATACTTGGTAAAAAAAAACAATTCAAGCTTTGTTTAAAGATCAAGTTTTAGAACACTTTAAAAATTTTGTTTGTATTTTGTAACTTTCTAAAAGTCAATCTCTTGTCAATGAAGCTCATTAAGCTCCATCAATAAGCTTATTTGTAATTTCAGTAGAAATAAACATCCTTTGATGTTTCAATAAAACAAACGTTGAAAAAGTCCTTTAAAAAGGTGTTGTGCATAGAAGGTACAGATCTAAATTTACTCTTTAACTTTCCTACGCTTATCTTTTAATAAACATTTAATATAAGCAGACCATAATGAGACTTTTAAAGCAGAAATTCTTTATTTACAAAATCTTAAAGATATGTATAGGCATCACAATATATTCAAAGTATTTTCTTTAATAGAGTATAGAGTCTTCCAGCTGAGAAATTCTGCTATGCGCAGATTACACTGTGTAAATTATTAAATATTTACCCAGAAACATAACCATTAAAACCAAACCGAAAGATTTTAATTCAGAATAAACATCCCTGGGAATCGGGAATATAGAATCTACAAGTTTTGTATTTTACATCTCTCCATCGAGGAACTTTATCATCACTTCAAGCTGGGTTAGCTTTTAACACAATTGACTTTCCTTGTTTGTTATAATGTTCTCAGTGGGAAACTCTTTGTGCTTTTCTCACAAACACTTGATTGTTTTAACCCTACATACCGCCTGGGTGGCAACAGGAAAACTCGCTTTTCTCTATGTTTGTTTACTTCTTAACCCAGAAAAGCAGTACTAGTAGTTAATTATTGTTATTGTTTTCAGACGCTAGCGGATATAGACAAATGGGGAATTGACATTTTCAAAGTGGCAGAAATGTCGAATCACAGGCCACTCACTGCAGTGGCGTACACAGCATTTCAAGTAAGTTGTATTTGTCAGGGGATGTATTACATTAAGTTTATTGTACAAAGAAAAGAAACATAGCACCCTGTAAAACTTGTGTATTAGCGCGACCGGTTTTGGCTATCTATAAAGAGGTCGGTTACAAATTAAGTTTATATTGTGTTCCTTTTTTACTTATAATTTTAAAACTGAAGCACTATTACCACATAGGTTTAAAAGTAAGAAATACACAGTGTGACCTTTAATTAAGACTCAAATGTGGTGTAACTAAATTACTTAAGAAAAAAATGTTACCAAACTCCAACTTCCCGTAAACTATCTAAAATCAGCAAATAGTAATTTATCTTTAATTCCGAACTGGTGGAAGTGTAACTCTTGAGTTTTAAGCAAACAGTAACGTTAAAGTTTAGATTTAAAGAGTTAGGATTTTCCGGTAAGTTTACAAATATTTTATCCGGATTGCAAAAGAGCTAAGATTGAAAGTATTGGTAGCCAAAATAAAACATTTCTATTGCGCGGCAATGCTTTCTAAACATGCCGACGTGTTGGCTGACTCAATAGCGAACTAAACTGCAGATCCAAAGTTAGTAGGTTTGAACCCCGCCTCAGACAACGGAAGTTAATTCATCGCCAAGGCCACCACACAGGCTGCATAAGCCCAAAGTGACTAGAGTAGCAGATTAACTTTTTTAAATAATAATACTGTTGCAGTACTTTTTGTAATATTTACCCAACTTCCTCATTACAATTGTCTACTGTGTTTACAGAATAGAGAACTATTAAAGACTTTCATGATCCCTGCGCGAACGTTCATCCAGTTCATGATGACCCTGGAGGACCACTACGTGAAAGACAATCCGTTCCACAACAGCACGCACGCGGCCGACGTCACACAGTCCACCAACGTTCTGCTCAACTCCCCTGCTCTCGAGGTTAGTCTCAAACCCCTACATCGCTTCCGACCTCCGGCCCAATCCTTGCCGGGGGCTTGGGCCCATCAGTCACCTAGTTCTTTGGGAAGTGCATTCAGTAAAAGTGTGATGAAATTAATACACAGTATTTATTTATTTTTTACAGGTGGTATTCAATCTTCAATGGTATTTAAATAACTCCAGATTTATTCAGGTGAAATATATATAGTGGGCCTAACTAAGGGTTTTTGGGACCCTAACTCAATATATCGAGTAGTATTAACATTCGCTGAAAGGGCCTCAAAATGTGTTAATTTGTTACTTAATATCTAAACTTTCCCAGAGGACGGCCGCTGGATCTTGCCAGGGACTCTTTTGGGGAACCCCACTCATTACTCCTAAAATGAATTTTGTTGCATCTTAATTTCAAAATATTTGTGGGGGACAATCCCTAACACCCTTGCTCTTGCTGGGGCTCTTTAGGAGAACTCCCAAACCGCAACCCAAAACTCTCAAATAAAATTATCTAAAAGGTCTTTAAAATGCATAATTTTGCACAAAAATATCCAGATTTTCTTGGAGGCCAGATGTCCAAGTGTTATTGGACCCCACTCTTGCTGGAGGTATTCCATACCCTCAGTCACTCAGGAGAAACCACCCCTCTCCCCCTTAACACCATTCTGGTTATGCCTACGTGCCCAAGCACTGTCTGCCCAAGGCCCGAAAATCCTGGTTACTGCCCTGGAAGTTCATAAATTAAACTTTACCTGATTGAGGTTGGATTAGAAACGGAAATAGTTCGCCAACTGATAATGCGGGTGACTATAATTTTCTAATCGTCCAAAAGGTGTTAATTCAGCTTTATTAGAATGTGAATGTCATAAATACTCTTTGAATGCAGCTTGATAACAACTATAAGTCCATCACCCATGACTCTTAGAGTTTATGTGGAAATATCTTTGAACCAGACAACTGTTTGCACTTATAAATTCAGCTTTAGTACAAAACCTTGCAGGAGGAAGATTTTTAACTCTCTAGGAGGATTTTATTACTGCTTAGTTATATGTTCTGTTGTTATATTATGGTTATTTTGTTATTTCTGTTCCAGTCTGTGTTCACACCCTTAGAAATAATGGCAGCGTTGTTTGCAGCGACTGTTCACGACGTAGATCATCCTGGATTAACAAATCAGTTCCTCGTAAACTCAAGTAAGTCTGAAAATCCAGCTCCAAAAACCAGATGTCATCGCCTATTGGTGTTTAAAAACTGGTAACTAGAAGGTTAAATTATCAGCTTTTGAGAAACCAAGTCCACCAATTGGAATGCTTGCTATGCTTATAGGATATCCTGGAGGGTAGAGGGTTCATGGATAATGCGACAGTTGTTTTACCACCTCTAGTTTTTTCCTCTAAATTAATTCAACTAATCAGAAGGCTTTGAGTAAGCAAGACTCAAGTTGTCAAGGTAGAGAACTACCAAAACATTCAAAAATCGAGTTTTAACTTTTGTTCCTTTTGTAACCTCAATATTTCAAAGTTTCACGGGTTTAACCTCTGTAATTCAAACTGTTGGCATCCCTTTGACCCAAGTGCAGGCAAAGATTCATGTGGAGACTTGAAAACATAGCGGTTGAGGAACAACCAGATCGAATGCAGTATTAAATTTTGAGTAATAGAAATTCTGTGTGGGAAATTCTACTTATAGAACTAAACTTCAAGTTTAATAAGATCCTAAAAGTTTTAGCCCCTAAAACTTGACTAATTATTTTCATTTTGTAAAATTCAACTTTTTAATATTCAGTGCTAAGGAGATTTCAAGAAGATTTGAAGAAAATATTGTAGTTTTGATTTTATAACTATCTTTTAAATGATTAAGAATCCTTATGTAGTCAGAACTGTCACTTGCAGATCCTAAAATCAGGTCTTCTCAGCCAAATTATTTTTTATTAGGTAAAATCTTGTAAAATCACAAATCTTGATATAAAATCTAGATAGTTTGTTACCAACAAAGTGTCTTTGTCGTTTTGCAGGTTCCGAACTCGCGTTGATGTACAACGACGAGTCCGTGCTGGAGAATCACCACTTAGCCGTCGCGTTCAAACTCTTACAAAACGAAGGATGTGATATTTTCCAGAATCTTAGCAAAAAGCAGCGACAAACGCTTAGAAAAATGGTCATAGATATGGTGAGTTTCCTGTGTAAATTGGGTCTGTTTGTAGAATGGAATAGATTAAAACTGTAACAATCACTTTATTTGCATTGCTCTTATGTAACACGTACTAATTTGATGTGTGGTCATTTTAGGTTCTATCCACGGACATGTCGAAACACATGAGTTTATTAGCGGACCTGAAAACTATGGTGGAAACGAAGAAAGTTGCTGGTTCAGGAGTGCTATTACTGGACAATTACACGGACAGAATACAGGTAAATGGTTCAAAAGTGTTCTGTTACAAAAAATGTTACAACTTTTATTTCTATGAGAACTCCAAAAATATTTTTGATACTACTGTAAACTTCAGCTAAGTTGGCGGTTGAAGGAGGAGTTTATCGATACTATTTTCTAGTGCGAGCCAATGCTCTACGCGCGATGTCCCGTCTAGTCCTCACTGTGCCGGTCACGCACTCCACTACCATACTACGCTAGTCATTACCGTGAGCTCGCTTCAAGCCTAAGAGAACTGCAAGAATAAATTCGATTTAATATCAAAGAGGGCACGTAGACAAACAATTTACTGATCTCTTAAGTAAAATCTTAATTAATAAAGAGTGCATTAATTTGATTCAAACAAAAAATAAAATAGTGTACAATTAGCAGCTTGGTTCGGCAGCTTTATAACTGTGGTATTCAACTTCCTTTCAAGCGTCATATAGTCTCGGTAGTTACTCCTGCTGTTTTCATATGCAACATGGAAGATGCTCGAAAGATAACCCATAAGAAAATATCGCTCTCAAAAGATCTTTGATCAAAAGATACACTTCAGCAAACATCATTGACAATAGAACACTTAACTCTGCGGCACTTATAAAAACTGATAAAAAAAGTAAAATATTTTTTAATCAAATGTTTCAGGATCAGCTCGAAATAAATTGAGCTATGATGACCCATAAAATCTAATTTTACTCATAGGGTGGGGTGAACTTCTCGTGCGTTAGGTCTGGTCTTTAGGAAAGATGATTTCTTAAAGGTGCGGGCTGTGGTAATGACCCCCATATTTGCGACGGTCAGTAGCAAACTTGTTAACTGATGATTCGCATACATTACTTTACCTTGCATTTGCAGGTGCTAGAGAACCTGGTCCACTGTGCAGACCTGAGCAACCCGACCAAGCCCTTGTGGCAGTACAAGAAGTGGGTAAGCCTACTCATGGAGGAGTTCTTCCAACAAGGAGACAAGGAAAGAGAGACCAACCTAGACATCAGCCCTATGTGCGACCGGCAAAACTCTACCATAGAGAAGACACAGGTAACATCTTCAAACACATATATGCTTGTACCGCATGCCAACTATAACAATCCTGACTTCAGATAGGACTCCTAAATCAAGTGTGACCAAGCTTTAAAGTCTTCTGGTCAATCGCCTTCCCTAAAATACCGGGTGTCCACAAAGTCCTTGACGGATTATAAAATGTTATAAAATGAAAACTAATGATGTCAGATATTTGCACTTTTATTTACATGATAAAGTGATGAATAAACTTTTATTTAAATATAAAACATTATCAGCAGACCTCCACAAGCGCCTCATTGGTGGCCCGAAGAAGATCAAGGCGATATTCTATGTCTCTCCAAGTGTTCGATAAAACTTTTTACTGTCGACATTGCTTCAGTGATTATTGTCCTCAAAGTGAGCATGACTGGAACAGGAGAGCATACACAATATCTTTTATGTAGCCCCAAAAGAAAAAGTCCAAGGGTGTGATGTCAGGTGAGCGGGGAGGCCAGGTTGTTAGTCCACCACGGCCAATCCAGCGGTTGGGAAAAATTTTGTCTAGATAGTCTCTAACTTGTATCGACCAATGTGGTGGCGCCCCGCCTTGTTGAAAACTACCCAAAACTACTTTTGATGGTATAAATGGCTGGTGGATCTCTTCTAAATCGTCTTCTGAAAAGTCTTTGAACTGTTATTGAAGAGTTGGATTCATGAAACCAAAGAACACGTTGAACTTTTTCTTGTTTTGTTGTCATTTTGAAGATTTGACAATGAATCACTAATTGTTGTTTAGTTAACAAATGGATTAGAATACAATTGCTACCAATCTATGTAAGTAAAACGTTATGAAATCAACTGTTTAATGATGTATAAAACATCTACTATTACCAGCGGAAACCCGTAGTAGTTTACTTTTTTTATCCGTCAAGGACTTTGTGGACAACCGGTATAATCGGTAGATTCATAAAATTGTCAAAAAGCATTATCAAATCTTTAGTCCAGGTCCTCTCAGACAAATCTTTTATCATCAACAAGACTGGAAGGAAAAATTGACCGTTCCCGATCTAGTACGTTCTACACCAGTGGTGTACTTTCTAACTGCGCTATTGATGCAGGAAACTTTGAAAACTCTATTAAACAAACAAACAAAAGCGGCAAGGAATAATGGATCGCACTTACTCGGAAAACTAAGCTCTTTGTGATTTACAGGTTGGCTTCATCGACTATATTGTTCATCCCCTTTGGGAAACTTGGGCGGACCTGGTTCATCCAGACGCTCAGGACATCCTGGATACGCTTGAAGAAAACCGGGACTGGTACCAAAGTAAGTGTGGCTTCTTGAGTTTTTTTTATCGCAACTTTCTTTCTGGACATTTGTCAAGAGCTCTCCCCATTCTATACTTGGAAATCAAAGTGATTCCACATGGTAAAGAGCCTTCCAAGTTATTTTTTGTCACCGGTACAGTTATTAAAAATATTGTTGAGTTTGATATAAATTATATTAACGGTTTTAGTTAAAGATGGTAGCAATACCATCCCGCCAAGAGTCTAAAGTACTTATAAAATTAAACTTAGGTTCTGTGAAACTTTGGGCAAAGTGAAAGACAGTTTGCTTAATGGTACGCACTGTATTTGTCGTGTTTTTTGTTCGAACTAGACATGAAGATCATCTTCAAAATTAGTGACACCTAATAATCTATTAAATATTCAACAAGTTTACATCCCCAAAGTTTGACAAACATATGTTTTACCCGCAGGTATGATTCCGCCGAGTCCGCCAGCGTCAGAGGCTCAAGAGGCGGAGGGGGTTCCGGGCAGTCAGGAGGGAGGGGAGAGTGACGCAGGGGGAGGACAGATCCGGTTCCAGGTGACGCTAGAGGAGGGGGAAGGAGAGGAGAGCGAGTCGGCCGGAGGAATGTGACGGAAACTGGTGGGACTCTGTAAGAAACTGACGGAGAAGATGACTCTGTGGTGGTCCAGCGGCGACCTGCACAGTTGAGACTCTAGCGCGGCGGATAGCGTACTGTAGTCCCATCCACCTCAACTCAACTCATCCATGATATTTTCATTTGTATCTGTTCTCGTTGAAATTATACGCTGACGACTGAGTTGTACTTTGAGAGCTGATTTGTGGTGTATTTTGATTTTAAGAGCTGGATTCGTTGGTGTTAACGATTGACAACTACGTCTGATGGTTTGGGACGCCGGTATTAGAATGATAACATATCCTTTTGTGTAATAACCGAATTGTTTGAGAAATCATAGCTGAAGAACTTTGCCAAAATTAGTTTCATGAACGTACTTGAACAGTTTTTTTATTGGCGACAATTGTTACAAATATATTAAGAAAAAGATTTAACACAAAATAAAGTTTTGAAATAGTCCAAAATCTTGAGAGCTTATAAAAATTTACTTTTTTTAGTCAATATTAGTGACAGTGCCTACATATCATCATAAAACACCCGCGAACACCAATTATGTTACGATTTCGAAACATCTTGGTTTTAAGATGGTAATATCACAGCACACGTCTTGTATTCATTCATTAGTGATCCAATAATGTTTCCTCATGGATCCAAGAATGTTTCTTTACATTCACAATAGAAATGAATGTATAGACACTCTTGTTCTCTCTTGTTCTTGGAAAAACACTTTGTCACATCGGACCAAAACTACAGTAATCTATCTCAAAACGCTCGTTTGCTCGTGGAAGAACTTACGTTTAATTTTCATTGGAGGGTCTAATAATTAGTTCAAGTCAATTTTTAACGTTTTTACAAACTGTACCTGTTACCAAACCAGTAGAATATTTTTAATAACCACAATAAATCAAGCAATGTAAAAATTGTCATCCGTGTATTTATGTCGGAAACCGTTTTCTTTCCATTGTATTGTTTTGCAGAAGTGTATATATGTGTGTATAACGTAGCACTCGTGTCTACAGCTAATTCTACAATGGTGCTGATTGAGATTAAAATCCAAACAATTTCTCGTTTTACTTTAAGTACCGTAATCTTTCGATATGTTTATTGACATAGTCTTTGTTGGGAAGAGTTCGATCCTCGATACCGTCAAAGGTAACTACGCATCAATACCGGTTTAAAACATCACGTTTACTCTATGAATTCAAGTCTTACTTGTTAACAGTGTTTTGTTGATACATTGTTTTTAGCAATATAAATATATTTAGCATAGGCTGTAAAAAGTAAGGATAGTAAATCTGAACTTTACGCCCTACGTTAGGTAAATCGTCGTGTTTGTTGTCAAAGATGTGGTTCTATGATGTAGTCACAATCTGCATAATATGTATGTAATATTTTGCCACCATATGATAGCTGGTTCTGTCATAGTAGATTTAAGAGCAGAGATTTTACATACTGTATGTTTCCTATTTATGCATCTTTAGAATTTAAGTTAATCTAAGGTCGTAGCTTTATTAAAGGTTAGTAATATACGCTTGAATTTCATTATCTTTGCCTCATTATGATTGTTAGAAAGTTTGTTGAAAATTGTATTATTAAATTTTAAATTTGTAGTGGTTGTCCAGTGATAGGATAGTGTAATTGGAGTTTTCTCTCTTTTTAAAACTAACATAAAGAAACACAATTGTAACTGACACGTTTTCTCCAATTTCTTGGTGTTAAACGACTATTTTTAAATTCAATGCATTCTAGTCTAAGAACATGCAAAATAATTACACATCCAATTTTTAAATTAAACTAATTTTTACTTGGCTTCAGAACTCTCCCATAAAACAATCATTAGAAGCTAAAACCCTGAAAGTTAATACTGTATCTTGTAAATAATACCCCTTACATAAATTTTCCAACTTTCAAACTTTTGATTGTATACAATCATTGTTGTTTCCTCTTGAAATAAACTTTGTTGGGCTGATAAAACTTTTAACAATGCATGAAAAATCTAAATCCCAAAAGCCACAATAGGGGGTGTTTTGAGCCTTTACCAAAACTTAGAGATGAAAACTCCAAAAAGTACCTTTTTTCAGTCATTATTTATTCTTTAATAGAATCCATGGGTTATTGCCATAATTCAAATTTCCTTGTTTATATACTGTAACACCACCTCCACATTAGATTTTCACTTGTAAATTATTTCAGTACTGTGTGAAGTAGTACCTCGAGATGGTATTGCGCGTTGTCGAGTCAGGATTTCGCGAGATTCCTAAGTAATAAGTATTTTCCTAATCATGTATAGAGAAGCTCGTGGTGGGTAAAGTTCAGATTTACGCAGGGACTGAAAATATCTAGTTCGTTAACCTAATTTGATGGATTTAATCAGGACGCTGGTCGTACTGGGGTTTATTCATAAAATATTTATATATACGAAATGTTTTACATAAAACTATATATTTAATTTTCATAATGTTTACTTTAGTTGTAGAATATATTAATATGACATACGATAAGGATTGCATACGCTCTTGTGGTGTGGTGTTTTTTGGAAAATAACTTTTCTATCTAGCTTGGAATGTATGCGGTTTTTCCTTTCATACTGAACTTCAAATTTTCCATGACTCTCAAGTCTGTCTTCTCTAGCGTGGCTGTGTTCTGGGAACTGTGCCGCAAAATAAATCACATGAACTAAACAAAAATACATATTTTTTCTGGAAATTTAGTGCAATGAAATCAAGTGAAACTTTGAGATCAAATTAACGTGTTGTTGCTTAATGCTCTAACTGATGTATAAATGTACAACAATAATCAAACTTAAACCTCTTTATAATAATGTTAACAACAATAAAGTACTAAAAATATAAGTTAAGCTTGATAAAAACACTATAGTTGTTGACTGGGTTGATATAGAAATAAAGAAAGACGCAACTTAATGCGTAAAACCTTTCACTTGAAAGAACGTGTGATGAGATAACTTAATCAACCACAAAAAGTGTTTATTGGAATAAGATATAAAATACAATAGACAAAAAGTTAAAGACATTCAAAATAAAACATAGTAGTATAAATTAGTAAAAAAAATCAAAATACTGTAATAGTATACAATTGTAAAAAAATTACCCACAAAAATCTTTTGTACAGTACTAAATCTTTCGAGTATATTAGTGGATCCGTGGCGGATTGGTATCGCATGCGACTCCGGAGCTGATCACTCCGGTGGCAGGGGTTCAACCCCCGCAGTCACCACTTACATTTGTAATGTGACAAATACGGTGACGCTAGGTAAAGGTCGAGGTTGAGTGGTAGAGAGGACTTTGTAGTCCTAACTTCGCCTCGTTAAACAAGACAAACTTTACCTTTATACTGCATTGTATTACATCATTTAGATGCGGTGTCACTTAAATTTAAAATCTCAATGAAAAGGGCTATTGTACTCCTTCCGTGGTTATCAATAAGTTTCAATGTACAAATCTCAGATATAAAATCACTATGGTCTTATATTTTGAGGAAATATTATTCTAACTGGGTCATTAAAAAGATTTTTAAAACTATTCCAGAGCTTTTCCCTAAACTGTTAGAAAAATTGAACACAGATTCCAGAATACAGCTGCGGTTTTAATTTCTCTACCCCTCAAACCTGATCTAATTATCAAACTATCTAGTCTATTAAAAAAGTGTTCTTGTTAGATACATTTCTTAGAAAATGACAACACTTGAATAAAAATTGTGTCCAATATTATTAATTAAAATTATAAAACTTCACAACACATTTTATATTGTGACCAATTATTTTTAAGGTGAAATCAAATAATCAAATATAATCAATAATTTGTCTTTTAATTTTAAAGTTAAACAAGGAGTGAAGAGAAACATATTCCTGTTTCAAAAAATCAAAAATCTTTTACAAAGTTGTAAATTTAAAAAAAAGCCAACTTGTAATAAATTTCTGACCAACCCAGGCTAAAGAATAAGAATTAAATTCAATTATAGAGAAATATAATTCTTCATACAAATATTATTTTTTTAGCCAATAATGCTTTCCTCTTCAAAAATGTAATCTCTAATCTTCCTCTGATGTGTTAAAGATTATTTTCATAGCATTAAGCTCGATGTACCAGTGCGTTCGCACCAATTTTAACATTAGTATTCATTTCAAGCTAGAAAAAGTTCAATTTCAAATTTTTGTTGAGTACTCGCATCCTGGTGATGAGGGGGGTTTGGAGTTATCGCTTTTCTATGCTTTAATTTTATACAATGTATATTTCAATGTAAATTTAGTAATTAAGTACAAATCTGTTACTGTTTGCTCGTTGTGTTTGCTCCAAGAGTTCGGTTAAGTTGTTGTTTCGTTTTATTTATGAGATGTTTATAAATTGTTGATAACTTCGTGATTCTGTCTTTACTATACAGTCAATCTTTTCTCATGGTTAAACACGTTTTCTTTTTAAGCTATAACATGTTGTTGTAATTCTTCAAAATCATTATTCCGTTCCAGGTTCATGCTATAAAAAATTTGAAATTTAATAAATAATTGAGATTTAACTAGAGTTGTCTTTAGTTGACAACTAGTCAAGGAAAGTTAAGCAAAATGTCATTTAAAAAAACTTTATTCAACTTGTCAACAAAAATGTGGAATAATACTTTTTTTTAACTCAGGCAAATCATAGCAAAAGAAAAAAAATGTCTCGATGTTATTTTCTTATTGGATTGTTTTACATTGCGAAGGAGATTATTGTAAAAGAGTAATAGTATTATAGTAATAAATTGTTTTATTTTTCTACTCGTAACAAACTGTAAAGTCAACTCGAGGGAGTGTAAAGTGGAATTGTTTTCTCTTGTTCGTTTCATCGCCTGTCTCTAAACACAATACTTCTGACTCTTGTCTTTGTCGCTGTTTGTTTGTTTGTCGCCTCTTCACCGACTGAACGTGAGTGTCATTGTTAGCTTGTAGTTTACCGTCCCCGTACGCTACCGATAGTCAAATCTTACGTTGAAATTCATAACGGAAACTGAGGCAGTTTGGTGGTTTTGTTTTGTTTGTGCATAGTTTGTGTACTTTTCTTTCCGACTCGCTTTTCGATTAGATCTGATTCGCTACAGTCTGGTCATAGTCGGCTTCGCTGCTATGATTGTGTACGTATGTAACATAAGTAAGGTTAGCCTTTTTCTTACTTTAGAATAATCAAAATGGCCTATTCAAGAGACACGTGTTTCAGAACCTTAGTTTGAATTGAAAGAGTGTATTTTGGTTTTTGTTTCGCCTTTATGTTTTACCGCTTTTCAAAAGTAGGAGGTTTTCAAAAGAAACTACAAATGTGAATTGGTGTGTAGGAATATATCGGTTACGTGTATATACGATACCAACCTTATGTCAATAAAATGTGTGAATTGAGACCCGACCTTCCGACCCATCTGACTCCTTACGAAACAATATCATTTGAGAATCATGTAAAATACAAAGTAAATCTATAAATTGTATTTGTCTTTTAAATGTGTTTTCCTTTACTCCCGTTCAACTCCTGTGGATAATAAATACTCACTCACTCGTAAAGAACTTTATTGTATAATAAATACACAAGTAACATTTTAATAAATAATTTATATAAATACTTACAAACATCTATCTATGTTTGATTTTCAGTTTTCACACTTTCCTAAAGCTAAAGTACAATCACTAACAAGAAAAATTAAAACTAATGAGAAAAACAATCGCTGCGTAAAAAATTGATTGCAAAATAATTACGTTACAATTCCTAATAGCTGGCAAAAGCCTAAATTACTATTTTGGTGAAATGAAATTTAAATTTTAACACATTCAAACTTAAGTTTGTCCATGTAAAAAACTGAATCCGTATTGCAATGTTTTTCTGTACTGAGTTGTTGAAAGAATAGGTATCTTAACTGTAATGAGAGAAACAACAGTACACTAGAATATTTGTCTTATATACAGAGTTTAAAAATAAACCTACCTAAATAAAATACAACATAAATAAATTATACTCCTACATCAAAAGCTGCTGTTTATAGACTTGAAAGTTCACATCGGAAACAAACCATTAAACTTGAAGATTATAATATATACAAAAGTACAAAGGTTTATTTTATTGGCAACAAAACCATTTTTAATATTTTGTTCAAGCAAAATTTTTTAAAGCTCCAGAAATACAAAAAGTTTTTATAAATATGTGGGGATTAAAGTAACTTGTACACTATTATTCATATACTTTTCTGAGACTCAATATGAGTTAAATCTTTAACATTTACTTGTTTGCCAGTATTTTGGTTTTTTTCTTCTACAATATATTTACACAACCAAAATTTGTATGTGCGTAAATGTAGCCAGAGAAGCCTTGTGGTCTCTCAAAAAAATGAAGTGTTTATTTTTTGATCATGTCCTGTTTGTCTGTGCAAATAAGGTTTTATTGTAATTGGAATTTCTAAACTTTGATAAAGAATTCTTTGTTTGAAGTTTTTGTTGACGATGGTAGAATTTCTAAAGTTGATACATTTTTACGGATGTTTTTCATTGTTTATAGTAAACAAGAAGAAAACTACTTTTAGGCTAGCTCATTCTTCTAAAGTAGGTTAGTTTTCCCCTGAAGACAGGACCAGATTCCCGATCCAAAATCGGTGTCTTCTTGGTCACTAAAAACCGATGGAAAACATCCGTAATAATATTTCAGCCTCCGGTATGGAAGCTTGGAAAATTGCAATATTTTCAAAAGTGCATTCTGCTCAATATTTTACATTCCTCGAGGACAAATTTTCATCACATCCTTCGCAAACTCCACATCAAAGACCGCCCTGGCTACACGATGATGGCTACTGAGCTCGTCTACGTCGGGTTCAGTACAGATAGTTCTTAGGCTCATCTACAGGCTCGCCACAGATGCCGTGATGCTGCTTGCTGACCAAAGCGCGACTGCGGCAGTTCTCCATCTGCAGGAAGCAGTCGTTGGAGTAGGTCTTGTTGTCCGAGCCGCAGATCGGGTCGTAGCTCGTGGGACAGATGCGGTTGCAGCCTTTGAACTGGAAACCTTGCAGGCATCTCTTCATCGGCACGACGAACACGTGTTTCCTGCAAAGTCAGGACAAGGTTTAATGTGGTAATATCATGGTGAGGAAGCTGTTGCTTTTGACAAAATCTTAGCACACCTCTAAGCTGATGAAATATTGTCGTTGAAACTTTTATGAGGTAATAATGGAAAATATGGCTGGAAAATAATGTTCGGACATTTGGAGTGATGAATACACAATTACACATCCAGTGAGTATTTTGAGGTATAGAAGAAATTCAATAGCAATTGAATCTGATGGAAGGGAATTTAGAAAATTCGGAATACCAAGGTTCAAGTTAGAACTGCCAAATCGAGTTTTATTGTCACTTTCTTTGTGACCTCAAAGCTTCGTCTTGATTTAACGTCCATTAACGACTGATGGATTCAAAAAGATTTTCCAAGATCATGGATTTATTCTGTTAGTTGTTCAAAAATATTTCTGCTGAGCAAGGATCATCATCTATGTCAGAAACTGAGTTTCTACGAATGTGTGCGTGAACGTACCCGCAGTTGTCGCGTTTCATCTCGCACTCGTTCCTGTAGAACTTGTTGTCTGAGCCGCACACGAAGTTGCGCTGGCTGTCACACACTTGGTTGCAGGCAGCCGTCGTCGCGCAGTGGTGCAGAGGCACTGTCACCACCCGCTGGCCACACGTCGCCTTCTTCAGCTCACACTCCGATCTGAAATATACAATCACCATCGTTAAGTAGAGAAATTTCAGTATACAGTAGTTGGTTTACCTGACACAAGGTGGTGGTTAAATGTTATTTCCAATAGGGCTGTCACATACTAAACAGCCACATGGCTCAATTGCTAAACAAGCCATCGAGTGGAATCCACAGGGAGCAAGAAGAATAGAGAGGCCAAAAATTATAATTATGGAGAAGGACGGTGAAAAGGGAGTTGGAAAACCATGGCATGACGTGAAGAAGAGACTAGCCGCAAACAGGGACCAGTGAAGAAAATTCGTCACATCCCTGTGCTCTTCCTATCAGCTCAAAGACACAAGTAAAGTCAAGACGTTACAAGGTAGAGTCCTTTTGCGACTTAACCTCAAATGTTGTACTTTATTCCAACATTATAAACGCTTTTCTGGTTACAATACAAATTAAATGCCTTGACCGTCAGCCAGAAAAATGATAATACTTAATTTTTAGTCGGGACATTGATTTTAAATATATTTAAAGTCAATGGTCGGGAGTACGAATTGCGTCAATCGAGATGTGGGTAGTTTCAGAGGTCGGAGGAATCGTTGTTTTAGGTGGCGTTGGTTTTGTTTCTGTTTTGGTGTCGAGTTTGAAATGACAGCGTCAGTGCGTCATGTTATGTTATGTTTTTGTCGGGACATGAAATAATAAGCAAAGTAGAGAAATTAACGAATTTGATTTTTATAGAAGATGCCCTCGGATTTATATATTTGTATTTAAATTTCAACTACAGTAAACCGTTAAGTCGTATCTCGTCATCGGGTGAAAAGCAAGTGAAAGGTTGTCAAGCTGGCAAAATTATCGTGTTTACAAGATTTCGTAAATAAAAGTGGTGCAGTGTTTTTCTGAAGTGTTTAGTGCAGTGCTTTAGTGAAATGCAAGTTTTACTACAATTGGATACAGGCTAGGGAAATGAGCAAGTAAGAATTATTTGTTTATTAGCTTTACAATTAAGGGCAGTGACTTGGCTAGGGGTTCGGTGGTTTACTCATTTAAATCGTCAATTAGCCTGAGTATCAATAGATGGAAGGTTTGACAGGAATTAATTACTATTTGAGTATGTCAAATCGTTAAGTACTGAAAGATAAATGAATTAACACTACAATTACAGAAGGTCTTGGTACTACTAACCTAGCCTAAGCTCAGGGTCAGCAAAACGATTCTCAGGTTGCCAGTCGTAATGAAATTGCACTGATTTTTTTAGTTGATTAACTTGACAAGGATAGGTTTTGAGGAAAATCATGTCGAATTGAGCGAGTTAAAAAAACTGCCCAAGGGAAATATTTAAGAATAGGTTACAGTTCCTGTTATGTGTCGAAAAAATTCGGTCAGTTGGTTGTAAGGTTAATACAGTGGGTTTGGAGACTGGAGAGCGTTGGTGTCGTAGTAAGTTAATCAGTTAGCTTGTTGTACGGTTAGGTGGAGCGTTGACCCACTAGGATTGGTTTGAGTGTAAGGCTTGAGTCTTCAATGCGTAGGTGTAAGTTAATTGTAAACTACTTTGTTCATTTTGTATTCTTCGTACAAGTTGATTTGTGTTATGCATTTACGGTTTGTTTTGAGGCCATCGTAGAGTTGTTTTTTAGAATGTATATAACCAACACACAAAGAAAAACAGTTTGTTTTAAGGGGGTTGTTTTGTTGGCTAATTTTTAAGAATTAATAGTCAATCAGACGGAGGGATGTTTATTTGTTTAACTTTGACTCTTTCGAGCCAAGATAAGGGATTTGGTTTGGTTGAAATCATTCTACAGGCTGGGCATGTTCGGTTATTGAATAGGTCGATTAATTTCTTGTTATGTTGGCTCGGTCAAGCCAAAAGGAACAGGTATCGGGTAGGTTTTTGAATACCTAAAGGCTAAAACTATTTTTGGAGTTCTAATATATTACAGAGTCGAACAGTTACCTTTTGTTAGGTGAGACTTGATCCTCTGAGGATATCGTAAAAGGTGGGAGTAACTATGACTATAGTATGAACTAAAATATATTAATATAGTAAATACCTGTTGGGTGCCTGTAGACCTTGTGAAGAGATTTAAAAGTCCCAAAGGTCTACAGGCACCCAACAGGTATTTACTATATTAATTGATATAGGCCTTGAAACTGGATATAATAAAATTTAAAATATATTATTGGAATTGACAAGTTAATATTTGTCATATTGAGGCAGAGCCTCACAAGGATGTAGGTTGAGGCGAGGTAAAAGTAAATTAATTGTGATGGTTAAAATAGATGATGTTATTTAACGTATTTCATTTGCTGTGATTGAGTCGAACTAAATATTTCGAGGTGTTGGTCGATAACGTAGATTAATCTAGGGTCAGGTCAATTGATGTCGGTATGGTAGGGCGATTATTCATTGGTAATAATATTGGTTGTTGATACTAGAGCAACTCCACTTGCTCTAGTTATTTGCAACGCATAAAATATTCTGTAATATTTACAATTATTAAAGTTCAAATGCAAAATCACTCACTCTGTAAATCTACAAGCAATCTGAAATAATTGTCCCTGTGATATACATACACATCAATACACAATTATACCTGTAAATTAATGCACTCAATAAATACTTAAAACTAGCACCATTGGTAACTGAAATTTAATTGGATTTGAAAATAATATGACATTTATTATCTAAGGTAGCGGGTCGTGATAAAATATTCATTAGTCAGAGTGGTTTTATACATTTTATTGCAAGGAGGATTAACTTACTTCTTAAGATTTACCGGTATTTCAGGATACAAGTCTATCAGGATTCAGGAATAAATAGGATAGGGTCAACATTTGTTAGTAACACTACAAATATGTTTTAAACTAATTGACTCGGTGATTTTCAATAAAATAAAATATTTTAAAAGAGAAATGATGTTGTAAATTTTGAATCAGTAAATAAATACTTCTAATTTTAATGACACTCTCTCTCCCTTTAGGACTTTTGATTTTGGTCTTCGAGCAAGGAATAATTTCTGGCTTATTTGGTTATTTGATTTAATAAGCCAAATTATGCAAACAACCTATGTGCAGGCTTTTGCAGATGATGTAACTACGATGATGTCAAGAAGGAAGAAGGAATTGTAAAAATAACAAAGTTCTTAAGCTGCTTAAGGCAAGCTAAAAGAAAAACTTTCAAGTATATTTTTATTTTTAACCATTACAATAATATTGGTTATATAAATATAAGTAGGAATGAAGAACAAATATGAAAGGTCAAAGATATCTACCTATTGTCTATTAAATTAATCTTCAGATGTGTACAAAATGAAATAGGGTCTCTAAAGCCCTAACTTCGCCTTTTGTGCAATAAAGTCATTGGACGGGGCAGGGAAGGTGGTTAGCAGAGTCACCCGCAAGCGTACCCCGGGTTCGAGTCCCAGTTCAGTCCACACATTTTGTCTTCAAATTTCATCAGTAATAAACAATAAAGTCCTTTGTTATTGTTAATTAAGTGACAAACTTCTTAAAACTTTCTCAAAGTAATTAGAGGAATTGTTAACGTTAACTCGTTTACCTGTAAACGTTTCCATCCGAGCCGCAGGTCGGTGTGACTTCATTCTCATCACATTCTTCCGGACAATCCTCAGGTTCCAGGAGAGCAGCACACTTGCCCATGTGCGCCAACTGAATGCCTTTCCTACACACACAAATAATCACTATAAATAACAAATACAATTTCAATAAGCAATAAAAATCCTTATTGAGGTTGGGAAGTAATTTCTTAAGTGACAGCTGTGCAAAGGGCCACACTTTGATACTTTGCTTTGAACACCGACCACTCTTAGAGGGTATTATAAGGTTAGTGTTGGGTCGATTCCTAATTTTTTAAATTCTCAAAAACCGGGGAGTGTCCATTGTGAAAAATTATCACTGCGGTGGGGAACTGAACCCAGGCCGATTTGGTGGGAAGTGTTCCACTCACTATTCCACTAAGCTATGGATCACACCCTATGTTGAATAGCCCCATGTTTTTGCCATATCCATTTGGATCAGATTGGGTGTAAATTACTTGACGGTAACTATTAGCTACAAGTTGTTGTCTTTTTGGGTTCAAGCCTGAGGTTAGGGGCCCGTGATTGAAGTCCGGCCCTGACCTCGGGTTTGGATCTAGAAGATCTCTGTGAAGCATATTGGAACATAGGCTATTTGATCTCTGTGAAGCAGTTTTAAGACTATTGGATAAGGATACAAATGCTATTTATCCTGGTTTAAGGCCAACTCAGTCACCTAAGCATGATTCTAGCCGACCCACTCCCTTTCTTACCTTAATCTATATCCTTCCCACTCTGTTGGCTAGCACAATAAACCTAAACCTACTCTTGCTCAGCTAAGCTTTCTCATGTGGCCTAGCCAATTGTCAAAAGACTCCTGAAGTTTTAGGATAACCCAAATTTGTCTGTTAAGTTTTCTACAAAACCGGAAACATCAAGTACGTCTGTAAACTTTACAAATTTTACTGCGATTGCCACCTCTCAAATAGTTGGCTTCATTGCTTGCCCAGAGTATCTCCTTCTCTGCAAGCACATCACGAGGTACTACAACTCTACAACATGATCGTTACTTACATGCAAGTGGCAGCTTGCAGATGACACAGAGAGTTGTAGGTCTTGGCGTCACTGCCGCAGACAGGGTCTACCGGAGTGTCCGGACACGATTGTTTGCTGCACTTGATCAACTTGTTGCGACACTTGTCCAGCTCCATCTTCTTCACCGAGTGCTTGGTGTGCATCCTAGACATACAGGGGAGTTGAGACACCGAGGGAGTTGTGGCACAGGAGGAGTTGAAACTCGAGGAAGTGGAAGGTTTGAACAACGCATTGGCTCTGGTTGCAGAAGCAAAAGGTAGTCTATTTTCAGAAGATTCACTGATCGACTGAGTTATGAAGACTGTCCTGAAAGAAATGTATATATTTGCACATCATGTCCAGATTATGATTATCACCCCTATGATTATGATTGCTACACCCCAGTCGAATCTGGCGGGTGCAAATTACCTGATACTCGGGCACATCAAAGAGAGGTCATGTCTAAAGCTTTGGCTTATCGGTACGACATTTCCTTGTTTGGGTCAAGAGAGGGACTAACTGGAGGTTTGCTGATGAATGTTTACTCTTGAGGGTCAATTGGCAGAAGACATTCTGAAGAGAGAGTGAATATTGTTGGTTACCTTCGGTTTCAATCTGGAAGTCCTATGTGAAGCAGTTTGATTACTGGGATTTGCACTACAAACACGATATTTCCGCCATACTCACCCGCAGTTGAGCATCTTGAGCTCGCACTCGCTGCGGTAGATGTTGCCATCGGAGCCGCAAGTGAGGCGCTCCTTCTCCCCGACGCAGGAAGTAGGGCACGCTGCTGCAGCCGCAGGGTTGCGCTCCTGACTCATGCAGAACGCCATCGGCACTTCGAACACGTGCTTCCTGCAGTCAACAACAAACATGCAGTCAAGCAGGTGGGAGAGCTTTGTTTTTAACGTAGTTACATGTAGCCAGCCAGTGATCTCTTCTCAAACACTCGTATATGATTAAACACGAAAGGTAAATATTATATTACGGCCATAAAATAGCGGTCACCACTTCTTGAGACCTTTAAGCTTCAGACCTAGCGTTTTAGGTCAGGAGAAGAGAGGACAGAGGAAGATCAGGTTTGAAAAAATCATGTGAGAACATATCTACAGAATAATTAGCTTCGCTCGTAAGCAAATATTTTATCCACAACAGTTGATATACTCATATTTACCCGCAGTTCTTGGCTTTCATGCGGCAAGCGTTGGAGTAGACGTTGCCATCTGATCCACAAGTGGGCTTGGACACTCGCCAGCAAGACTCTCGGCAGTGTCGTGTCGTCTGACAATGCTTCTTCGACGTCCTCACCACCCCTTGGCTGTCAACACATCCACACTTCAGTTTCAATCTCATATCAACATTAAAAATACAAAAATAGATGGGTGACTTATACACATTTGGAATCTGAGAAGTAAAAACAATTTTATGTACCAAGTATCTTAAAATTCTTCAAAAAGACAATTTGCCTCCATAAATCCAAGCGTTTTATCCACTTCCTTTTTTTGAGTCATCAACTATGAAAAATAAAGTGGGCCTGAGGACAGGCTCAACTATGTAAGGAGAGAGGTTGGGGTGCTTCAGGACGCCCAAACAATTCTACAAAACTTCAACCGCTCTTTGAAATGGCCTTTACGTCAAAATTTACAGTTTTTTCAGGCGAAGACTCCCGGAATTCCACTCTTTCTGGAAGGTATTTGATTACTCTCAAGCTTCCAGTAGCTAACCCCCTCACCACCATCCATGTAACGCCTCATTTTCGAGGTTGAGTGGTAGAGAGGACTTTGTAGTCCCAACTTCGCCTCGTTAAACAAGACAAACTTTACCTTTTAACACCTAAGGGCGCAAGCACTGTCAACCCGCAGGCCTAAAATTCTTGCTTCCACCCACCTCCCTTGCAATCCAGAACCAAGAGTTACCCGAATGAGTTAGTCGATTGCCCAATGGGAAATGTAGCATAGTTACCCGCAAGTGAGCAGTTTCATCTGGCAGGTGTTGGGGTAGACGTTGCCGTCGGAGCCGCAGATGGGTCCGTCCATGGGTGCTTGGTCACAGCTGACCGGGCAGTTCTCCCGGTGTGCCGAGATGTTACTGCAGGGTCCCAAGTGAGACAGGCCGATCCCTATCCTGCACACGAGGGCAAAGGTTTATTTATGAACAAATAGGTTGTAAATGAATTTTCGTTTGAAAAATCTTGTTTGGCTCAAGGAAGTGAATTAGTATATTTCTATACATAATTCATTAAAAGTGCCTTTTTGTCTATTAGTGCCTCTTTGGTAGTGGTCCAAAGGGGTTTTCAACTACTAATCCAGTAGTTGTTTTGTTTGTAGTCTGTTCAAGCTTATGGTTTCATAGAGTATGTTAAGAATATAAATAACTCTTGATAGTGTTGCACATAGATAATCAATGTTTGTTAAATGATACATCCCTCAAACATTTGTTGAAATCATTACTTTTTATCTATTTAAAAACATGCTGTGTAACACTAAATTTTATTATTTAAATTCCACCATAATTAAAAAAATCTATCACAGTGTGTTTTATGTAATTTCAAAACTCAAAAGCTTGTCTATATTGTTACGTACATTAAAAAAGTTGTATCGCCTGCATAGAGATAGTAATTGTATTAATACATGATGACAGGTCATTTATATGAACTCAAAAAAAAGGGATCAAAAGACACAAACCCTGAGGGACACCCTATTTTTCCTGAACTCCTCTGACTATTTGTCATTTACAAGCTATCTACAATTATTAAGGTATGATTTGTGGTTAAGTGGAAGCGAGGACTTTAAAGTCCTAACTTAAAATCCTAGCTTTTCATTTGTTACTAAAACAATTTGAAGACAAAAATGTTTGGACCAAACCGTGTAAAATATGATTTAAAATTTCTCTGAAAATTGTAGAGTTTATGTTTTTCTAGCAAAGCTTTACAATCCATACAATCTAATCTACTCCTTTTTTCTTAAAGTGTTTGTACTACAGTCATATCAGCCGAAGTTAGCTCCTCAGTCTTCCATACCAGACTCTAGTCCTAGTAGGTATAGTCAATATTAGCTGAATAATATATAAATAAATGAATACCTGAAATAAGTTGAATAGTAAGGCAAGTACCTTTAATTACATCAAAATGTATTTTGGAACTTGAAAGTATATTACAAAGTCAACAAATGGATGTTCTAGAACGGATGCACTAACCCCTAAAGCCTGTCTATAATATTCAGAAGGTCAGTCTCCTCACCTGCACACTTCCACCTGTAGCATACACCGGTTGAGGTACGTCCTTCCGTCAGTGCCACACACAGGGTCCATCTCCTTACCACAGCGGTGTTCACACTTGGCCCCTTGTGCGCGTGAACACCCGTCCTTCGATATGGTCACCCCTGTCACACACAGGCAAGGTAGAGAAGTAGTTTATGAAATAATGTCATGAAGAATGTTAATAATGTTTTCAGGAGAATTGTGAAATGGTTAGCAGAAAAGTTCTAGTAGTTTATCAACATTAAGCTTAGCATGCGACAAATTCTACAATGATTTTTATTTTGACTGTTTAAAAAGAGTTCAAACATTATGGCTTAAAGGTTCAATCATTTCCTAGGTAAGCCCCACTTTAATATTTGGGGAGGGGAGGAATTTCTTATTTTTAGATTTGCTGGCAGGTTGGGCACCTCCTTACTTTGATCCTCTGCCCAAACCTAGATCCGAAATACGTAGACGCATTTTGAAGTTATCAAAAACTCACCAGATACTCTGTAATTAGTAGGCCAAAACCGCAAATGATATACTGTATATTATAAATGATCTAAGCATACTAAAATTTTTACTTCTGAATTTAACCTTTTGGAAATGTAAGCCCCAACAATGCTTCCTCTATTAGTCTATTACAAAAACAAAGTGAGGGTTTTCACTATAAAAGTTGGAAAATTCACATAGAATAGTTGAACTATTCAAAGACCTTTGCAACTTCATGTATTTGGTTATTTGTCCATGAGATCAAGTAATAAAAAAAGGTAAAGTATGTCTTGTTTAACGAGGCGAAGTTACGACTACACAGTCCACTACAACTCAACCTCGACCTTTACCTAGTGTTACCACATAGTCATTTTAGAAATGTAAGTGGTGACTGTGGGGATCGAACCGCGCTGAGGATCGAGTGATAAGCTCCGGAGTCGCGCACGATTCCAACCCGCTACAGGTCCGCTAATCTATTCCAGCATTTTCAATTTTCTCATATCATTTCATAGAAGTGTTAAATTAAACTAAAAATAGCAATATCAACTGTAACTAACTACTAAAAGAGAGGTCTCATGAAAAAATGTGATTAATACCAGTATTTAAAATGAGGTTGGAAACTACCTTTGCCGCATGTCTTCTTCCTAAGCTCGCAGGGGCTGGGGTAGATGACATTGTCAGAGCCGCAGACCGGGTCTCCTCCCCCCGCCTGGGGACATATCCGCGGACACGACGAGTCTCTGGCACTCTCCACTGTACTTCCTGTAACACACACCAGGGGTTAGGAAAAAAACAATTTGTAACAAACATCGTGGTTGGCTGTAGTGCTAGGGCAAAATTTAAGAGGATGCCCAAAGTGATCCACTCTGGTGAGGCTGATTCCAAATCACTAAATCACTATTTGAGATGCCGACCACTCTCATGAGGGTATTTTAAGGCAAATATGTGGTGAAGGATGAGTGTGATGAGTAATGAGTTATGAGGTGTAGTCTTGTTACAAACTAAGGCCAACTCTTCCTTAGAATGGGTCATTAATTAATAGCCCAATGACCAATGGAATACAAGGACCAACGGCTTAACGTGACTTCCGAACCACGCAGGTGATGGTCTGATATGTCTAAACGATGGTGGGAGTTGATGCGGTATCATCAGATGATCACTGAGACTATCTGAGCCGCTTTAGACCTATATCATCCTCAATACCTGACCTCCATGAAGCTGGATTACAGGACCACGCCACGAGTCCCAGTCAATAAACCGCTGTGCATGGAGGTATGGTGTATGATCTTAACGAAACAGCGTATGAAGTGGATAACCTTCACAAAAATTGCATTACAAAGGAAACATATTCAGAAACTTGTGCAGAGTAAAAGTCGCCCCAATATTTGAACATAAATTGTAAACTTAACTTATAATAATTGGAAAGGTAAAAATATTTCTTTTTAAGATAGTGTATGTGTTCACTAATAAAAGTCCTTAAAATTTGCTTTTAAGTCAAAAATTTAAAAATCTGAATACCATTTTGTAGGAGTAAATATTGTTTTATCTTCACAAAAAGAATAAGTACACAATAATATTTTCTCTTGACAAATGTCACCACCATTTTTGCAATCGCCTTAGTTAATTGTTTGATAAAATGTTTTGGGATTGAAATAATTATTTAATTTAAACTATTAAACTTGTGTGCTCACTATTACCATTATTTTTAAATTACTTTTAAATGTGTTTAGCTTAGTTTTGGTGTCATAGACCATTCTAGTATTTTACCTCCGAAGGAAAATAATGTTGCACCACCAATGAAAAACTTCACCGTCCGTCCGTCAATAAATTCTGATAAAAACTCCCAATGAAAAACAGTTCAAAATAAAATTTGTATTATTTAACGAGGCAAAGTTAGTACTACAGAGTCCTCTCTACCGCTCAATCTCGACCTTTACTTAGCGTTTAACTATGCTAATAAAAGGGTATTATTCTTTTAAATACGATTTAAAACTACACAACCATCTAAAAAGTTTAGTGTTATAAAAAAATTAAAAGGAAAACGCCTACTGTTATAATGGGCAAATAAAAACTAGTTAGCTTGCATGGGTGCCTGCAATTCTTTACCGGCAATACCCGCAGTACATCCATGTAGCAACTTTGCGTCGAGAGGAATGCAGGCGCTCTAGCTAGTACATCAGCTGATGCAGTAGGCCGCGAGTTACTGACCTGGTTTCCTGGTTCAGTTCTAGATTATAATCTACTAACAAGATCTACAGCAACTGGCAGTTCATTGTTGTGTTTGACTGACTTCTAATTTCGTTTGATAAAGAATCTCGGACACAAAAATGACCAAAGTAGACCAAAGGAAAACTGCTCTGTTTTCGAAGCTGCTTCAAGACGAACTTAGAATTAAATATTCATTTATGTCGATTGGATTTCTTGAGATAATCGTTGTTTATGTTAACTTTATGAAGTCGTCGTGTGTTTTTAGCTAAAAGGAATCTCACGTAAATCATCATAAGGAAAAATAATGACTAAAAGTTTTTAAATTGCAAATCGGTGTTTACAGGGGCATTTTTGGGAAGGAAATATATTTTACAGTTTCATCTAAAAGTGTGAGAGAGGACTTGCTAGTCACACGCAAATGACTTCATTTTATTTTTCCGCGTGGTTTAGTCATTGTTTTGATTGATTTTATTGTAATTTTAGCAACTTTAATATAAAATCAGACGTGCTCATTGTAATAACAAATTTTTTTACCCTTCACAAACTACTTTAGTTAAATGCAATTAACTTACTGTAACTTCTTGATGTAATCTCCATTTACTTTGTGGTATTCGTTACTATTCAATAAAAGTATTTTTTACTTTTTACCACGGAATTTTGAATGTTTACATATGTTTTTACACCTTAAATTTGTAAAACCAGCTGATGTTTAATCTTCCATTCCTTACATCTTCTACAAAATAATCTTCCTCTGCCCAATATGCGAATAAAGTCTCCACATTACCCAACAAGAGTTACAGAACGCGTCGTCCACTTATAGAAGGAACACACTCCTCGTCCCACAGGAATCCGAGACCCATCGACATTAACTGACACAGACAGCTTCACGACCATGACGTCCCTGATCGGCAGATCATCTCAAAGAGAGAAACCCGCGGTCAGTTTTTGCCGCGCATGCTCTGTTGGCTGTAGACTGGCACTCGGTCTCTGATTAAAATGCCGGCCGAGTATGATGGACATAGTAGATAGAGCTGTTCACCTGGCTTCAACTGACAGCTCGGCTCTACAGGCAGTTTCCGGGTGAGTTCGTGTGACTGAGGTGTCATACAGGACTCTACGGCCCAAGGAGAGACCAAAGGGGTGGTCCCAGGAGCGGCCCACACCCCAAGGAGCAAAGGAGTTATTTAAAGAGCGGTCTTGGAACCGAGTCAAGGAGCGAACCAGGAGCGGCTCGCGACCCAAGGAGTGATTCAAGGAGCGGCCTTAGGACTGACTTAAGGAGCGAACCAGGAGCGGCTCGCGACCGAAGGAGTGATTCAAGGAGCGACCATAGGACTGACTCAAGGAGCGAACCAGGAGCGGCTCGCGACCGAAGGAGTGATTCAAGGAGCGACCTTAGGACTGACTCAAGGAGTGAACCAGGAGCGGCTCGCGACCGAAGGAGTGATTCAAGGAGCGGCCTTAGGACTGACTCAAGGAGTGAACCAGGAGCGGCTCGCGACCCAAGGAGTGATTCAAGGAGCGGCCTTAGGACTGACTCAAGGAGTGAACCAGGAGCGGCTCGCGACCCAAGGAGTGATTCAAGGAGCGGCCTTAGGACTGACTCAAGGAGCGAACCAGGAGCGGCTCGCGACCGAAGGAGTGATTCAAGGAGCGGCCTTAGGACTGACTCAAGGAGTGAACCAGGAGCGGCTCGCGACCGAAGGAGTGGTTCAAGGAGCGACCTTAGGACTGATTCAAGGAGCGAACCAGGAGCGGCTCGCGACCGAGGAGTGATTCAAGGAGCGGCTCGGGAACGACCAGTGACTATCGCAGTGACTTTGGTCGATGAGTATGTTGTGGTCAAACACTTTATCCACACTATTGACCGCTGCTAGCAATAATAAACTGCCATCGCGATCCAAAAAATGTAATTTTCGTTGATCAAATGAATTTTAAGATTTTTTGCATATATCCGTTTGTTTCTTAATCTCCTTTCAAAGTTTGGATGTTTTTAGTTGAATCGGTAGTATAACCAAATTTCGAGGATGCTAGGAAGAAAATTCTATTCAAGCGTTTTGTCGGATAGAAAATGTTCCTTAAACTCATACACTCCTCCAGTTATCAACCGGTCGTGGAACGCACTGTAGCCGGCAGAACCGGTCGATGTGACAGCGCGCAGTGAGGCGGTGAATAATTGGCCCCAGCATATAATTGGCTCGTTTACTCGCCTCGCTGTCAATCTGAATCTTGTCAGGCATCTAACTAGTGCGCGGCGGCAGTGCTATTTACCTAAAGTGTCTCAGGCGCGCTCTGGTGGCTGCCCCACACACTGTCAATAAGTATTGACAGAAGCTGTATGCAGATGACACAACGTTGAGTTGTAGCCTAGGAACAGTCGAAGATTAAGTTTAGATAGTTTAAGTGGTAGTAAGTTAGTGAAATTCCTAGGAATCTTCTTTGACCAGGGATTAACTTGGAAGGTTCATAAAAACGAGTTTCCTCAGGAATTTTCTGTTTACGTACTTTAGCCAAATCATGCTCTGTTCAAATTCTTCGAATAGCTTATAAGCTTCCCTCATCTGTCATATGGGATAAGGTTGTGGGGAGTTTGTTCGAATATTCAATTTGAGATAATTTTTAGGCTGCAAACGGAAGCTATTAGACTTATTTCAAAAGCAAGTTTCAGGGAATCGTGTCGAGAAATATTTAAAGGAATAGGTTTGTTGACACTTCCCTGAATCTATATTTTGGAAGTAACTTTACATGGTCAAACTAAGAAAACGTTGGTTCAATCTAAAAGCACCCATTATTACAACACAAGAGGAAAAAACCACTTGCAAATTTTCCAACACAGAACATCTATAGATTTGGACAACTACCCAAGCAAGTAGGTATGAAACTCTTCGTTTAGGTACCAGCTCTCCGATATATGTCCGAATGTTACTCTCTTGTCGCTTGGAAGCAGGTGTTTTAAGTGCCCTTCATAACGCTCTAAACAGGTGTGTTTATGAACTTTGACCTTTCACTTAAGACTTCGAATCTTCGAACCTCTACATCGTTCTTCTTCTGTCCATAGTCAAGATTGCGTATAAATGCAACACTTTAAACACACATGATCAAACTACATAAACATAATGCTATAGTTTATTTAGAATGTTCTCCAATAAAAATTCCAGTTTCTACTTTTGTCCACACATTCCAGACCACCCAGTTTTATTCCTCTGCCAAGGTTTTATTCCTGTTCCAACCATAACATTAAACCTCATTACGACGAAGAGGCCATTATGGAAAGACACTAATCGAGCCAATGGGATTCTAGATTCTTTTTCAATTAACCAGAGTGGTTAATTGTTTCAGTTAATTGTCGTGCGATAAACCCAAGCACCATTTATTGACTTTATGTAAATTTCGAGGACTGATCAAAAAGTTCCAGGACTTTGTATATTAGCGTGCGAATGCAGCGATATACAACAATGAGTTTGTAGCAATGAATTCTCTGATTTATAATTAACACGACTGTGGTTTTTATGAATTTTGGGTTTGTGTGAAATTGAACGAAACCTTAAATAAAACTGTTCAGATATTACAAGAGGCTTTTGATGAAGTATGTTAAAGTCGATCACGTTGTCATGAGTGGTACAAGAGGTTTACAGATGGCTGAACGTCAACAGAAGATGATCCTCGTTCCGATGATCACGATTTTGAATAAACTTTGCCGCAACTAATGAAGTCTTTAAGGTAAAATTTCTTGACATGAACTAAATAAAATATTACATCCTTTTGCTATCTCACGAATTGTTAGCCTTTTAATCGTACGAGATTGCTCGATGTGGAAGAGCGTCCAGAACAACGATCATCTTCTGTTGATGTTCGGCCACCTTTAAACCTCTTGTACCACTCATGACAACGTAATCGGATTAACAATTCTTCATTGGACAAGTTTCAGTGAAAGTGTTGTACTCTTTTCACACAAACACATAGCCAGAATCAATAAACATGTCGCATATAAACCTTAACTTAGCCACTCAACCAGCTACTGAGGATGACTCTCCACAGCGAGGTCGGAACGTTTAGCGGTAATATATTTCAACTGTGACGGGTTGTAAACCGGAAGCCTTAGATCTTAGTCATATAAAGTTTGTTTATTTTTGTTTGAGTGAGGATAGGATTGATCGAAAACAGTTGTGTTACTGATGTCAATCTGATACACGTCTGTGATTGGTCGTCCGCTGCTCCCAGATAATGCATTGCTACAAACCGCATTGTTGTATGTCGCTGCATTCTCACCCTGTATAAAAGTCCTAGAGCTTTTTAACCACATATCGTCTGTACTTTACTACGTAAATTCTCTCTTGAAGAGAGGTGTTCCTTGAGCCAACAATAATATTGTCAGTGTATGCTGATGATATTCAAGGCGTGAGCGGCCATTACTTATGCATGTAAGAGTCATGGGGCATCATGTCATGGGAAGGGGCGGGTCAGACATGTACTAACGGTTCTGTGAGTTGATGGGCTTTTGTTTGTGCCAAGTTCTGTTCTGTAGGGTGGTTGCCATTTTGATGGTAATTTTATGAATCTTTTTTAGTAACATCAGAAAGGTTTAGTAATGTAAAAGTTTGTCTTGCTTAATGAGGTGAAGTTAGGACCTCAAAGTCCTCTCTTACACTCAACCTCGACCTTTACCTAGCGTTAATGCATAGTAACGTTACAAATGTAAGTGGTAACCGCGGGGTTCGAACCCGCGCCGCTAGAGTGGTGAACTTCGCTGCGCACGATTCCAACCCACCACGGGTTCACAAACATTAAATGAAACCTCTTTCATTATTTGTTTGTTTATTTTACAAAGTAAACACGTATTTGGCTTAGATGTCCAAGAATCAGATGTCGATATATTAAAAATAATTCCAGGGTGATTTTCTAGGTATTTAGGTGATTCCTTTAGTTTTTTGTTTTGAAAGTTCAAAGCTATTGTGGAAGCACTAAGGACAAAATAAACAAACATTTTTTCATGTAATATAAAGTTTTATGTGGTTTGACTACATAAGAGAGTTTTAAACGTGTTCAATTATATATCGATCTGGCGTTTATACAAATAATGAACACCTTCTAGAGATTTCAAAATATTTGAAATGTTTAAACATTTCACAATTTTATTTACTCTTAAGAGAGAAATTATGTTCATTAAAACCATTATTACCTAAATGAAATTAGTTTTTTCAACAATAATTTTACGATGCGCTACAAATCTGCTCGATGAATTCATCTTCCTAAAAAAAGAAACCGTTTGCTCCAATTTGACATTTAGATTATAATGGACAATAATTCTGTCGGCCAAGTCAGTAGTTGTGTAGTGTAGCCTACAAGCATTGGGCCAGAGCAGTTTCAACCGGTTTCCAAAACTGCTAACCGAAAAGGTAAAGCTTTTTTTGCTTAAAAGGCGAAGTTAAAATTGCAAAGTCCTCTCTTCCACTCAACCTTGAACCTAGCGTTACCGCAAAGTCACTAATTGTTAGTAGTGACTGCGGGATCGAACCATAGCTTAGGGCAATCATTGATAAACTTTTGTTTGACGAGAGGGCGGGCGAACGGCTTTAGTCTTTTTTTGGAGGAAACAGTGGTTCATCCAACTCATAGTGTCAGTTTTCTGGGGCTGGTCTTGGACGAGAACCTGAGTTTTCACGGTCATATCGAACAAGTATCAGCTAAAAAAGCTAAGCTCAGGAATCTTTGTGCTACGTAATCTTAGGAACGTAGCAAACATTGATGTCCTTGTAGCTACTTATTACGGAATCATCTATCCCCACTTAGCGTACGCCGTACCTATTTGGGGTTATGAAAATCAAAAACGATATTCTTATTTAAACTTCAAAGATGGGCCGTGAGAACTATTTTTCGCTGAGCCGCCGCCAATCCTGCAAAGAACACTTCCAGGCAGCAAAGATGCTCACTTTTCCATCCATTTACATTCTGGAAACCTTAACTTTCGTCAGGCAAAACTTATCTCAATTTAACCTTTCTACCCCAACTTCCTATAACCTCCGTAACTTCGAACAATTAATATCCCAAAACATTCAACAACCTTTTTCAAAAAACATTTGCTCTATAACGGCATAAAGCTGTTTAATAGCCTCCTCAAATCCTAATCAAACCCTTCAAAATTTAGAAACATGCTTAAAACCCGGCTGATAAACCTCTCATGTTACAGTGTCCAAGAGTTTGTCGAAAGTGTTGGCTAAATTTGTGAATTTTTTCTGTGTGTTTTGTGTGTGTTGTTAAGAATAAGAGCCTATTTTGTGGCATTTTTTGTGGTAATTTAATGAAATGTGACTTGGTTAATGCAATTGTATTTTGTTGACTTTTGCCCAATAACATGATTTCTGATCATAACTTTCGTCCTAACATTCAGCCAGAAATAGGCTATCCAAGATCTTAAAAGGTTTTCTTGTTTCAGGTTTTTCAACTGCATTCCAGCACAAGCTTGCCAGAGCCAAGATTTCATACGGTTGTTAAAGCATGGCTTGTTGAAAACCCATTCTACAAGGTTCAAGAGTTGAGGCCAACCACGGGGACATCCTGAACCAACTAGACATACACTACTGTGAGCATGGTGTGGACTGTAGTGTGTGCTTGGCATGAACTTAGTGCTGTAGTTTTGTGCATGGCATGAACATTTAAATAATTATATTTATTTTTTTATTGCATGACTATTGTTTATTGTTTCGTAGTATTGTCTTAGTTAACTTACCGACCTAGCCATTTTTTTTATCAGTCTACGCCAATGGAATTTTAATTTGTTCTTAACCTAGGATTTGTGGGCATTACAAAACGCTTTTAGGGAAAGCGGTCCAAACCCTTGTGCCTGCGCCGGGAATCGAACCCGCGACCTTGCTCTTTGCAAGCCGTGACTCTACCCACTGAGCCAATTGATGTTTATATTTGAACGGATCAATAAAATCATTGAATCATTGCACAAAATCTCATAGCATGGTATTAGGGACTCAAATCAGGCCACGGAAAACTTCTCAGTGTATGACGGCCCTTTTTAAACTCTACACATGTAGGCCCATGGGTTACCCAAATTCATAAATTGTCCATAAAATTAATAAGGAATATTATATTTTAAACTTTCTTTGTTGTACCCAGATGTTTCGAGGCTGTGTAACATTGTAATCAACTGAAAGGCAAAGCACATCAAACCTACTGAAGTTGTATTTAGGTCTTCCTTCTCCCCAGACAATGTGGGAGTCATATACAAATCCGAACAGGATGAACAGATGGCTTATCACACGGTCATTGTGTTTGTTTGGACGTGTGCTTAATCCAAGCCAGAAGTATCCAGTTTGATCCAGTTTTGTAACGATCGGAGAGGGTCTGGTTTTGATCACTCCATTTGTCGGAATGGGCGTTTTGTTATTGTTGGTCCTTGGCTGAAGATGGGAAATGTTCGTTGTTGCGTAGGAATTTGGGAGGTGTTCGTATTGATGTATAAGTTTTGACTGGGACTCGTGGCGTGGTCCTGTAATCCAGCTTCATGGAGGTCAGGTTTTGAGGATGATATAGGTCTAAAGCGGCTCAGATAGTCTCAGTGATCATCTGATGATACCTGCATCAACTCCCACCATCGTTTGGACATATCAGACCATCACCTGCGTGGTTCGGAAGTCACGTTCGCCTGTTGGTCCTTGTATTTCCATTGGTCATTGGGCTATTAATTAATGACCCATTCTAAGGAAGAGTCGGCCTTAGTTTGTAACAAGACTACACCTCATAACTCATTACTACCACTCATCACACTCATCCTTCACCACATATTTGCCTTAAAATACCCTCATGAAAGTGGTCGGCATCTCAAATAGTGATTTAGTGATTGATCTAGTTCTTTCGGTCCTCACCGCGTCAAACAATTATAATAAATGGTTTGAAACATTTCGGTATCGCTGTGGAGTACCATCTTCAGTCACTCATTGGCTGAAACTCAAATTTCAAGACTTTTCATAACGTGAAGACTGATTGTTAAGCTTGCTGTCAGTTTCAGCGAATCAGTGACTGAAGATGGTACTCCACAGCGAGACCGAAATATTTCAAACCAATTATTATGATGTTTTGACGCGGTGCGAACCGGAAGAACTATTCTATAGTTGTGATGATACTACTCGTGTTCATATAGGTAACAATATATCTCTTTTCAGAAGAGTTAAGAGAAGGTTTTGATATTTCCGGCGTGTGTTTACAAGATTTTTATGTATTATACAACTTTAAGATACACATAAACTAGTTAAACCCACCTGTAATGCCAAATAAACTACAGTTAGCCCATATCAACGATTACTGGAGTAGGGGACTAGTGGCGGATTGGTGTCGCACGCCACTCCGGAGCTCAACTCCAGTGGCCCGGGTTCGATTCCCGCAGTCACCACTTAAAACTTGTTAAGTGACTGCAGTGATGCTAGGTAAAGGTCGAAGTTTAGTGGTAGAGAGGAAGGTATTTTAGTCCTGACTACGCCTGTTAAACAAGACAAACTTCACGTTTTTTGCAGTCATCAAACTTTTTAATGTCAGAGAAAGCTTGAAAGAAAACTAGATTGTTTGATTCCGTTTTACAATGTTGAAGAAATTTTACTTTCGGTGGTTAGGCTTGTATTCTGGGACAAAACTACAAACAATCTTCTGGAACGCACAGCCTCCATCCCCGTCTCACGAGTCCCACCGAGATAACTTTCAAATTCTTGTGTGGGAATTCTCCCGGTGCAGAAAATGTACATACCGAGGACAAGGTGCAATGGTGCCGTTTAATCACAGCAGGCTTGTGAAGAAGCAAACCAGTTCTGTAATGGGCATTGGCACGACCGGTGGACGCTGGACGGACGACGCCCCTGCAAGGTCGTCGTGTACGCATGCGCGTGTGAGAGCTACTACATGCGCACCGGCCAAGTAGGAGTTTGCAATCACTGAGAGTAGAGCGTGTACAGAGATCCAATGGGATGGGGAAAGTGAAGTGGCAAATCCATCACCAAGCTCAGTTGGAGTATCGTGCAGAGCGGGACTGGTGGGAGGCGCACGACATGGCAACCGCGATCGGGGATGGTTTTGGTAATCGAACTCGCCTCTTCTACCGGAGAAATGGACGTCTGTGGAAAGTTTCTATTATCTGTGCTATAGTGCTTTTAGGAAGCATACGATACCCATAGGTCTCTAGGCTCGCTCCCAGTATTTTGGCACAATACCCACTTCATTCGGAAGTCACGTTAAGCCGTTGGTCCATTCAATTGGTCGTTGGGCTATTAATTAATGACCCAATCTGGGGAACAGTCGGCCCTAGTTTGTAACAAGACTACATCTACATCAATCAAAAACACCAATCACACTTACCATCATCCTAGCAATTCCCTGTAAGAGTGGTCGGTGTCCAATTTCGTTTGGTCCATTCAATTGGTCGTTGGGGTATTAATTAATGACCCAATCTGGGGAACAGTCGGCCCTAGTTTGTAACAAGACTACATCTATCAAAACCCCCATCACACCTACCATCATTCTAACGTATATTCCCTCTAAGAGTGGTCGGTGTCCAATTTCTCAAAGCAAAGTATTCAGAGGGTATTTTCACCAATGTACTTCTGTATCCAATTAAACTTCCTTAAAGTGTTGCAATTAAAAGTAGGTCTGCTTCGGAATGTGGTTTTTTATTTAATGTTGTCAATTATTGTTGACGAATTATTCATTTTTGAGTTTGGTGACTGTTTGAAACTTGCACTTCCTACTTGAAACTCGAGGAGAAAGAACTGCCAAGTTGTTGGCAAAGCTTGTCATAAAAAAGTAGTAGTAGTTAAAAATGTTACACTTTCTAGTCCAATTGTCTCCTGTATTTTATTCAAGATTAATGGTACAATTATGAGTACAAGAAATTCACAACGAGATTCGTTTCACCATGAACTAGATCAGCCATGAACCATCGGAGAACTAATCTCTTAAACTGCACAACAACCAAGAACGTTCCAACCCTAACACAAAGCTCGGCAGTAAAATTCGCGTTAAATTAATCTCCTCATAACGGACAGGGTGTAAAGTTTTTTCGTCGAACGGTACAAACAATTTCTCCCATGAATCACAACAATGAAAGGTACTTGTAATAAAAGTGAGTTGTGGCAAGCTGTGCGAGTGGGTGGGAAGTGTGTTTCTGTTCCACCGTTCCTCGTGCCAAGAGGAACAGGAACAGCTGTCTAGACGGAGGAACATGGGAACATGAATATGTAGCTGCTACGGGTCAGGGAGATATATCATAACGCTCTTTATGACCTGTAGGGTCTTGTTTTCTCAGCACTGTCGTTAAAATTCCATGTGAAGTACTTCTTTTAACACTTCTTGTTCTACTAATTTAATCGGTTACAAACTCTATTTTCTTGGTAAAGGATCTATTTCTTCATTTCAAAAATTGTCGACTATCTAGAAGTCCTGATCCTATCCAAAGATTTGTCTAGAAACAAACTGAAAACACTCGGAATTGAGATATTTTCTCGTAACATCAAAGACAATGTTATGGTATGTAAATTGCGCATCGATGGCAAAGGCAGCAAAATCAACATAGTTCGGCAGCCCAAGCACAGATAGCGCTGCCGTCTTTCTGTCTTTTCGGCACCACATGCTCTAGTTTGTCCGATGTCGATGATTAAATGTGACCGATCGTGCGTTTTTCTAGGACGAACGAACTTGTGCGTGCACCAGTGATGGGCTGCAAATATGTTGAGTTTTCTGCCTCAGCCATTAATTTTGGCATCTATGCGCATTCTAATGACCATAAAATTATCTTTGGTAGCATGCTTAGTTTGGATTTCAATCAAAATGAAACAAAACTGTTTTAATTGTGTATGAGTTAAAATCAAACTCATCTAAATTTATATTGAGCTAACATCTTTCCACTGAGTAAATCTTTGGTTGACGGTTTTCTTCAATCGATGAAATAGGATCATGTCCATTGAACGAATAATTATATGCTGATGACATCACTATGTTGTTTTGCTAAGTTGCTAAGTCACTGAACTCCTATTTAAACCACTTTGATTTGAGACACCGACCACTCGTAGATAGTATTTTAAGGTGGATAGGGATGAATGGTGAGTTATGAGTGTTTTGATTGATGATGAAATGTAGACCCAAAAGTGGATCTTAAACTAATAGCCCAACAATTTTAATGAAATGGACCATTGTCTAAGCTCAGTCTATAAATATTGACAACCAAATTCGTCAATGAATCACAACTAGAAAGAATAACTTGGATCGCCCTAAAATTGAGCTCTTTACTGGGTTATTAATTAATAGCCCAACGATTAATTAAATGGACCAACGGCTTAACGTGACTCCCGATCATGGATACTTATTAGACTAAGGGGTCACTAATCATTTTCTTAGCCCATATTGACAATAAAATTCGTCAAAGATTCACAACTAGAAGAATAGTCCAAATATAAAGCTCTTTCCAAGGATCACTATGAATATTCATTATACCCAATAAGCTCGGAGAAGTGCAGGAAGACTTGCGTACACTTTCGTTATGCCAAATAAACCCGAGTTTCCTCCATTGTTCTTTGCTACAAAGTACCACACCATTTGCCTCGCGTAGCTCCACAAAGACTCCCATACATACATACTTATGAATGGAAGACACGTCCGACATAAACCACAAGCTCGGATTTGTTTACACACGTAACGTTTCTGTCTACTGCCTTCCTCAGGTGACTGACCCTGAAGATCTCTTCCAGCCTCTGTCACGGGCTAACGGCCAGATTATCTTAATGGAATTCCTCTCCTGGATGTGGCGTTTGACAGCTCGGAACCAGTAGAGAGTGGGGTTTTGTCGGAGCCGAATTTTCCCAGCGAGAGTTTTGAAGCAAATTTATTTTTGAAGCAAATTTATTTGTCCGTCTGTGTTCCATCAAAACGTCAAGTTCACACCAAATAAAATCGTTAACATCTGTTTGACAAATCAACCTATACCTCTGACTACATTCTTGCTATGAAACAATTCAGAAAGAAGACTTAGAAATAATTGGCGCACTCGTTGGGACAAATCCAATCAGCAGTCAAAGACCAATGCAAACGAAACAACTGTGTCAAGTTGTAAATTCTCAGACTGGTGCAATAAAAGAAGTTGATAATTTGCAGTCCAGGCCGTTCCAACTGCTCGTTAAATCAGAGGCAGTTGGCACAAATTAAAGAGGACTCGAGGTTGGATGTTCTCGGTTACTCAAAAGATGTACAGTTATTTCTTCAACTCTTCAGGTTTTAAGGTGATGGTCTCTTTTCTACTTGAACTAATCTGAGTAAGGAAGTTCACCGAAGGTCCTGTGATTAAAAACGTAAGGTCCCTTGGATCAAATCAATGCTATAGATCGATCAGTATAAGAAAGCCAGGTCTTGTTGTTCTAGATGATCTCCGTTGCTTGAGGTTGTGGGTTCAACTCCCGCTCTAGGCGTTCAGACAAGGATACCCCCGTAGTACACTCAGCTGTGTGAGGCAAGTGAGTAGCTTACGCCAAGTAGCGCATCCTGGTAACCAACACTGCCAGATCAAAACTGTGTCGGGTTCACAGCCACCTAACCCCTCGTTCCGATTCAAGCACAGTCTTGTCGCATGGTCCTACCGGGCAAAACCTAGGATTATCATTAATAAAATGCAGGTAGGGTGAGTCCAACTAGAGAAGTTCAGGCCTGACTACATTTCAATTTGATTAGTTTCTTTAGAGACAAAATCTTCAGGTTTCGGAGAAATGCCAATGAAATTACATCAATTATAGAATCGTACCTCGAAATACACAATTTTTAATCAAGAAGTACCAACATCCCCAGCCCCTACAACTAAAGGGCTCCAAACGTTGAGGTAGGTGCTGGTCCAGAAAGACATCACCCAGTGGGTAACGGTCCACAGACTTTCCCTGGCAGATAGTGATCTGTATGACGACAGGAGGCGCGGCATCCAGGTCAGTCAGTCACGTGACAACCGTCATGTGACCAGTGGCACTGGAGCTGGAGAATTCGCCACGGTCCAGCGACTGCCATTTCCGTCTGCTGGATCAACAATTAGTGGACTCTTCATTGAGAAAAGGTCACCTTAATGATTGTCTTGATGGTGGTGTTCTGGGAAGGGGATTAACCTTGCTGGTTTTGTAACGGTAGCGTTCAGTTCTCGTGTCTTTGAAATGGTGGCTATCTCAAAACTATTTTGATGATGTGTCGTTAAGAAAAGTTCGTTTTAAATTGAGGCTATTAGTGACACTTCCAGCTCAAAGAAGAATTCAGTACAGGGAGGTACTGTTCGCGAACTTCGAGCATTTCCTTTTTTAGGAGTGTAAGTAGTAATTGTTTGTCCTAACAGCAGGGAAGTGTTCATTTGTTCAATGATCGAAAATAAAAGGTCGAAAGTTACTTAAAAGTAACACGTCAGGGAAAAGTTTTGTTTAATCCTTTTCCTTAAAAAGTAGTCTTCCGTGTCCATCATTCTACTGGAAAACGCCCAAATGCTAACTATTGTCCATAACATTTATTTAAACCATTTAGATTATCTTAGTTTTTCTAATAACACGAACAATTTTATTGGTTTTCTTTGGATTTTGAGCCCCAATGTCTAAGATTAGATCAAATATCATTGCGGACGTTGTCCATCGTTCTTTTAGTAATGAAGAACATTACGTTTCGGGATCTGAAATCTCATCCCGTCTTCAGGTTCAGGAAGAATAACTTAAAGCATTTAACTTTTTACCCTCAGAAACTCTACGATAGTCATCAGCAAACTTCAAACAAAGGACCCAATTTTTCAAACTGAGACAAACAGATGAAATCCTGCCAGATCTCTTCTGATGAAACTACCCAAAATCCAAATCCAGTCATTCAAAATATTCAGTGCAGAGTCACAAAAAGACATTTTTCTACAGATAGAACCATAACTCATCTATTCACAGCTGCTAGAAAGTGTAGAGGCCCTGTAATGACACGAACCACCCAGCTGTTTAGCCATATGCAATCTACTCTAGCTCCTAGCCTCTACAGCTTTCTTCTCATCTGCCGCAGGCCCAGTTTTTCACCGACCAAACTTCCCGATCAATCCCGGTGCACTTTCTACCCTGACTGGCGATTAGCGTTTTTGCACCGCTCTCGTTGAATCCATTAAAGATTTATCCACCGGTCATATTTTCCTGATACGCAGATTAGTGGAATGGCTACGTCGTGGTTTTTGCAGGGTTCGATCCGATTGGGAGTGTCTGCTTTGCTTTCAAAAGGTGTTTAGTGAGGTGTCTTTTCATGGTTGTAAGCTTTCGGATGATGATGCAAATGTCTTAGGCTTGTTTCATCCTTTCGAAATGAGATGTTTCCTTCATCAGTCCAGGCTACTCCTCTCCTTTATAAACTTACCCCTGTCCAACCTTCCAATCAAAACTTTTGTCTAAATGTAATTCTATCATAAATGTCCGTTTGTGTGATACCTACTGCTTTCAAATCTTCTTCAGCTGCCCTGGTTTGAAGGATGTATTAAGAGGATAAGAGCTGGATGCTTATAAACGGAAGGAGAAGATTGAGCCCTGACAGACCAGGAATTAATACTATTATGTGGTTCCCTGGTCTGTCTATTAATGAAAAGGGGTCCCGAAAAGAGGTGTGGTTTTTAGTGGTTGGGCAACAAGGGCACCCCACAAATCCTGTAGTGCGGACTCTACAGTTGAACGTAAAGCCTAATATTTTATAGATTATTTTGGATTAGACCTGTCCTTCTTGATGTATTTAAAAAAGGCACTCGTCTGGTACTTTTCTGTCAAAATTCAGTCCCCGAGGTAGTTTATTTTTAACCAAACCACGCATGCATCTTGAGTACCTAGGAGAATTAATACAGAAAAAACCAGACATTTTCCAAAGAGTGATCAATCTGGAAGCCATACTTCACGCAGGTCGTGCTGCTCGCGTGAACCCCGCGAGTTCGTCACCATTACCGCACTCCATGGGCCGTATCCGATGTCCAGGCGGGGCATTTGTGGCCATAACTGTCGCCGTGAATCTCACATCCTCGCTCAGGCCAGGGGTTGCGGCTTTCACGATAGTGACCTGCATACAACAACACGCCGGCAAAATTGAGATTTAATGACGAATAACTCGACTTCCTGCTCCATTATGGTCCTATTACCCGCGGCGCCTTCGCGTTCACAGGGTCCACTCTCTCCCTCACCTCACTCTCGTCTCTCGTCTCTCCGCCCTAGTAAAGAACTTGTTTCCGATTAGTCTGTGCTCAGGGTGCTACGAATTCGTCGTTGTTAACAAACTTGTCCTAATTGAGGCCGCAGTCCGTCACCTGGCGGTGAAACCTCACTTTCCATGATGCGATAGAGGAAAGTAATCACGCCTTCGAGCCCTCCGGGGTGAAGTCAAGTTTCGGACAAAGGGGTTCGTTAAAATTTAATTATTTGTGGTGGGGGTAAAGGTATTTTGTAACGTGATATAAAAGATGTAGGCGCGAAGCTCAAGAGTGAAAGAAGATGTGCCATACTCCCTTCAGAATCAGAACGACGGAAAAGAGAGGAGAACAAATTCAATAATTCGGATTTATCATAAAGCAGACAATTTACTCCGGAAAGACAGCACAAACGGCCAAAGATAAAAGGTCTTCGATGTCCGAGCAATGAAGATGAAACAAGCCTAGCTAAGAATGTATAGAAGAGAAAAGCTAGACTTTCGAGCGTGACATAAAGAAAGACCATGACAGATCAAAAAGTAATGCTCTTAGATGATACCTTGGTCTAACCTGAAAACCTGGAATGAGGCGCACAGAGGTTTCTCCACATATTTTTAAGACGGAACGTACAGGGCAAGGTAAAGCTTACGTTTTCCACTTGTCAAGAAAGAAAACCTTTTAAAGGAAACCCTATTAAGGAGTCTGATTGGTTACTGACATCCCCCGCCACCCCCTAAAGTACTCCAGCTCACTATATATCTTATCCTATGTTGACAAGATCAAGAAGTTTGATAAACTGGATGCGGGCGTTAGAAGGCAAAGCGACTTAAGCCTATGTTCTGAACCCAAAGGACTACCGGTACGTCAGTCCAATACCAGAATCTAGAGAGCACTGTAGAGCGGATCAGGTAGTCCCCGGAGTTCAGAGCCCAACCAGTCCTACATAACATATAGAAGAAGATTGTTGAATGTACCACTTGGATTCTGCCTCCTCAATCAAAAGAGACGGCCTTGGAACGCCTTTGTTTGCCCAGTGCTGAGGTGGTAAGTGATGACCGCATACGTGACCGCAGCGTGCGGTCAGTGCGGTCAAGCAGCCCGGCTGCCACTTTCTTTGACGCCGCGGCCTGTAATTTGAAACGGCCGTCATTAGATATCCCTTAATTACAGGCTGATTTGCAGTCTTTGTCTTCATACGCTCTGCCTGCTTCTATGGCCGGGTGTGGTTTACTGTGCGTTGGGAGATGTTCTTTACAGCGCACACGTGGTGGGTCAGTATCGTGCGCGACTCCGGAGCTCATCATTCCGTTGACGGGTTCGATCCCAGTCACCAGTAATAACTAGTTAACTAGAGAGGACTTTGTGGTTCTAACTTCTCCTCGCTAAACAAGGCAACATCTGGGCATAAGACAATTTTTTATTTGAGCGTCTAATTTTAGTCCAAATACCAGTGTTTTGAGAAGAACTGGGATATTTTGTTTTATTTTTGAACTCTTCAAAACGAAATCAGCAGCTTCCAAATCAATGATTCAAAAATTCGTTTAATCGTACTAAACGACAAATATGTTCTCCTTCCTTCTACCCCTTCAATCCACGACTCTCCAACACGTTTTCCTCTCCAACTTTTAGAAGTGCTAGAGTGACCGAATTCACAGCTGATTTCTGTCCGAAGAAAGTAGTTAATGGGTCGTCATTAACAAACTTTGCGTGCGGCAATTTCTCCGGCTTGTGATTAAGTAACTGCGCCCTCCTTCACAGTTGCATTTCCCCGCGGGCGGTTCGCGTGTTTTCGCGTCTTTTGGACTGTCAGTAGTGGAAGAGCATTATATAGTCTATTCTCAAAATGGTTTAAACGAGAAGAAATGTCGGTGTTGATGGACAAATCCTAAATGCACATTGAACAAAGCTGGAGGAATTAGTTCCCCATGCATCATAAAGTCATTGGCTTTTATAGTTTCCTATTAAATTGAAGAAAAAAATTGAAATGTCGACGGTTGACAAAAAGTTGACATAATTTCAGTCTACGAGCAAAGATAAACGGGTTAAGCCCCTTAAAGTATGCCTGTAGACCTCTACATAAACAAAACTACCCTCTCTTCAAGCAGAGTATTCAATCAAATGAACACTCTATTCAATCAAGTAACCAATCAAGGGTTAAAATAAGTTCTAAGAAAAGTTTCCTTGGATTGGGCAATGCCCTTAACTGAAAATCCATGAACCAACAACAATTCAGACTTTCCCAAAGTTGGTTCACACTCAAGAACACAAACATCATTCAGAAAGATGCTGGAGGCACCATTAGTGTCCTGAAAGAAAGACTGGAAGTACAAAAAATCGTTTAGAACATGCTGGTTCGCAAGCAGTAGAAACAAATCAGGAGGAACAAGGCAACAGACTGAGGTGTCCTGCTGAGCTTCTGGGAGCTGGGACCAGTTAATGTATGATTTATAATGTTGAAATAGTTTTATGTACACGCAGTAGACCTCTAATCGCCACATTATGCAAAGAAAGTATTGTATTACAGATTAATGATTTTAAAACACATCAGTTAGATATTTTAACTGGTTCCAGTAGATCTTCCCCACTGGGACGGCGATAGCTTGATGTAGCATTGTCTAAGTAGACAGCAGAACCAGTTTAGATGGCGTAAGTCTTTCAAGTAAGTCTTTCTGACATGTTTGACTATCAAACTCCTAGTCTCTGCAATCCATATCTACTCATATCCACACCACTGGGATAGCTTGAAGATGTGACACTGTCTTAACGGAAAGTAGAACCAGTTCAGATGATGTAGGTGTTCAACCAATCAACCGGTTCCATTCTTGCAATTATCAGTAAGTCCTTCCACATGATTGACTATCAACACCCAGTATCTAAAACTGACATCTACTCCTATCTACCCTACAGGATAGCGATAGCTTGAACCAGTTCAATAGTGTCACTGTCTTAGAGACAATAGAACCAGTTCAGATTGTGTAGGCGTTTAACCGGTTCCATTCTTACAATTAGCAACAGTAAGTCCTTCTGACATGCTCGACTATCAGCACCAGGTCTCAATTCACATCTCCTGTCTTCGCCCTTGACTTTGTCAGATCCGACAATAGAACCAGTTCATTTATCTAAGTACTCTGCCTTACAATTACTACCTCCAGTAAATAGTTTGTACTTTCCGGAATGTCTACGAACAATTTCTTATGTTCCTACACGTCCTTGTTACAAAGGCATTATTGTCCACTGATCTCTATCGCGACGAAATCACTGCGATTTATAATGTTTTAAACACGACCAGATCCAGTTATGGTAATCCTACTCAGCGCTTGACTCAGTTCTGTGAAAAGACGACTTCGTGATTCGTGTCGTTGCCGAGGATTTATTGTAATGACACGAAGATAATGAAGTATGACTTCAGCCGAGAAATTAAATAATTAAGATAAAATTGTTCCCGATGATGAACACCGACGACTCCATCACACGAGGAAGAATCGACACGACGAATCTAAAATGACGTTGCAACGGTCGAACCTCCTCTGCCGCTCCAGGCAGCATCGGCAAGAACCATCACAAAAACCCCGCCCGAGCGCAAACCAGCAGACACAATCGACAATCGCATCAGACGTGTACACTGTGATCATGTGTAATCAGGTGAGCGTGCGATCCGTCGAAACAAATGAGCAGACCGGACCGTGAACCAATCAGTTACTTTCCTTTTTAATGATGACACACGGCAGCAACAATCGGGTCAGTGTGGAAAGCAAAGCCGAAGACAATGGGCAACTTTCTTCACGAAGCGCGGTGCAGAGTGACCCTTGACCTTGAAGAGCGTGTTGCACCGGTGATAACTTTCACCCGACAGTCGACAGCTGGTGCCACCGAAGGCCGAGGTCCGGAGGTCAATGGGTTCGTGATCTTTGTAGGGTGCTAAATGGATTTGGCTTCTTTGTGATTAGTCTGTTGGTGAGTGGTTAGTTATGAGTACGCGATCGTTGTTCGTGCGATGAGTGCTAATTGCCTGTGGGTATCTTGGTTGGTGGAGAGGTTTTAAGGTCTAAAAATATCTTTGTGGTTGATTTGTTCTCACGCTTTTGGGTTTCTTTGGGGTATTTAAGAAGCCCTGGTGATTTAACCTTCTTTCTTTTTTGTTGAACTCGATTCTGAGATTTTGACGTTTGGAAGTTATTAGATAATCGGAATCGAAATTTCAACCTAAGCTCAGTCTAGCTAGTCTGCTTTTAGTTATAGTATCCCGTAGTTAATAGTGCTTTTCTCTGAAGTTATACCTGTTGTAAACTTGTCTACTTTTTATTTGGTGTGACAGATGGGTAAAGCAAGCTAAAGAAGGGCCTAAACAATTGATTTTAGACTTAGCTTTATGATCGTGATCCATGGGCAAGTAATTGTCTCTAGGGAAAGTACCTACAGCAATATGCAGCTAAGTATGATCAACGCTTCAAATTAAGTATCCAAAAGCAACCAAAGCAATAAAAAAGCATACCTGTAAACAGTTCACCGGTATAAGATTTATGCAAATTAAGATTCAACTTGATTTTGACCTAATTTTCTTGACAAAATAGAATTCACCCGTTTTGTCTCCAAACTGTCCATCTAAGTTTTTTTGTCACCAGAAGAGCTTCAATAGTCCAAAAATCTTTAAACAAAAGTACAAACGACGTGATTTTTCTACATCCAAACCTGCCCGACCTCCACAAGTCAGTCAAGGACAGCGAGGACGTGTATCGAGTGCAGTGTGCACTGCTGCCCGCAGAGGGGCTTGGCTATGCTTGCATTGTGTAGAGATTAGATCGCAGTTAATGGCTGGTTTTATGTGAGGTACAGTTAGCATCCGCTAGAGCACTATAGTTGTCCCCCTTCGTGTCCACTTCCGGATATGTCTTCCTTCCAGGCCAAATTGCGCGTCCAATTACCCCAGAAGCTCTGCTGGTTGAAGCTCGAAAGGGCAAACATTTGCTGGTACATCTTCTAGCTGTCCATCCTTGTGGAATTGGGGAAGAAAAGAAGTTTTCTGCGGCAGAGCTTTGAATTGTTTGGCGATGGATAGTTTCAAATTTGGCCAAGAGTGATAAGTTTAAAGAGACGGTTGTTTCTCATTCTTACCTCATTCCTAGGAATAGACTATGATATTTCCTTTCAAGAGGGGTTGTTCAAAGAATTTTCTAGATTTTGATTTGAAGACTTATACGCTCCGTAGTCAAAATAGGTAGTCCTATAGAGCCATAAAGGATCTATATCCCAGTGCAAAAGTGCTTTACTAATTGGGTTCCAAACATCCGAAAATTTAGCGTTGGATCCGTATAGAAAACGTAAGGCAAGCTTGGATCTCTAACCTTCAACAAATACCAGCTACTATATTAAAATCACGTAATTTTCATGGATACACTGTGGATTCTTTGATACTTATATTTGAGGAACCGACTCACTTATAGGGAGGGTATTTTAAGGTGAATATAAGATGGATGGCGAGTCTGATGAGTGTTCTGATGGATGATGAATAATTGATGAGGAGTATTTACAAACTAGGGCCTGCTGTTTTCCAAATCGGGTCGTTAATGAACATCCAATCGACCAATGGAATGGATCAACAGCTTAACGTTACTTCCGAACCGCGGGGAGTGGCCTATTACTTTAGAAGAAAGGCGGTGACGATCCAAATTTCAAAGATAAATCCAACAACCAAAACTAAACAAAATTAGAAGCTCGTGTTCAATTTTCCAACGCCGACGCCAAAATCATTGATCCAATCTGCAGAAGAGCGGTCCCCGGCGGTGGTTATCGATCATCCTCGGCTTTCTGATTGAATCCCGCGCTGCTGGAGGTGATTTGCCTAATGTTTTAATGTGTTTCTAATCTGCGGAGCAGAGTCATTAGTCGGTAGAAAGTGCCAAAGTGGATACTGCAGCGCTGCCTGACTGGTAGATTCACTGGCCTACTTGCACGCACGTGGGAAGTGGAGGGTGATTAGACACTTCTCGTCCAGAGTTGCAGGGCTCGGGTGTCCAAGGACGAACGCAGAGGGTTTCTTTGGACGCACTACTGTGTTCAGCTTCAATTGAACATGTAAGAACCCACAGGGAAATTTCAAAGTTCTGGATGTAATGTTCATGGAAGAAAGTTCGGACAGGGTGACAGTTGTCGAGACTCGGGTGTTCAAGAACGAACGCAGAGGGTTTCTTTGGACGCACTGCTATAGTCAGCTTTAACTAAGCACGTAAGAATCCACAGGGAAAGTTCAAAGTTTTAGATACAAGGTTTACGGAAGAAAGTTTGGACAGGTGATTAGACTCCTCTCACCCAGAGTTGGTCTGTTTTGGCATGCCATAATTTGGGTGTCCATGGACGAACACAGGGGTTTCTTTGGGCACAATGCTATGATCGACTGTACTACAGAGCAAACGGAAGTACCCAAAGGGGAAGTTCAATGTTCTAGATGCAAGGTTCACGGAAGAAGGTTTGGAAAGGGTGATTAGACTCATCTCGCCATGAGTTGGCATGTCAGGACTCGGGTGTCCATGGATGAACGCAGGGGTTTCTTTTGACGAACTACTCTTATTAACTGTTCTACTGAGCACGTAAGAATTTTCAGGGGAAGTTCAATGTTCTAGATTCAAGGGTCACGAAAGAAAGTTCGGATGTACATAGGCTAATTGTCACAACGAAAATAGTTCAGATTCAAAGAGGAAGGAGACATAAGAGGTAATTTTATAAGACCGAAAATCTATACAAGAAGCTTGCGAAAGAGTTACGAAAGAGGAAAAGTATACTCCTAGGTTACGCTGGAAATTCTCATAGAGCGCTTCGTAGATCAACAGAGGCGTAAAAACTATGTAGCCTATATAGGAACCTCCACCCATCCAAAAATTAAATCCTATGTTGATACAGTTTCTGCTGGAATAAGGAGATCAACTTTGTGTCTTTCACAGAAGCAAAACGCCAAGTCATGTAAAGACACTTATCATAAATTATCAAGCTTCATTTGCAAATTGTGATAAGTTCATTAAATTTTCTGAAAAGGACCCACTTCAAAAGGAAGACCCCACTGGATGTCTTCTGGTCCTGGTCTGATTGTTACATAAAGCTATTACAAAGTTGGACCGTTTACGGAGAAGCAGGCTCGCATATCTCCACGATCTAGATGTTACACGCTCTAATCGAGATGAAGCCTTGGAAGAAAGTAATTTCAGAGCCCACTTCACTTTCGGCACACGTAATTCAGAAGAGCGGTCAACGGTGGAGGAAAACGTTTCATTTCTCGAGTCAAAACCGATTGGATAGTTTGGTTCGAGAGGAATTGAACATGCAAAATGGTGTCGGACCTATTTTACAACTTAAACTACTTACTTTCTAAATACCTAGCTTTCGATTGACCACCTCTATTTTGATTAGAACTTTGAGGAACCGACTCACTTATAGGAGGGTATTTTAAGGTGAATATAAGATGGATGGCGAGTCTGATGAGTGTTCTGATGGATGATGAATAATTGATGAGGAGTATTTACAAACTAGGGCCTGCTGTTTTCCAAATCGGGTCGTTAATGAACATCCAATCGACCAATGGAATGGATCAACAGCTTAACTTCCGAACCGCGGGGAGTGGCCTATTACTTTAGAAGAAAGGCGGTGACGATCCAAATTTCAAAGATAAATCCAACAACCAAAACTAAACAAAATTAGAAGCTCGTGTTCAATTTTCCAACACCGACGCCAAAATCATTGATCCAATCTGCAGAAGAGCGGTCCCCGGCGGTGGTTATCGATCATCCTCGGCTTTCTGATTGAATCCCGCGCTGCTGGAGGTGATTTGCCTAATGTTTTAATGTGTTTCTAATCTGCGGAGCAGAGTCATTAGTCGGTAGAAAGTGCCAAAGTGGATACTGCAGCGCTGCCTGACTGGTAGATTCACTGGCCTACTTGCACGCACGTGGGAAGTGGAGGGTGATTAGACACTTCTCGTCCAGAGTTGCAGGGCTCGGGTGTCCAAGGACGAACGCAGAGGGTTTCTTTGGACGCACTACTGTGTTCAGCTTCAATTGAACATGTAAGAACCCACAGGGAAATTTCAAAGTTCTGGATGTAATGTTCATGGAAGAAAGTTCGGACAGGGTGACAGTTGTCGAGACTCGGGTGTTCAAGAACGAACGCAGAGGGTTTCTTTGGACGCACTGCTATAGTCAGCTTTAACTAAGCACGTAAGAATCCACAGGAAAGTTCAAAGTTTTAGATACAAGGTTTACGGAAGAAAGTTTGGACAGGTGATTAGACCTCTCACCCAGAGTTGGTCTGTTTTGGCATGCCATAATTTGGGTGTCCATGGACGAACACAGGGGTTTCTTTGGGCACAATGCTATGATCGACTGTACTACAGAGCAAACGGAAGTACCCAAAGGGGAAGTTCAATGTTCTAGATGCAAGGTTCACGGAAGAAGGTTTGGAAAGGGTGATTAGACTCATCTCGCCATGAGTTGGCATGTCAGGACTCGGGTGTCCATGGATGAACGCAGGGGTTTCTTTTGACGAACTACTCTTATTAACTGTTCTACTGAGCACGTAAGAATTTTCAGGGGAAGTTCAATGTTCTAGATTCAAGGGTCACGAAAGAAAGTTCGGATGTACATAGGCTAATTGTCACAACGAAAAATAGTTCAGATTCAAAGAGGAAGGAGACATAAGAGGTAATTTTATAAGACCGAAAATCTATACAAGAAGCTTGCGAAAGAGTTACGAAAGAGGAAAAGTATACTCCTAGGTTACGCTGGAAATTCTCATAGAGCGCTTCGTAGATCAACAGAGGCGTAAAAACTATGTAGCCTATATAGGAACCTCCACCCATCCAAAAATTAAATCCTATGTTGATACAGTTTCTGCTGGAATAAGGAGATCAACTTTGTGTCTTTCACAGAAGCAAAACGCCAAGTCATGTAAAGACACTTATCATAAATTATCAAGCTTCATTTGCAAATTGTGATAAGTTCATTAAATTTTCTGAAAAGGACCCACTTCAAAAGGAAGACCCCACTGGATGTCTTCTGGTCCTGGTCTGATTGTTACATAAAGCTATTACAAAGTTGGACCGTTTACGGAGAAGCAGGCTCGCATATCTCCACGATCTAGATGTTACACGCTCTAATCGAGATGAAGCCTTGGAAGAAAGTAATTTCAGAGCCCACTTCACTTTCGGCACACGTAATTCAGAAGAGCGGTCAACGGTGGAGGAAAACGTTTCATTTCTCGAGTCAAAACCGATTGGATAGTTTGGTTCGAGAAGAATTGAACATGCAAAATGGTGTCGGACCTATTTTACAACTTAAACTACTTACTTTCTAAATACCTAGCTTTCGATTGACCACCTCTATTTTGATTAGAACTTTGAGGAAAAATTGACCTCTTTAAGATGGTTCACCAAAAGATTAGCAATAAAATTTATTATTTTGATGATTGATCAAATACGAACGTGTGTACCAATTAGCAGACAAAGCACTCATCCCCAGCGTATGTATGTTCTTCAATACTTCCCTCACTCCTCTCAATGTATTGGATTTACTATTTCCAACACCTCTCATAATATAAATCTTGAACCTCCCAACGCTTGACTAACAATCACTAAGATGGTAGAGATGATTAGCAACAATGTTTACCTACCTATGATAAAGGTTTTATTTTCTTCACTAGTCATAACACCAATTGGTGTCCACCTTTCTGTGTGGTGTTGCTGAAACTACAAAATAGAACCTGATAAGGATAGCTTTCATTTAGAGACCCTCAAATATAGATCTCCTGATATTTGAATTTTCTTGCAAGGTGGCTTCGGTATGAACTTATTCACTCATTTGCAAGCTCCTCCGCCCATGGGGTGTCAGCTGTGTCATGGTGACATCAGAGGAGTAGCCAAGGAGGCAGAGCTTGGGTCTACACCCCAAAACCCTTTTGAATCAAAATGTTCCAGAGGAGTAATCTTCAAAATCCTTTTCCGCCCAAGGGTTTCCATACCTCCCAGGCCCCCAAGTGGTACACTCTCCGAGAGCATATCGTGCTCCTGTACTCCCCCTCTCATTCCAAACCCCGGCTTCACCACTGAACGTCCGCCAGTCCATGGTCCAGACTGCAGACAGGACAGGAAGAATACGGTTGTGGCGGTTACAACGGTAGAACGGTTGGTCTAATCAGCTGGAACTAGTGGCTGCTGTTAATGGCTCACTCCGACACCACTCCTTATCCACAGATAAGTGTGCATATCCTCTTCTCCTAGATATCACTGGCCCGTTACCTGCTTGCTGCTCATAGCTGTGAGGCCAACTGAGTTGACAAGTCAGCTTGCGTGGGTTTAGCGTAGGCAGGAGATGACTGCGATCCACGCGAAGGATCTAAGGGGCGTAGCCCAGGGGGGTTTCCGGGTCATAAACCACCACCTCCGCTCCCCGCCAGGACCCTTGATAAAGGCCTTAAAACGCGCATATTATGTATAAAAACTATAATTAGCTTTAAGGAGATGTTGCAATACTAGGAAGAGATGTATAAAGAGGACCTAAATTTGCAGGGGCTCTCCCACTTCAGTACTGTGTTGTTACGAAAAAATCGTGTTAAATCTTTTGGTTTTAGGACAAAATTGTTCTTCAAAATGCCTCAAAGCTCACCCTTTGCATCATTTGCCAAATCTCCGGGATAGAGTCACCGACCCTTTTTACTGGAGGTATTATATTTTACCGGTTCACCCCTCGGTAGTTCAAGCTTAAAAAGGACCTCATGATCCTGAGACTCCCTCCCAACATTCTAAAATCCTGGCTACGCTACTGAAGGATCTTCCTTGGTCCTTGCTCCCAAACATGAGTAACTGCCAATGTTTTGTATACTTAAGGGAGAATTTCTTGAAAATATTTTGTGTTGATATTTTTGAATGGATGGCTTATGAATGGATATTTTAAGAAACTATCAGAGGATAGATTTAGATTAGGAAGCTCGACTAACCCAACCATCTAAGTGGAAAAGAAGTCCTCCTTAATGCTGTAATAGTTAAGAACAAGTTATTTACTTACGTTGACTAATTGATCAAACCACTTTGCCCCCTCTCACAATCATATGTGTGTAAATTTAAGGAGGACCAGAGGAGGATTATACGAATTTTTTACAGTCAAATCTGTCCCCGGAAGTGATCTTTTGGAAGGGGTGTTTCCCCTAAAAAATGGTACACGTACAGTTTTTAACACCTAATATGTTTATACCAATTTGAATCGATATTGGATCATAAAAAGAGCTTCAATAAGGTACCCCATCAGTGGGGAACGCCCTCCAAAAAAGTACTTCGGTGAAAATTCACTTGGAGCGGATTATCGCGTCTGATTCGACCTATAACATCCATAGGTCTTATTATAGATCACTGTGGTGAGCAGATGAGCAAAACGTTTGATTGTGAGAGATAATGAAATAGATTTGTAAATTATGTATTCTAAATAATTATTTGCGCCCTAATTATAAGACTGTTGTTCACGTATTTTTACACTAGCACTCTAGCCTGCTCATATTATAAGTTCTTTGAATAAATATTAAGGGTGCTGCACGGGCGTCAAAACCTATGTAGCGTGGCCGATGACTGACGTCCATAGGCGTAAAAATTATGTTTGCAAGCGGCTAGAAACTACGAAACCTCGCGTCAACTTTGTACGAGCACCTTTTAGTGGCTTAGCAAAGGTTTTACTTTTCAATGTAGAACAAGTTTTTCTCATGTAATGTTTTCCTGTGTGTATCAAAGTTATCTATGATGTCAAACAGATCATCTAGGTGGATTGAGCTAGATTTTTAAATGCCACTTTTAAAATGGGGATTCGGAGTTCTAAGAGTATTGTATAATCACATTTTAAAAGTGGAATTGTCCAAAATAAATTCGGAAAATCGGCTTCAAGGATATAAATGTAAAGGTGAAGTTTGTCTTTTTTTAACGAGACGAAGTTAGAACTACAAAGTCCTCCCTACTACTTAACCTTGAACCTTGACCTTTACCTAGCGTTGTATTACGGCTACTTAACAAATTGTTAGTGGCTGCGGGGGATTGAGCCCGTGCCATCAGAGTGATGAGCTTCGGAGTCGCGCGCGATACCAATTCCCCACAAGTCTGATACAGTACTGATCTTTCGTTTAAAAATTGAAAACTAACTAAAACAAAATTTGTAGCGGCGTTTTCGGACTGCAAACTCCTGCATCATCCGCCCGTTCTATCTGGGACTCGTGGCGTGGTCCTGTAATCCAGCTTCATGGAGGTCAGATTTTGAGGATGATATAGGTTTAAAGCGGCTCAGATAGTCTCAGTGTTCATCTGATGATACCCGCATCAACTCCCACCATCGTTTAGACATATCAGACCATCATCTGCGTGGTTCGGAAGTCACGTTAAGCCGTTGGTCCTTGTATTTCCATTGGTCATTGGGCTATTAATTAATGACCCATTCTAAGGAAGAGTCGGCCTTAGTTTGTAACAATACTACACCTCATAACTCATTACTACCACTCATCTTCAACACATAGTTGCCTTAAAATACCCTCATGAGAGTGGTCGGCATCTCAAATAGTGATTTATCCAGCCCTAAATAATTTAAGCACACGAAGTCAACTGGGCATTAACTTAATTTTCTTCAAACCTACAGCCAACTACACGTTCTACTCTAAATGTTCTAGGAGACGGACTCACCAGCCAGCAGCAGTACGAGGACGGCCACCGAGATCGCACTGAGGAGGTACGAGTACGACAGACACTCCGCGGGCATGATGCTTGATGCACTGGTGTCCACGGGGAACTGGCGAGGAGAGCGCACCGCTCACTGTCCTGCTCCGGCACTCCCCCCTCTACCAGGTACCTCCTCTAGGTGTAAGTGCTGGCTGGAAGTTGTACTGTGGATTTGTTTATTGGCGAATTTCCATAGGAAATAGAGTTGCTCATTTTCAAAGAGAACGAAACGTCGTGGAACTAAACGGTTTGCAGTTTTAAGCTCCCAGAAACCTCCCCTAGACTGACCCGTAGCAGATTAGTATCGCGCGCGACTCCGGAGCTCATCATTCCGGTGGCGTGGGTTCGATCCCCGCAGGTTCGACTTATGTTCGACCACTGACAAAATTTGTGTTGTGGTAATGCACTTCGGAAGTCACGTTAAGCCGTTGGTCCTTGTATTTCCATTTGTCATTGGGCTATTAATTAATGACCCATTCTAAGGAAGAGTCGGCCTTAGTTTGTAACAAGACTACACCTCATAACTCATTACTACCACTCATCACACTCATCCTTCACCACATATTTGCCTTAAAATTCCCTCATGAGAGTGGTCGGCATCTCAAATAGTGATATAGTGATTTAGTGATTTAATGCTAGGTAAAGGTCGAGTTTGACTGGTTGAGGTGATTTTATAGTCCTAACTTCGCCTCGTTATACAAGATAAACTTTAACTTTACCTCCCGAGTCGAATGGCAAAACTTTATATAAATAAGAAAGAAAATGCCGATGGGATTTTATATTATACTAAAAGGGTATAACAAGGAAAACGAAATGGGTATATCACGAAAACAACTCTTTATTTCGTCTACAAAAAATCATTATAACCGGAGTTAACCTTAAAAAAATCGTTTTTTCGCCACAATTTTGGTCTGGACGATTGGGTTTGTGGGTTTGTTTCGAAAAAGGTTTGTGCAACCTCTCAAGTCCCAATACTCCAGAACCCTGTGTAGTAGGGTGCCGTGATCAACACAGTAAAACGTTTTTGACAAATCGAAAAACAAAATAGCTTCCGGAAGATCGTTTCATGGTTTTGCACACTTGCTTCCTACCAGTGAGTTATCAGAGTGCAGAACTATCCAGACCGTGGATACATGCTCTGTGACAGACCCACTGGTCTAATAAGTCGGCTGTCGCTTGGCCCACAAAGCGCCCTGCAGTCGGCTCTCCATTATCTTTCGTTCTGCTGTATAATAAAGCTCCCATACTGGAAAACAGATCCAATCATCAACGCTGGCCTCCACTTCCTTCCACGCCGCGTCCCAACAAAGGGATGTCTGTTTAGCAGCTTTATGTCTCAGGATTATGAAAATTTATGTTTATAGAAGATCTTAAACCTCTTTAAATATTTAATAACTATTCTTTAAAGAGCGTGTGTGAGGTTTATGAGTATGTATATTATTCGGTAATGTTTCCTGGTTCCTTTCTTTTCTTCGTATTTTCCTCGTATATTCTTTTCATTATTTTCTTGTGCTTCTTTTATCCTTTTTTCTCTTCTCTTATCTCTTTTCTTACCTCCTCATCCTTCTTCTTCCATTTCTTCTCTTTCTTTTCTTCCTACCCTCCTCCTCCTTCTCCTTCCTCCTCTGGCTCCTTTTTCTTCTTCTCTTATATTTCCTCTACCTTTGCCTTTCCCTCCTCTTCCTTCTCCTTCTTCTTCTCTGCCTTCTTTTCTTCTCCTTTTCCTTCTTTTTCTTCCTCTACTCATCTTCTCCTCCTTCTTCGCTTTCTCCCCCTCCTCCTTCCTCATCTTCTACTTCTTTTTTCTTATTTTTACCTTCCGTATTCTTTCTATGATATCCTTCATTCCCTTCTACTCTTGAAAGTACAAAACCAATTGGCAAATCCTTGTCTGTAAGAAAGGAGCGTATAGCGTTCTATATAATTTTTTCGTCAACGCAATATTTTTCCTTACCGAACTAAAAAAAGGTGACATTTTCAAAACGAAAGGACTCGAGCAGGTGTGTGGAAAGTGGACTGAGCTAGGCAGCGTCTACAATACACTGGCCAGGAATGCACCTCCCAGCGTCTCTCCCGTTACCCTACTGCAGTGCGCGCTCCCAGTGGGTCACACTTATCGTTTTCCCATTTGTGGATTCAATAATGCGCCTCTGATGTGACTGAACGCACGACACAGGTGATCTGTAGCACGTCATTCACATCGATGTCGAGCTTTGTTGGTCCCTCACGTGTTGGGTTTCACTTATCTCCGACTTCGTGACCGTGGGCCTTCGATCCCATCAGGTGATTATGGCAGATGGCTATTTTATACGGACGAATGACAGATCTTAGGAACTAAACAAGTCGGAAAATTGTCGGATCGAGAATCAATCTTCAATTTCCTGGGTATCGCAAATGAGAGTCATTTGGCTTAAATCAAGTGAAATCTGAAAGTCATAATTTAGTATTGGTAGCAATTAGACCCCCTCGTTCTCGTTCATAAGATTCGTCTAGACCCAAAGATTTTGACAATTGGGTGGCATACGTTAGCGTTTAGGCCCCTCCTATGATTTAATAAGGTATCCTATTGAGGCGCTATATCGGTACCTCCTTAAGGTCTACCGTCTACCTGAGTCTCAGAACATCTTAGGTGAACTTTGACTTAACATCGGTGAACGGACCCAAAACTACGTCTTGAACCTTTGTTGCTCTCTAGATCTTTACAATGGGTCCCTAATCAAACAGAATATTCCTTCCGTTCATCACTTCTTCTCAAGGTATCATATGATCATCAAGCTCAAGATTGGAGAAGACTTGTAGGGGACTTGATGGGCCATTTGGAGAAATCATCAAAGTCCTCCGAAGTGTTCAAGCCATCTATCCAAAAAATTGAAAAGAAGATTTGCCAACTTTTCCTTCATGGTGACAACTTTCTCCCGCCAAGTGGAGCGACTCAAGTTTTTCTGCGTTGGTTTCCGGTGCTCCAGTTGTCTAATTTGTGACTGGCGGAAATGCCCAAAGAAGGAGATGATCCACTTCAAGCACTCACGACTGAGGTCGCAGCCTAGGACAAGTCGGTGACTTACTGCCTACGGATGCCGTCTGCACTAATGGAGTCGCAGTTTCTCCAGGAGTAAGTCTGCGACTCGTCTAGGCTTGATGGGGAATCCCCTTCCTGTTTGGACCTTGGATGGATTTTTTCACGCTTGAAAGGAGAGGCCTTCTTAAAGAATACAAAGTTTTCTCTTTGTGGTGGGTAATTAGTAGCTGATCAGGATCGGTCAAGAAAAGGAAAATGTAACGGTAGTTATTTTTGAAGTCATAGTCACTCCCGCCGGAGTGGTGAACATAGGTGAAGGAGGGGGCATTTCCTCTTCTCTAAAAAGCTAAATATAAGGAATAATGAAATTCATGGTTTTGTTCACACTTGGGATGGAAAATGGCCTTGAACGGCACTATATTTTGAAAAAGAGGCACATACAGTTAATAGTATATGACCGTTTACAAACCGGTCATAAAATATTAACTATTAATTTTTCTACAGTTTTGTGTGTCATTTTAACTCTTTTGTCAGGAAAATCTGATTAATTCATCAAAACTCTAAAGAATTTCTTCCATCGACTGTGCATAAATAGGTATTTTGTGTCCACGGTTACAATTGGTCTGTCTGATTCATGGCTGTGATTGGCCGTCCTCTGCTCCAAGCCAGCCAATGGGGCTGTCTGGCGGCTGGCCAGGCAGCCAATCAGTGTGCAGCTGTCACTGGGGTGGACATACTTGATTTATCGGTCCTTAAAGCTGTTATAAAATTTAACTCGTATAAAGAAAAACTGATTTGCTGGTGGGTGACTGGTTAACTTGCGCTGATTACTTTGAGCTAGCTCATTTCCTAATGTTTTGTGTATGTTTTCACCTGACGACGGAATCAGATTCTAAATCCCGAAAGGACGTGTACATTTTGTTGGAAAATGCCCATAACAATATTTCAACCTCAGAAACTGTACCATCGTCAACAACTCAGTCTTACTTCACGGAATAAAATTTAAAATAATCTTTTTACGCTAATTTAGACTTTGAAACCCCATCAACGCGGGAATAATTGGAAACTGAACAAGCCACAAAGAACGCAACAATAAGCGTGCAATATGCTCAGCTCCTCACATCCTAGGCGGTGGGGGTCCGGGGGACAGATTATGTGTGTAGAGCTGAGAACGAGGACGAGGCTGTGTGATTAGCGCAGTTAAATGCTGGGCTATTCGCTACGCTTTCCTCGCATGCGAGTGAGTGTGTAGTGGTGCCACCCGCTGATGTCTTGTCGTACATCTGTCACCTCTGTTGCACGCGTCACTTTTAATTTTTTTAAGAGAGAACTTTTTTTGGTTAGAAGTAATCTGAGCAGGTTCTAACCAGACAGATACTGACTGGGAGAAAAAGGTACCTTACATCGATTGAAATACGTTCAACAGTATTTCTTTATGATTCACTCAAAATAAATGTGATTTGCAATCTATAGTTTTAAACCTACAATACGTTTTCTAAGCAACAATACAGTAACATCGACATTAGAAAATCCTACGCAAACTAGCGACAGAAGTCACAATAGCTATAATTGCTAAGACAATTTCTCATTTTCTTCTGTAACTCCCAACTTTCACTGAAGGCAGAACAAGACAGGATGCTATTAGAGGCCGTTCCTACTTTGACTGGAAGGGTCGTCAAAACACCATATGTTAGCTGTCACTCAGGAATCATGAATGACCGTTCAGCTTTCTTCCCAAGAAGAGTTGCCTTTTTCTAGAGATGATAATTATTTTGTTGTCTATTAAAAAGTTCCGAAACTGTTAGACGGTCTGGAATCACGTGACGTCACACTGTGGTTTTGAAGGGGAGGGTCCTAACAAACTGGCCAGGGAAGGAGTTTCAAAGACCTTCCTAGGTTCTGAACCAGATTGTGGAATCAGCAAGTCAACGGTCAGAGATCCGAAAGGAGACAGTTCGCAAGACATTTTTGGAGTCGTCTTATAAAAGTTCACAATAAATCTCTTCCGAATCTTCGAGGGCCTAAAGAAGGATCACCTAAAGAAGGACCACGGTACATAGTGGGCTACTACCGAAAACCTAGACACATGATGACAGTGGGTCAGCCCAACTTGGAACCACGGACGATATAAAGGTTCTAATCGTAATCTCAGTGGTTGAACCATCCTGGTATTGTGGTCAGGCCAGGGAATCTACCAAGCACTTTGTTTTAGATTAAGAGGATCTGGGAGTTTGCTTCTTGAACTTTCAAGGACTTCCAGAACTCGTTTAGTTAAGGGTGCGCAATATTCAATTTTGATTTTCAGAGTTATGATTTTCCAGAAGATTATTCTGATCGGATTCTCCGCCGGTGACCGTGCTCAAATCAATTACCAAATCGGAGGACCTCCATCCACAATTTTCCACTCTCAGGTAGCGATGAAAGTATGGAAATTAATTTTGCGCTTCATGAGTGTTAGCAGCCTGCTTTCCAGCTGTTCGTGCCTCGAACTGAAACAGCTGATTGGTTTTTTGCTGCACGTCTTGAAGAAGTGGAAGCAAGCGGAACGAAACTAATATCTGTGAAAACAGTGTGCAGTTCGTATCACAATGACCTGAAATCACTTTCTCCCTTGGATATTGAAGATGATTAACTTTTTTCGGTGAACCCTGACAGACTTTCAGATTTGACAGAGTCCACTACTATTATCAAAAGTCACTATCATCATCATTTTGCTCAACAGCTGTGAGAAATTCGTTTGACATTATGATCAATTCGTTCGTCGTTAAATCTAGCTTCCAAATATTTGTCTTTTAAAAGTTCAATCAATAGTTAATCTACATCGTACTCCTTCCTAACCTACAATACATGCTTGATGATACAAAAGCCATCAACAGAACGGTCGGCACTTGTAAGATTTCGCAGAAAACAAACAATGGCCCGTTAATTCAACGAAGCTTCTTTTCCCACTCGACTATTTGATGTTAGTGTGAGAATTACTTCATTCCCCGATAATAAATGTCTTTCTTCAACACAGTGTGTTTCTTCCATTCGGATGTGTTAACGGCTGTAATCTGTATTTGTGAGTTTTCCCAGACCCACTGCCGTTTGTTTGGAAAAGAAGGCGTTTTTGTTTCATTTTTTAACCACTATAGACCTACATTCTACCAAAATTATTTGGCGACGTTCAACAACTTCGCACAGGTCATCAAACATAACTGTTTGACATAGGTTGATTAGTTTTGTTATCCGACAATGGTCTGTTATCATTTTCTTTTATTTATAGGGCCGTTCTTAACGAAACACGTCAGGGGGGAGGGGTCGGTGTGTTATGTCAGAGGGAGGGGTTCAAAAATAGTTACGTGACACTTTTGACTCTTACAATACTTTTGCGTTACGTTATGAGGGGAGGGGGATTTGGCTTAGCATTACAAAGGGGAAGGAAAGTCTAACTGAAAATGGCTGAGCATCGCCATACGTAATGTACGGGCGGCCTAATAAGGCCTACTACTTTTTGATCATCACAACCGTAACATTTCACATTTACCAGCTCCTCCTTCATGAAAGTCCTCCATTCCAAACCAATAATCAACCTATCAACCATCTCCACCACTATTCAAGTGCTAAAATCCACTTTCAACAAACTATTTACTAGTTCGACTCAACAGCCTCAATAACAATCCTAGTTCTCGACCAGATTCAGATTATTACCGCCCAGTTTATGCGGCTATCCGAATTGCTTTCACTCTTGTTCAATAAAAATATATAGGATGGAGAAACCCAATTAGCATGCTGAGAAATGTGGGCCAGATGAGCCGGCTGCGTTGATTAGCGGGTAATTTATGGCGCGGCGCGGCTGCAGTTGGCAACAGTGAGCCGGACTCTGTGGAGCGGCCAGCTGGCGGAAACCGGGTCGCTATTGTCTGCCGGCTGCAGCGCTTCCTGCAGTGATGCACTGCACGGGACATAAAACACTCGATATGTTGTGTACTGTAACGAATTCCGTTAAACAAATAATCATCAAAGTGTTTGGAATTCCAAACTTGCTGTAATAACCAGGCTGACTCGCAGCTAAGGGCTAGTATGAGTGATGCGAATTTCCTTTAAAATGTTTTACTCTAATTCGCCAATTTTAAGTATAGTTTGCTGCACTTACAGCCTCGCTTCGGCCTAAGCTTTGCCTCCTGTACGATCAAGGACGTTTCGAGGCTGTTCGCTCCATTCACAGCCTCCCTTCGGCCTTCGGCCTCATATTTTTACTGTCTATTACGAGGGTGTTCGCTACGCTCACGGCCTCGCTTCAGCTTTACTGCCAATTTTAGTACAAAGTGACACGATTTTAAAATTTAATTAAAATCGTACTACTCATTTACTTTGATTTGAGACACCGACCACTCCTAGAGGGTATTTTAAGGTGAATATGGGATGAAGGGTGAGTGTGTTGAGTGTTTTTGATGGATGATGTGGTGTAGTCTAGTTACAATCTAGGGCTGACTGTTCCCCAGATTGGGTCATTAATTAATAGCCCAACGACCAATGGAATGGACCAACGGCTTTACGTGACTTCCGAACCACGGGGAGTGGCCATTGTGAAAAGTTATCACTGCTCCCGGGAATCGAACCCGGGCTGATTTGGTGCGAAGCACGCACTGTACCACTGAGCCTAATGCTAATTCAAGGGTCTAAAACCAGAGTCTAACCACTCCGATGTTATAACAGAAATTCACTCTTTCGGCCGCCATTTTGAAACGACTAAATGGATTGTTGTACTTTTTCTAGATTGATAACCGTTAATACGTAAGACGTGTATTCAGATTTCTTACAAACAGAACTACTCGAACTACCAAGTGCCCAGCACTTCCTGCATCTACAGAATCCAAAGCACGACGAACAAATCACCATCATCTTCCTCCGAGACAGATGGTAGGTTAGGTTAGGTCAAGCTACTATTATTCTGTGTGCTAGGCACTTACTCATATGCATGCGCATGCGCGGCCTAGAGAGTGGGCCAGTGCCAGCGCGAGTGATGTAGGTAAACAGATCACCCGTGCGAGGTGAGTGGAATTAACAACAGAGTCAAATGTCAGTAGGCTGGGAAACAAATGGAGGCGCCGAGTGCTTTCTACTTGGTAGCTGGCTAGTGGCTGCCTTTGCTAGGAAATGCATAGAAGTGTTGTACGAGTATACAGCCGGGTCGTTGACAAGGGGAGGTGCCGGGCGCCCAATGTTCACTATATCACTATTTGAGATGCCGACCACTCTCATGAGGGTATTTTAAGGCAAATATGTGGTGAAGGATGAGTGTGATGAGTGGTAGTAATGAGTTATGAGGTGTAGTCTTGTTACAAACTAAGGCCGACTCTTCCTTAGAATGGGTCATTAATTAATAGCCCAATGGCCAATGGAAATACAAGGACCAACGGCTTAACGTGACTTCCGAACCACGCAGGTGATGGTCTGATATGTCTAAACGATGGTGGGCGTTGATGTGGGTGTCATCAGATGATCACTGAGACTATCTGAGCCGCTTTAGACCTATATCATCCTCAAAACCTGACCTCCATGAAGCTGGATTGCAGGACCACGCCACGAGTCCCAGTCTACATAGAAGTGTTGTACGACTATACAGCCGGGTCGTTGACAAGGGGAGGTGCCGGGGTCATGTTGCCGGGCGCCCAATGTTCGGAACGGCGGCAGTAGCAGCTATGACCATAGATAACTTGTTATCTATGCCAACCCTTGAAAGGTAGCCAAACACCAAAATATACATCGATCTGGTTTGACATTAGTTGATTTAGTGATTTAGTTTTCAGGTACCTATCCATTTAAAAACTGTGGGCTACATTTTAACGATGTAACATTTCAAAAGTGTAATTTTGGCAAAATAGGAACTTAAATATTTGACAAATTGAATGGATAACACAATACTGATTTTGAAACTTTATCAAATTTAATAGTAGTCTTAACTCTAAACCCTTTCTTAAGTATAAGTATTGCCATTTAAAAGAATATGAACCTAATCCAAATGTTAGGTACAATAGGTTCTGTCAAGAATGTCTATAAAACGCCTGATGACAACACTCATACTATGTTGTTACGAAATCAGAGTATCAATTCTTTTGGTTTAGAATACAAATGACCCCCAAAACCCACCATTTCGCATCAAACTTCAGCACATTTTCCGGATAAAGGACCCCCGGACACCCTTTCAACTCCTGAGGACCCCTGGTGGTTCACGCTTAGAAAGGAGCTTATGATCCTGGAAATCCTTTTTCCCCCATTCCAAAATTCGGCTACTCTTCTGCTTTACAGTTCAATAAAGCATATCATCATTCTTCTCATACTCACCTGAAAATAAAACATTAGGCCTACCCTCAATGAGTCATCAGCGGGGAGTAAAAATACCTTTTGAAAAGAATAAAATGTCCCCAGGTTCTGTTATTTTGTAGTCCAAAGTCTAAACCCTACACTAGAATACTTGCAATGCATCCTAACATATGAGAAAAGTCCTGACCATAAACTTCTCCTGAGCAAGATTGCAAAAAAGAAGAGCTGCCAGGCAGCTACCATAAATAATTCAAGATTGTGAGCTATAAACCTATTAAATACAAAACTGTTAAAGAGAAAGCTGCTAAAGAGTGTGTATAATAAAGTTATTTTACAACATGGCAGGAATGGCATTCGCGGAAACTGAATTGAATTACGTTGGTGTTAATTGAGGCATAACTTCAAACTGGTCGACCCACTTAAAACATGGAGCAATTAATTTAATTTCCTGTCCAGTGCGAACTTACCTGCAAGTCTGTATCTTAACGTTTGTTTACAGTATATTGAAAACACATGTGGATTTATTATGGTAATCTAATGCAATTTAGCTATAAATAAATTGTACAAAATTATTTGATTAATTTACAATTGGTAAATAAAAAACAAATTAATCCATGAAATTTTATATTATATTGAGGATTTTACTTATACAAGATAAAGTGATTTCTTTTTTCTCCGTGTCTTAAATTTTCATAATATTAAATTAAACATATGTTTTATTTTCATCAAAACTTGAAAATATTAACATTGTTTATCACACATGTATTTTGTTGATGTTTACTTATTAGTATTGAAAGGTATTTGTGTTACTCTGTATCATTCTGTGCATTAGTAGACATTATAATATTTGACTAAAGGTTTCGTATAAAATACTCTGTAATCTTCTATCAAACTACATATTTCCAGGAAAATACTAAAAGATGGCAAAGAAAAAGAAAGATCCTGAACCACCGGCCGCTGATGTCTCTACAGCCGATGATTCCCCTGGCGAGCCTTCTTCCGAAGTTAGAAACGCGGGAAGAAAGATAAAGATAAGGACAAAGATAAAAAAGGAAAAGAGCCAAAGGCAGAATACATTGAGATAGTGGATGAACCTGAAGATGTTGAAGTAAAGGGAGGCAAAACTGTCCCAAGTAAGTTCTAACATTAGTAATTTACCATATTATTTATACTAAACACTTGCATATTCTTCAAGATTGTAAATAAAGTTTGTATTTTAAAATATTTCATTGTCACATAGTAATAATGTCATACAAATAGTTTTATTGTAGATCTCTAATTTCTAATTTTATATAATCTCTAATTTTATTTTAGATTCTACGATAATTATTGTAGAAACAGGCTGAAACAGACATTAATTGTACATTTTTAAAATAAGTGTCTACAGTTTTAGATATATCTCTTAAGACCTCTTAAAAGAAGGTTTATTATTTTTCAGAAATGCTGACCACTCGTGAAATAGGCAAGCGGTACATGGACAGAGAGGCTTATCTGAAACTTTGTTTGCGGGAAATGATGATTTATGTTGTCTTTCTCACCATCATCGGAATATGTAAGTTTTGTATATCTCAGTCACCGAAAACAATTTGTAGGGATTTTAGATGTCAGGGGAAAGGGGACTGAGCTATGGGGTGCCTCAGGGCTCCATATTCAGTCCTCCACTCTTTCTAATCTACATCAATGATGTTGGCTCATCGGTACACTACGGGCCACTGGTCCAGTACGCAGATAACACGACTCTCTTTTTCAATGAAAAGACACTAGCAGAACTGGAAAAAATCACATTCATAGAGCTCAACAGTTCAATTCAACACTTCAATGAGCTCAACCTCAAAACAAACCCAAACAAATCATCCTTCATTCATTTTTGTTTGCGACAGTCAATCTCAGATTGTAGTCCTACAGTCATGTTGGATGAAACTGTGATCGAAGATATCTACTTGACAAAATTCTTTGGAATACACCTTGATCGAGGGTTGACTTGGGATTGTCACGTAGACAGTGTCTGATCAAAATTACCCTCAGGCATTTATGTTTTGAGGAAATTGTCCAAATATTGCCCTACTCAGGTACTGATGATGGCTTATTATGGACTAATCTACCCACACCTGGCCTACAGACTAACGTTGTGGGGAGGCTGCTCAAGCACAAACTTTTCCAGAGTGTTCATTCTTCAGAAACAAGCAGTGCAAACAATCGCAAAACTGCAATGGAGAGTCGTGCAGACCAGCATTCAAAAGATTAAAACTGTTGACTTTACCCTGTCTCTACATTTTAGAAACGTGTCTTTTTTCAAATGTAAATGCGACCTTGTAAGAGGAATTGATGTACACTCTTATGAAACCAGAGACAGCCAGAACTATCGAACTGGGAGACACAGAACGATGGTTCATGAGCGCTGCCCTCACAGGCAGGAGTTCAGTTCACAATAGACTCCAAATTCATCAAAAGTGCTACAGAGCCAAGGGCTTTCAAAGCTCGTCTAAAACCAGTTTTGGTCGCAGAAGCATTTTACACTTCAAACGAGTTTTTGGCACACAATTGAGATATGGGAGAACCAGACTAACAGGAGTAGGACTGGAAAAATTCGAGTAAATGGGAATAGTACGAATGTAAGTTATGTATGTTTGAAAGGGATCTAGGTGTGGATGAATGCAAAATTTTATATCAAATAGTGGACGATTGAGATACATGCTTGTAAACATGCCAATTCAATAAAATATTTATTTATTTATTTGTCCTTTTCATAACTTCTGATTTCTAATTAGGGGAACAAACTCTCCTGGTAAAGTTGGTAGGTTTTGTGGGTTTCAAATCAACAAATTTATATTCAACTTTTTTTGGACTAAGTACTACAAAAGTACCTTTTACTTTCTCTTACTTGTTGTGTTTTTAAGTGGCTGCAGGACAACATAGCACAAGTGAATATTATTTGTCCCGAGTTATGGTGAAACTGTTCGTCGAGACTAAATTTAAAACCTGGACCACATCTGAAATCATTAACTTCAGTGATATCAATACCTTGGAACAAGTGTGGGAGGTAAGGATCCAAATTATGAAATAAATGTGTACATACACCTAAAACAAGAATTTAACTCTTAGTTTTTTCATGTCGGTGTCACAATTAATATTCCGGTTCACACCGCGTCCAAACATTATAATAATTAGGGGAAATATTTCGGTCTCACTGTGAGTACCATCTTTGTCACTGATTACTGAAACTGTGCTGAAGGTTTCAGCAAACCTAATTATTATGATGTTTTGACGCCGTGTGAACCGAAGAACTAGATTATAGCTAAAACAAGAAGCAAATTTAACTAGATGATTATCTTAATAAAAATAAATTACATTTCATAAATTTTATAATTATTGTAGCTGCTAAGATTTTTTGTTTAATAAAGGAAATTATTAAAGAGGGTCTTCAGTTCACTCAAAGTTATTATTTCTAACAACAAGCTACGGAATCAAAAGGAGGTGTTAATGCCACTAAAATAAGCCATCTTATCAGTTTTGTTTGTCTTTTTTCTAACTGTTTAAAATTAATTTAAATAATTAATTATGTTGAAAAACCACTCAAAATCAACTCATTAGTTTTTTGTCATATGGGTAATTGTTTGGAGGCAATTATAAACTATTTCATTATTCAGCTTCAATGTGTTTTGATTTTCAGTATTTCAATCACTTTTTGTTCAACATCCACTGGGATTTTTGGTACAGTCATTTTGACAAAATAGAGCCAACCCAGCCTGAAAACAATATGATATTCTATGAAAACAAACTGATGGGAAGACCCAGGATAAGACAAGTAAGTAAAGTATACACCAATATTTTAAATTCTTTTAAGTTGAACTTTTAAGCTTGGCTTGAAATTATAGAAGTACTCAGTTTAAAGCAAAAATAGTGTAGGTAGTGTATTGGGTGCCTCATTCAAAACTGGGTGGAAAAAATAAAAGTTAAAAATAAAAGGTTGGTCCAAAGTTAACGTGAGGCTTTGTCTTTTCTAGGCGCTTGAAGAAAATAATATTTTAAGCTTCCAGAGTTAAGTCATCTGGTTTAAACTTTGTTATGATCTTTTTTTTGCACAGAGACACTTAGAGGGACCCCCTATTATTTTAAGGTGAATATGGGATGATGATGAGTGTTTGATGGATGATGAAGCGTAGTCTTGTTACAAACTAGGGTTAACTGTTCCCCAGATTGGGTCATTATTTAATAGCCCCACGGCCAATGGAATAACCAACAGCTTAACAGGACTTCCGAACCACGAGGAGTGGCCATCGTGAAAAGTTATCACTGCGGCCGGGAATCGAACCCGGGCCGATTTGGTGCGAAGCACAAACTATACCAACTACATCTTTATTTTTTTCTGTGCACCCTTAAAGATAAATACGTATAGAGTTGAGTTGAAATCATGCTTAACTGAAGTATCTAGTATTAGCGTAAAGTGAACTAAAATCTAAGAACTGTGGAATTACCTAAGAGTGTGCGTAAAAACTTAAAACTTGTTATAAAAGTATATTTTCCAATCCTTGTGTAAATTACTCGCGACAGTATGGTGCCCAAGCTCCAAGGACTAATTATTGTGTGTCAACTTTGAACAGCGTGACTGCTAAACATTTCGGATGTAGCTGGTGAGAGTGCAACGAGCAACAGGATCTAAAAAATCTCTTCTAAAATTGTTTGTGTCTTTCGAAATGTTCGCGTGTACAAAATTCTTGGCAGAAGCCAGTTTGCTAACGTTTGTGGCGCTGTTCCTACGTCTTTAGTTGCGGGTAAGGAGTGACTCTTGCGAGGTTCCGCAAGACTTCAAGCTCATGTTTGCCAGCTGTTACGCCGAGTACTCGAGCAGCTCGGAGAGCACAGAGAGCTACGGACCTGAAGGAGCTGAGCCCGACACTGCGTAAGTATCCGTAGTGTCTCTACTTCTGCCAATGCCGGCGTAGTGGCTTTGCCGATCGGATACGAAGCCCGCCAAGTTAACGGGTGGTTGTTAATTTGACATGGTCAGGCTCAGGTTGCAAAGGTCCAAAATGATTGGGCACAATATCTTTCAAAAGCTGGTTGGTAATCGCTCAGGGCCCCTTATGAAAAATATACAGGAGACCTCTACTGATAAATAATTATATTTTAAATTTTTTGGAATAGATGGTTTTAATCTGTATAGTACGAGGGTTATCCAGAAAGTAAGTTACGTTTTCGGTTACCTCCCCTAGGGGCAAAGCTAGTGCGGCCATCTTGATATTTGGTTGTTCCCCAGTTCAGTCTGCATCTAGCCGATCAACTCTCAGGTCTGTGTCGTACTTTTTTACGTTACAGTGTCGCTTGGAAATGTCTTTGTCAATTGAAAATCCCGCGGGCTGTAAAGTGCGTGCAGTAATAAGGTTTTTGGCTGCAAAAAACTGTAAAACCGATTGAAATCTATCGGCAGCTTTGTGAAGTGTATAGGGACAACACCATCACTGAAGGTGGAGGGCGTCAATGGAGCATTTGCTTTAAAAATGGCAGAATAAATGTACGACGAAAAGCGGAGTGGAAGACCCAGCTTGGCGAATGCCGAACTTGCGGAAAAAGTTAATGAAATCACAAAAATCAGCGAATGGGTGCAGCGTTAACGTTTTTGGACCATTACCACAAATATGGCGATTCACTACTTAATCGGATTGTTACTGGTGATGAAACATGGGTGAAACATGTTAACTGTGAAACAAAATTGCAGTCAATGTTCCCTCAAAAAAAAAAAAAATGCATGCAAATGATGTCGGTAAGGAAGATTATGGTGACCATATTTTGGGACAGTTTCCTCATCCACCGTACAGTCCGGATCTTGCACTAAGCGACTACCACTTGTTCCCAACGATGAAGAAGTGGCTGGCAATGCACAGCGTTTTGACAATGGTGAACGGCTGCAGGAAGAAGTAACAAAATGGTTGAAGGAACAGGCAGAATTATGACTAAGAAATTTTAAAGCTCGTCCATCGGTATGATAATTGCCTAAATTTGTATGGCGATTATAGAAAAAGTAGTATTTTAGTGTGGCTTTCAAATGTATATATTACAAATCTTGTCCTATTCTTCGTAGAACTTTTATTCCAAAACGTAATTTACTTTCTGGATAGCCCTCGTAAGACTGTTTCAAGACATATTAAATCACAAACCTTGAGCTCATCATATGTCAGAACAGTATCTCTATTAAGCGACGTAGGATCTTCAGGCATAAGTGAAAGGTATCACTACGTTTAATTAAATCAATGCGCAAGAACAACAAACAAATCCGTTAACAGTAATTGCATTAGAAAGTTATCTAAAGTTAAATTCTGTTTAAGTGATAATATGTCCACAGATTTTTTTTCTCTAGAATTCCCACTGTAGGAATAAGTTAAACTTTGTAGTGACTAAATTACTACTCTTCAGCGGACCCTTGGCAAGCTGGTAACGCTCACAACACCAGTTGGCCGGGATAGATCCCTACAGTCACCACTAAATATAGCGACAAGTGACTATGTGGTAACGTTAGGTAAACGACAAGCGTCAAGTGAAAAAGAGCAGACTTTGTAGATCTAAAATCGCCTCATGAAAAGAGACAAACTTTATTTTTGTTTCCAATCCTCAGGTGGAAGTACAGCAGTCAGAGTGATGAAGGGTCTTTAACTACCTCCGGAGAGATTTCCAGCTACTCCGGAGGCGGGTTTTACTTTGACCTGAAGCCCCTGATGGACGACAGTAACACAACTATCCGGAAGCTCTTCGAAGATCTATGGATAGACAGAGGGTCCAGGGCAATCATCCTGCAGTTCACAACCTACAACCCTAACGAAAACCTCTTCTTTACATTGCAGTCAGTAATTTTATTAATTTTAGATTAAATAAAACACAAATCAGGGTGTTTTTAATTAACTAATATTTGGATTTTAAGAGTGTGCAACTGTGCAATGATATAGTCCGACCAATGACTGTGGTCAACAGACATGAAAATAAAATATTTGAAAGGGGCTAGAAACTCCAGTCAACTTTGAACAAGCCTCTTTTAATGGCTGTCATTCGATGGCTTTCTGTATGTACCATAATTTCTACATAGGGTCAAACAAATTATGAAGAATATATCGAAAACACATTTTTAAAGTCCTCTTTTAAATGTGATTATCAAAGCTCTGTCCTTCATCAAAGCTGGGGTTTTCCTTCTATCAAAGTGAATTTTTCTCAAAATAAAACAAAATGTGAAAAAGCAGCTTCTAATCTAATGAATATTGATCTTTTGTTTTAACTTGCAATAACACAATTATTAATAACAGTGTTTGTCGATTGTTGGACTGCAACCCTTAATCAACCCTTTAACCCATTCCAATCTTTAGACAGGCAGCGTCCGACTGAGCGCGCGCCGTGACAAATGTCTAAAGACGGGCAGCGCCTTCACATATCAAACAGTCTCTGATATGTAAGGACTACACTAATGGCACCTAGCAGAGAACACCGAAACTACCACTCCCTCCCCCACCCCGACGCCAACTCACGTGCAAGTTTGATAGCCCACGACAAACAGCCCGGTGGTTTAGTGGTTATAGTGACGGACAGTTGGCCCCTGTCTGTCACAGCGGTTCAAACCCACCCGGTGCGCTCTGGTGCGGTGCAATGCAAGTCATTGATCTTTCCGGTGCGGGGCCACAATGACCCGCTGAGGATCACTGAAAAGAAAATGGCTCATCAAATCCAGTGAGTGGCAGTGGCACCTTGAGCCGTAGGGAGGCGCTAAATCCCAGCTTAGAGGAGAGGTTCAATGACTGGTAATGCACCGTACCAGAGAGCGGTTTTACTGAAATTATGCATACAGGGGACTGGGAAAACCCAACACCGGGAGGCTTTTTACAACAATTTCAAAATAAAATGAGACCGCAAAGGGTTAATTATTTAATTAAACCTAAACAGTTTTGTTGGCGCTCTTGAACTGTCATGTTCTATCGTACAAAAGCTGTTTTGAAAGTCAATATATTAAAAACCTGTTTAGAAGAGTAAGTAAACTATAAAGGGTTACTTGTAAAATTATTAAACTTTATTTTTTAATAAAGCCATTTTGTTTCAGACTATTGATGGAACTGCCCCCGACCGTTGGGGTATTGCCTGCTTACAAAGTTCACGTCCACAAACTCCTCATGCGGGACATCTGGGATTACGTCTTGATTGTTCTTTTCATAATCTTTGTCATTTTTGTGATCGTCTACACATTCATAGAAATAGTGGAAATGCTTTATTTCAAGTGGCATTACTTTGATTTTTTCTGGAACGTTTGTGATTTCACAATCCTTGTGGTAAGTACCAGATAAGTTGAGAGTTTTAGTTTTTGAAAAGTTTACTGTAGATACAGTTTTAAATCTTTTTTTGCTAAATAAGCAAATAAGCGTGTACAGGGTTTTTCATTCAAAACCTGAACCACCTCTTTGCCCCGCAACCCTTAAATGACCTCTCAGCACTTGTCACTTTTGCTCTGAGGTACACACTACATCACGATTTATTGTTTGGCGCAAAGTGCACTAACTTGGTGCCGACGTAATTAATACTCTCAAATTTTAACTTGGACCTGTTTGACCTCTGGTAGGTCTTTCAGCGTATAAAGAGCATAACCTCTGAGCCACATTTATTCGGCTAGTTAAAGTTCTACCTTATTCCTGAAGTTATGAAAAAAGTTTAACCTCTTAACTAATCATATAAAGTAAAATCTTCTGCAATACTTTTCCTTATCGGTCAATGACCGTTATAAGGCTTACAAACAAACCTCCAGTGGCATGTTGGGATTTTACTGTTACGCCAATGGCATTTTTAATTAGAGACTTAACCTAGAATTTTGTGGGCATCACCAAACAGTTTTTGGGAAAGTGGTAAAAACCCATGTGCCTGCGGCGGGAATCGACCCCGTGACCTTGCGCTTTGCAAGCCGTGACTCTACCCACTGAGTCACGGGTGGTATTGCTCACAGCATCAGATCGATCCCCACCGCCACCTCTAACAATGTAGTCAAGTGACCATGAGGCAGTGCTAGGTTAAGGTCGACTAATCAAGACAAACTAATCCATAATTTTTTGGGTCCTTTACAACGTAGTCACCTAAACCTGGTTGTCCGTGTTCCAGCTGAGCTTTGTGGTGATCGGATTTTTCGTCTACCAGCACATACTGGTCTCGGGTGAGGTGAGCGATCTGGTCAAGGCAGACATCGCTAACACGTACGTCTCGTATCGACACCGTCAACAATGCTCGCGAGACCTACATCACGCTGCTCGCGATTCTGTTCTTCTTCGCAGCCATCAAACTGCTCAAGTACATGAACTTCAATCACTCCATGTACCAAATGCAGATGACTCTGTCCAAGGTTAGTGGATGACGTATTTGTTTGTTAAATTAAAAATAAAGCTCTTTTGAGTTTTGATTTTACAAATGGTGAGTAAGAGAAGACATATTAAATTTTCTTTTCCCACATTTACTAAAAATATTCAGCCACGGGCTGGGATTCTAATGTTGAATACATACAACTACTTTTAGTGATTTTTAATGTTTACTTCAAACTAACAAATTGCTGTTACGTTTCAGGCCACAAAAGACATTGCTTGTTTCTCAATTATATTCTTCATTGTGTTCATAACGTTTGCCCAATTGGGTCATCTTCTATTTGGGAGTCAGGTAAGTCATTAAAATTGCTCTGGTTACTAAAAACTTATGGAACCATTTTTTTTTGAAAACCATTTTAACAGTTATGAGTTATAAACCGCTACTCCAAAAACTCTGGAGATCCCAAAAGGAATTCAAAATATCATCTTGAAAAGCCTGATCATAAGTAAAGGGGGAATGAATCCTTTAATATATATACCAAAGTGTATTATAGAATTTGAGGACCAAACCAGGACTCGAACCCGGATCTCTCGCTAAGTATTCCAAGTTCGAGTCCTGGTTCAGTACACACATTTTGTCTTCAAATTACTTTAGTAACAAATTAGCTATTTAGCATGTATTCAAATTTAAATCCTAAAAAGAGTACCGTTTTGACCAAGACTTTCAAGCAAATTCAATATTGAGCCATACAAAGCTGATTCAAATACATAACGGTTTTTCCAGTTATGGTTTGAAATGATATTAAGTTTAGCTTGACAAGGATCCTTCTACATCAAATCATGTTGTGTAAAGTTGTTCTACATCTGAGTGGCTGATCCAACAATTGTAACATAAAATTATTGGTTTTGTTGGTAGGTTCGAGACTTCCGATCGTTTATTCACTCTGTGTTTGTCCTTCTGCGAACCGCAGTCGGAGATTTCGACTACCACAAGATTGAAAACGTCAACCATTTCCTCGGGCCTGTGTACTTCTTCGCCTACATCTTCTTCATCTACTTCATTCTTGTGGTTTGTAGCCAGCAAGTACCTTAGTTTTGAATACCTTAATGTTGTAGGCAGGTCATGGTCCGTGTCTCAAATCAAAGTATTTATTAGATGTATAGAACCGAACATGCTCAAGGAATACTCAGGTAGGGGTGTTGTCATTACTCATTAACCCTTTGGCCCAATTTATTTTAAATCTTCAAAACCTTCGTATGGGTTTCCAGTCCCCTGTAAGCAAAATTTCAGCAAAATCGCTCTGGTAGTGTGCATTACCATTGAATCACCTCTAAGCTGATTTAGCCCTGCTTCAAAAGCTACCCATTTCACTGGATTGATGAGCCATTTTCTTCAGTGATCCTCAGCGGTTATTGTGGCCCCGCACTGAATGATCAATGCTCAGCTTGAATCAGCTTAGCACCGGTGGGATTGAATAGCCAGACAGACAGGGGCCAGCTGTCCGTCACTATAACCACTAAACCACCGGGCTGTTTGTCGTGGGCTGTCAAACTTGCTCAGGGAGGAGTGGTAGTTTCCGTGTTCTCTACTAGAGTTAGTGTATTGTAGTGCTATCGCTTGGCGCTATATGCAATAAACATGTGTCGGATAGACTATTTTGTCGCTCGATGTCGGACTCAGTTCGCCATTGACAAAAGGTTAAAGAGTACCCAGTTAAATGCCAGGCTCTCTGTAATTTTTAGATAAAATTTCCAACATGGTGTTTCTAACTCAAAAAAGTGTTTGCAGTTTTAGCTTTGTAAAACCCCTTTTGGTAATTTTTTCACTGCGGCTATCTCCGGGTTGAATGCTAGATTGAATTTTGGCACTTTGCAGAACATGTTCCTGGCCATCATCATCGACACGTACTCGCATCTGAAGTGCGGACCAGTATCCGGGACCAGAGCAAGGAGTTGCAGATCTCGGACATTGTGTGTGGCTGGATTCGCAAGCTCTGCATCTGCTGCGACTGTCGCAAGATGGCGGAGAAACACGACCGTCCTCTTACCACTGGCGGCGGCTCTTCTGCCTACCAGGACATACAGAACCTGCTCAGGAGGTACGAGCACACTTTGACACTAGGGGTGTTTAGTGGATAAAGCTTTGGATATAACTAGAGGTGTAATACCGAGCTACTTGAATCGGAATTGATCGGACTTCAGCTGTCTCAACTCAAGAACTAACTGAGAACAGGTGAAGAAAGTTAATCTTATTTTATGAGGCAAAGTTGGGACTAGGAAGTCTTTTCTGCCACTTGACCTCAATTTTACCCATTGTTACAATTGCATAATTTAACCAAAAAGGAAAGTTATTGGTCACGCTGACATAAGTACTCACGATCTGCAGAGCCAGATTGTTGTAGCGCTTTTGGCAAATGCTCCATCAACAACTTAGAATGAAACTGTATTGTCCAATAGGTTTTTTTGAAAATTAGATGCTACTTACAATCACCTTTCATCCCATATTAACCTTAAACCCCTTTAGGATTTGTCAGTGTTTTAAATCAAGTTTCAAGTCACGTTATCAATATGTTTTGTGATTTCAGATGTGGTTTCACTGAGATGGAAATTGACTTGTTTTTTGCAAAGTTTGAGATTCCGAAAGACAGACCTATCACTCAAGAAGAGATGCGCTCTAAACTTCTCACCAATTTCAACCTCCAACCAGATGCTGGTAATGATCTTTCCTACTACTTTTTATTACATTTTAAGGAACTCAGACACTATCATGGTCTTATCACACTCTAGTTTAAACACTCTTGTTGCCACATATCCTTTCAAAAATAGGTAACAAACCATGTGAATATTTGCTGTTAGGGTTTCCACAAAATTAAATACTTATGGTAATTTTTTTATCAAATCATTCGAACAATCAGATTTGAGAAACAGAATTGCATCACTGTAAATGTTTTAAAGATCTAAAGAGGCAATGGTTTTTAAGTCAAGATGATAAGCACTTCTTAGCGATTTGCACTGATTAAGTGAAAATACCAACCTCTGTCAAAACAAACTTGAATCAATAGTGAAATTTGCAATATTTCAAAGGATATTAATTAAATAAATTTATCATGTGTGTCTGAAAAAGGATCATTTTCTGATTAAGAACTGACTGGTGACCCTTTAGGTGCAGCGTAAATGCTTTAAATAATATAATAATTTATTTAGTCAGTGTACAATGAGAATTGTGTTGACTTTGATGAAATGGAGATGATACAATATTGGTGAAATGAGAGGTGAATTACAATTATTTAAAATGCAAGAATGGGCTTTAAATGGCAACTTTGTTTGTGCTTAAAGTTAAAAATTAATAAATTGTCTCTTGAATGTGGTGGATTTCAAAGTACAGTAATAATGGTTTAGTTTTTACACTAAAAAGTAAAAACGCAAATTATTCCAATGTACAGTGTAAGTTTTGGAGAAACCTGGCATCCTCCACGTAAAGGACCACAGGTTACTGATCTTCGAGCCAATGCAAAGAATAATTTTGTCTGACAGTTTAATTTTACTTTCAGGCAAGAAGACTGCCGCCGCTACAGATGCTCCGGAAAGGGATGAGTAAGTTGTCAACGGTTGTACGGAAAAAAACTCTTTTCCGAAATCAAAGTTTGCGTTCTTGATAGGTTGTTTGGGCCTAAGTTCAAGATATAAAGGGTAGAAACTAGAAAGTGATGTATAGTAAGGTGGAAATTATATCTGACTTTGGCTAGTTATAGTACCTCCCCCCCCTCACCACCACCCAGGTTTATGGCAAGCCTCTTCTGAACTTATGGCCCTCACGCCTGCCACGCCCCTCACATTGATATCTGATCCAACATTTAAGTTACGCTTATTTTTCTTAATGTATGTATGTAAAAATTATTTATTTTCTTTACTATGAGTGACAAATAATATTTGTCCTTGTACGTTTTAATTTTATTTTGTTTATGTTTGTTTTGTTGTTGTTTTTTTCTCGTGTTGTGTTGTTAATTTGCACAATGTGTTCTGCAGAGTGGGGGAAAAGCTTATGGCTCGTATACGAGTGTTGGAGGACAACATCACTGACGTGAACTACAAGATAGACCTGATTGACAACAAGATAGATGCCATTCAGCAAATCAGAGCTAGGCGTAAAACAGAGAGGGATATTGCTACTAAAAAATAATCCTGAAGAATCATTTTGGTTTACGATCCCAAGATCAGATTTCTACCTACAGCTTTGCAACTAGAAATATTTATGTTTGTTGTTTCTTTGTCTTTAATCTTTATTCACGTTATCTTTTGTTATGATTATAAGTTCATCAGTTGCGGTTTAATGAGGTAATAAAATATTACACGAATAATTACTTCTTTAAAATACATTAGAAATTTAATAAACTGTATATAATAGCAATAAAAAAAACATACAAGTATTAAAATAATAAAGATACTAAATATGTAGTAATAAGGAAGTACACTAACATGCACAGAGGCGGCTCGAGGACCCGGCAACCTGAACGGCCGCCCAGGGGCGCAAGGAAGGCAGCATTTATAGGGGGGCGCTAGGTGCATGCAGCTAAAAGAAAAATTCTTATAGAGAGAAGAGTGTAAAGATTTTAGAGAATTAACGATACCCAGAACAAAAAGGGAATGGTATTTTGTTGATTGACTATGGGAAAGGATGGTCTGCAACAATGCACAGTACATATGTCATGCAAAGCATGAGGGTAGTTATTGCGTCCAGCCACAACTTCAGTCAAAACACTTGCTTTCTATTCATAGTCATATTACTGGTAACGTAGTCAGTTATTTTTGCTAAGGGAAGTTAACACTAGACCAACTTGAAAACACGTTTTTAGCTTTGAAATTTCAAAAATGTTTCGGGGAGCCCTCAGATTCCCTTGGGGAGGAGCGCTGCTTAAGGGTGCATGCATGCTCGAGCCGCCCCTGAATAACTTAAAACCGAAGACCATCAAGAAGCTATTGGAAGCCTGGTAAACTCTCTCCGGAAATAAACCTTCTTCTTGTTCCTCGAACTTACATACTGGCTGATAACCAATCCCAATGGACACTCTTGCTCTTGTCAGATATTCTATTTTGCCATAACTCACGGATGTTTTTTCTGCAAGCCTTTCAGCAAGTACATTGGAGAAGCTATTAATTTGCAGCCCGAAAACTCCATCAACTGTCATTACTATTTACTAGTGGTATGACAGTGGCATGCCGTTGTTTACAAGAATACAGGTACTTCATCTTTTTTCTCCTTCAGCTGATGCCAGAACAGAAATTACAGGTCGGGAGGTGTAGGAGGGAGCATCAGTGTCTACGACACAAATATCAAAATACAGGGTGTCGGTGAACTCTCTGGACATACTTTGTAGACATGTTCCTTGGGTCAAAACAAGAATATTTTACCATATAAATAAGGGTTTTCGGCGCTTCATTGTCCGTCTGTCTGTGTGGATGTGTTTTTTACTAAAATAATTATGACATAAAACTAATAAGCTGATTTTCACCAAACGTTGGTCAAAAATTCAAAATGCCATTGTCTAATTAGGAAAAAAATATTATTTCATTTAACCTTTCAAATTTCAAAATTGCGGCCGTTTAAACATTTCAAAGTTGAATAACACAAAAACGAGTACTTTTACCACAAGTTTATAAGAACAATTACTTTTAGTGTATTTATTTATCTTTCTAAATATGTATAAACTTTGAAGATCGAATGAGAAGTAACAAAGTTATTGTAATTTCTGTTTTACCGGCCCATGTCCGCCATGCGTTCCTCCAGTCAGCTAACGAACAACAATGGAACTGACTACATTATTTTGATTCAGGAGTCTGTTAATTCTTTTGACATCTCTACAATCAATAATTAGTCTTCCGGTTATGCTACCCTGTCGAAGAAACAGCTGTTGCACAAGCAAATAAATTTATTGATTGTAGAGATTTGATTGAGAGACTAATTTATTGATTGCCTATTTTTGAGATTTAAAGAAATTAAGTAGAATTGTAATAGGATGATAAATACAGTTTTATAGCCTAAACCCCCATTTTTGTTAGGTAAGACCCTCCTTAAAAGGGCACTTCCGGAAAACTGATTTTGCTGGTTAACGTTCGTACCAACTGTGAAAATGTAAGATATGGTCACAAGGGGAAAAGGGCACCGGTGGCGTAGTTTTGCCCTGTCTGGGAAATTTCCTAGGATTCACAGTGGCACTTAAAACGTAAAAAAAATCCATCAACATTAAACACACTAAAGTGCTAGTTTTATAGAGCTTTTACTACTATTTAAAACATTGATTTATTTATTTTATTTAACCTTTACAAAAAAATTGTTTCAGGTGTAGCAAAAATTCAATAACCTACACCTTGGAAATAAGTATGTGTTATAAGTATGGTATATTTGTTTTCAGATGCACAATGACATGATATTTTGATTGAAATCTGGTTTTAGCTATGTTTCCAGAAAGCGGTGATACTACATTACAACCATAATATGACGGTGAGTTTATTTTCAATGTTGTTATCAGATGAATTGGTTTCCCTGAGGAAATAGTGGACGTAAAGTAGCGGTGAAAATACTTAGTTTTGCAATTGACTTATATTGTTTTGTAAGAAACAAAGTGGTTTACCCGGTACTAAATACCTAAACCAGATATGATAACTAAAATAAACATGTCAAAAGTTGTTTTTATCTTCATATGTTTAAATATTGTGTTGCAAATGTAACGGTTACGTTCACTGCTATTACGGACATTAATATAGCGGTAGAAAAACCTTTTCTAGGAAACCATACTTTAGTTTGACCATTTTAGGTTATTTTGTTTATTGGCCTGGTAATAGTTTCAAAAGATTTAGTCAAGGTAAATGATTGGCTGATTGAAATCCCTATTACAATAAAGTCCCGCTAATCCAGACCCGCTTATTCCATGACTGATCCAAAACTGTGGGAGGAAAAATGCTGTACAATTTTGAGTTGTTAAAATGACAAAATTAGTTTTCCAAATTGTAATGTTATGTTTAATAATGAACCAGGCTGTCAATGACGCAGACATGCACACAAACACTGGTACGAATTTTTGCCCCATCAACTGGACTGCCGATACTGCCCGACCATATCTGCTAAATTACTTTGCACTTTGTTTATAACACCAAAGTATAATGGGATTATGAAATAATTATTCCAGTTTTAAGTACCTTCTGAGCTAATATTTTATTCAAAGCTATAAAGAAATTGGTATTCAGAGTTGGACCCGCGGTCATGTATGTTGCTGTCCTTCCTAAGGCCAGTGTTTCTGCGATGGAGCCTGCTGGACATATAACCATTTATAATCGGCGTTTTTAGAGTTTGCAATACCGCAGGTAAACCATTACAAACATGATTAACCTGAGCCTTATGCAAAGGTAGGGTTTGTTATGACAAATAGATTGAAACAAACAATAGTAAAATTAGGTGAAAGTGGACAGTAATCTTCAATGATGATCTATAGTCCCCACTGGGTGGTAGATGACCACCGAGTGCCGACTTTCATAGCAAAATCTTTTATTTCTAATCTTTATTTCCGAACAATATAAAATTGTGGAACGGTAACTAACTAAAATATACATTAGGAAATGTATGAGCCACTAAACTATAATAAATAAATGCTCTGTGACCTAACCTGCTAATTATCCAATATTAAGGTTTCTAACCTACTTTGAAGGCTTGATCAGCGGGTATTTAAGGGCTGTGTAGAATAAAATATTTCCTACAGTAATGCATAAGGAGATAATACGGGGACAAATTCCCATTCGTCAGATGAGCGGAACGCAAAATTTCGACATTTGATTTGTTTTGCCATTTGTCCGAAACAGACGAAAAAACACGTTGATCTCTGTTGAATTAGATCATTTAATACCCTGTTGAAGGCTCTTTAGTTACTCTATGGTTAAAGGATTGTTTTATCAACGTAAATTCAAGAAATCTGTAATATCATTGATAACTAAACTAGTATCAGTTTGTAATATTTATAATAGAAGTTTTCAATAAAGCTCGGATAAAAGAGGTAAATATTGCTTAGTTTATCTTTAAAATGCCTTGCAAATCTTTTTGTCATTATTGTATCTAGGATGCCTTATGCCATGATTATCCTTCTCCTTCGAGATACTACAAATTTTGCGCTTAGGGAGTATAATGGGTATGGAATTTGATCTCCCTTGTACTCCAGTCTTGCTATGAGACAGGTTTAAGTTCAACCAAGACCGTTGTAACCATTTTTAAGATTGCTGTGGGTTAGAATGTTTATTTTAGGCTAGGCTTATGAACGGATTACTCTAGGTCTATATTGGAAGGTTCCTTTAGAATTTGAAAGTCTTCCATGTTTATTGTTTGCTATTAATGTCAGGCTAGTGAGGGTAATTAGCCTTTTCTTATTGCTACAATGCTATTCTATATATATTGGGTTTGATATTTTGACATTTGGTAGGCCAGCTGCTGTGCCTTAACAGATCGTAGCAGAATGATATCGCACCCAACTACAGCACTCATTACCTGGGTGTTGAGCTCACTACTTGAAATTCTGTCAAGTGACAGAAGCCCCTAGGTAAAGGTCGGGTTGAGTGGGCGAGAGAGACTATGTAGTCCTACTTTTGCCCCAATAAACAAGACAAACTTTATCTGTTTTCGTAGTATGCCTTGCTAAATGTAGGATACTTTCCATTTCACACTGAATTGGACTAATTTAATGGGTAAAGCAGGCCTGGCTTGGGAGTAGGTTCATGTTGGTGCTTCTTTCTGGAGAAAGTGGTCCTACGTTTAAACAGTGGTCGGAGTCTGAGGTTAGTGTCTGTTTCTTACTCATGGGACAATGTGGCAGCCAGTTGGTTATAATTATTATGGTCCTAATAATATTCTTAAAGCATTGCCTAAGAGCGCACACATAAAACTCAAATGGACTAAAGCTACTGAACATGGTTTGGACGTTTGCTGTAAACTCTTACAGTAAGAGAGACGGAGGGAGGCACTACAAAATTTTCTTGGGGATTGTGGGTTTGAATACCTTTTGCTATTTTGTGTAGTTGTAATGGGTAAAGGTGAGGTTAAATTGTAGAGAGTACACTATTCCCTGCCTCTTGTCTCGTAAGAGTGAAAAACACTTCCTCCGCTGGGAGGATAGCATTGTGATTTGAAAAGAAAACTAGTCATAATTGTCTGTAGTGAAATTGATTGTTCCACACTAGGCTAGACCAAATGTCAGAATAGCTTATTTTACCAGAGCCCAAAACATCTTTATTGTCCCAAGAACTATTTTGTGCTACGCCTATTGAAGCACTACTTCCAGAATGGTATCAAATGTGGTTTAGTATCTCAGAAGTTAAAATAAAAGAGTCGGGAGTTACATGGTAAATTTTATTTTAAAGTAAATTGGCATTTCCAGATGCAGTAAGTTAACCTCTAGGATTCTTCTAGAGGACAGAAGACTTTGGGTTGAAATATGGAAAGACTCTTGTGTGGATGCACCAAATCCGAAGTCATTAAGTAACTTTGGCACATTAGACCCAACCACGGCACCTGCTGTTTGCCCAGGTAAAATTTCTTGCATGATAAAATCTTTTCTTTTCATTTGTATTAATGGTTAACACCATTTACAATGTGATTCAGAGAAAATAATAATAGATTTGCAATTGTGTGTGCAATTAAATTACAATAAGAAGAATGCTTAGATTAAATAATTGATTATGCTTGGCAATGTAAAGTTAACAAACTTGACAATTTGGTTACTTATCGAAGACATTTTTGGTGTGTACAACTATAAATATATTATGAACAACGAACTATGACAATGTAACTTAATGAGAATAAACTATGAAGATTGAATAAACTTAAAATAGTAACAATAGACATTAAACTAGGTAACATTAATAACAATTGATTTACATAAATAGTGTAAATAGTTAACATCTAGAATGATAAATACATACAAAAAATGAAGATGCAATGAATAAATATTTGAAATTCATAATCGTGGCTGAGATCAATTTAATTAGAAAAACCTGACTTTACCGACCACTTCAGGAAGAACTACTCCCTAAGTTTCGGGCAGTTGGGAAACTCGACCCGTTCTCAAGAGCCTAATCTAAACTTACGCTACATTATAGATAATACTTAGCCTAACCTTAACCTGAGAGGACAAGACAAAATGAAATGTTAACAACTACATTGTAAGACAAATTGACAGGAGGAAAATATTTACATAAAGAACACCTAAGCATAGAAAAAGAAACATTTTTGATCTCACCAGGACGGCATACTGCGGTGGATTAGCTCAAAACCGATAAACACTTCTACTGAAACTATCTCAAGTGCGTTCAATACGAGACATGTGTGTGTCTCCATGCTTTGCTCACAAGGGCGTTCAATAGCGAGACAATGTATGTGCGTCTCTATGCTTCGCTCACTAGGGCATTCATAACGCTATGTGTGATTATCCCCCCTTACCTCTTCCTTAATCCCCACCCCTTCCCCTAACTCAGGAAGCGTGCGTTAGCGGCCAGCAGGCTCAGTTTTAGTACAAGTGTGAGTGAAGAAGTGTTTATGCTGGTCCACCGCAGTCCTGGTGAGGTCAAAGTTTTTTTATATTCACTTGTTCTTTATGCAAATATTTTCCTCCTGTCAATATTTCTCTTACAATGTAGTTGTTAGCATTTCATTTTGTCTTGTCCTCTTAGGTTAATGTTAGGCTAAGTATGATCTATAATGTAATAATCTAGGTCTCCTTGAGAACAAGTAGAGTTCCCAACTGCCAAAGAACCTTCTTCCAGTGGCAGGAATTCTGGTTTTCTAATTAAAATAAATAAATAACTTGATAATGTTATAAATTAGTATACCGGTAGTAAAAAAAAAGGTTAACTTTTTAGAAAAACATACTTTAGAATAATAAATAAGGATAGGGGAATAATAAATAAGTTTAAAGTTTAAAAGGAGTTTGTATGCTAGTTTAGTTGGTGTCCTCCCCGAAAAAAGTTGTTACACTTTAAAGTATCGTTAACTTTTGTTGCTTTTCAGAGGTTTTTTAAATGAACAAAGTTTTTTAATCAGCTGATTTTGTAATACAGTGCGATCTCACTAATCCGGCCCTATATCGGGATAAAAGAAAATGCCGGATTAGTGGAGGTTCACTAAAAAAGATTCAATTGGCCAGGAATAACCTTTCTTACGTTAAAGATGATCCATTACTCTTAAAAAATTATTCAATTAAATTCTTTTTCTTCATTATGTCTGAGTTTATGATCTGCCAATGTTGAATTCCTTGGATAGAGTAGCTGATTTGCATATCTTTACGCCCGTACTGAAGAATCACAGATTAGCAATAAACAATGCATTTTTCTCTGGCTGTCTGCAGTGGATTGAAGTAATCAATACATATGTCACACGCTTTACGGACAAGTAGAGACTTGAAAACAGGTGGCTAGTTAACGCGGTCACAGCGCCGGATTACTGGACGTGTCCGAGTGGCAACGGCCGGATTACGGAGACTGTACTGTAATAGTTTTGTGATCAGGCATTTCATAGACCCTTTGAAAGTCAAATAGTCTATGGCATAAAATTTGTGCTAAAATGATTTTCTCAGGGTGTTCTACCTATTATAGGACTTGATACGGTTTAAAATGTTTTGTCATGTCATTGGTATATTTTTAAAAGTCATAGTTAACCAGATAGTTGTACCTTTGAGATGTTTTGTATACAATATTAGCACTGTAAACTGAATTGTTGACTCTAGATGGATATAAGGGAAACAAATCATTGATTGCAAATTGACCAATAACCACTATGTAGGTAAACCAGATTGATGCTTTTTCTTTTAGTTTTTTGCCATTGAGATTATTATCCTCACTGATGTTCTGTGCATTAGTCGAGTGATTAAAATCTTGCTGAATGTGCAGGAACTGGAGCAAACATACCTCAGCTTCGGTTACTGATTCACTGCGAGTTGCAAAGAGATGCGTCTAAACTTCGGCACTTGATCTGGGATGAACTACCCCCACAGTTAGACTTCAATGTGAAAGGTGAGTGTAGTATATAGGTCAAATAATTAAACTAAAATTGAATGTAAAAGAATGTTGTAATTCAAGATGAATATGTTGACTTCTTGTGTAAACAAATTAAAGAACAATTAGAACATGTGATTAAAACAATAATAATAGTTAAAAGTCAGGACACTACAGTGAGTCCCTCTGGTTATAATTGCTGTTATAGTCTAGTTCTTTGTGGTTAAAGCTGCGTTCATACTCATGCCAGTAAAATGCTCCGGTGGCCGGCATCCCGGCAGAATTAAAACGGATACATGGTTTTATATGAGAGTGTTCACACTACGCGCGTGCGTTGCGTTTTACCAGCATCCCATGAAGTTTTGGTTTGTTATTTTCTGTTAGGGTATGCCCCTTAGCCTTTGAAGATCCCTGTTCAACCCCACAAGGCAGTGGGGGGTCTTGCCTCTTCCACCAGCTCTGCTGTACCGAAGTCCATCCTCCGCCTTTGCTGCCGTTGAGGTCTTCACCCTAACCCTGGCCATCTGGGACAGATGGATCCTGGTTTTTTAACGAAGATGATAATCCTCCGGCTCCGCCTCTCTTCTTACTAGATGAGTCCCGGGCTTGCTACCGGCGCAGCGGAGTAGTTTTTCAGCCATTATGAGTCCAGAAAGTGTCCTGAACTCTTCTTATTTTCGGTGCACTGGCGATTTACAACTGCCCGGCAATCAGCTGTTTTCCAGAGGGTTTATTCATGTAGAAAATTTGTCTGTTGGGAGCAGTATGATGAAAATTAAAGTTTGCATTTACTATTTAGGAAATGATATTTTGTTTCAGCCCGTTGGATGAGGAGGAGCAGGAAAAAAGCTAAGAGAGCTGAGATTCCAGAGGATGTTACATCCTACTCACAATATACAACACCAGGGTGCAAGGGTAGCGGCAGTATGACAATTCTCCAGGTATAACATTGCTTATCCTTTTTAGTGAAAATTAAGTTTCCCACACGTTGATGTTTGTTTTCTATTTAAACTTAAAATTACCATATAAGAGAAACTCAGAAGTACATACTGTGTAATCAATGTCATTTGATATCCGCAAATTTTAATTAGTGTACACTTGACTATCGTTGGTGTCAATGTGACTGTCTGTCATATTCCTGTGCTAAATTTTTGTACTTGTTAACCGAGTTGCTTTTCTTATAAAAAAGAATTGCTAATGATTGTCACATTCTTCACACTCCGAGTGTTCAAGTGTATAGGTACCGCACCATTTTTCGCTAAATTAAAGATTTCCTTGTAAAGTTCCCCACAAATTTAGTTTCAGACCAACCAGGCTTTTGTATAGTTCCAATATACGAAAATTTTGCAAAAGGGATCGTGAAAGTGATGATTATGCCATGGACGAGTCTAGCTATCGCTGCATGATATCGAGTCGTTATTTAGCTACTGCAGCGCGATTAGGAGTCAAGAAACTGTCGGTAACGTAACAAAAGTAGTGATTTCGGTGGCTGGCCTTAGAGAGTTGGGAGATGCCGCATAAATGTATAAATAGTCATTACTTTATGCAGGCGCTAGCGGGAGTCAAAAATTGTTGTTAACGGTAACAAAAGTAGTGATTTAAGTGGCGCACTAGCGGAGTTGGGAGATCGCCATAAATGTATCGTAGTTGTTACTTTCGCCAGCTACTGAGAGTCAAGAAATTGTTGCTAATGGTAACAAAAGTAGTGATTCGTGGAACTATGAGTTGGAGATGCGCCTTAAATGGTATCGTAGTTGTTACTTTGTCGCAGGCTAAGCGGGAGTCAAAAGTATTTGCTAATGTAACAAAAGTAGTGATTCGTGGAGGGCACTGGCGGAGTTGGGGAGATCGCCATAAATGGTATCGTAGTTGTTACTTCATGGCTAGCTAGGAGTCAAAATTGTTGCTAATGGTAACAAGTAGTGATTTATGGGAGCTAGGAGTTGGGAGATCGCCGCAAAATGGTATCGTAGTCATTACTTTGTGCAGGCTAAGGAGAGTCAAAATTGTTGCTAATGGTAACAAAAGTAGTGATTTTAGTGGAGGGCACTAGCGGGAGTTGGGAGATCGCGCAAATGGTATCAGTAGTTGTTACTTTATGCGGAAGTAGCGAGAGTCAAAGAAATTGTTGCTAATGGTAACAAAAGTAGTGATTCGTGGAGGGCACTAGCGGAGTTGGGAGATCGCGCACCATCAGTATCGTAGTTGTTACTTTTGCGGCTAAGCGAGTCAAAATGTTGCTAATGGTAGCTACAAAGTAGTGATTTAAATGGCACTGTTGAGATCGCCGTAAATGGTATCGTAGTTATTACTGTTAAAGGAGAAAAATTGTTGCTGGTAACAAATAGTGATTTATCAAAGGAGCACTAATTGGGAGATCGCCATAAATGGTATAGTAGTTGTTACTATGCATGAAGGCTAGCGAAGATCAAATTGTTACTAATGTACAAAATAGTATTCAACCTGGATTAGATGGGAAAATGGTATGTAGTTGTTACTTTATGCTTGACTAAGCGAAGTCGAGTGTTGAAGGTAACAAAAGTAATTTCTGGAGGGCACTAGCGATTGGGAGATCGCCATAAATGGTATCAGAAAGTTGTTACTGTCACTGAAAAGCTGGTCAAGAAATTGTGCTAATGGTAACAATAGTATTTCAATAAGCTTAGTCTAAATGGTATGGTAGTTGTTACTGGCATGGCTAACAGTCAAGAAATTGTTGCTAATGGTAACAAAAGTAGTGATTTAAGTAGGCATAGCGGAGTTTTTAAATGGTATAGAGTTTTACTTTCGCACTTGAGGGAGTCAGAAATTGTTGCTAATGGTAAACAAAACCCATTTAACAGAAGAAAATTTTCAATCTTATTTCTGTTTCTCGCCAAGCCTACTGTAGTCTCACCACGCATAGTCAGCTGCTATTTCTTTAGCTATTCTCCTTGATCAATCCTCTTCAACGCTGTTAACTTTTCTTTAATGGCCACAAACTTTCTCTTCGCCTTTTCACTCATTTACACTACGTCACAATTCACACTCGAACACACAAATATAATCCACACTGAGCCAGACACAACAACACTTACTGTACACCTGACAAATACTGGCTAGACTGGAGACCTTAACCAGAGACAGTGACAGGAAGAGCGACACTGTATCATCTATTATTAGTGAAGAGCGTGAGACAGGTTACATTGGTCTTGACTCAGAAAAATCAATACTGTAGTGCACTTACTCAAACAGCTGTCTTGTAAACAGCGTGCCACTAACAAATATGAAGGCGTTATCAAACTCATAAATAAACGTTAAAATTTCTGTAATAATTTTTTAAGGGTTTCTCGGATTACACGGAGGCTTGGATTACCGAGACTACTGTATATAGAAACTGAACTCGATGTTTGTGATCTGTTGCTCATATTCACAACTGGAGTATACTGAAAGATGGCCATTCTGGTCATAGTGTTTGTTGTGGTTGTGTTGTAGTGAAAGATGAGCCATAGCAGCTCTGTTGGTCTGATGTGGTCAGAGGCTACTTATACTCATCTTTGCTGGCCGTCGACACTCCGAGGGTTAACCTCTCGGTTAACACAGCCGTTTTTAAAGTCATTCATAAAAGTGTGTTTTGAAAATATATAAGACCTCAAAGAGATTAAGGCTTCCTTTAGAATCTATGTTTTAAAATTTAATTTTTCTCTGTTTGTAATGGTTGTGTTTGTGTGCGTAGAGCTGGCGTTGCTGGACTCCAAGTGACACACGACCTCGCCCAGGGCCGAGTCCAGAGTGGACTAACTACGCGGCAAGCAGGGGTTTCCACCGCATCACTGCTAACATTGAAACAATTTACATTACTGCATTATAAGAGATATTTGGTGTTGAGTTCCCTTGCCAATTTATAAGTGGGGAGAAAACTGCCTAGTGTGGCTTTACTTTGAAACACCCGACAACATCTTTTCTTATTGTATAAGAGCATAATTATATCAATTGTATTAGAGAAGACGTCAAATGTCAATTTGTTTGGTAATACTCAATTTTATTTGGGAGCGTGAACAGCGATTGGAGGTATTGCTGGCCTTTTATTTATTATTCTTTAGTTTACTAGCGGACTCGTGGCAGATTGGAATCGACCGTAGCTCATCACTCTGCTGGCGCGTGTTCGATCCCCGCAGTCACCACTTACTTTTAAGTGACCATGCGGTAACGATAGGTAAAGGTCGAGGTTGAGTGGTGGAGAGGACTTTGTAGTCCTAACTTCACCTCAAACAACAAACTTTACCTTTGCAACTGTACAAAGGGTACAAACAAAACTAAAATAAACTTTACGCTTTCTCATACAACTGGAAAAGGTGGAGACGGGAAAGGGACTTCAGAGGGAATGTTTCCCGAGCAGTTATAGCTGTAACTTATCTCTTATTGCATAATCCTTATACATAGGCTTGAGCGGCCAGATTCATAACTATTTTCTAGGCTTTCGATATCATTCTGCGTCCGGAAAACAACGTTAGCCCATATCTTGATGTGGCATCCTCAGAGACACGCTGTGTCAAACGTTATAATTAGTTTTCCGACACGGTATGATACCGGAAGCCTAGAAAATAGCTACTCTTATTGCATAGTTATCATAGAGTTTTTATATCATGTAAAGTATTTCTCATTGATATGAGTTTCTCTATATTTTAAGTGTTCTGTTGTTAAATCAATAAAGCTACTTATTACACCTGAAATGTGTATGACTATCCTTCCTTCCCTTCCCCCCCAAGATTATAACAAATGCAAAAATATTATTTAAAATAACCCCAAAGGTAAGGGTTTTCCCCAGGTAAGTTGCAGGAGACCCAACGGTCTGTTCTAGTTCAACAAGCAACTTGGTGGTTCTTTTTTGGACTGACAAAAAGAAGTCCAACTCCAAGGTCTCCTGGCAATTTCTGCGACCCAAAACTTAAGCTAAAATAAATACAGAGAAAAATAGGGCCCCAAGTAGGACCCCTGCTCGGACTTCCCCAGGTAAGTTGCAGGAGACCCAACAGTCTGTTCTAGTTCAACAAGCAACTTGGTGGTTCTTTTTTGGACTGACAAAAAGAAGTCCAACTCGAAGGTCCCCTAGCAATTTCTGCGACCCAAAACTTAAGCTAAAATACATACAGAAAATAGGCCAAGTGGGACCCTGCTGGACTCAAGACGAGTCCCAGGGGCCTACTCTGGGCATGGACTAAAGCGTTGACGGTTTATCGTCAATAACTTCCAAACAAAACAAGATCAAAATTTTTAAAATTCAGATTTGTGTTCAGCGTGACCAGGCGGTGCAAAAAAATGTATCATATGTTTGGTTTGTGAAAAAAAAATTTCATCCCTGGTTGGCGGTTAATTGTGAATAACTTTTCAACAAAAAAAGATAGGGTACAACGGAGTGCAGATTAGTAATCAGCGCGACGAGGCAGTGTTAAAAAATGTATCATATGTCTGATCTAAGACGCAAAGTTTTTTGCCAATCGAAAAAACCATGGGTTTAAGCCCATGGTCGGAGCGATTTTTGGCTCAGTTTTTCGTGAATATCTTCCGAACTAAAAAAGATAAAAATGATTAAAAATCAGATTTGGGTTCAGCGGGACAAGGCCCTTCCAATCCTGTAAAATGTTTTTGGTTACAATGAAATTTTTTTTTTTCAAAATGACTTTTTTTTGTTTTTTTTTTAATTGGTACAAGATTAAGAAAAAACCTTTGCAGATCTGTTTTTGGGTCGACAAGGCAGTGTTAAAAAAGGTACCACATGTCTGATTTTCCAAAAAAAACTTTTAGCAAAATTAAGTATAGCGTGATTTTAGGTTTTGGGAATAACTTTTGAACGAAACCAGATATTTTAAAACGGTTTGAAGATTTGTGTTCAGGGCGACGAGCCGGACCAAAATAATGTGTCATATGTCTGGTTTAAAAAAGTTGTCGCGTGTGAACCTTCACTCTTTTGGCCGCCATTTTTAAACGGCTTGATGGATTTTTATAATTTATGGTCTATTGATGTATAACAAAATAATACATATTTATTTCAAATTTCATCAAAATCGGAAAAAAACCACTATTTTTAGATCATTAAAACCACTTTTTGGTGAAAAGTCCCTTCCAAAAGGGGTTCCAGTAATCCGATTTTGCTGGTTAACAAACTCGACTAAGATATTTACAAACAGAACATTTGTACTCAATTTCCTGAAAATCGGACAAATTTGAACACTACTTTCAGTTGTAACTGATAAACAGATTCGACTTGTCAAGAATTTGAGATAGCCTATGTTTTAATGTTCATTTCCGTTAGCTAACTTTCCGGTAACAGCCGTTAAGTGTCTAGAATGGGCATGGGGGAGGGGTAGTGAGGGCGGGCAGCCTCTGTCAGGTTGATACTATCACAGCCGGTAAGTGTCTAGAGTGGGCATGGGGGAGGGAGTGAGGAGATGGGCAGCCTGGTCGGGTTGGTACTATCACAGCCGGTAAGTGTCTAGAGTGGGCATGGGGAGGCGTCGTGAGGGCGGGCAGCCTCTGTGGGTTGATACTATCACAGCCGTGGGTGTCTAGAAGTGGGCATGGGGAGGCGTCGTGAGGACGGGCAGCCTCTGTCGTCGGGTTGATACTATCACAGCCGGTAAGTGTCTAGAGTGGGCATGGGGGAGGCGTCGTGAGGACGGGCAGCCTCTGTCGGGTTGATACTATCACAGCCGGTAAGTGTCTAGAGTGGGCATGGGGAGGCGTCGTGAGGACGGGCAGCCTCTGTCGGGTTGATACTATCACAGCCGGTAAGGTCTAGGTGGTGGCGGGTATCTGCAACACAACACAACTCTACAGTAACTACACTACTCTACTACACTACACTACTAACTCTCTAGTACACAGTAACTACACTACTTTTGCAGCTCTGGAAAAACACACATAAAATGGAATGTGTTCCTTGAAGATTCACCTCATCAAATGCTTGACAATATGCTTAAAAGTTAAAAGTCACAATAAGAGATACCTGGTTGATTTGCAAACAAGAGTGACTTAAGTATCTAGTACAGGCATAGATAATTTCCTTTTGACAAACATAATACCTCTATCCCAAGTAATTATTGAGGGAATTGTAACATGCTTATCAGACCATAATGGCCAACTGTTATATATAACAAATATAATTTCAAACTTAGAAAATACAAGTTTCTTAATAACGGTCTCCCGATCTTTTCCATAAATAAGTTGTCCCACATCATCTGTGAATATTGGTAGCTATGAAACCAAAGAGCAGTCCACTCCTGTAATGGCTTTTGAGTGCCAATTCACTCGCATGATACGTTCCGAGTGCAATTATAGTGATGCCGATTTTTACCCACAATCAGAAGACAACTTGACGTAAAGTGGAAGAGTCTATTTGCTCCACATGACCGCGTCAGACACACTAGAAGTGTTATCGTCTGCCGCAGAGTGCCGTCCTGGTGAGATCAATCCTTATTTTACTTTTCTATTTTTTACGCTTTCTTTGTGTAATTATTTCCCTACTGTCAATATTTGTCTGACAATGTAGCTGTTAATATTTTATTTTGTCTTGTCCTCTTAGGTATAGGACAAGAGCTAGCCGGCTGTGTTAGGCTGGCTGGAAAAGTCCGTTTTTCTAATTCAATTGATCTACGTCACTATTATGAATTTTCAATCTAACACAGTGAAATTATTACACAAATCTCAGGGGGAGACAGTTTACTGAAAGAAACTACAGTCGAGAATTAATTGAGGAAACTGATTGTCAGTAAAATAACGTAACGGAGGCGATGAACATTCATCTTTTAAACTTTGACTAATCCTTTTGATCTGGGAAGGTTCAATCATAGTCAGGAATACTGACTGGGATAAAACCCTTGCACTGCTTCAAAAGCCTAACATGTACATACTACGTTGTGTAAGGTTTTTTTTGCCGTGGTGGGAGGAGCCGTGCAGAAAGTCTTTGTTTTTGTTTGGCCTACGTTTATGTTAATACTCTTTGTTAAATTATAATGGGTTTCAACTCTTCTTTTGAAGCTACAACACATTTATTCATTACATCGTCAAAACATTCCTCAAACTAACTGTTACTCTGCATATTTACTCAATATTTATTTAATTTATTTTGCAAACAAAACAACACCTCTAGGCTTACATCAAACTGGTGATTACCAAGAGGAAATACAGTATTGGAAGCTACTATTATTCCATGTATAAGTGTACTGGCCGCTAACAATAGTGATCTTCACTAATGCCTGCCAGAGCTGGAAGCCACAACTGACCCCGTGTACAACAACCTTATATCTTATTAGAAAACTAGTTTCCTAGTTTCTTTATCAAACTGAGTGGAAGGTTTGTTAGCTGAAATAAATAGATTTTTTTTAAAGAACAATGGACTGTATACTGGGTGTCGGAAAAAGAACTCCCTAGTTTAAAAAATACCTCATGATGGTATTAGTTTAAATGAAGGAGTTATAATCCTTTAATGCTGTAGAGTATACTTGTAAGTTTTATTTTCGTACGTTGGCAATCAATTTGGTACACCTGTTTGACTTTGAGCTTAGTTTTTTCACACTCAGCACTATCAGTGCAATGGCTACTCCGTAGTCAGTACTCCGTACTAGTAAAAAGCACAATGTGTTATTTGGTTAGTGGAAACACGTTCCGTTACAACTGTGCAGCGCAAAATCAGAGCTTGTTCTCGCAAGCCTAAAGAAGTCACTAGTGTGACGATTCTCTCAAGATTCTTTGCTGAAATAGTTGGCCTACTCTGCGATTTTCCTTTTAAAACACTACCAGTCTCTTTGAACTGTTGTAACCATTTACAGATTGACTTAGGATCAGGTACATTACCAGCATATTCACGCCTAAAATTGCGCTGTGTAGTAGTAACGGAATGTGTTTCCACTAACCAAATAACACATTGTGCTTTCTGCTGCTGAGTAACCATTGCACTGACAGTCAGACCAAGTTGAGCGTAAGCATAAGTCTGAGCAAACTGGCAACTGTCTTTCAGGCGGGGTGACACCACTGAATGTTACGGAGATTAATGTAAGTAGAGGGGCTATAGAGGCAAAGTCATTTACATTAACTTTCGGACAGTGAAGGCGGCGTTGTTGGCCTTGGACAGCCAGGAATGCGTCTCAAAACTGTATGGGAATGCCACAATAAGTAAAAACACTGGCAGAAATAACGGTTAATTGTTATGGGTGCCAGGACACAGTGAAGGTATGAAGGAGAATGAAAGTGTGGATAAATGTGCAAACATAGGTGCCAGCACCTCATTGACCCGGAACCAGTGCGCATCTCATACAGCCTAACGCCCGGCTCAGTTCAGTGGGTCACAGGTGAACACAAAGACACTGGAGTAGCGTAGACGGTAACAGACAAACTAAAAGGGTGTTAAGTGGACCACCCAAGCCCTGGCAGTAGAAGCTGTAAGTCTAAACAGGTGGAACTCGAAGGTAGTTGGTTTTATTACTGGACACTGGGGTTCGCGGTCACTGCAGAGAATGGGTATAAGAGTGAGGGATATCCTGCAGGAAATCTTGATGTGGCAGAAGAAACAGCTCACCATGTCATGTTTAATTGTCGGCACTGCTGAAGGACAACAAACCCTGGGTACTGTTATGCGGAGGATGGGATTAACAGGTTTCTAAAGGATCTTGGGTTTGACGGTGAGTGGTAAATGGGGGTGCTTAATAAGCCAATGGCAGTACTGGAAGCCACATTATAAACCAGCCCTCAAAACTGTTTATGGCTGAGCACTGGATGTTACTTGTGAAAAACTACATCGCTCAAGGCCTGACAGGTGTACAAACTTTATTTAACAACGTCTGAAAATAAAACTTACAAGTTATGCTGTACAACAAGGTTATAACTCATCCATTTAAACTAGTACCGTCATAAGGTGTTTTTAAAACAAGGGAAGGAGTTCTTATTCTGACACCGGTATTTTGTTTTAGTAAAATGTAATAATTCATAATTACTTATGTTGTGTTGATGTTCATGGTGATAATGGCTGAGCCTGATAGGTTGATTTCTTCCTGGAATTTTTAGTTCTTTAGGTCTTCAGTTTCAATTTAAGATGTCCACACTCAGAACAACAAATTGTAATGTTTATTAATTACCATGGCAACTGCTAACTAATAATTTAGAAAGTGTTTAGAAAACATAATTATGATTTGAATTGAAGAAATAAATTTGACTTTAGTTAAAACTATGATTATTATAAAAAGGGTGAAAATGAAAATGATATAAAATGAAACAGAAAGCAAGTAAGTACCAGCGATTCTTGCACACTAGGTTCATGACACCAATACCAATGTGCGGTTAACGTGTTAGGCAACAATTATGTAACTCTACTGACCACAGATACATTGCTGAAGTGGTGTTTGTGGTGAGGCATGGACAGTGGTGATGCTCCTTGGAAGTGTCGGAGTCTATGAATATGTCAGCTGATTCTCAGCCCTCTTGTACACACTCTCACTCACCAAGATGCTGGGAATGTGCTGTGAACACAAGTGATGTCGGTTAGGCCTAGTTGATGTTGAAGTTGTTACAGTTAAGGGGTAAGGAACCTGGGCTACTTCCAGTGCAACTGGAGTATTTAAGAAATAATTTCAAGTTGAAAACTCATTAAGACTTGTGTATTTATCATAATTAATGAACAATTCAAAATATAAACATGGAGTATTTTTTTTAACAGATAGTTGATTGTTATATTTTTATTTAAGCCATGAAAAGCCAGAGAACACATAACAACAAAACCTGGTTGCTGTTGCAAGAGAAGGGGTGTTAACCTACACTGACATATAAGTATTGCGACAATTTTATTATCAAAAGCTGACCTTAAGGTGTATGGCCAATACCATGTGAACCTCTTGCCGTAATTTGTTTAAAAGACTCAACATCATGACAGTTCAACTTTGTTTGTTTATGAAGCAATGCGTTTTTGTAAAACCAAAATCTTTTAAGAAGCCATCTGCACTGCTACAATACAAAGAAATAGAAAACAATTCATCACAACACCATAGCCTCAAGCTAGTTGAATGCAACCAGAATATATTGGACAGAAGTACATCTCAGCGTTGCCCGCACAATTAAAAGATAATTAATAATTTTCAACCAATTCAAATCTAAACTAAAATCATTTTAACTGAATTGATTAACTTTATATGGCCTTCCTGATCCCAACCGTCCCTTAACCCTCTCATGTCCCTTGAGCGACGGGACTTGGAAGATCGCCAGGACAACCAGGCTACCAAGTATCTTATAATTGAAATAAGTAAGTAGAATACGTTCAATAAACACAAAAAAAAGGCCAATATCGTTGTAACAATTTAACCACTAAGCTTTTAACAACTAAGCTGTCATCTTCAGGCAAAGCGAGGATTACATGACAATTATTCAATAACTACAATAATGATAAATGTAACCCGCTGTCACCATGCCTAATTGTTACACTATATTGGCCTTTTAGTGTTTTTTAAAAGTACTTATACTCAGAAATCAGAAATCATTTTATTGGGCAAAACATTAACAAATACAATTGCATTGGCCAAGTCATTAAATTATCACAAAATAAAACCACAAAATAGACTCTTATTTTTAACAATATATACATACAGTTGCCATATACATACTATTTGCCAATAATCTCCACTTCAAGAATTTACTATACTGACGTTTCACAGACGGCTCCATAATTCATCCCCGTCACAGGAACCGGACCAGCCATCTACCTTTCAGTCGGGTTAAGTTTCTTATTCAATGCCTTACTATCCTCGTTCAAATGGTTCGGTTGAAAGATATATTCAAAAATAACAGGCGTCCGACGGATCGGACGTTGAGTCTTTTCACGCAAACCCCCGACGGCCAATGTATCGGAAGTCGGCCTTCAAAGGGTTAATAGGGCTATTATTTTACTGGCGAGAATATTACATGTAGAGATAATTTTGCTTCTGAACAGACCTTGTAGTTCCTGGATTATTGGAAGGGTTAATGACCCTCAAAAACTCCCCTGTTAAGATGGGCCTGGTTGCTATGAGAGGGAAAACATTTTCAAAGATTTTATAAAACCTAAATTAATTTAGTAATTTTTAAAGAAGTACAAGGGCTGTTTTTTAATTAACTTCCATTCTGTTCAATAACACTAAAAATCACACCATTTGATGGCACATTATATTAATTTAAAAATGCATTCGATCAACTATACTTTGACATATTCCCAATGAAGATCGGAGGAATTATCAAACCAAGGTACAGTAGAACTCCAATTATCGAACTAATTGGGACCGGATCTCATTCGGTTAATCAAATATTCAGATAATTTGAGTTTTCACCAAAAAAATAGGAAATTCAGAAACAAAACTCTTTTTACAGTTTAATAGTATTATTGAGACTTTAATTACAAAAGTAAAATAAACACATCAGACTTTACTTACTAAAGGATCTTATTGCTTTGATCTAAAATTTTAATTTTGTCTGATAACGACAAAACTACATTTTCCTCTTAGAAGCCATAATTATGATATGATGATACAGTGCAACTCAATCATAAATATGTAAAAAAAATTGACCGGACACCATGTTAGAAAGAACTAATTTCATATAAGGATTTAATCTGCTGGTGCTTTCCTCAAAGACACTTTGTACTGGAATCTAGTAAGTAATGTCGGGCATTACTCACCTACAAGACATACTATGACACGGATTACAGCTTCACTACAGTTGCTACTGCGGTGGCTGAACAGGAGTCTGTGTCAACTGGATTGGTGAGGAGGCGGACTCTCTCCGTCCAACACTGTTCGGTTCAGTAGATTTCGCTCTCCTGCAACCACAAAATAACGTTACAATCATACATTATCCAGCTGATTTCTTTTGCCAATTTTTGTGCTGCAATTGTCAAAACAAAACATAGTCATCGTGTGATACAAAACATGTTTGGCAAGCAAGGACGACAAGCACAAGAACAAAACACTGTGAGATTGAGGTTACCATTTCACTTTACTTTTACTAGCGAAAGTAACCAGTAAATTTTCTGGTTTTATAGACTAATGAGCTACTGTTTGAAATTATTTTACCTACACTCAATACAGGAACAGTTTCCCCCAACTAGAATTCAAGACTCGTCCAGAAAGTAACAGATGTCTTTGCATGATGGCCTGACTTTGCATCACTTGTTTTTTTGTTAGCTGCATCCCTCGGCTCAGGTTTCAGTGTCTTATAAACATGTATCATCTAAAACAGTTAGCCGTGGTAAATTAAACAACAGCCAAAAAAGTTACCAGTTTGATTAGCTTTCTCTAAAACCTGACAATTTATACATTTTATTGGATCGCCTCGTCACGCTGAATACGAATCTTCAAACCCTGTTACCCTATATCTTGTTCCCTTCGGAGTTATTCACAATAAACCGTCAAAGTGACAATTTTTTCTCATACTATAAGCCTGTATCTGAATGATGTTGATCCTCTAGCGGGAGTTTACTGTACTTCTATCATTTTATGTAACAATCACCCTTCCACCTGTCTAATTAAAGTTGTGAAAATGCTAGAAAAGTTTTTTTTACCGAATCTACTGATTGATTTGTTTATCCTAAAAGAGTTCCTACGGCTCAGCTGCCACTGACTGCCATTGAACATAGTTATGTGATAAGACAAAGTCAAGACTTTAAATTTTAATAAAAATAATCAATTGCATACAAACCAGACATATTTTTAAGTATGTCATAATATGTGTGTTAGAAGTGCCTATCTCATTGTAGGTTAGACTAGAATTGTAAGATTTGAATATTGTCGTAGATCAACTTTTAACGTTGTCAGGAAGTTTATTACACAATCTTTTACGGGCTTCAATAGGATGATAAATAAATTACCTTAATTTGAGTGAAATTAACAGCTCAACGGGGTAAGTACGATGCAAGGCCTAAAAACCGGCCTAGGTCTAGAACAACTTCAGGGTTTGGCCGACTGCCATAATCTGCCTAGGCTCATCTTCACTTTGGTAACAAGTGTGTCTGCAAAAGGATTCAATCATATATGTCTAAAAAGCTTTTAGGTTGAACAGGATAAATTACGAACATTGTATTACGGCATGACCGGCCACATAAATAACTTCTCTCGGCAAGCAATAATGAATTGTCCGCCATTATTGTTTTTCTTAAGTGCTCCACAGATTATGCATTCATCTGACATCAGAGACGACAGCACTGTATCAAAGATGCGGTAGTATAAAACTACTAGAGTTTGGCTTTCAAACATTCATTCAACTGTACTTTATCTGTACATATCTTTACTGTACTAATGACACAGAGATTATTTTCTCAACGCTTTGCCCTCGGAAGCCCATTACGCCTGGCCTTACAGATTGAAATACTGTTATTACAAACAAAAATAATTATTATATGATTATTATTTAGCATTGCACAGCTCAGGCAGGCCACCCGCCACCCATATGGTCGCTCCCTTTAATTTGTCTCGCTACCTGGCTTGTATCACAGAAAATCCAAAAGTGGACTGGCCTTACAGGAAGCTCAACCGCTAACCTGCTCCTCAAAGCAGGGAGTAGAAAATGCTAGGCACATGCTATTAGACTGTCCCTATCTGGAGATTAGGAGAAGTTGTCTACTAGAGGGGCGTAATTGGGATGAAGTTTACTTGTCTGAGCTTTGGGGAGCTCGAGGCTTTGTGGTCCCACAGGGGTGGGTCTCCCAGACCGGGTCAGTACAATAAACCTTTGGTTGACGTACAACATTTAATTATTATGTATAATATAAAGCCTTTACTCACCAATCGCCCGTTAAAAAACTTAATGGAATAAAGATTTGAACATTTTGATGACTTATTTTAGATTTTAAACTTATGTGGTTTGACATGTAATTTTTCAATTTTGATGACTTGTATATTCTTGGTCTGTATGTGTCAGCTGATAATATAAAAATATGTTGATTTCTGTTTTGAGATTTTCGTGTGGTGGTACTAGCAAAGTCAAAACAACTATTAACTTAGTTTTAGTAAGGTTTTCTAATAGTTTTTCCTGCTTAAAAATAAGTCTAGTTTCTTTCAATTACCATTAAACTAAATATTCTAAGGTAATGTTGGTATTTTACCCGGATATTTTGGTTTTTATTAAAGGTGTTGTGTTCTGTTGACTTTGACTTTGAAGTCCTTTCGCAACCTTTGACTGGGCCGTCAAGCTGCCATTTTCCTCGTTTTCTAATCAAAGGTGAGTGAAACAATTTTCCCAAGTAATTTTTGGGCTCTTCGTAGGCCTTAAACTTAGTTGGATTTTTCCAATAGGATATTTGATCTATTATTATTATATGTTGTCTTGAAACATGTGCGATGAGTACGTAAAGCATAATGGTTTCTCGTGTCCCACCTAGGCTAGGACTATAATTTTCTACGAGATTAGGCCTATGTAATAACTAGGTGGTAATTTTACGATTTAATGCATCTTTTCTAAACATATTGACCCTAAAAAGAATAATAGGCTAAATTAAATCCTATCTAGCGCCCAGAAAGGGAGAGATCAAATGTTTAGAGGCTAGATTAGGCCTATATGAATCTGTTTGGTATATGTCCAGAGTCGGCGGTATTAAACTTTTCTTCCTTCCAGTCTAGTCGTTGGGTGTTATTTTGCTACTTCAAGAATACTTCTGGTGAAACATTATAAAAGTACTTAAGCAGTAGACCTTTAAAACTGTAGAACCTCGACACCGAAAATGTTGATGTGGCTTGAGATGACATTATAGGGATTCAATTAAATGCAAGGTAGCCAGGGACCTTGGGATGTCTGGGTCTTTATTATATTTTAAGTGTTGCAAGGAGGCCTTTTCATTAATCATTAATGTTGTACTTTCCATCAAGTTACAAGTTGTATCATACAAAACATGCACTAATTTGAATAAATAATAACTTTTGTTCAATTTTCAGGCTTTGAAGATGAGTCTCATCCTAAGGTCGACCAGGGCTTTGCAGAAAGCTGCGTCAATAAACCCAGTGGCTTCGTTTGCATCTCATGCTGCGGTGCCAGATGACTTCAACCCCATCGGCAGACGAGAAGTCGTCGGCCAGGGGTCCAACGGTCAGGTTAACTATGTCGACCGACAAGACTACCCCTTCCCGGCCATCAGGTTCAAGCCCCCAACCCCCGATGTGCTTGTAAGTAGATGCTCTTGAGTTTAGTTAATGTATTGTTGATTAAAGAATATGTTGAACAATCAATATCAAACTCATAGGCTTACATCTAGCTCTTTTGTTTGTGTTAGTAATTGCGGTGCGAGAAATTTTATATTGTAGTATTAAACTTGTTAAATAAAATTAGAAAGGAGAAAACGGTGTTGACTTGTAAAAATGGACTGTTATATTAAATCACAACATAAACATGGAATATTACAATTCAAAACATATGTTTTCGAAGCTCAAAAATAAACAAACTAAATCACATGATCTTCACTATAAGAAATACAGAACAGTTTGTTAAAATAGTTTTTCTTTATCTCGCCTTTATTCAAGTTTATTTTATTTTTGTTAATTAGTTTACTGTTTTTTTAGACTCCTGACTTCAGCTGTACTACACTTTAATTACAATTCTGAACCAATCCTTTCCTTCTTCCCATCCTTGTCGAGGTACTTATCATTCATATATTCTTAAAGAGTGAGAGATGAAAAGACGATCTAATAGGTCATAAAGTAATACAATTCAGGAACTATTATAGGGTTGTTTCTTGATGTTCTCTTCATTTACTTTGTGGTAATCAAAACTGTACAATGAAAGCATCTTGTACTTTTTACCACATAAATATATATGGTAAATTTAAATTTATAAATTTACGTGGTAGAACGTACAAGATGCTTTCATTGTATATTATAGGGTGTTTTTACTAGTCAGGAAATCGTCGGTAATTTGTATAATTTAGTATGCAAAATTCACAAGAGTTGCGGCAACTCATCTATGGCAACATAAGCCACTTTGAAATGGTCCCGGTCGTAGTGTTTCAAATTTACTTTGTACTCAAGCTCTCCTTCCAACGCCAATGATAACCACAACTGATTTAGCCATATCCATAAAATTTGGGCCTATTTTAGTTAATATTTTGCCACATTTGGCAATTTTGTAATTGTAATACAAGGAATCACCCTGGGGTTGTAAAGATGATCAGTCTCATTCTAATTGAATGGGTCCTAACTTCTAACTGACACTTTTTCAAAATTGATGTTTTAGTGGAATAACGTTCAATTGGGATTCTAAATCGTGGTAAATTTTGTTTGTCAATATTTTCATGTTGGTAGCCCTGACAGCTGGTCAAGTGAAATACAGCTCCGGTGAGAATAACGTTCTAACTAGCAGAGATGTCGTCTGACTTCGGCGATGTTCTGTCGCCGAGATAGTTAAATCAGGGCAAAAGAGAAGTTAAGTGTAACATAATGGCAATAGAAGAAAAGGAAAGCATGAGGAATTCAGGACAACCATACTTTCAAAAAACGAGCCAGAAATCTTCCCTTGCAGATGTAAATAGAATACGTTTTTCACAGGCGCTGGTGTGCTCGCAGTGACTGCCTACAATGGCGTGCTCTGTTTATCTTCTCATTGAACACATAGGACTAAAGAGTGCATACATAACCAGCTTGTTATAAACAATATTAGATTATGTGCAGTTTAATTGAAGTTTCTTGATCTATGAGGCCTATCTATATTGAGAACAACGTTCTAACTGCGTCAGTGTAGAATATTATTAGAATAACGTTGCAACAACGCTTGTTAGAGCGTTTTTCCTCGTTTTTTAAAGTAAAAGTCTGCCATCTCTGCTATAAAGTAGCAATTAAGATACAGAACTTTATAACTAAGTAAATGGGCTATAAGAACTTAGTTTAACGTTTAAAAACCATATGTTGAGTGCAATATTATTTACACAGTTTTTTGGCCCTCCTGAAAAATTTAGTTTTTGTCACCCTGAGGTTATAAAGATGATCAGTCTCATTCTAATTAAAACTTGAAAGAAACTTGTACTTCATGAAGCTTTGACCAAAGTCACCTTAGACCTGAAGTTAACATGAAGTGTGGTGAACAGGCGCTGAGAGAGAAGGAGAAGGGTGACTGGAAGAAGCTGTCGATCGCTGAGAAGAAGGCCCTGTACCGCGCGACATTCTGCCAAACGTACGCCGAGATGATCGCTCCTACTGGCGAATGGAAGTCCATCATCGGCTGCGCTCTCGGCCTCATCTCCGCCGCCGTGTGGGCCTTCATGGCGATGAAGAGATTCAGTGAGTATTTTGTACATGTTTTAATTCAAGAATGAATTTTTAAATCCTCCACGGATTTGTGCTCTAAAGTTATTGATGGTGACTTCTAGTACAGATAGACAGATTTACATCAAGAAGAGATAATACAAAGATTGTTGTGGGCCTAGCAAGGGCAAGCGACCTGCAAAAAAGATATTTCTAAAAGAGTCAGATGAAAGAATGTCTTTAACAAGTGAAAGATTTTCATAGTAAATTGTATATATTTTGGTAAGCTGAGTGCTATGTAAGGACATAATACCATTTCACCCAATGAAATTGCGTTTTAAGTATCCTGGAAAATCAGGACTATGTCTTGGAATTTTATTTCAGAGAACCAGTATGAATCTTGGTTTAGTTTTAGGAACATTTTGTGTTAATTTCTTGAAAGTATAGCCACGGTTTGTATTGTTTCAGTCTACCCGCAGGAGTTGCCCATTACGTTCCAGAAAGAGAGACAACAAGCTCAACTCCAGAAGATGATTGACATGCAGTTCAACCCCGTGGAAGGCATCGCTTCCACTTGGGACTACGAGAAGGAAGACTGGAAGAAGTGAAGCTACTTAGCCAATATGTAATGTTACTTAGTCAATAAGTCATGATTATGACAGATTTGTTGTACCGAGGGAAAATTGTTTCAGTAAAATCGATCGATCAGTTCAAAAGTATTATTATTTTTATTTCCTGAATGTCAGCGAATCTGTATTCCACTATGTCATGACAACTAGGCCGCTTTTATGTTGTGTTTTTTCAACGCTAATTTCCTGTGATACATGTACATATATGCCGTCGGTAATTATATAATTTAAACAAACTGCTTGGTTTTTGTTCCTTATATCCTTCGGTTTTAAGCCTAGTGTGAATTATCGGTTTAGTTGGTCATAGAGGGTTGAAATTGGGAAACCAAAAATCTGTAGTGTTTAATTGACAAGTTTTATTCTTAGCATGATAAATATTTCAATCTCGGAATGCCAAATGCTTCATAAATTAAAATGTAAATTATTTAAATATTAAGCAAAAATCCAAATACTATTTTACATTAAAACATATTTTTCATTACCTCCACTCTTCCAAGTAGAATATAGGTGCAATTTCTGTGGGTAGATTTTGTGGCAGACATGTACATACCACACCACAGCTGCTTTATTTTCAAAAAAGCTATCATCATCAGAACACAAAAATGATGGAGAATAATTGCATTCTAAAAATTGTTTTCTGTGTCATCCACTCCTGAAAAAGAAATATTTAATACAATTAGTACTTGATGTAAAAAACACTCAGACTTTCTAACTTGAGATAGAAGTATTTCCAAGTAAATGTACTACAGACGTTTGAAAACAAAAAGTGTGCTTTGCGTTTAAGTCCCAAATGAGGGTGTCCAGTGTACTAGGGTTACGGAAGAAGTGGGAATTATGCAGGATTTTCATCCTTGCTGTAACTTCTGTCAGGTGTTAGCGGAAGGAAGTTCAGAAATCATTGCAGTTGCCCTGGTAGCCAAAAATCATCATGGGTCATGAAAGGTTATGAGTGAACGCTAAAGTAAAAAAGAAAAGTTTGTTCTTCCTCAACTTGGGACACCCAGCATAAATCAAGACCAGTATCAATTCTTTTTACAGTGGCCACTTTTTGGTCATTTTTGGAAGTGGTCCATGTTGCTGTTAACCTAGATCTGTCGGACAAGTTACAGTGGTTAAACCTTGAAAACAAAATCATCAAGGGTATCATCAAGTTGGTGTGACCAGCTTAAAACAAGAATGAATTCAGCTATTGCATTCTTTTCTCCTCACTTGGGAAACCAGCTTTAAAGTTCCAGTGTAGTCAATTCATTTTTATTGTTACTGGTTCACTTTTGGCTCTTTTTTTTGATTAAAGCCACAATCCATTTTGTTGACTTGTTAATGACCCAATCTGGAGAACAGTCTGCCCCAGTTTTTAACAAGACTAAATCTCATCATCCCATAGTCACCTTAAAGCAAAAGTGGTTGGTGTCTCAAAGCCTTAAGTGGATTAGCCTACCAAGCAAGAACCCATGTTTACCACTGAAATAGCGGAGTATTGATTATTTCTCTCCTGTGGACGAGGGGTTGGTGGAAATCCATTTATCATCAGTTTCAAAAACATCGGCTCTAGTAGGGTTGTCTTGTCTGGCTGAGTTCTTTGAAGAGTCCCACGTGCCAACTTTGCTCCGCTCATTCAAAAAGTGGCAAATCATGGTTTTTGTAACCCCCTGTTTCCGACACAGTTCCTGAACCGAAACGTACAAATGCGGGATTATTTGATAGGGTAAGAGTGGTTCTATGTTCCTTATACACAAAAAAGGTAAAAACTGCTTGTGCAAAAATATACACTTTTAAAATAGCCTATTTTTGGCAAGCTTCAACACTTTTTGCTAATATTAGCGTAAAACTTAAAAAAACAGGTTATACAAACCTAGAGACAACCTTTGAGAACATGGAAACAACTTTTTTAGTTTCGGTCCAAAAAATAGCGTCCTAAACAAAGGACTTTGAGAGCATGTTTTGAGCAACTTTTTCCGGAGGTGATCAACACTCAGAATTAATCTTGCTACCAGAACAGTAGGGATTACGTAGAAATCAAGACTGCATCATACAACCTGAGATTCTGACGGTGAACTGACACGTGGCGATGTTCCCTGATGAGTCGGCTACGATGTAGTTAACCATGTGAACTCCTCTTGTAAGTTCAACTCCAGGTCTCTGAAATTGTTCACGTTTGATTGTCAGCTATACTACTTGATAACTTCGGTATTTAAGCTTAAATTGTATATTTATTTTAAAGTATTATAAAGTTTAGATTAATTAAAACATTAATTTGTCAAGTTAAAAATATGTATAATGTTTCACTTGCTTGACTTCATGACTAGTCTAATAGAGGATGGTATAAAGAGACCATTTAAGTAGAACCAAGATTCTGAGTTTCGCATAGTTGCCGAATGGCTGAGGCAGGAAAATCAACATAGTTCGGCACCCCAAGCACAGATAGCGATGCGAGGCTATTATTTTAAGGGTCTCAAGTAGAGCCACTGGTGTACATGCAAGTTTGTTATTCTCAAAAATCGCACGATCTGGTTAGATTTAAGTCATCGGACAAACTCGAGTGTGTCAAGGCGAGGGGGGAGAAAGACGGCAAGAGATGGCAGCGCTATCTGTGCTCAGGCTGCCGCAACTATGTTCATTTTCCTGCTTCAGCCATTCGGCATCTATGTGTCATCTACCTACCATAACATTATCTTTGGTAAAACCGAGTAACAATCTAATATTTATACCTTTTGATATTTTAGGGTTGTAGCCACACGTACAAGTTATATTTGTCACACGAACAACAATCTTGACAACGTTTCTATTTAATTTCTTACCTTGGATTGAAAGACGTGAGCTATTTGTACATTATCTGAGAATGTTGGTGGGTCCCAAAGCACTGTTGTTTTCTCCATTTGATTTCGAAGAGTTATATCTATATCTTTAGGACAGCCGCTTATTGTAGGCTTTTCTGTATCTGGAAAGAAATATTGATTCAGTCACTAAAAATCTTATAACTCTTTAAAACATACCAACTTAACTAGTTGAACAGCCCATATTCACGTTAAAATATACCCTCTAAGGGCAGTTTTTTCAATTGCCTGCTAACCAGCTGGTTAGCTAACTGTCGGTTAAGTTGTTTACAATCTGCAATGTTTACATTTTCATACAACGTTCAAAACACTTTAATGAATTATTGAAGATTATTCCTGTAATAAAGGTGTTCTTTTTCCATTCTGTATTGAATGTAACATGTGTACATTATGCTAAAAAAGTTAATTACAAATTAAAATGCAAAATCAAAACAGGCAAAATAAAACTTAACCTCAAAAAATATCCAGCTTTCCTTATTGGCTGGACGCCGGTTAAGGCTTAATTAAAAAACGGGCCCTCGATGTCTCAAGTCAAAGTGAAAAGGTAAGGTTACGTTTAATTTTCTTTCGTCCACCCTGCATACGAGATAAACTTAAAAACCAAACATATTCTGGTTGAAACTTACCCTTAATAATGATGGACACATTACATCTTGAGGTAGTGTTGGAAGAGCTGCCGTGCAATAAATTGAATCGAAGTCGTTCCCACGGAGAGAAATGCTTGAAGTTGTTTTCCCCATTCAGGAACAGACACTACATCTCTAGAAATAAGCCAGAAAAAGCAATGTCAAAAGCGATAGCAAAGAGAGCTAATCTTCAATTGAAAATATTGGTTTTTCATTGTAAACGTAAATGGTTTAACTATATTTTTTTACTTTTTGTGTTTCACAAAAATAATTTTCAAGTTAAACATGTTGAAATTGAAAAAAAACTGTACATACTTTAGCCAATCCACGTTTGTCTTCGGTTGGGGAATTCTCACATCCATTCCAGATTTTCCTTTTGGCAAACTAAGTCTTATCAAACGGGCACATTGGATAAATGGTAGAACTTGAGCTGAAATCAAATAAATGGTAGGGTTAATTTTCTTAATGCAAAATTATAATTAAATTTGCTTGCGTTTATAGTTCAATATTAGAATAATTCTTCCTAGAGAAGAAACACTCAAGATTGAAAACAAAAAATTTGAATATTCTTAAAATTTTCTTTAAAGATTCCAGATGTTAGATTTTAAAGAACAAAAGTTGGTTCCCGAGGATTGGCGAAAGGAGTGGACCAGTACTAGACTTACTGTGCTGCCCCAGGAATGATTACACTAATGAAAGAAAGCTATAGAAACCATTGACTAACACTTAAAACCAAACAAAAAATTGTTACTATTTCAAAGTTGTGAAGTTTTAAAACTACCGTACCTTTACATGAAGTGCCTTGTCCAGACCAAGAGCCGTTTCTCAAACATCTTCTCACGGAAGAACCCTCCAAAGTGAAGCCTGCTTTGCAGCTGAAGTAGCACTCACGATACATTTCCGCCTCACTTGTACATTCGATAGAAAGCGCTTGGTCTGCCGTGAGAAGACGCTCACAGGCGTTTGCCAGGTGGGTGTGGTCATCTAAATATTGAAAAGAGAACAAAACTCCATCATGAAGGAAACATTGTTTAGGTAGAGATTATGTCTACAATAGGTTGTTTTAAATGTACTTAAAATATTTTTCACCACTGGTCAAGTTATCTTAAAGTTAAACATTTTTGAATACCTCTCAGCAAGTGACTAGACTTGGAAAATGTTGACTTAGCCTGGAAAAGTCAAGGAATTTCATTTGCAAGAAATGCTTGAAATCCTGGGAGTTTTCTTAAAAATAAACTAGAGTAACTCCAAATTTTTAATTTCTGGTGTTTAAAGTTATTTATTTGAAAAAATACTTGCCTTTCCGAATTTTCTCAGTTTCAAATTTTGTCAGCATTTGATTGATTTCTATTTTATTTTCACTTTGGGGATTGCCGTAATCTTCCTCGCCTAATTCTTCACCAGGAATACCTTTGTCAGGAAATGAAACAGATCCATTTTCTTCTAAAATTTGTATACGATTGGATGCTCCCTTACATGAATCAGAGAAATTACTACATGGATCGATTTCATCACATGTTTTTAAATCGTCGTTTATTTTGAACCCAACATCACAAGAACATGTTCCATTGAATTCATCACAAAGTTGGGAGCACCCGTTGTTATCGAACAAACATGGTGATAAACACGTCACGTTATCACTTGAAAGTACTTTCCATTCCGAGCATTCGCAAAATGAATCCCCGTTATCATCAATACAAATGTCTGAACATCCACCATTATTTGAAGAACATGGTGATAGTTTGGAGCACAAATGGTTATCCTGGGATAAGGCAAAACCTTCCGGACATTCACAATGGTATCCACCAATTTCATTAACGCATCGATGCGAGCATTTTCTGCTAATATCATTGGTTTCTTGACACTCATCGATATCGTAACAATTTCTCAAATCATCACCAAGAGAAAACCCTTCTGGACAATCGCAAACAAAACTTCCCAAGGTATTCCTACAAAAGTGTGAACAAATATTGCTTCCTTCATCAACAACGATGTAACATTCGTTAATATCTTCGCAGGTTTTAGTGACCTTATTGAAGTTGTATCCTGGGGCACACTCACAAAAAAAACTTCCCTCTGTGTTCACACACATATGTCCCTGGCAGGGGAATCCTCACATTCATTGATGTCCACACATGTTTCTTGGTCTTCATCCAGAACGAATCCTTCAGGACAGTAACACTCAAAACTGCCGTTGAGATTTTGGCACAGATGCGAACAAGTATCAATCTCTAAAGAACACTCATCGATGTCTTCACATTTAGTATTATTTTCAACAAATCCCTCAGGACATGCACATTTTATCGGGTGGTTGCTGATACAACCTTGGGACAAATTATAAAATCACAGTCACTCTCAACACAAGTTCTCTTGTCAGCAAGAAGAACCATTCCTTTTGGACAAGTGCAATAGAAAGACCCTTCTTCGTTAACACAATCGTACGAACAATCAGAATCTACACATTCATCCACGTCTACACAAGATGAATCTTTTTCTAAAACGTAACCGTCATCACAAATGCACTCCGCTTCACCATCTATTATGATGCAATCGTGGGAACAGTTTTTCTCTTGACACGCATTCCCCTTTTGTCGACAAGTTCTTTGATCAGCAGCGAAGCTCTAAACCGTCAGGGGCAAAGACAGTGGTAACTTCCCGGAGAGTTTACGCAGGCGTGAGAGCATGCTTCGCTCGCATCAAACTCTGAACATTCATCCACGTCAACGCAGGTTCTTCCATCATCACCAGTGACGAAACCAACTGGACAAGAACAAGTGAAGGAACCTTCTGTGTTTCTGCATTCATGGGAACAGTTACTAATTCCCAATTTGCACTCGTCAATATCTGAAAAATTCAATAGAAATTGTTATAGATAAAAATACAACTGAACTTACACACAGTTTTGAGATAGATGATATTATATATATGAAATGTATTTATCGTGCATTGATTCTTTAAACGACCTGCAGAGCAGCTGTCCTGGAAGCAATAACCCATGTCCACAACAAGAACATGCATCTGCTAGAAGATAATTGGACTGACCACTAGGAAATCATCAGAATTATAGAAATATCCCACTATACTTAAATTATCAGCATCAGTTATAGTCATTCAGCGACTTCAAGAGTCATCGATAAATCATTATAAAAACACACTTTATGCCAAAATAATGTTTAAATTTGTCAACCATTTTGGCAAATCGGAATCCAACACCTAAATGCGTTTTCTGTCACAACCAAAAACCCTCCAGCACTTTACCTTGACACTGTCTCCAGTCCTCCATCAGCTGATACCCAGGTGGACAGGTGCAGAACGCAGATCCCACTGTGTTGATGCAAGTATGTGAGCAGCCCAGCTGATACTCTGTGTCGTGACACTCGTCTACATCCTGACAGCTGATCCCGTCGTCTGCTAGGCGTGTTCCTGGGGTACTATCACATGAGCATTGGTAGCTGCCATCCACGTTGGTGCACTCCCCTTGACAAGGCCCATGTCCGTTACGTGCAAGGCACTCGTTTGTGTCTGAAAATAGGGGGTTAAGATTTAAGAATGTGTTGGCCAAATAGATAGAATATTAATGTCTGATCATGGCAATGCAGAATTGTAACATACATTTTAAGTAAAAAAATATTTATTCCTTTTTCCCCGAGACATTGACAGCTACACCCTGTGTAACGGGGACTAACAGCCTTTAATGGGAGTGTACGAGGCAGGTAATTCTCAGGGTACAGAGCTCAACCAGAGGTAATCAGGGTATATATAGTATTTCATCCACAGTCATTTATTGCTTGCCTATACTCTGTTGGGGAAAATAAATGTTCCAGAGCCAGGACCCTGCATTCAGAGTTGAAATGTTGATGAAAATAATAACATGTAAAAAATTGCAAAGAATTTCCCCCTCCATTGGCTGTGCATAGATGGGTGTTTTATGTCTTTGTTATAGTTGGTCAGCCTGATTCACGGCTGTGATTGGTCGTCCACTGCTCCAAGCCAGCCAATACGGCTGTCTAACAGCCGCCCAGACAGTCAGTCAGTGGTCAGTCACTGTCCATAGACGTGATTCATTTCTTTATTGATATTTTAAATGTTTAAATTTTCAGAGGACCCTAGAACCCTCTGAAATATTTCTCTTCAGAGTACCTTTCCTGAAAGTATTTTTGCTAAAAGTATTTTTGATATTCTTGATGTGTAGCCAATAATTAACTACTTAAAAGTATTTATTTTATAGAGTATTTTCAATGTTTCTTGATCAAATGTAAGGCTCAAAATGTGGAGGTGGTCAGCGGGCATTACTTTCCGGGGCCTTAACATCCTGCCTACGCGCTCCAAAGCACTGTACACATGCTGTCTTCTCTATTTCAATTCATATAATCATTGCTTTGGCTTCTCCGGCCAGACAACACAGAGTGAGCCAGATAGTCTTGGGTCCAGTGCTCAACCAGAGTATAGTGAGTTTTACACACCGATGCAGGAGCTCATGTCGGCAGCCAGTCTGAAGCCTGGAGGACAACCGCAGACGAAGGAACCGGGCGTGTTGTGGCAAGTCTTCTGACAACCTCCGTTCCCAATCTTGCACTCGTTCACATCTGAACATAACAACACAATTTTATTGGACGTTCAGTTATTTTTAATTACCAAAGGTGCCCGCCATTGTTTACAATAATTATGTAATATTACTTACGTTAGTAAACCTTATTTGCCTTTGCAGCGGGTCAAAAATAGCATAAAATACTTTGATTTGAGACACCGATCACTCTTACATGGCATTTTAAGGTGAATAGGGGATGAATGGTGAGTGAGCACAACGACCCATGGAATGGACCAACGGCTTAGCAATGGTGGTCTATGGTAGAACCCGAGCCGATTTGGTGCAAAACACCACACCACTGAGCTATAACACGTCAAAAGATTATCCCCCAAATCCCAATGTTAAGTACTACCTAGATCAAATTTAATTAGAAAGGCTAATTTTGTTTTATTCAACGAGGCAAGCAGCTAAAATTAAAGTCCTCTCTGCCCCTCAAACTTTACTTAACATTATGGCACTGCCCTTTGACAAAACTATGGGGATAGTACTCGCACCACCAGAGGGATGATCTCTAGAATTGGGATTGAGCGATACCATCCCACCACAGGTATTTATTAGATAAAACTATTTTAAAGCAAGTAATCATGAATTTTAACTCTTAAGCTTTCGCGGCGGGGTGCTAAATCTGTCATTGCTAAGATCTAAGGTTCCGGCTTACACCGTCACAGATGAAATATAGTTTCTGCTGCTAAACGTTTTGACCTTGCTGTGGAGAGTCATCCTCAGTAGCAGGCATCAGAAGCCATAGATCTTAGTAATAATGAAATTGTTCATATTTAGAAAGAACTCTGCCTGTTCTAGAAACGGGAAAGAAGCCGAGCATTCCTACTCAAAAAAGAAATGGTAATATAAAATTCCATATTTATTTTCCAACCGAATCTAAATTTAACATGTTAAGCTCATTTTTTCCACTTCTGCAACTTACCTAAACATTGTTTGCCGACAGGCCTGAACCCCCTGAAACAAAAGCACTTTGCTTGTCCAGCGACCTCCCTGCAGTCATGCTCACATCCAGATTTTGAACAGTCGACATTTTCTGAAACCAGAAGTGAATTTGCTACACAATTGATACTTTTACTAGTTGAAGTAAACTGTATAACTCATTGTTCTATGTTTAAATTACCAGCCTTATTTTTTGGTGAGGTGTCAATTCAACTCTTAAATATTTTTATGGCCTTACTCAACTTATAATCTTAGATAGTAAGTGGAAGATTTTTCTTTTCCAACCAAACATTTCGTCAGATCTGAAATCTACCAAGAAAATAAAATATTAATCCGCTGGACTGAAGTTATGCCAAATGGATTGACGTTAATGTATTTGAGTTATGCGTCTCAGTTCCAGTGGATTGAAGCTAAGTGCAGGAGGTTTTAGTGGGTATAAATCTATATTTAGAAAGAGACATGGAGCTAGAAGAACAAAGAGTTCCACACACGTGGATCTCTTAGAATTGTACGGAGTCCTATGGTGCGTAAAACATTTCCTCCTGAGGAAAAAAAAGAACCCCAAAAAGATTTTATTTTCAAACTATGAGCACACTTATGAAAGCAGCCTAGCTGAAGAGTGAACACTCATGTAGCTACAATATTTATTCTTTGATACTTTGATTTGAGACACCGACCACTCCTAGAGGGTATTTTAAGGTGAGTATGAATGCAGGGTGAGTGTAGAGTGTTTTTTGCATAATGAGGTGTAGTCTTGTTACAAACTAGGACCGACTGCTCCCCAGATTGGGTCATTAATTAACAGCCCAAGGACCAATGGAATGGACCAACGGCCTAACGTGACTTCCGAACCACGGGGAATGGCCATCGTGAGATGCATCACTGTGCCCGGGAATCGAATCCGGTGAAAAGCACGCACTAAACATTTATTCAGTAGATGCTTACTTTTGCGCTGCAGACAGATGGGCAGTTGCCCCACCCACTTGCCGTTCAGACACCCCAGCCACCGGGTCCGAGAGTTGTACAGCTTATAGCCCGGAGTGCAGCGGTAAATCGCCACTAGATACTTGTGTGCTTCTAACTTGCGTCTGGAATTTCAAACATAAATAAATACATCATCTAAGCTAAAATCTTTGGATTCATGCTCATCTAAACTTTATTTGGTTTAAACAAACATAAGCAATACTTGCATAGAAGTCTCATTCCCTTAAATTTTCCCAGTCCAACCTCAAATCTGTCATTGGGTTCACGCGGTCTCCCAATCATTTGCCAAAAGGCATACGAGTCCAAAGTACGAAGAACTCTTCGAGTTCTCGGATGCAGTGGTGCCATTCTGGGGTTTTAAGTTTGTGGCATTTAAATTTTACAGATAGTTGAAACTGCACCATTCTTCTGCGAAAAACCTGTATAGAAGGTTTCCGTGATCATAAATTCTTTGATGCCAACTTTAAATGCCATCGGCAGTGGGGCATTTTTGACTGAGTTTGGAAGTTTGTTGACTAACTGAACCCTAGCCTGTGAAGGCATGTGACCTTCTTGAGCTACTGTGCTGTGTCTCCCAGTTTGGTAGTTCTTCATGCCTCTTGTGGCATAATAATGTACATCTATACCTCTTACAATATCCCCCCATTTCAGCGATGATAAAAAGATACTTCTTTAAGATGTACATGAAAGATAGACTACCTGACGATTTTTGGCCCAATTGAGTTAGGGATCTGAGGCGGCCTTACAAATTTTGGAATTCCTTCTTCTTTGGAGATCAAACATGACATATCCATCTGTGTTGTAAGGTTTCCTCCTACAAAATTCAACAATTCATGAACAATTATTTTAAACAATAATAAGATTGTTTTAAACCAAAGGCTATGTTATGGTAGGTAGATAACGCATAGATGCCGAACGGCTGAAACAGCAACCCAACATAGTAGCGACATTCCGCTAACCATAATATTTCAACTAACCAGCGAGCTGGGTTTGTTGTTGGGATAGACTATAGAGTAAGAGGGTTGATAAAAACCAAATATTATTGGTCCACCTGCCCCACGTTTTATAATACTATTAATCTTGGATGGATAAAAAACCGCTGACAAATTTTGAAAGGATGTTAAGCGGTCATCTCAGTGGTCACCTCAGCAAAAGGCTGAATTTGTCCGCCCATGGAACACACGACACCGCGCACGTAACAACTGGCTAAACAACGAGCCTTCTTTTAACAGATGTGACCTAACTGTCAAACCAAGCACTTACAAGTGTTAACAGTAGCCCGTGTTTCACCTTTCAAAATATTTTTTACATTGATAAACATGATGTATTTGGAAACTAAAGGTGGTTTCCGACACATGTATAGAGCTTAATTTCTAACTTGTTTAATAGTTTCACAAATTAACTTTGAAATTGTCCAAAGGTTGTGCTTTTTCATTCTATTGTGTACACTTAAACCCATAATTACGGAAAAACACTCTAGACGCGTGTGGGAAAACTCCTCTAGTTTCCAAATGTATCATGTTTATTAGTGTAAAAATGATTTTGGCGCTTAAAACGGCGTAAACCCGCATTGAAGCCAGCCACTCAGCTGAGGCGGACCCTTAACAGGCTTTTGAAGAAGCAAGCTTTAGAGACTAACAACTCAAACTCACCTGGACTAATGATTGGCTCTAACTGTTTAGACTTTCCCTTTCGTTTACGTTTTTTCTTCTTCTTCCGTATCGTTTTCAGTTTTGAAGTTCCCTTAGCTGCACTACGTTGAGTGGAGGGTAGTTCTTCTAGGCTGTAGAATTTAATGACATAATAATAATACGTTTATTGTCACATTTTTTACAATATAAATTGTTTCTATGACACGAAAAAAAAGAAAGTTAAACGAAACAACAAAGCCAAAACAATGTTAACAAAAAAATTCTATGACCACTGGTAAGACCTTGGAAGGGAAGTGTAATTTAAATAATTTTCAATCAGCTATCTAAAAATCTTGTACGCTTTAAAACAATTTTGAATTAAATATTTTTTAAGGTTATTTTTGATTGTATCTACACCACCATCATGTAAAGTTCAAATAAAAGATAAATCTGTTGCATTTAGGTTGAATGATTCAAGAATTTGTTCCCCTTTTTCACCCATACAATAAATAAGCATGTCTACTTGTTTTTTATCTGTAGTGTCTTTAAGTTTGCTGAGTGAGTGGTATCTTTCAAATCTCTTTTTCCAAATACAGTCTGTTGGATTAAAGCTGAAGGTATCTGGAGGTTTTACATTTAGGGAAACTGTAGGTTCATTATTCGACTGCCATAATGTTTTATACATGATATTAAATACATACATCTGTTCTTGTTAGTAATTGCGGTGCGGTGAAATATTAAATTTTAATATTAAACTTATAAAATAAAATTATAAAAGAGAAAGCGGTGTTGACTTGTAAAAATGGACTTGTACAACAATAACTACAAAACATATGTTTTCAAAACTCAAACATAAACAAACCAAATCACATGAACATTAAAACATATGTACTATAACAAGTACAAAACATACATCGGAATAGTATATTTTTGAACTGATTGAATAGGAACTGAATGCAGGTATCCTATATGTACTCTTTTTTAGTTTAATTTATAAAAACATAAGATCTAAAATACACATAAGTACTTTTGGTCTAGAAACCTAGTGTTTAGTGGTTGTTTCTAATTATGATAATTATGTTAGAATATTTTGAGCTATGGAAGGAAACACAATCAAACTGACCTGAGGAGAACTCCTTCATCCTGATTGGCAATGGCGACATCATTCATTTCTCCTGAAAACATATATTATGTGAAACCATGCACATCATCACTTGTAAAGAAAAGGATGAATTCTATGATTATTGAATAGCTCCTAAGACTTTCAGCTGTATAGATGCAGAGCTATATACTCTTGATATACAGGAAGATAGTGAAGAAGAGAGTATACTTAAGATGGATGGCAGTAGTAGCAAAGATAATGTTATGGTAGGTAGATAGCGCTTAGACGCCACATGGCTGAGGCGGGAAAATCGACATAGTTAGGCAGCCCACGCACAGATAGCACTGCGCTGCCGGCGAGAGTCTTTCTCGCCCCTCGGCTCCATATGCTCGGGTTAGTCCGATCTCGATGATTTTCGAGAACGAACTCATTTGGGCGTGCGTCAATGGCTCCACTTGAGGATTCCCTCTCAGCGCATTCTGTGTGTGGGCTGCCTCAACTACGTCGAGTTCCTACCTCAGCCATTCGGAATCTATGCGCTACCTACCTACCATAACATAGTAGACGTACCTACAGACTTGCCGACACAGGAAGGCAACGGTGTGGTCCACGTTCCATCAATGCAGACACTGTACAGTGAACCCACTCTTCTGTATCCATGGTGACACGAGTACTGCACCATCACGCCTCGCACTCGCTGAAGAATCACCTTCATCACACCATGAGCAGGAGCCTTCCGCTTCCAGCAGCCTCCGGGCTCTTCTAGACAACAGTTCCAAAAGGTCTAGTGGATCTAGAGCGTCAGCATCACAAACTTTTAGTCAGAGGAAGGGGATTCCGGGTCGTGACCCTCTCCATGAGCCTTGATGAGGGCCCCAAAACGGCCCTTTTTAGCATAAGTATACAGTAGATATATTTATTGTACGGAAGTTCTGTCCAAAATAAACTGTACAGGAAATAATATTAATGTATTAAAAAACTGCTATGAACACTATTTCGTAAAAATAAATAATGAAATAATATAAAATTATCCAGCGGAAAGCTCAGAATGGCGGAAGTAACTATGACTCTTGAAAGGTAGCCAAAACACCAAAAAACACCAATCTGGTTTGCTTAAATGAGGAGGGAACTGGTTGATTTGTGACCAATGATTTAGTTATCCGGTGTCCATCTCTTTAGAGATCTGCAGGTCGCATCAAACACCAACTTCTAGAGTATTTGGTGAATTTACTATTAAAACTCCCCAAATGAAGTCCCGATTTTTCATCAAATGTTAGCAAATGTTGTGCTTGAAGGCCCCTACGGACTCCCTATTTCGGATTCCGATGGGGGTATCCCATATCTCCCAGTGACCAGTTCACGCTCTGAAAGGGCCTCATGATCTTATGAACCCTCCCCTATTCCAAAACCAGCAAAATACCAAGCCTCGGCGTATTGACTCAGCATTATCCAGCAACACAGCAATTTATGCGCGAGCATCTTTTCATAGTAAGTAGCCGAAAAACGAGTCGACGAAGCGGTCTCGAACACCCTCCATTCTGCTGGATGGCAAACGCTCTAGAAAGTTCTTTACCTATAGTATCGCTATGAAAGCGTCGTGTTATGTCTAATCTGCGGACGCGCCCTCTGACAGCTGTTGCTCTCGCTACTCTGTGTTGTTATGAATATCCGTGACGATGCATCACGTCATCACTGCTCGCGCTGCGTTGTGGGAGGTGCGTGAAATGCGCCATACACATTATTCATGTGCGTAGGAGTGTTGCAGTCTGTTTATATGTGCGGTCGTTGCAGCTGCTCTGATATTGAGGCGTTGTTTAAATTTAAAACGGGTTCGATCTTTTACACGGAATTAAACCATGACGAGCTAGATGGGATTGGATATTAAATTGTGAAGAGATATCAACTTTAAAGCGTAACTTTTTAGATTGGGATTCCTTACAGAGAAGTTCACTTGACCTTTGACCTTTACCCTTTCCTCAACTCTGGGCTAGACTGCTGGCGTAATTATTAGAGGACTTCCTAAAATGAGAGATATTTATGCCGACAGTATGGTAAGACCAGTCCCGGTATCATGAAATGATCTAGCCAGGATGGGACCATAAAATGAACTATCCTGACCTCCAAAACAGGATTTGAGCATTTATTTCAAAACTTTGTTTATATATTATGTATGAACTTGGCTGCGATGGGTGTGAAAGGATAAAGAAGGAAGACCATTATTGGAGAGGAGGGGAGAAGAATTGTAATGAAGGCCAAAACCGACCATAGGCTGCAGTGCCCAAGAAGAAGAAGAAATTTGTGAACTCACTCATACAAGTCACATTTTTATAAAATTTGGCAAAAATGTTTATTTTGTATATAACTCTCAACGCTCGGGATAATTGTAGAACGAAAGTTTGAGGCCGAAGCAAAACCGTGAGTGGAGCGAACAGTCTCGTAACGGACGTGAACAAACATGAGACAAAGCTGAGGCCGTAGGCCGAAGCGAGGCTGTGAGCGTAGCGAATTCGCAAAGGAAATTCGCTTCAGTCACGCCAGCGTTACTTAGGGCTTAGTCCCCTGTCGGCCTAGTTAAGAGCTGCGTTACGGCTTGCCATAAGTATAGACAAAGACAACAAATTTGTAAACCAAAGAAATGATGACTTTTGCACGACTAATTAAATTATGCATACATTTTCACACATGCCGGCTGCATTATGCAGAATGTTGTGGGCGTCACCCACATACCTACGACCTTTTGTTGCCGGTGCTGGAGAATATTTATACAGGGTGAACCTTAACTAGACACAATTTGAAAACACGACAAAGATAATAATGCCAGAGAGGAATTCCAGACATTTAGAGCAGCTTGCCACGGCCTATTTCAATTTGTCAACTTCAATCCCCAAGGATGGACGGTTAAGAGAATAGGAAAATATAGCACAAGTTCTAAACATCTGTTCTAATGATTATGGAAACTAGTTCTACAGACGGATAAATCATCATGAATCATGATTAACCGACTATTCTCCTCTTCCCCTGTGGATAGATGTAGCAGTGTCAGAAAACAATGCAACACCTCCTACCGACTCATACACTCCTGATCCTGCCTACTAGGAGACAGTTTGTCTTGTTACGAACAATGCTGTGTGTCCGGCATTGTCTACTGAAATGAGGGGAGCGATTAATTTGTTAACTTGACTCTTTCGAATTCCAACATCGTCTTCTTCCGCAGATATAAGAAATGTAACAGCAGATATTGTTAGAGAGGAAGATTTTGAGTGAGTGATAATTGCTAACAAGGGAGTATCCAGGGGGTTCAACCACTTCCCGCAATTTTATAAGATAGCATAAAACATCTATAAAAGTATTAAACACTGAAACACTTCAGAACTATTAATACTTCAAAAATATGTGATTTGAGACATTTGAACATTCCTCCAAAATCAATTTCTAAAATATTTCGCCTTGGAGTCCCTCCCCGTTGCTCCAGAGGGACTTCATTCCTTCCAGACCCCCATCCTAGCAGAAGGCCTTCACTGCTAATAAGCTGAGGAGGATGCCAAGTAAAACATCCGTAGAAGGTATATGAAAGAATACATAAATGTACAGTGTAAAGCAAAAGTAAAGTTCCTCGTCTTCTAAAAGAATAAACTGGTTAAAACTTTACGTATATAAGGTGTTTCCTGATTTCTCCCTTTCCACCTTACTTTCGTCGGTCGAAAAACGCGCTTCCTATGGAACCTATAAGCGAAGAATCGCACTCGTTCAAAAGTGCGGTGCTTTTGTCACCGCTGGACTGGCGAAGCAAAAGGTAAAGTTTGTCTTGTTTAACGAAGCGAGGTTAGGACTAAGAAATCCTCTCCATCACTCAACCTCGCCCTTTACTCATCGTTATCACGCATAGTCACTTAACAAATTGTTAGTAAGGGGATTGAACCTGCGCCACCGGAGTGATGAGCTCCGGAGTCGCGCAATGCCAACCCGCCACGGGTTCGTCAACAGCTAAGCAACTTGCTCAACCGGAAGTATGCATGAATGGTTTTGGTTGACAGGTGTGGGTTTTGATGACAATGAGGTGACACTGTTCACAATTAAACAGGTTGATTTCCTGTTCTGAGCTAACAGCTGATTTTTACACTGGTCGATTGCAACAACAAACTATGAGCCTACTTGCAATAAATAGGACACAAATCAGTGTTAATGGCGGCGAGAACTCATTGGAATGAAAAATTGCAGTATGCCCAGATTGAGATCAATTGAAAACGACCGTGATGCTCTAAACTGTTGTAGAGCACATTGTTATTGCATTTCCTTTGGAATAATGAGATATTCTAGCCGTCAGCATGGTAAGATCCAGGCCTGGGTCCGTGATGTAAGCACCGATCCTGACTCCCAGAACACGTGTTGAGCATTTTTCAAAACTCTATACACATATTTATATTAAAACGAAAATAGAAGTAACCAAGCACCCTGAATTATCATTTTATTACACGACCGGTTTCGAACATAATTCCATCTTCTGGTGGGTACAAATTGAAAAACCTTAACAATATTTATATAATTATGTGTATCATCTCAACAGGTCCCATTTGTTGTCCGATACCAAATTTGGTACAAATGCTCCTTTTGTAAATATCTCGCTCGAGTTCGTTAACCAGCGAAATCGGACCACAGGAACCCCCGGGGGTAATTTTCACAAAAAGGGTTAAAAGTAACACTTGTCGTAATAGGATATAACAATCTGAGACCGTAGGACGAAGCGCGGCCGTGATCATACAGGAGAATAAGTTGAGGCTGAAGGCCGAGCGTGGCAGGCAGGCCTCGTAACGCCCGTGATCATACAGGAGAATAAGTTGAGGCTGAAGGCCGAGCGTGGCGAACAGCCTCGTAACGCCCGTGATCATACAGGAGAATAAGTTGAGGCCGAAGGCCGAGCCGCGGCGGCACAACCTCGTAACGCCCGTGATCATACAGGAGAATAAGTTGAGGCCGAAAGGCCGGCGGTAGCAGGCTGGCCTCGTAACACTCGTCGTAACGGAACATAAAACTGCATCGAAGTGAAGCTGTGAGTGGAGCAGATTAGAGTTACAAGTGCAAAGGAAATTCAATTCACTCATGCCAGCGTGCCTTAGTGTAGCTGCGTACCAGCCTGGGTTTATTTAAACGTATTAACCGTATGCTATCACCGACTTACTGGGTCTTACTTAGAATGGGTCATTGGTTAATAACCAATGACCAATGGAAATACAAGGACCAATGGCAACGTGACTTCCGGACCAAGCAGGTGATGAATGCATATGTCTAAACTATGGTGGGAGTTTATGCGGGTATCATCAGATGATGATCACTGAGACATCTGAGCCGCTTTAGACCTATATCATCCTCAAAACGTAGATTTTCCACTGAGCATTTTCAAGCTAGAAGAACCACAAACTATCAGATGACGGATTACACCCCCGAAGGTTTCCTCTCGAAGTGGTCAGCTCATAAGTGGTATCTTACTGGAACACGGTTTCACGGAGGTCCGAGAAATTCGTGCACAGTCTCACTTGATGAAATATGTATGCAGATGCCCAGCCTTCAGTTTAGCATGAGCTCTGCTTTGGTGTCGTGCATCACTCTGTACATTACTGAAACCTGTTGTTAGTGAGAGCACTTCCTCAAACGTCGTTCTTGAAAAGAACATTTTCCAACATTTTCAGTTTTGTGGTTTTGGCAGAACTGTGTATGTGTAACTTTGAAGTATTTATTTATCGTATGACATTTACATACTGTGCTGTATATACAATTAATACCCTAACGTAATTTTAAATTATTAGGTCTAGATTAGAACTTCATCGTTTAGATATATGACCCAGGTACTTTGCTTTGAGACACTGACCCTCTGGGTATTTTAAAGTTGAATAAGGGATGATGGTGAGTGTGATGATGGGATGTAGTCTTGTTACAAAGTAGGGCCAACTGTTCCTAGATTGAATCACTAATTAATACCCGACGACCAATGGAATGGACCAACGGCTTAACGTGACTTCCGAACCACGGAGAGTGGCCATCGTGAAAAGTTATCACTGTGCCCGGGAATCGAACCCGGGCCATTAGGTGCGAAGCACGCACTATACCACTGAGCTATAGTCGGTAGATGAGAAGCATCGTATGGTTTGGCTGCTCTCTGCCGGGATAATATCTTGCCCAGGATAACAGTTAACCGCAGGGGGTGGGTCTACGTCAATCCAAAACTGCCTAATCTACAAACATTTTAAACCTTGTTTTGATTTGAATGTAAACAAACTTCATGAAATTCGCGTACGTACAGTATCTATAGTTCAAATGCTTGATTTTGGATTCAGTACTACGAAATCCGAAGCGTCGCCGCTTAGCTAAGGCGGACCCTTAATACATTATAACAAATTTAAAAATTCAATACTGCACTGTATTTATGTGCATCGATTATCACTATATCACTATTTGAGATGCTGACCACTCTCATGAGGGTATTTTAAGACAAATATGTGGTGAAGATGAGTGGTAGTAATGAGTTATGAGGTGTAGTCTTGTTACAAACTAAGGCAGACTCTTCCTTAGAATGGGTCATTAATTAATAGCCCAATGACCAATGGAAATACAAGGACCAACGGCTTAACGTGACTTCCGAACCACGCAGGTGATGGTCTGATTTGTCTAAACGATGGTGGGAGTTGATGCGGGTATCATCAGATGATCACTGAGACTATCTTAGCCGCTTTAGACCTATATCATTCTCAAAATCTGAACTCCATGAAGCTGGATTTGGACAGATTTTGAAACAGATTTGGAAACAGGACCACGCCACGAATCCCAGTGTTTTATACAATAACAAATTTAAAAATTCAATACTGCACTGTGTTTATGCGCATCGATTAACAACGACATTAACAAATAGGTCTAGGTAAGACGTTTTCAAATTAGTAGATTCCTCGACCCTCGTATAGTAAGGAACGTTAGTTAGAATACAAATCTCGTAATTTAAAAGGTCCTAATGGTGACCCATTCTGAACAGATCGCAATAACCACAAATCTATATTCTCGCGGTATGCCCGTTTCTCCGCATGTCGTCGAGACATCGTGGGTGTTCCTGTCAAACCCACGACCGCAAGCTCAATTTTGATTAATGGCTTATCGATAGTTCAATTCTATTGATTCTAGACAAATTTGGGGCCATCGGGGGCTTTTTTGATGGACAGTTAAAGTTTAATTTGCGGTTGTATATGGGGTAGGTTTTTGGTCTTCTTATTGGGATTTCTTTAGTGTTTTCATCCGCATTGTATTTTTTTGTTCTCTGGTTAATTTTACTCGCGATTGGAAATAAAATTTCTTCCTGCACGCCCGGCTAATTTGCTGAAAAATAATGTTTAAAACAATTAGAGCGTTCGAGCTAAACATCCTTTAGGTTGAAACAAAAATGAGTTCAGGCATACAGTATTTGATTCCCCAGCACAAAGGTGCGCAGGGGTCATCTCCTTTAAGTTGTGCAAGTTTTTATGATTTGATTGAAAGAGACGTGTTCATTACATACTTTATAGACTGATTTGCTTAGACCATATTTGTGTACAATTTAAAACTAATTAAACAGTTCAATTTGAGATTTATTTTTGCCCGATTTTATTGGACTGTTTGATTAATTTTAAGTTATTTTATTTTCTAATAACATCAGCCTCAATAAAATGAAACATATTTGTGAATATTTTGTGTGGTATTTCGAAAATGGTTTAAAAGTTTTAAATTGTTCTGATGCAATAATTGTTTTAGTTTTCCTTTTAATACGAGTACATTATTTTAGGATTTATCTAGTTTGTTTACAGTCTGTCTTTAAAGCTATTCGATTTCAGAAAATATAAAAATCTAAAAATTATATGATATTTTAATTTACATTTTAGAAACTACCTTAGAAACACTTAAACACTTTCAAAGCCGTTATGAAAGTAATTTTGTAGCTTAATAATACTTCGTAAAGTAAATACAATCTTATGTTTGTGGTGCACAGTTTTTAGCTTTGATACTTTGCTTTGAGACATCGACCACTCTAGAGGACATTTTAAGGTGAATATGGGATGATGGTGAGTGTTTTGTTTTTATGGATGATGAGGTGTAGTCTTGTTACAAACTTGGATCGACTATTCCCCAGTTTGGGTCGTTAATTAATATCCCAACGACCAATGGAATGGATTAACGGCTTAACGTGACTTCCGAACCATATAGGAGCTTTCGGAAGATGGTAATTAAAACGTATGACATATTGTACTTTCTTATGAAAATCCCCTCCTCTGAATCACGAAAGTTCAACTACAGAAACACAAGTGTGCGTACTGACTACTGACTGACCTTTAGCGTGGACATGGACGATGAGCAAGAAGCAGTATAGAAGCCGGTGTGCACATGGTCAACAACAGACGCACAGAACACTGACTGACTGACACCGTGCCGCCCCACCCGGCGGCGGGGGGGACTCACCCTGGCGTTTAGGAAAAATTATTTTAATCTTTCACATAAAGCAAAATTAAAAAGGATTTCTAGAACAATAATGCATTATAAAATGCAGTAAATGCATTTTGTGTACCTCATTGAAATGGTAGCTGGTTGAGTTCATGGTAGTACCACTTTGTTATGCGGAGTAATTCAAAGTCTTTGAAATTTTTATTTAAAACTTGTAGTTGATGTTATAGTTTAAAGATCAAGACGAGAGAGCATCTTCGCGAGAAAAAATCCATATTGTATTTTACTTTACTTGTATATTTGCTTGAGAAACCGACCACTTAAAGGGTATTTTAAGGTGATGATGGGATAATAGTGAGTGTGAGAGAATGGAGGAATTTTTCTTGTTGTTATTAATTCACGGATAACAATCTACCAGCGCGATTTTAACTTTGATTGGAACTTTACTTTACTTTGATTTAAGACACCGACCACTCCAGAGGGTAATTTAAGGTGAATATGGGATAGGGTGAGTGTTTTGATGGTTGATGAGATGTAGACTTGTTACAAACAAGGCCGACTTTTCCCAGATTGGCCAATGACTAATAGCCCAACGACCAATGGAATGGCCAACGGCTTAATGTGACTTCCAACTACGGGGAGAGGCTATCGTGAAAAGTTATCACTGCGCCTGGGAATCGAACCTGGCTGATTTTGTGCGAAGCACGCACTATACCACTGAGCTATTGACCTTATTTTCACGCTGTTATACAAAATTACGTTAGAAAAATTGTGTCTTTAAACATAGTAAATTTATCTTCCAGAACGCCCAACACGTATTTCATAGGTTATATATTTTGAATTTTCGGGGAGAACCCCGACCATTATTCCCTTCAGTCCACGGTATGTTAGCCCTCCTGAAATGGCCACAGGATTCACCACTGAACACAGTATAGACACGAACATTTCCTCGGTTTGAAGTCGACTGTGAAGTCACCACAGTCTCACACATGGGTGTCATGTGACGATCTGTCCTGATGCTCTCTGCAATATATTGTAAGGACCTATCGTGTTTACCGGCACTATTTCTATACAATAACTATTTGTAAACAATCAAATTTTATGATTTAATTGAAAGAGGCTGTTTTTGCTTTGCGGGGAAATTTGGAACTCGTGGCGTGAGTCCTGTAATCAGCTTTATGGAGGTCAGTTTGAGGATGATATTCTAAAGACTCAGATAGTCTCAGTGATCATCTTTTAGACATATCAGACCATCACCTGCGTGGTTCGGAGGTTTTGTTAAGCCGTTGGTCCTTGTATTTCCATTGGTCGTTGGGCTATTAATTGACTTATTCTAAGGAAGAGTCGGCCTTGATTAAAGACCTCATAACTCATTACTACCACTCATCACACTCATCCCTCAACACATATTTGCCTTAAAATACCCTCATGAGATTGGTCGGCATCTCAAATAGTGATATACTGATAGACTGATTTGTTGTGTACAATTTAAAACGAATCAAACAGTTCAATTGGAGATTTATTTCTGCCCGATTTTATTGGACTGTTTGATTAATTTTAAGTTATTTTATTTTCTAATAACATCAGCCTCAATAAAATGAAACATATTTGTGAATATTTTGTGTGGTATTTCAAAATGGTTTAAACATTTTAAATTGTTTTGGTACAATTGTTTTAGTTTTCCAACGAATTTTGGTTTTATCTAGTTTGTTTACAGTCTGTCTTTAAAGCTGTTCGATTTCAGAAAGTATCAAAATCTAAAATATATGATATGTTTACATTTTAGAAACTACTGAAACACTTTCAAAGCCGTTATGAAAGTAATGTTGTAGCTTAATAATACTTCGTGCACAGTCTTTAGCTTTGATACTTTGCTTTGAAGACATCGACCACTCTCAGAGGGCATTTTAAAGGTGAATATGGGATGATGGTGAGTGTGATGAGTGTTTTCTTTTATGGATGATGAGGTGTAGTCTTGTTACAAACTTGGATCGACTATTCCCAGTTTGGGTCGTTAATTAATATCCCAACGACCAATGGAATGGATTAACGGCTTAACGTGACTTCCGAACCACATAAGAGCTTTCGGAAGATGGTAATTAAAACGTATGACATATTATACTTTCTTATGAATCCCTCCTCTGAATCACGAAAGTTCAACTACAAAGACACAAGTGTGCGTACTGACTACTGACTGACCTTTAGCGTGGACATGGACGATGAGCAGCAGAAGCAGTATAGAAGCCGGTGTGCACATGGTCAACAACAGACGCACAGAACACTGACTGACTGACACCGTGCCGCCCGGCCATACCGGCGGCAGGGGAAAATCCCCCTGGCGTTTAGGAAAAATTATTTTTAATCTTTCACAATAAAGCAAAATTCAAAAGGATTTTTATTTCAGAACAATAATGCACCATAAAATGCAGTAAATGCATTTTGTGTACTCTCATTGAAATGGTAGCTGGTTGAGTTCAAGTGGTAGTACCACTTTGTTATGCGGAGTACCTAATTCAAAAGTCTTTGAAATTTTTATTTAAAACTTGTAGTTGATGTTATAGTTTAAAGATCAAGACGAGAGAGCATCTTCGTAGGAAAAATTCCATATTGTATTATACTTTACTTTTATACTGTGCTTTGAGAAACCGACCACTCTTAAAGGGTATTTTAAGGTGATGATGGGATAATAGTGAGTGTGAGAGAAGGGAGGGAAATTTTGTTGTTGTTATTAATTCACGGATAACAATCTTACCAGCGCGATTAACTTTGATTGGAACTTTACTTTAGACACCGACCACTCTAGAATTATTTTAAGGTGATTATGGAATAAAGTGAGTGTGATGAGTGTTTTGATGGTTGATGAGATGTAGTCTTGTTACAAACTAGGGCCGACTGTTCCCCAGATTGGGCCAATGACTAATAGCCCAACGACCAATGGAATGGACCAACGGCTTAATGTGACTTCCGAACTACGGGGAGTGGCTATCGTGAAAAGTTATCACTGCGCCTGGGAATCGAACCCGGGCTGATTTTGTGCGAAGCACGCACTATACCACTGAGCTATTGACCTTATTTTCACGCTAGTTATACAAAATTACGTTAGAAAATTGTAGTCTTTAAATATAGTAAATTTATCTTCCAGAACGTTCAAAACGCAATTTCATAGGTTATATTTTTTGAAATTTTCCGGGGAGAACCCCCGTTATTATTCCCCTTCCTAGTCCCACGGTATGTTAGCCCCTCCCCTGGAAAATGGCCAGCGGGATTCACCACTGAACACAGAATAGACACGAACATTCCCCTGTTTGAAGTCGACTGTGAAGTCACTCCACACATGGGTGTCATGTGACGATCTATCCTGGATGCCCTCTGCAATATATTACGAGGACCTATCGCGTTTACCGGCACTATTTCTAACGAACAATGAATGGAACAAACAAATGGAACAAACTCATTCTTTGTCTTAAAGGTTATTATTTAAACTTATTTGGAATATTTAAAATAAAAATAATCGTAGGGCCTACTATCCAATACAAAGTTTTAAAGGATTTCAATTTTATTTAGGAACAAACTATGCTTAGAACTTGAGCATGTTACATAAATTAAAATTAATTATATTTCTAAAGTGTTTTAAATTAAATTCTTATATTTTTAAAATTCAAAGTTCTAAAAAAGATTTTTTGCAACAGTTAGGTTCCGTCAGGTTGAGCAAATAATTAAGCTAGTGTATAACAATTGTTTAGTTTCAAGAGATAATTACTTAACTCAGTGATCATTTTGTCAGTGATCCAGAAAGGCAGAAAGCTAAACAAGTTGATCTCAAACAATTATAAAGTTTTTAAACCTTTTTACCATCTACAATTATTTCTATACAAGCTTGAACTAATAACTATGCAAATCCTGCCGGTACCTATTAATGAACTGAGAATTATCCCTACGCGTGTTCCGAAAAATCCCAATCTCTAAAAATTAAATTTTGATGAAAGGCTTTAAAAATTACGAACTGTTCGAGTTACAAAACATTCGAGCCTATACAATTTGGACCAAATACACCAGCACATAATTGTGCAGGCTACCCTAATTTAACCTAACTGTCGTAGAGATGTTCGCTGGTTCGGCGATTCGTAGAACACATTCGTACTGAAAGCGAGATTGTTAGTAAGCCAACATATACACTCACCAATACAGCTACACACCATACACAGCAACACTCCAACACCCATCAAGGAAGGAGGGTGTCCATCGGCACCACACACGATAACGTACGCACTAATACTGACAATCCCGACAGCCTGTTCGAAAAATCAATTTTCCAATATGGCTGACTACCGATTTATTGTTGCCAAAGGCAGAGCTTGCACTATAATAAAGCTTCGCACTATAAGAACGACTGATATTAAAACAGCAAATAACGTGGCTAACCTAGAATAGTGCAAAAGAACTATTTTGCTTAAAACTCTTGGAAAATTAAAAGTTAATCCTAGACGATAACGCGAGGTTAATAATATTTAGCCGGCTGGTTCTCCTCGCTAATGTTGCTATGCGAAGAACAGCTGATCGGGAAAATTTGGAAATGAACTAGCCAACAAATTACTGACTAGCTGCGCCAAGCACCTCGGTGCCCGCTTTGTAAAACTCGGCCATCCGCCGGCCTATATTTTTCAAAAATAATGATTGCTTAATTGTAAATTTGGCAAAAGAATTCTTAACAATATTTAATTGTTAAATGTCGTGCCATTTTAAGATTTTTAATGTTTACCACCACTTTTTTTAACCCCTTCTTCCCCAAATTTGGTAGACAACCAATATATTTTTGAAATCAGCATATTAAAACCCTTCTCTTCCTTTTTTGATACCCACATCGATTTTTATGATTTTTGATTTCTTGCCCCCCTTCAACCCCAAATTCATATATTGTGCCCCGAACCCCAAAATCAGTAGGGGTCTTTGGGTTAATGGTATACAACTATGTGTCGAGTTTCAAACAAATCCGTTGATATTTACAGTACTAAAAAAATATAACATAAGAGAATGGGGACCTCAAAAACCCCATAAAATAAAAAATATATAATTTTATTGTTTCCCCACCACTCACTAAGGACCATTTATTCAAAAATCTGAATTACCCCAGCCAGATTCCGAGATCTCAACACTCGGACAACCCTAACCGAAATACTAATAGTATAGATTTGATTTTTTAACTGTTACATTATAGCACTGTATAAATAGTATTATTAATAACAGCTGTCTTCGCAAATTTCGGTTTTCACATTTAATTATGATTTACGTCCATAAACAAATAGGGTTTATCTGATACTGATAGCCAAAATGTTGACGATAGTATACAGGGTGACTTTTAAATGTCTCCTATCACCTTGTCTTTTGAAAAAAGGAAATATTATTGAAAACTTTTAGGGAATGCTGTTATATGTTGTATAAATAGCCCCCATCGTAATGTAACATAATGATACCTTTGGCACAGCTGATTACCGGCATAGCGTTGTCCATCTGTGTTAATATGTACATGAAATAAAATTGTCTGAAATTTACTCAACATTTTGATAGGGTATGGTCAGGTTTTCATACGGCTTGGTTATTGTTATTTTAGAATAAAAACTGACAACATGTATGCGCTTGTTTCCTCGTCATTCGTCAATCCTCTGCAATGTACCACTGGTGACATGACGAGTCTAAAGAGTTAACTCACCTCTCAATTTACTGCAAGAGACGGGAGATACTAAATACTGTTTGAGGCTAAATAAAAATGCAGATTTCGTGACCACACAAATAAAAGCAATATTATATTGTCAGGGAGCTACGAATATTGTACAGCTAAGAGTCTACATTTGCCCCCCATAGTGAAGAAATTTTATACAAACGCTGTCTGATTTTAGAGGAATCTCTGCCAAACCTCTCTTGGCTGGCGGTCCGAACCTCCCTAATCCTCTTGTACCACACTAAGGTTTATATTTTCAGAAAGGGGAAAGAGCTCCTAAATTCCTATGAACCTATCTCAAAATCCTGGCTAGGTTGGCCTCTCAGAATTATCACCCTGATCGCTTGACCACAGCAGTCACATTGTATTAATTATTATCAAATTTCATTTGCAAAAATGAGATATTCATGCCGTCAGCATGGTAAGACCCAGGACCTAGGACCATGAAATGAGCACCATCCTGACCCCCAGGACACGGTTTGAAAATTTTTTGACACTTTATGTATGGATGCATTTATGTGTGTTCTCTCTAAAGTTTGCATGTATTTTGTCCAATTTTCATGAAATTTGGTACAAATGTTTCTTTTGTAAATTTCTTGGTCATGTTCTTTAGGCAGAAAAATCTGACCACCGCAAGTCTCCTTTTGAGGGGAGTTTTATAAAAAGAGGTTTTAATACTTGCCATTATCTTGGGGGGAAGGTCCCCCAAGTGTTAGCAAGGCTCTCCATGTTTTGGGGGTAAGAGTCCCCTAAGTGGTTGTCAGCGACCTTGCTTGTCGCTTTCTCTCTTGATTGTCTGGTCAGCCGAACCCAGTCCCTTTCCTCTCCTGAATCTAGACTTTCTTTCATTCCGGTGTTAGTGCAAATTGCCCAACAGACGTGCATAAGAGTAACTTGATCCCATCAATCTAACATCTACTACGCATTTGACTACTGGAAAAAAACCAGTTGTCTTATTTCAGAAATAACAAAAAGTTCAGAGTGGCGCATTCTAGCAGTGACTGTCCACAAACTACTACTGAACCGACACATTTGACATTTGTACAAAGATGTATCTTGATCTGGGAAGTGCTCCGTGATGGATATGCCGGTACTGCGCAACCTCGAAAATCACCCAGGTGTTAAGGCTGAAGGGTTAAAACAGGGTATTTACACTTGATTAAATAATACTATTTATTTCTACAGATATTTTTATAGGTAGTTGCTGAAATATACTAAAAAAACATAAAACATTCTAGTAATACAATTCGGACTTGAAGGAACATAAAGAAAAGACCAGTTTATAATGAAAACTTTATTCATATACAATAATAATATAGGTAAAATAACAAATACACATTTATACAAACTAGAGCTGGTAAAAATTACATGCACTTTAAAAAGTTGACGGTATACAGAAACATTTAAAAACACCATTCACCTTGACTCCATTTCATCATGCATTCTTCAGTCTTTACATTATATTTCTATCACCATCGTCGACAAGAATTCTCTTAATTATCTTATATTATCAAGGCACCATTTGATTGAGTTATTTGTCATTGTAAGGCTGAGAGCTCGATGGGTGTTTTCTACTTTCCTTTCGCCTTCTCCAACATGTTACGAGAAATGATGAGCCGTTGAATCTGCGCAGTTCCTTCATAGATTTGGTAGATTTTGGCATCTCGCATCAGTTTCTCCACGGGGTAGTCACTGTTGAAGCCGTTCCCACCGAAAATCTACAAATAACAAGAAGCAAGGATTGTTAGCAATAATTAGGAGAAATCGATTGGAAAGTTAGTTCTTAGCTCATGATAAACTAACATACCTTGAACGAAAAGACAATCTTTTTACGTCTGGTGTGGCAATAATCTATTTTATGCTCTTATATCATTTTATCAATGTCTAGAGCCATGCAGCTACATTCTTCCTCTTCAGTTTGGTGTAGGGTTAGATGCTTATTGTGATTACGCCTCTGTTCAGGTGATTAATAATGGCATTGACATTATTGAAAACCCGCTAAATGTTAGTTAAATTTAAACACTTGAAAAGTCCTTAGCAACTGTTAATATGGGATCGAAGGGCTTAATCCATGTCAATTTATGCCAAGAAAAGCTGACTGCAGCCCTGTCTTGGTGCCAAATGATTATCACTTATTCCTGGAAGCTTAAGGATTTTGGGGTAAAAACCGTTTTAGACAATAAGGAACTCAAGAAACAGACATCCTGGCCCTAAATGTTTTGGATAAATGAGTAGAACATGGGTAAAAAACTTCCCATAAACCCAGTTCTTGGATCCATGGTGACTTGTAAATAGAGGAAGGTTTATGCATTTGTAAATAAAGGATTTTGTGTTAATATCTTTATTTTTATTTGACCATGTGAAACGTTCTTTACTTTCTGGATGACGTAATTTTAAATGTTAAGAAACAAATTTTCCCTTATGGGTGTTCAGCATCAGGAAAAACAAAACTCCCAGATAAATTTTGCTGATTCCCTGGCTTAGAGGTACAATACTAATGTTTAAATTATCATTTGAATTAGTAAGAACTGTGAAATTGCTGTCTAAAGAGAATCATAGTTACTCCCCCACGAGTTTGGCATGTAAAGTCATTTGGAGAAGACAACATTGATCACTAATATCCCGTTAGCGTCCTCAACAAAATCACGGCTTTCGTCACTGTTTGCAACGAATAGACTCACGAGAAAAGAAATCACAGCTTTCCTTACCCTATGTGATGATCAATGGCCGCTAGCACCAGCGACGAAATATAGACTTATCATACAATTGGCGATCTGTAAGATTGTGATTCCGTTAGTGCCTGTGATGCAATTACAACTTACATGACCAGCCTTTTCAAAATTCCCCAGTCTAAGGACGAAATATCCCCATAATTCCCAACCTTTTCCTTTATATAAAATTCCTGTGTACTTCTTAGAATTCCTATATACCGGAAACCCTGATATGTTAAGCAAAGCTATCGGGTTGTTTGTTTTGTTACCTGGACGGCGTCGGTGGCGTTCTTGTTGGCTACGTCGGCAGCCAAGCACTTGGCGATGGAGGCAAAGTAAGTGTTCTTACGCCCCTGGTCCACTTCCCACGCACTGCGCCACCACGCCATCCTAGCTGTCTCCGTGCCGATAGCCATGTCCGCCAGCATGAATGACACGGCCTGCAAAGTGCAATAAATAAAGTTTCAAATGTTTTTCCTCAGGCTGAATTAGCTTAAAATTTTATTATTCTGCAACAGAAATTATTACAACAATTTTTAAATGACAAAATATATTTTAATTTCAAATTCCAGGAATATTAAGTTCTTCTATACATTTGTTTTGTGATAATAACTTACAAACAGAATGGGAAGCTAGGAAGTCCTTTGATAAATATCTTCACAGTTTTAAAATTGCGCTCCCTAAACTTTTTAAATACAAACCTACCCCGTACGTCCAAAGGTAATTTTAACACAAATTCAACGATGAAAAGAAAACTTTTTTATCTCAATCAGACTTTTTGCTATACTTATTTTAAGATTATAAGGTTTAAAATGTCACATTTCACATACAATTTATTTTGACTGACAAATTTGTCTTCAAAACCTTCTAAGAAATGTTGTTACTGAGTTGTGACATTTCCCTCAGAGAATTTCAAAGACAAATTGGCTGATTGGTTATTTGCCTAGTGGGTTACCTGGTGATGAGCGATGGGAACACCGAAGGTCTTCCTCTCCAGAGAATACTTGAGGGCTTCGTCCAGAGCTCTCTGGGCCAGACCCACCGCACCCGCCCACCTGTGAACATCTCCGGTTACAACAACAACTTCGAGATATCGACGTAATCGGCACCTAGTTCTAGACATTCACAAAGCCAAGTTCCAAATGTTGAGAGGAATTTGGTCAAATGATTGTCTAGGTGTTGGCAGAAAAAAGAAAAATACAGTAAATATACAACAACTTAAAAGTTTATAGAAAATACATTTTGAGTCTCAAGCAGAGCCACTGACGCACACACAAGTTTGTTCGTTCTCAAAAGTCGCACGATTGGGTCACATGTCAGTCATCGACATCAGACAAACTCGAGCATGTGGAGCGAAGGAGGGAGAAAGACGACAAGAGATGGCAGTGCTATCTGTGCTTGGGCTGCCTCAACTATGTTGATTTTCCTACCTCAGCTATGTGGCATCTATGCCCAATCTACTACCATAACATTATCTTTGGTCTTGTGTCTATATGACAATCCAAAATGTATTTATTTTAGATTTGCATAAACTTGACCTTGGCGTGTGTAATTAGATCCAGAGCATTTAGTGCAAACATGCTAACAGTTTGGGTCTTTAAGCAGTGTTTCAAAAGTCTCCTTGTATGCCATATGTTTTAAACATAAAAAAGAAAGCTTTCAAAATTTTAGGGTAAAGTTTCAAATCATAATTTAAATTATTTTGCATGATTTTAAACACATAAAAGAGGTAGTAACGTTTTGGTTTTATTTTCAAACACCACAATATTTAAAAAATTGATTACATTTCTTTTAATAATTTAGTAGTTATCATTGTGCATTGATTGTGAATGTCATTATCATTCAGCCTTGACCTTCCCGATGTTACAATACGGAAATGATTGTCTTGTTTTCAACTAGAACAGAGTATCCATTTCCCTTCAGAATTAATTTGTAATTTCATTTTAAATGAATAATTTATTACCCAAATTAGTTTATTTAAATTTTATTTTCAACATTTTTAAACTGGTAAGCTGTGTACTTTCAACAGTGAACTCAACTAATTATCTGTATTTTTTTGCAGAAAGATGTTTACTGAGTTTTTATTTCTTGACCATTATTATTAAATATTAATTGACCTGTTAAAACAAATGAAAATCTATTGAATAATTAAAAAGTTACTTGTACAATAATTCCTTATATGAAAATCTAAGCTTAGTGTAAACAAGAAAGATCAGAGTGTTCAGGGAAACAAATTTCCCTCTGTTTCCTGCACACATTGTGCAGATCTCCTGATTTTGTGGTTCAATACCGTTGGGCTTCAATCCCTAAGTCTACAAGTCCCCATTGACATCTTAAGAGAATCGTATTTACTCCTTCCAACGTTAGAAGCGGAAAAAGTATTTGCAAAAATCTCTAGACTACCGTTAGCATCCGCAATTAAGTCACATCATTTACGAAGATCTATAGAATGTCGTTAGTGTTTAGAATAAAAACACAATTTTCTTTTTTACTCTTCAAAACAATTTTCGGCTAGAGTTACAGCTGTAACGTTTTCTGGACTCCCAATAGAAGCCGTGAGAGTACATTGGCACAAGTATACAAGGCTCCTGAAATTTCCAGCTTTGGAGACAAAATTGCTGTTTAATTCATAAGGTTTTCTAAAAATTAAGGAATTCACAGACTGTAGAAGTAGACCTCTCCTCGTTCGGCCGTCGGATGGTCCGGCTGGCCACCAGAGGACTAAAAATAGGTTACATCTACAATTTTGTGTGTAAATTTATTCAAGTAGTTTTTTTAAATTAGTCCAAATTTGTAAGGTTTTGCTGCATGGTATTTGCATTTTTGACCATATTAGATATTTTTTGAATTTAACGTAGGTCTAAAGCTATACTACATCAGTTTGGGAGTTGTAAAGGACCTCAAAACCTCTTTTCCCTTTTTTTCGTATATTCCGGTCATTTTTTAGTTCAGCTGAGGGTTCGGTGCCGAGGTGGCTGAACGTGGAGTCTACTACTGACCGGAGGTCGAGTCTTGTCGAAGGTCAACATGGCGATCTTGAAGCCGTCGCCTTCCTTGCCCAGCACGTTCTCCTTGGGGATGCGCACGTCTTCAAACGTGATTCCCCTCGTGTCTGATGCTCTCTGTCCCATGTTGATCTCCTGTACACACACATACAGACATAGTAATAGTTTTTATTGTCAAGTATACAAAATATCTGGTTTTTTGACAAAAATAGAAACCTACTGCGACTGATAAGACTCAAGAAACTAAATAAAATATACTATAAAGTTATTAATTACTCAAAAATTTGGTAACGCTATAAAAAAATGTTGAATCAACCAGTTTTTAAATTGGTTTTTAATTTACTGGCGTTGCAATTTTTAAGTGATTGGGTAATTTATTATATAGTCTTCTTTAAAGGCTACAAAATAGACCATGTCATCCCAACAGGAGAGCTGAAAGGGTTAGATTTCAAAAGGTAAATAGCAACTAGTTAACGTATAAAGGTAAATGCTACACAAGTCAGGCTACAAATTCTGTTATCCGACCGAGACCGGATCAGAGGGGGTGACCTCACCTTCCTGCCGGGCGTGAGGCCGGGAGTGTCTCTCTCCACGATGAACCCGGTGAAGGCTTTGCTTGCCGGGCACTTAGGATCCGGGTTGGTGCGGGCCAGCAGGAAGTACCTGTTCACATGATGCAAATTAACAAACAGCCAGAATACTCCTTACTATCTTGCGAAAAATACATGTTACACTTTAACAATTGTTCATAAATGGGGTAGATTTTTGGATTTGACATTCAAAAATTCTTTGAGCAAAATTGAAAGCATTTAAAAAATAAAAGTTAAGTGCTCAAATTTAGCACCATGTTTTCTCGAAGAAACCATGAGGTTAAAACCTATTTTTACCTAAAACATATTAAATTTCCTTTTCTATATGCTGGTTTTTATTAAAGTATTGCTCTTTAAATTGAAATTAAAGTATTAAACTGTTTGCGGACACTTTTAAAAAGGTTGAAAATGATTTACATTGACCTTAGATTAATCAAAAAACTGTGTACATATTTGACTGTGAGTAAGGAAATTTGCTATGAAAATACCTGAGGAAATATCATTTTTAGTGATTAGGAGAAAAGTCATCACCAAATTCCCTAGTGGCCAAAAACTATCCCAAGTATTTCCCGAATTTAGAAAATTCCCTTGAGGTCTTAACTTTCTTTCAGCAATTCCAGAACCCTCAGAACCTGACCACCCTTGATATCCAGCTAATCATGGAGCCCAGCTGCGAGAAGAACTCACACTACAAGTTCAACATACCAGTTAGCAACTCCTCCGTTGGTGATCCACATCTTCTGTCCGTTGACGACGTACTCGTCACCTTTCTTCTCCGCCCGAGTCTTGACTCCGTTGACATCCGACCCGGCACCTGGTTCCGTTACACAGTACGCCTGTACAAACCCATTTCCGTTACCTTGAGACTCGTAAGAAGCTAGGGTGTTAAGCTGAAGGGAGGTAAACCCTGAATTTGTGGGAAGGTTTTTTTAAGCGGGTTGAATTAGTTTCTGGAACTGTCTAGCATGCTTGTAAAAATTCAACAACTTTTTTGGATAACTTACTTCTAGGTTATGATTAATTTCATGGGAACAAATTTAAAAATTTCCGAACCGTTATGAATTAGCATTTTGTTAAAGCTAATCCATTATAACGAATGCTAAAACAACCTTATTGACTGAAGTTCTGAAGTCAAATCAAATCATTCTTATTCTTAAAGAAACCTGTCCAACAATTCCTAAGCCTTTCAAATTTCCCAAATCTTCAGGCTTATCCAACCCTGTAGAGTGCTAAAAGAGCCAATCACGAGTTTAGACATTTTTTTTTCTTTCGAGGCATGAAATACAGAATTGCTATTTTACTACACATGATAATACTTTTTTAGAACTGTAATAAATCATTCAAAAACATTAAACTTTACTTGTATTATGAGCAAGCCTGACAAATTGTTGTCTTAGATCAATCTAAAATCCCAAAGAATCTTTAGGCACGAGGACCAAAATTCTAAAATTCAGTTTAAAAACTGCATAGCTGCTGTAAAATTCAACAAGACTTACAGCTAATAAAGGTTCTTCTACGAGACGGCCGAGGTATTTCTTCTGTTGAGCTTCGTTACCAGCTACTAACACTGGAGTTTGCTGAAATTTCAAGGGAAAACACAGTCAGTTAAGGAAGAGGATACTGAAGTACAAATTATATGTTGTGTAAGTTAGCGCTCAAAATATAATAAAAATATTGTTGAATATTAATAATGTTTACTTCAAACGACTGCAGTATCTACATTTCTTTCTTTAATAACTAAAACAAAATCATCGGCGATTTTGTAAAAATAAATAATCAAAACAACAAATACAACTTTGAAAAAAGGTGCATGGGTCTTTAGAAATATTACGGTGTTCAGAAGAGGAATAAAATTAGTGAGGGGAGATATGTTAGAGGATTTGTGGTAAGGGCTGTCATTGTTGAAAGTAAACAAGGTTTCAAGAGAAATGTTGTGGATTTTGAGGTAAGAGAGGAAAGGCTAAAACCTAAGAAAGTATTTATAGGAAAAAAAATTTCACTCATGTTTCTGAAAATAGTTCAAAGTATTTTATGCAACCGATTTCAAAATAATACCTCTACAATTCCACCATATATACGAAAGGATAGAAAGAGAAGAGTTGTTATAGGGTGGCCACAGGGGTAAATTCAACAAATTCACTTATATTTCCTGGTATTTTCCAGACATAGACATGCTTGCCACTTTTGAGAATACCACTGACAAAGTCAAGAAATGTTTCTTGTGCTAATATATTCCTACGTTCTAGGTGTTCTGACATTCGAGAACTGATTCAATCCCATAATGATTTTTTGGTACCATTTTAGACTAACGATATATTTTTAGGGTTGTTCGGCATTCCTGATAGATTCTGAGGACAGTTCTTTACCTGCAACATGTTCCGAGGGTAGTTTGATACCCATGATATGTTTTGATGATTGTTTGTTATCTACGATACATTCTGGAACCGTTTGATACCTGCGAGATGTTCCAAAAAGCGTTCAGTACCCATCATATGTTCTGAGAGTTATTATTTTACTCTAGCACTATGTTCCAAGGACCCTTAACATCCCCTATATGTTCTGTGAGTCAATTAACTTCCTCAATACATTCTGAGCATTATTTTACTCCCGCAAACCAAACATTGTTTAGATCTTTACCGCACCTTTCACACATCGGTCCAATGTTTCACAGTACTTTTAGCTGAGGAAAAAACTCTGAATTTCATATAATAGCCAAAGATTTCTCAGTTCCACGTATGATTTCGAACATAAGATTCCCGGTGTGGCCACCCTGTGTTGTTAGCGGAGACGTTACGTGGACACTTACACCGAGCCCACTGGCTTCGAACGCCGTCATGATGCCCGTGCAGCCGTGAGCGAGTTGTTCCGCTACCAGGCACCCATCAAACACCCCCATGTCCATGCCACCTACAACAACACATACACAATGCAAGCGACAGTCAGCAAGGTAGCGGACACCTCCACCTGGCGGCAGCATACGACAGCTGGACAAAACGACACGTCAGGCCTAGTGATAGTTCAATAAGTCAAGATTATGAGCTGAAGTGTTTGAGAGTAAGGAAATGTTAACAGTTTGTTATCAAGAACAACGTTTTATTAGGTTGTACTAATTTTAACGGTTTAGTTTTAAGAATATATTTGAGTAGTTTTAAGCAAAGGTTTAGGGGGGTTTTTATATCAATATGAAAAATAAAAATATGGTAGCATCACTACAAATGAAAACAAGTTATTTAAAGAAATTTCTTTTGCACTTTGGCAGACATCTTCAGTTTAACTTTAAAATGAAAGACAAAGATCAAAATTAAGAGGTTGAAACTTATTTAATAAGGTTTAAACCACTTATACAATTATTGGAATTATTTCTTTCATTTTCAAATCAAACAGAAGATGTCTGCCAAAGTGCAGACAAAACGTTTTAAATATTATGCTTTTACCATTTCCAGTGGCGCTACCATAAAATTCTTTTTCATATATACCTATATATTTATTTAGTACTTTATTTAATAATTCAGAAGTCTACTAGTTTTCAAAATTTAATTTTCAAAATAAAAACTTTTAGTGTAGTACCGTTATTATGTTTTTTGTTTAGAGCCAACAACATTTTACAAACATCAATTCTTTACAGGTTTTAAAGGAATAAACATCACAAAATAGTATTTCATCCCTGATTCTCCCTTCCCACTCCTTTTTCCTTTCCCACATCATCAGTTTCTTATAAAGCACATTTCCTTTTGCTAACAGAAAAGAACAAAGGACAAGAAGAATTTGCGACAACCACTATTGCTGAGACCACCTGAGCAAGCATAGGTTCGTTCAACTGACTTACGCCGAGGTTCGTGCTGCCGATCGCCAGGCCGATGCCTGTACAACCGTACGCCAGCTGTTCCCCTATCAGACACTCACTAGTCACGTTCAGACCCATGCCACCTGAGAACAGAACATCTTTATGCATCAGAGGAATCCTCGACTCGGCTCCTTGGAGACTCTCTCGGTAGAGTTGATAACTCTGCACAATATAGAACAGGAATTTCTGAAAACCAGGAAATAGTCGTGAAGCTAAATTGGACGAACCTTTTAGTTGAGCATCCTAGAGACTATCGCTAGATGTTCAGTAGCGCCTGTAAATTTGGACACAACATAGAACGAGGATTTTTGAAAACCAGGAAACTATCGGAACGAGCTAAGTTGTAAGTTGATAAAACCTTTTTGGAGTCAAAGCTGGTACTAAATTAAAGAAATTATATAATCCTCTTGAATTTCATTTTTTCTGACTTCTCATTTGTGACTAAAGTGGGTAAAGTAACTTCTCATTTCTTTGTGACAATAAAGTACTGATTTCTGATTTCACAATAATGTTCATAAAGTTAACACAAATCTAACAAGTAGGCGTAAATATATCTCTTTTGAAATTGTCTCCTTTGAAAATCAGGACAGAAGCTTTAATTCTTTATTGACGGTAAAAACCATTTACGTAATGTGTAGATGACAAGATTGATCAGAAAACGGAATGACAATACAATAGATAGATAACAATAAATAGATAACAACGTCAAGCTTACAAGACATTAGCGTAAAGAACCAAGTGTATTAGTACCGTTAGTTTAGTCTTATTTTGATCGAATTCTAGGTTAATCAAACTTCTATACCAAATTTAAATGGAGCAATAAAATTTCTACAATTATCCGAAACCACTGAGAGAGAAAGGGTTTTCCATGGGTTCCTTTGAGCTTAAAATACTGAGCAATTCAATAATCATTTTATTATGAGATTTGACAGCTCTTTGATTATATTGTGAGGAAAACACAGTTATCCCTCCAAACCTGTATATTTTCTAGATCCAAGTGCGACCTGTAAGAGGTGGTAGAGACATACCCACGTAACAGAGGCAGGGATGATTACCAAACTGGGAGACAGGACGGTAACTCATGAACGCTTTGCCTTCACAGGCAGGAGTTCTATTAGTCAACACTCCAAATTCGACAAGGTGCCACTATGCCAAAGGCATTTAAATCTCGTCTCAAAACAATACTAGCTCAGGAAGCATTTTACAGCACAGACGAGTTCATGGCACAACTGGGAGACCTCTTAAAACTGACAGACAGATTATTGGGCTGGAGTGGGAATAATTGAATGAATGAAATGAATGAATGAATACCTCTGTATGTCTGAAAGAGACTTGATGTGAATGAATGGAAAATTTTAGATAACCTTAAACACTGACGACATGCATACAATGTATATTGTTTATGCAATAAAAGATTTATTTATTTGTTTTCAAAAACTTCTAAAAAAATTCTTTTATACTTGATTAAAACTGTGTTGCAAGGGTTAAATTTTCTAAAATATCTTGATGCGGAGGGAATTTTCCCCAGATCCGCTGATAGAACCTGAAAGTCTCCCTAATCCCTGTCGAAATTTATTTCTGGGTAAGGCCTTGCCTCACACCCAGCGAAACAAAGTTAAAAAGCGGTGCATCCTTATATGGTAAGGAATAGTTATTAATGCAAAGAATATTATTTCAAATTTGTAAATAACAGTTCAAAAAATTTTTATCTCAAGTATATTTTATGGTTTTTAGTGAAACAGGAAGTAAGTAATTATTCGCACTGATCAAATTTTTCAAAATCCAACCTACCCTATTGCCATTTTAGTTTATTCAATTGACAGATCCACTACATGCCCTTTGGACTTTACTACTTCAAAACAGTGACTTGCTTTTGTTAATTAACCGTAGAAGTCAACAATGTTGACGATGTAGTCACACAGTACTTGGATTACAGATAGAGTCAATGTGCTCTTTGCTCTAGAGATAAGATAAGGTTAACATTGCCGACTCACCGCCTACAGACTACAGAGCAATCAGAGTTTACACTTTACCCCACTCTGTTATCACTTCCTGATAAAACAGTCCAAACATCAATAACTGACTTGATGCTCAATTTGCTCTTTTCGAGTCGAATTGCGTTTGTTATTGCTCAACCGATGACTACTGGTCACCAATAACTAAACTCGACAACTATGCAACTGAAATGTTTTAGGTCGATACTACTCTAACGATGAAAAACAATAATGAAAAGTGGTAAAGAAGAAGTTTGTCTTGTTTAACAAGATGAAGTTAGGACTACAAAGTACTCTCTACCACTCAACCTTGACCTTTAACTAGTGTTACCGCAAAGTTACTAAACAAATTATTAGCGGTGGATGCGGGGATCGAACCTGCGCCACTGGAGTGATGAGCTCCGGAGTCGCGTGCGATACCAACCCGCGACAGGTCCTTGTAAATAACGAACCAGGTCAACAACGAATATACACTACCAGGGACAAAAACTAACGGTAGTTAACAAAATACGATGATACAAAATCAACAATTACCAACAACCAAATGTAGGCTGGGATGAAAAACCACCAATATGAAGCAACAAAGAAACGATGAAAACACCCAAATGAACAAACTACCACCACAGGGCAAAAACAACATAGAAAAGACTAGTTCTAAAACCTGTTAACAATCACGGCAGAACCGGAAGTAACTTACAGCGACGTTGGTAATGCAAAGCGAATTCATTATACCACTGCAACCTCGGGAGAACTCTTCCGTCGTTAGGCACATATCGAAAACCCCCAAGTTTAGACCACCTGGATCAATCAAGCCATCAATTACTACTATAAGATATTAGAACCAAGAGTACTTTGAGTACTCAACCATATATTTACACAGCGACTCATGGAGGAAATGTATCCGAACACGAATATGACAAGAAGTGAGTTGAGGAAGAAGGTATTGTAGTGATAGACCTCAAGGTCATTTAGTTTGACCGCCAATGTTTCGTTATAAACGTTTAAACTAGACGTGGGCATGATTTAATTTTTTCTTTCGGGCAGGAATCGGGTGTAAAACAATTTTTCTTGATTCATTTTTGAAAAATTTTTTGGTGGGATTAAAAGTTTATTTTTTTTATTACAAAATAAAAAGCGGTTAAAAATTCAAAGCGTTTATTTTTATTGTGTATATAAATAAGTACATTTACCCCACAAATTTCAAATATTCGTTCAATTTGTTAGTTGACAAAATGTGTATGGTACAGCATGGTTGTCCTTTGATTTGGTATTATTATATTACCATATACAACGTTGTAATATTTACAACAAATTGTGAACATTAAAATGTAAAACCAAGTGGAAATTATAATTACCATTTACTCCTTAAAAGAAGTAAACATTTATAATTGGATTTGTTTAATGACAAGAAAACTAATCAGCGATCAGAGTCAAATTGTCAAAAATTACTCTACATTAACATATCTCCCAAAATTTTCCCTTTTCGACAAAAATCCTTGCAAATTACCCTATTTCCAAAACTCCAGAAAAATCCCTCCTGGCCAAAAAGTCCTGTTTTTAGGGAATTCCCCGAGATTTTTGCCATTTTAATTCTTGTTAGGAATTTCCCTACAGCAGAGAAATGTCTACAGATTCAGCGCAAGTCAAGCAAGGGTGCAGATCCACAAGACATTACTCACTGCGATGTTGGTCACCATGAACCCGTTGATGCCTGAACAGCCTCGGGCAAACTCCTCCGCTATCAGACCCCCGTCGAACACACTCATGCCCAGACCACCTGCCGAACCCAGCCCACTTTACAGTTTACATTTCCTGTATTCTTCCACTCGCCAGGTAACTTTTCCCTCATGATGTTACAGGTACCGTAACTCGATCAAGAGGCAAGAAAGGTTGAAGATAACTTTACAAGGTGGGGCTTTTCACTTTTCAAACCAGAGCACCGGACATTCACCGGAGAGACATTCACCCGGAGACTGCATTTACCAGCTAATGATACTATTACACATATTTTATTGTAATAGTCCATTCAATTTAAAAATTGTCATTAGTCTCAATAGCTATCTAACTTTAAACATTGTAACAAAATTCTGTAGTCTTCATTAAAATCAAGGTAAATGTAAACAATCTTGCAAATAATCATACTTTTTTACTCACAGGACTTTTGAAATTTTGAATACACCATATGATATTAGGATGATGTATGAGTATTTTTATCAAATTTAGCTACTAGCTACAACCATTTCTATAAGGGTGAAAAAGCAGGGATTTTTAAATAAAATTCCAAAGCTATCTTTCTTGGCAACCTGAATTAGTAGTGGGAGGATATGATTTTCCCTTTAGACACACTTTTTTTACTTGACTTTCAGATGGGGTTAAGATTAATTTTTACTTATAAAATTTAAAATAAACGGTTAAAAATATAAGTTTTTGGTAGATTAAATAAACTAACCTATTTTTTACCTTACAAACCCAACCAATCGGTTTAAAAATATCTTTTAACTCAAAAATGTTTATGGAGCCCTCAACAATTGATATTTTATTGATTTGAGTAAAACTATCACAAACATTCCTGATTGTCCTAACTTTCCCAAAAATACTCTATCCACAAACATTTCTTGAAAGTAATACTCCCAACTAAAAAACTGTTTTAAAATTTTGTCCCGATCGGTGGGATTTTAATTTTGGTCAGGAAACTCCCATCTCTTACGACTCCCTGACCCTTAAAACTAACATTTTTTACTCTGACCCTAAAAGTAAAACTGCTAGTATTCATCCCCATGTAAGTGTACTAACCGCAGCTAGCCGGGATGTGTCCGTTCATGAGACCGAGAGTGTGCCTTCTTGACAATCTCCCACGGGAACTTGCCGGTCCGGTCATGCTCTGCCGCCACCGGGATGATCTCCTCCTCCGTGAACTTGCGCGCCAGCTCCTGGAACTCTCGCTGCGTGTCGTTCAGTTCTGAAACAACACATTCAGATCAGTGCTCGAACTTCGGACAAGTGTTGCAAAAGAAGAAACTGTGGTTATTTTGTGATAAAAACGTTTTGGGGTTTAGATTGGATAATAAAACAATTTAGGAACCGAGTAAAGAACAGTTTTATTATAATACTTATGTTTATTAAAGAACCATTCTTAGTTTCAATCAACATAACATTTTAAAGTATTGTAAATCTTAACCTGTTCAACTCAAAAAAGGTTTTTACCACAAAAGTTTACAAACACAACTTTTATTCTGCATTAACAAATTCTAGAACAATATTCTATTACAGTTTTTTAACCTACAAGCTTTGAGTCTGTAGATTTTAGAACTTAAAAACATTGTCATGTTTACAAAAATTGTACATTTTTTAACCAAAAGTAATAACGGAATAGATACCATGTTCAAAATCAAAAAAGTTTAGATCAAAGTGTATGTCTCTCAGCTCTTGTTGTATATTAGGAATACAAGGTAAACACAATTAAGAGACATAGCCTACAGTAGCCAACTAGACGAGCTAATCAAGTTCATAATCATTACACGAGTGCTCTCATTGTAATTTCCAATTAGAACTGAACAAAAAACAAACTGTTTGATCAATTAACGGGTTTAATTGATTGCTTTGACAACTAAATTCATTAGCCTCAACCAGTAGATATATTAACAACTGTTTGTTTTTCATGTACAATAAGTTTATAAAGTACAAGACTAATATTAAGGTTGTACATTTAAAAAATGAATGTTTATTTGTGTAAATTATTCCTTTTGTACATTTTTACTGTACAGCTATGAGACACTTAAAAGTATCATAGCATACTTAAATATCAAGTTTTATTGTTTAAAAATCAAATTGCCTTTAACCTGTTTAGAAATGGCCATTGTGTACCGGTATCCAAACAAAATAAAAAATAGATAATTTTTTCACAGAAAATCTTTTTTACTCACCGAAAGCCATTCCACTTGCATGTTTGTGCTCTGCGCTAAAGAAACGAGCATTGGTGGCTTTTGTTCCGTTGCGTAAAGCAGTTTGAAAAACCTATTGAGAGAAAAAAAGTGTCAGTCAGTAGTCTTAAATAATTATTGCATTGACAAAAACATATAGAGCGTAATAATAACAGCAACTTTAATACAGTTATATCTTCATTGAGGGAGTATACAAAATAGTGAGGTTAGGTTAGGAGAGGTTAGGTTAGGTTATCACTTACCCTGTAAGATTATGTTAAACATAATGTCATCCAGATCTCGCTCAATTTTTCATGACGAGTTAATATTCCAATCAACACTCATAGCTTACAATAATAATCACCCAGACTGAAAATGTATTACTGCCTTTTACAGTTATTATTTACAAAGTTTGATGGAATCATTCTTAGGGTAAAGAAGCATTACAATAATATATTCAGCTGTAACTTTTTGAGTAGTTTTTCTACATCAAAATACAAATGGATTTTAACTTAGGGTACAAATAATTGTAAAAATAGGCTAACTACAACTTTATTAAACACTCCTAGCCACAAAATAATGTTGTCTACCATGATGTACTGTGTGGTAAAATGTAAGAAGTAACAGTTGTTCTGATTCTCCAGTTTCTGGTAAAATAGAAGTACTGTCTGACAATTTAGTTCCCTATTTATTGTAAATATATTTTAAGAAGTTGCATGAGGCAATTGACTAACTACGCCTAGTAGCACATCCTGGCAAAGAAAGCTGGAATCAAAACTGTGTCGGGTCCACAGCAAACTAACCACTCGTCTGATTCAAACACCGTTTAGTTCCGTGGTCCCACAAGCCTAATTGTGAATTATTATTTATTATTATTAAAGTAAATATGTGGCAAAAGGACCACCCTCTACATCAGAAATGTGGAAAATTCCATATCAAGTTATTTGTTTTTCTTTAGTTAAGAAAATAAACTATTGAAAATAAATTAGCTTTAAATTTTATAAGTAGTCGTTAATTGGATTCAGGATAGCATAAAAAGGCTCTAAGCAATTTTAAGTACAAAGTTATGTAGAAAGTATTTTTTTATTTGTAATTAGCTTAATTAAGTCTTTTATACTATTAAAACAAGCACAGTTAAACTACATTAGTTATCAAAATGGCATAAGTTAAATTTGTATTGCTTCAGTACTTCAGCGTACAAATTCAAACTATACAATCAAAAATATTATGTATCAATATTTTGGAGTTCTGTTTGAAATAAATTTTCAAACTGATAATTGTCTGCCCCAAATTTCTGAATAGAAAGTTTTAAGTACAACTGTGCTGAATTTATTTTTAGAAGAGAAATCTCTAGGACTTAATTAACTGCACATTCCAACAAGACACCATATTCCAATACAGAAATATTTCTATTTCTTGAAAAATACCTAAATAAAATCTGTAGTAGTTTTGGTGTTAAAATATTTTAGAACACTCTAGAAAGTATTAACCAAATCAAAAGAATAAAATTTAATGGAATAGAATTTATTATGTTTGACACAAATGAAACACATAAACAAAATAGCCCAGTCTGAAAGGATTTTTAAAAGGCTAGTAAAATAAAAGTGTATTTAACAATTTAAAAAAGTTAAGCCAACATTATGAACTAGGACTATTAAATAGAAACAAACATTTTTTAAAATTTAAATGAAATCAAAACAAAACTACAAACTGATTGCATATTAACTATCCGCCTTTCCTTTCTTGTCACCGACTCTTTTGAAGTCGTTCATATTGGTTGTGTGGATCGGAGAGCCGAACAGTTGTAGATGATCGATCCTAGTAACATCCGAGCCGTTGTGGTTGTCCTGCACGAAGATCTGCATGTTCTGCACATTCTGAAACTTGACAAACTGCAGCCCGATGGGTTTCCCAGAGGTGAGATCGGTCGGTTGGACAGAGATCGACTGAGTTGTCACGTTCTTAACAGCCTTGTCGAAATCCAACGTCGTAGGCTGGTTGATGAACAGTTTGACCGTCTTCGGCCCGGTGTTTTCTGGCGCTTTGATCTTGATCGAGTGGATCTTGACAGCTTGAAAAAACGCGATCGGGATGATGAGCTGATTGTCACAGTCGGACTGCAGGTAGCTCCCGTTGTCCTGGAAACAGTTGGGCAGTGGGTGTTCACTCGCTTCGTTGAGAGCTTCAACGCCAGTCTTCATCATGAACGGGAGCAAGTCCATCTGTCCCTTGACCGGCACCTCGGCAGCCTCGTCGCCTCCTTCGCTCGCACAGTACTGCTTTACCTTCTCCTCCAGGAGTTTAGTGTCTGCTCCGCTGAATCGGTCGATTTTGGTGTTGTTCTTGAAGAACATGAACGTCGGCATGGAAGTCACTCCGTGAGCCAAGGCGGTGTCTTCACACACGTCTATGTCAACTTTCAGAAACACTGCTTGGGGGAACTTCTCCGACAGCTGTTTGTAGAACGGAGCTATTCTCGAGCAAGGCCCACACCAAGATGCTGTGAAGTCTACAATCACTAACTTCCCGGTGGATGCAAGTTGGTTCTTGAACTCGGTATTATTGGTAATGTTTATAACAGACATAATTGTTAGTTTATTTTCTTCTTAATTCAAGACTTTATATCAAAATTAAAGGTTTTCAAGATTCTTGGGAAGGATAGGATTATGAAAAGGATGTTTCAAATGAGGACCTGCAAAAGAAAAATTGCATAAAAAGAAAGCCGGCTTGAACAAAATGCATGGCGGTAGTTTAAATTTAACAACTTAAGTTAAAAACCAGAAGAAAAGTGAGGAAATTTAGGAAATCAATTGTACAGAGTTTACTTGGCAATTTATTTCTACTGTCCTACATCTCTTAAAAATATAAATTTTACTTTTTTCATTACAACCTAATAGGCCTGAGATATAAAATACAACATGGGATGCCAATAGAATTATTTAGAATTTAACTGTTATCAACAAATAACAGAAAAGACTTACCTGTTTCACAGATGCCATTGTAAACCTGTCTTAAGGAAAGTCAATCGTCAACCTTAATCCTGAAACAAACAAATGTAATTAACCTTTGTTAATTAAGTATGTGTAAATTATAAAATAATGAATTTATTTCCAACATTTTACAATAATTACAATTTAATGAATTTCTCTTACCACATTCGAAGAGACTACAATTATTGTTACATATTCTAACATGAAAATGTTGATTGAAAATATGCTATGACTGTGGCAAGCAAATTACTGACATGTTTAATGAAGTGGTGTTAGCAACATGGCTGAAGGCAGAGGGAAAGAACTATGACCTATAATCTCGTTCCTAATACCAAGACCAAAGGATGAAATTTAAGCGTTTTCCATAATCTATAAATTGCAGAATAATTATAATTCAAATTTTTTATGATGCTGTACTTGTTTAAACTATTTACATGAATCATAACCTATGTTGATCCTCTAGGTGTTCTCAAGCAAAGGCCGAATCCGCATAGCAATTTTAAAACCTATGTAGTCAGCAAATAGAGGGTTAAACACTATAAATCTTCAAAATCAGCAGGCTAAAGGAAATGCATTATTAGGCCTAGGCAAACACTGTCTCTGACAAAAAACTTAATTATAATTCAATAATAATTTATTCAAAAGCCTAGGTGGTTCAAATAATTTCAGTTTCAACAATATAATTTTAGGTTTTCAGAACTTGAACAGACTTGCACTCATAGTACAAACTTCAGATGAATGGTTAATCACGATGACGAACAGTAATTAACAGTACATGATCATTTAGCCTAGTCTGAATAGGTTTCAGTCAAACATTACTATAATTATACTTATGTAAAATACTTACTTTGGAAGAAATATTAATACTGTATTGGCAAAACTAATCAAGCAAGAAAATTGGAATCAGGACGATTTCCAAATTATGAAAAGACGAGTTGTAGACCAGCTGAGATGACGTCTTCAAATCAACTGTGAACTGAACAGTCAACAGAACACAGATCAAACAACAAGACAAGATTGTATGGCCGGCACAAGAGCGTGAGGAGAGCAACTTCACCGCCGCGCACGGTACAAACTCGATATTTATACGAGGTGCGCGAAGCCGATGCGCTGTGGAGAGGTGTGTGTATCCCGCCCACGATCAAGAGGAGTTAGTACTGAAATCGCCGCCAGGCTGCAGCACAATGCAGACAATCTGTTCGCTGCCGGCACTACGTAGTTGACGTTTTTCCCGCCGCGGCAGCACCGGACAGACAATGTTTAAATTCCTACATATTTTTATTTCATAGGTAACGTAGATTTTCAAGCAGCTGCTGCACTCTAGCGAGTCAAACTAGAACTAACAACACTTTTGGTGAAAACAGTATTTTAAATAGATTTTCAAGTAGCTACTGAACTCTACCAGATTTATTTTTATATTTTAATATTTTTTAAACTAACAGTAACAACAGTTTTTGTGAAAACAGTATTTTAATTAGATTTTTTATGTTGCTGCTACACTCTACCGGATTAAACTAGAACTAATAACAGTTTTGGAAGAAGTTTTGCTAGAATAAAACATTTTTTACACTTTTATGCAAGACAATTAGTATTTTTATTTTGTTGTGTAAGATTATACATTTTTTAGTTTTGGGTGAGAAAGCGTACAATCAATTTTAGAAAGTATTAATTGCATTTGAAAAATATATCAAATGTATAATTTATTTAACTGCAAATTTAATTTATTAATTCAATTAAATGTAATAAATACATTTTCTTTATATAAATATTTTAGTATAGAGCTGCTTTTGAATTTCTAAGTAACTTGGATGTGTTTCTGATTTAAAGAAACATTCCTAGCTTTATTAGGATATTCAGATACATGAAAGTTAAAGATTTAGTGGCTGTCGTGGAGCCTAGAGGGAGGTTAAGGCAAATCAGTACCTACCATTTAACAACAAAATACAATTCAAAAATGGTAAATTGGCCGTCAACAGTGGAAACACTATCGTTCACACAACAAATCCCTGAAAAACATAACGCATTCAAGTGCTCAATACAACAAATCACAACCAACTAACCTTTGATCCAACTAACCGATTATTTTATACAACTAACTAGTATGACTGAACACAATTGATTTAAAGGAGAACAAAAACCTTAAACAATAAAAGTAACACAACCAATGAACACTTGGATTAGAACAGTTGAAATCTTACTCTGCATGGTACGTTGGAGCAGGCAGCTGAAACAGAAATACTCAAATTTGAGAAAGCTCTAGACAATAACAGCACAATCTACTGCTTAAAAATAAAAAATCTTTTACATATTTAATTTTTTTTAAGAGTTTTGTTAATAAAACACCAATTCATGAATATTTACATAAAATTTCAGCATATTTTGTACAACAAATAAGATCAGAACTTAACTACACTAGAGTCCCGCTAATCCGAACCCTGTTAATCGAAAATCTGCTTAATCCAAATACTGTTAGGGCGAAAAAAATTATAAAACTGTTGAGTCGGTAAAATGAATAAAACTAGTTTTCCAAGTTATATCATACTGTATGTGATTAGTAACGAACCAGTACTCATAATGAAGCACTTTACGTAGATGCAGCGGCTCAAAAATACACAGTCACGGTGAGTCATCGTTTGTTTTTAGAACGGATGACCTTACTGTTTTCTACCTGGAATTTCAGGCCTGGGTGCAGGGGTTGGGGTGGAAAGGTCAGTGCCCTGGTGTTACGCAGGTACATGGTGTATGGTCTACTGCGCCAGACATCCATTATACTGCCCATCACGTTCATTCCGCTGTTTATTATTGCAAAGTACTACAGTAGTAAAATACATAATGTCTTACATTTATATATAAAATAATAGTCCCTCAGAGTCAATAATATGACCTTATAAGGTCAATATATAATAAATACACCAATATATACCAAAAATCTGCCTAATCCGAATTTTCGCTAATCCGAACAGGGTCCGGTCCTAATTAGTTTGGATTAGCGGGACTCTAGTGTAATACTAATGTTTTATTACAAAAACATTCCTCTTATTATACTATATGTAAAAAACATGCCTTATCATACCAAGGCACAAGGTTTTCTAAGCCATTGCATGACATTCCGCTACCAGTGTCCATAAAGAAAACCGGACGCAATTCACGCTTTAACCTGCTTTAGTTCGCAAATCACTGAACTATGTGCAACCCTTTAAAGTTAAAGACAAAATTCCAATAAGTTTGGTTAACCAAGAAACTCTTAGACTCAAGAACTTTTAGAAACTCTTCCTCAAAAATTGGATGCCAAAATTATTTTTAAAGTTAATAGGTCAATTATTTGGTTGGCGGGAATATTACGTGTGGAGATAATTTTGTTTTGACATTTAGAGATCATAAAAATGACAAAACAAAATGTTAAGCATAATGTTAAATTCACAATGAGTCAGGCTTTCCAATGACAAATAATTTATAATGATTGATTCGTCCGTCTACTTGCTACACGACAACGGAAGTTCATTTCTAAACAGCCTCGTAGTTTCTCACATTGGCAAAGCCTGTGTGTGAGAAACGAGCCAGTCAGTTAATTTAAGTAAAGTACAATGCAAGACTCTAGACTATAAGAAATGCAACTAGGTAGACAGTTGGACAACATACCTCTCAGTCTCTGACTCTCTGGCCCCAGATGGAGGTTCTGCGGATGCCGACGGTGGGCCGGGCGACGGTGGAGAACTCGTGAGAGTTTAGCTCCAAGCCTTTGAAGTTCTTCTTGAACGTTTCCAGCTGCTTATAGTGCATCAGCCCGAAAATGTTCAAGTATTGCAACTGAGGTAGCTTCTGTAGTCCTATCTTCACTTCTTTACAACACATGTCTGTGAGTCTAGCGGCAGGCTGTAGCAACGGCTGAAGGACAACTGCTTGATGTCACACAGGTGTTTCATGATCGGATCCAGACAAGCTGCCGTGATCTCTGTGCAGTCACTCAAGTTGAGTTCATTGAGGCAGGTACACCTGGACACTAGTTCTTCCACGTCTACAACACACAAGTGACTTTGGTAACTCACTTCACCATCCACGGTAAAATTAGCTTAGCCTAGCCCCAAGGACATGGGAGGAGGTCCAGGAATTCTTTGTCCAAAATTTATCCTAATCATCACACTTACTATTGTCTTTGTGTTATAATTGTAAATAAACACCCTGAATAACTGTAAACAGAGAGGGAATGCACACATCATCAGATAAAATTTCACAGCCTAGAGATTACGACAGGTGCCAGGAGCACTGTAGAGATTATTATAGACCTGAGTACTTTAGGACAGCAAATGACAAGTCAAAAGACTGTGAGCTCTCAAGGAAATAATAGAAGATGAGTTATGTTGATGCATGCGCTAATGAACAACACTTTAAACATTAGCCAACTCGTGAAAGTTTTGTAGAAGATTAAATTAGGTCTTTAATCCTTACCCTAAATCTAAAAGGGATAGGAGCTTTTGTAAGTTGAAATTTTTGCATGTTCAAATTCTTACTTTGAGGATACAAAAACACAAGTGGGCTTTAATTTAAATTTAAGTTTGTAAACCGTTAAAATTCTATCAAGAGAGTCATAGTTACTCCCACCCAGATTCAGCATTAAAAGCTAATTGTGGAAGATAGCAAGCAGCAATCACTAGTATCGATAGCATCCATAATACAATCCGACTTTCATGACCAATCTTCTCAAGACTTCCAGTTTTACCAACAAAATTCTTGTGTAATTCCCATACTCCCAAAAATTCTGTATCCTGGGCCTACCCTGTACATTGGTAACATTCAAATATAAGAATGTGACTCATTCTTTACTAACCATACTGAATTAATTTCAGTGTTCACACATAATCCTCTGCGAGTTAGGCACTCTTCAATCAACTTAGTTTGCAAACAGAAACTGAAACATCACTACTTGAACGAGTTTGGAGGCTGTAAGTTACTCACGTTTGTCCTTCATGCTCTTGAGCCCGCCGCTGAGATCAAGTTTCTGTATGTTGTTTGAGACCAGGTTACAAACACTGTCCAAGCACTTGCCAGCCCGTCAGAAATGAGATTCAGTTCTACAAGTCTGAAACCAACATTCATCAAAAGCAAAGCCAAATGTGAGTGTAATTTAGATGCAAAATTGGAAGAGGATTGGTCTGAGGTTTCAATTCGGGATTGGAAAGTCACTTTTAAAAGCAAATAAACTATTGTGTTTACAGTTTTTCTTGTCTTTTGTTTTTATGTAGTTTTGGAATTATTTTAGTACTTTGTATGTCAATTGAAACTTACATAATATTGAAAAGTAGAACGTAAGAAAACAGCAAGTAAAGTTAAAAAAACTGTAAAACAGTAGGCTAATTTAAAACTTTGTACTGTTAATCTTTTTGTTAAATATTGTGAACAGCAAAATAAAACTCATCAGCTGTCTGTTAGAACGATGCTTCCGTCGGTGTTAATTCCCTCCAGATTCTTAGTAGTTTTCATTCCCGACATTAAGGCTGCATGGTAAAGTTAACTATTTAAATGGCCAGTTATTAAATTTTTATTTAGTTAATACCATACTTGGAATGAGAAAAAACTATATCTGAAATCCAACTTGAAAACGGTGTTGACTAAAAACCAGGTCTGAATCAATCACTCTATTGATATTTAAATTTACATAAATCTTTAGAAATAGAAAATATGTGTTTTAATAATATACCGAAAAAACTGTGATACACAATGAATTGCCAGCAAAGGTGGCCTTCTCAAAGATCTGATCTTGGCGCTGGTTCGACTCCGCAGTCACCACTTAGAATTTGTAATGTGACTAATATGGTGACGCTTAGGTAAAGGTCGGGTTGAGTGGTACAGAGGACTTTGTAGTCCTAACGTCCCCTCGTTAAACAAGACAAACTTAGAGCCACTGACGCACGGACAAGTTCGTTTGTTCTCGAAAATTGCACGATTTGGTCACATTTAAGTCATTGACATCGGACAAACTCAATCATGTCGAGACGAGGGGGGAGAAAGACGGCGGGAGATGACAACCACTATCTGTGCTTGGGCTGCCGCAACTATGTTTGTTTTCCTGCCTCAGCCATGTGGCATCTATGCAGAATCTACCTACCATAACATAATTTTTTGGTAGTATTGTCAGAGGACTCGTAGTCCTATCTTCACTCTTTAGAACACTCACATGTAACGAAGTCTACGGCAGGCTGTAGCAACGCTGAAGGACAACTGTTTGATGTCACACAGGTGTTTCATGATCGATCCAGACAAGCTGCCGTGATCTCTGTGCAGTCACCAAGTTGAGTTCATTGAGGCAGGTGCACCTGGACACTAGTTCTTCCATCGCCTGCAACACACAAGTGACTTTGGTAACTCACTTCACCATCCACGGTAAAATTAGCTTAGCCTAGCCCCAAAGACATGGGAGGAGGTCCAGGAATTTTGTCCAAAATTTATCCTAATCATCACACTTACTATTGTCTTTGTGTTATAATTGTAAATAAACACCCTGAATAACTGTAAACAGAGAGGGAATGCACACATCATCAGATAATACCACAGCCCAGATTACTTACAGGTGCCAGGAGCACTGTAGAGATTATTATAGACCTGAGTACTTTAGGCAGCAAATGACAAGTCAAAAGACTGTGAGCTCTCAAGGAAATAATAGAAGATGAGTTATGTTGATGCATGCGCTAATGAACAACACTTTAAACATTAGCCAAAAAAGTGAAAGTTTTGTAGAAGATTAAATTAGGTCTTTAAACATTACCCTAAATCTAAAAGGGATAGGAGCTTTGTAAGTTGAAATTTTTGTATGTTCATCTTACATCATGGTGTCCAGCATTCAAGAAAACAAAATTTTAGTGAGAATACAAAACACAAGTGGGCTTTAATTTAAATTCTAAGTTTGTAAACCGCTAAAATTCTATCAAAGAGAGTCATAGTTACTCCCACCCAGATTCACAGCACGCAAAGCTAATTGTGGAAGATAAAGGCAATCACTAGTATCCCTGATAGCATCCATAATACAATCAACTTTCATGACCAATCTTCTCAAGACTTCCAGTTTTATTAACAAAATTCCTGTGTAATTCCCATGTTCCCAAAATGCTGTATCCTGGGCCTACCCTGTACATTGGTAACATTCAAATATAAGAACTTGACTCATTCTTTAAATTCGGAATACTTAGACTAACCATACTGGTGCTAATTTCAGTTTTCACACATAATCCTCTGTGAGTTAGGCACTCTTCAATCAACTTAGTTGCAAACAGAAACTGTCAAACTTGAATTTACATCACATCTACTTTATGACGATTGATGAAACAATTGCAATAAAGCTATTTTGAATTTGAAGAATTGTTTGAACGAAGTTAATAAGTTACTCACGCTGTCCTTCATGCTCTTGAGCCCGGCCATGAGATCAAGTTTCTGTATGTTGTTTGAGACCAGGTTACAAACACTGTCCAAGCACTTGCTGTCCAGCTTGTCCAGGCGAGATTCAGTTCTACAAGTCTGAAACCAACCTGCATTAAAGGAACCGGATTGGGGGTGCATGTTTTTATTGATTTGGAACTACTTGTTTAAAAATTGTGCAATTCAATTGCTCTAGTTATGGCAATTAGTGAAAACAGAACCTTTTTAATTTTGTCACTAGTCTATACTGAAACTTTGGCTCACCCACTCTTGTACAAGAAAAGTAAAGGCAAAGTACAAGTTGAAATTTATTTTTCTGAGGTGAATTATTTGATACGATTAAGGTCTTACTTGTGGTATATAGTATATTGTCTTATTGTCAAAAACAAATTTATTGTAATTGTTTGGAAATCCATTGCTTTTAGCCCCTGAACAGTGATTAGGTACACTAAATCAGGTATTTACCTCGTCATACAGTTCTTGGTTTTTTATAGTGGCTACATGTTTTGATCTACGTTCATCATCGGAAGGCTAAAATTAATGAAGATCAAAGGTGGTCCATACTTAAGAGGGTCATGGTTGGATTTGAACTGCAATTTCTCATTAAGTATGAAATCTTTGTTGTTTGTCTGAATAATTTGTAAATTTCAAATTCTTCTAAGCAGTCTAATTTGAAATTCTTAGGACAGATGTGCAAAATTTCAACACTATTGTTTATGCCATTTACTGAGTGCAGATTTTCAATTAAATGTTGTCCGAAGAGGGCTGCTGCTTAGTTTGGGATCTATCTTGGTGCTCAAGAAAGCAGTTTAAAAGGCCGACCAGTCTGTCCTATGTAGGTGCTGGGACAATCTGCACAATTTAATTTATACACACCGTTTTCACTTTTGTCTGAATTGGGCCTATCTGAGCGTCGTTAGTTAAGGAGTTTTATGGTGGTTGGAAGCTGAGTTCAATGTTATGCTTCCTTAGCTCTTTGATACCGTGTTGGATATTGTGATTGAACTCAACACAAGCGTATTTTTGTCTGCTACAGTGCTGAGTTCATTTTGGTCTGATGCTTGGTTATTAATCTGTTTATCATTTCACTTTTATATCCATTCGCTAGTGCTATGTGTTTTATTATGTTGAGCTCTTTATTATAATTTAGCTGAGTCAAAGTACGCTAAAAGTCTGAACCATAGAACGGTAAGCAGCTAGTTTTTGAGAATGCAGGTGGTATGAGGTGGAGTGAATGGTCTGATCGGTAGTTGGTTTCCTAAAATGCTGAAATCTATTTTATTCTCTCTTTTTTCAAAGTCAGATCTAGAAATTCAACTTATTTGATGATTCAGTTTCAAGTGTGAACTTCAACTTTGGACTTATGTTGTTTAAATAATTTTGAGAGCTCCAGCTGTCTAACATTTCCATTGAAGGCCAGAAATGTATCATCCATTACCTCTTATACCCAGAATCTTTCTTTTTGTTTATTTTTGTCTGAAAATATATGTTTACTATCAATGAAAAGATCACTAAAAATTATAAATTTGAAAGCCAGTGGTTCTTTAGGGACACCCGATCTCCACAGTCTGTTTGTAAAGAGTAACTAAGTAGTATTGGAATTTGAGATTAGAGTCCAATCAAAGATTACTTTATGGTAAGTAGATGCATAGATTCCACATGGCTGGAGGCAGGAAAATCAACATAGTTGGCAGCCCGAGCACAGATAGCGTTAGAGGGAATTCTTTAAGAATCTCAAGTGAGCTCAGGAGCTCATCACTCCAGTGGCGGGGGTTCGATCTCCGCATTCACCACTTAAATTTGTAATGTGACTAATATGGTGACGCACTAGGTTAACTCGGGGTTGGTGGTACAGAGGGACTTTGTAGTCCCAATCCCGTTAAACAAGACAAACTTAGAGCCACTGACCTTACGGACAAGTTCGTTTTGTTCTGAAAATTGCACGATTTGGTCACATTTAAGTCATTGACATCAGACAAACTCAATCATGTCGAGACGAGGAAAAGAGAAGCGGAGATGACAACCACTATCTGTGCTTGGGCTGCCGCAACTATGTTTGTTTTCCTGCCTCAGCCATGTGGCATCTATGCAGAATCTACCTACCATAACATAATTTTTGGCAGTATTGTCAGAGGACTCGGTAGTCCTATCTTCACTTCTTTACAACACTCACATGTACGAGTCTAGCGGCAGGCTGTAGCAACGGCTGAAGGACAACTGTTTGATGTCACACAGGTGTTTCATGATCGGATCCAGACAAGCTGCCGTGATCTCTGTGCAGTCACTCAAGTTGAGTTCATTGAGGCAGGTGCACCTGGACACTAGTTCTTCCACGTCTACAACACACAAGTGACTTTGGTAACTCACTTCACCATCCACGTAAAATTAGCTTAGCCTAGCCCCAAGGACATGGGAGAGGTCAGGAATTCTTTGTCCAAAATTTATCCTAATCATCACACTTACTATTGTCTTTGTGTTATAATTGTAAATAAACACCCTGAATAACTGTAAACAGATGCATCAGATAAAATTTCACAGCCTAGAGATTACGACAGGTGCCAGGAGCACTGTAGAGATTATTATAGACCTGAGTACTTTAGGACAGCAAATGACAAGTCAAAAGACTGTGAGCTCTCAAGGAAATAATAGAAGATGAGTTATGTTGATGCATGCTAATGAACAACACTTTAAACATTAGCCAACTCGTGAAAGTTTTGTAGAAGATTAAATTAGGTCTTTAATCCTTACCCTAAATCTAAAAAGGATAGGAGCTTTGTAAGTTGAAATTTTTGTATGTTCAAATTCTTACTTTGAGGATACAAAAAACACAAGTGGGCTTTAATTTAAATTTAAGTTTGTAAACCGTTAAAATTCTATCAAGAGAGTCATAGTTACTCCCACCCAGATTCAGCACGTAAAAGCTAATTGTGGAAGATAGCAAGCAGCAATCACTAGTATCCCGATAGCATCCATAATACAATCACGACTTTCATGACCAATCTTCTCAAGACTTCCAGTTTTACCAACAAAATTCTTGTGTAATTCCCATACTCCCAAAATTCTGTATCCTGGACCCTGTACATTGGTAACATTCAAATATAAGAATGTGACTCATTCTTTTAACCATACTGGTTAATTTCAGTGTTCACACATAATCCTCTGCGAGTTAGGCACTCTTCAATCAAGTTTGTTTGTTCTCAAAATTGCACGATTTGGTCACATTTAAGTCATTGACATCGGACAAACTCAATCATGTTGAAACGGGGAGAAAGACGGGCGGAGATGACAACCACTATTCGTGCTTGGCTGCCGCGAACTATGTGTTTTCCTGCCTCAGCCATGTGGCATCTATGCAGAATCTACCTACCATAACATAATTTTTGGCAGTATTGTCAGAGGACCAGATCCTATCTTCACTCTCTTTACAACACTCACAATGAAGTCTAGCGCAGGTTGTAAACGGCTGAAGGACAACTGTTTGATGTCACACAGGGTGTTTCATGATCGATCCAGACAAGCTGCCGATCTCTGTGCAGTCACCAAGTTGAGTTCATTGAGGCAGGTGCACCTGGTACTGTTCTTCCACGCCTAAAACACACACAAGTGACTTTGGTAACTCACTTCACCATCCACGTAAAATTAGTTTAGCCTAGCCCCAAGGACATGGGAGGAGGTCCAGGAATTCTTTGTCCAAAATTTATCCTAATCATCAACTTACTTTGTCTTTGTGTTATAATTGTAAATAAACACCCTGAATAACTGTAAACAGAGAAGGAATGCACACATCATCAGATAAATTTCACAGCCTAGAGATTACGACAGGTGCCAGGAGCACTGTAGAGATTATTATAACCGAGTACTTTAGGACAGCAAATGACAAGTCAAAAGACTGTGAGCTTTCAAGGAAATAATAGAAGATGAGTTATGTTGATGCATTTAATGAACAACACTTAAACATTAGCCAACTCGTGAAAGTTTTGTAGAAGATTAAATTAGGTCTTTAATCCTTACCCTAAATCTAAAGGATAGGAGCTTTTGTAAGTTGAAATTTTGTATGTTCATCTTACATCATGGTGTCCAGCATTCAAGAAAACAAAATTTTAGTTTGAGAATACAAAAACACTATTGGCTTTAATTTAAATTTAAGTTTGTAATCCTAAATATTTTTGAAACTTCCCACCCAGAGAAAGTCAATCCCATCCACCCCTAGAACAAACATTTGTTATACCTCAGCCTGGCTCATGCGCATGATCACAGGGTTGCGCTGCAAGACGTAGGCGATTTGGTCAGACTTGATGGTCTGGCCGGTGAGATCGATCGCACCACAGTGACTTCGTCGTATTGATCCGTCTCCAGCTGACACCTGCGCAGAAATCCATGAACGAGCGGCGGCAACCACTGCAGGATCATCAACACTATCTCGTCCGACAGCGTGGAGAATAAGTCTGAAACATTAAATTAAGCCATTAGCATATTAATTAGATTAGAGATTAAAAGAGGCTGCATCCTGGTAACACATAAGAGAGCACAAACTATCAAATTTTCAGCCCTACTAGGATTTTTGTGAAGACAAAAGAGCTGATCTCCTTTATGTTCTTTTTTGATAGCAAATCCTGGACCTAGTGCCCTATTTCCTAGTTCCAAATTAGAGTTTTGTCTGTACGTTGTTTCGAACTGAATGATTTCTGTGAGTCATGATATGGCCGGGTAAACCCAAAACTGACGTTAGAAAATGTCTGTTACGTTAGAGAAGCTGATTTTGTAATTGTTTCACTCAAATTCACAACGGATTTGGTTAGAAAAGCTCCAGATTCAAGAGCTTCAATGAAGAAGATTCAAGTTCGGGCTCAGTCTGTAATTTATCTGTTTTGTAATAAAGCATAAATAAAAACTTATAACTCAGGAATTATATTTCTAATAACATAGAATTGTTAAACACTAAATTATTTATGGTTTCTTAAATTTAATATTATAAATTGTTTGTTGATCATTACTGAATTATTTTTATATGTGATTATTCATAATAAGACATATTTATAATCAGAGTATTATTATAAAACTCATTATTTGACTATTATTCAAAAAATGAACTGCCACTGAAAAATGATATAAATAATTCAATTCTGACCAACTGTTTTTGAAGAGCTTTTAATGGGCGTCTAGATCTGAAGGACAAAATTGCTGGCGGTGTTATCATCACAGACTTGGGCGGTTTGTATTTTCCTGCGGGTGATTTCTGAGCGATTGAGTCCATGATGACTCGTGGGACTTGTCTGATTATCTACAACAATTAAAGAAATTCAACCTCAGTCAAACACTAAAAAGAAATTATCAAAGAGATTGTAAACCATATACAAGACAAATTAGAGTTAGTTATCTAGCATTGGCATAATTCCAGTATCCTACACAGGGTGACTTCAGCCGAACTGTCTCAAGCCTCACCTGTAATGCGTGGTTCACTGCTGCCTTCGTCTTCACCATCACCGACGGTAAACTCACTCCCATCTCCGACAGGTGGCCGTCAGACAAACTGTCATTGTGCGCACCCGTGCAGTTGTTGTTTTATTGATTTGGAACTACTTGTTTTAAAAATTGTGCAATTCAATTGCTCTACAGGCAATTGCGTAGGGCGAGCCTTTTAATTTTTGTTTCTAGCTCTATACTGAGGCTTGCGCTCACCCACTCTTGTACAAGAAAAAGTAAAGGCAAAGTAAAGTTTATTTGCTAGTGGATTGAACAGAATAAAGATTGATTTTACAACTTTCAGGATCAGAATTCTTTTTGCTACCTTAATAGACATGCATAGTTACATCCACCACTCTTCAAAACACCAAAAATTAGCTACACCAGTCAAACAAAAACTTATTAACAATCGCGGATGTTGAATAATGGTTTGCTACTTAACAACCCAGAACCCGAAATTGTGGTGGTTTCTACGCTTATTAATTTGCAGAAAGGAGTAAGCAGCTGAAAGTATGACTATCATAAAATAGTAGATATTAATATTGACCAACTTGTCAGCTAAAAAACACTAATTATAATATATTTTAGTATTCTGTCTAGGCCCATCCTAAATATTTTTTAAAACTTCCCACCCAGAGGAAAGTCAATCCCATCCACCCCTAGTACAAACATTTGTTATACCTCAGCCTGGCTCATGCGCATGATCACAGGGTTCTTGCAGACGTGGGCGTTTGGTCGGACGATGGTCTGGCGGTGAGATCGTCGCACCCACAGTGACTCGTAAATGCGTGATCCGTCTCCAGCTGACACACTGCTTGCAATCCATAGGAACTTGGCGGCAACCACTGCAGGATCATCAACACTATCTCGTCCGACAGCGTGGAGAATAAGTCTGAAACATTAGCAGTGGCCATTAGCATATTAATTAAGATTAGAGATTAAGAGGCTCGCCTGGTAACAGTAAGAGAACACAAACTATCAAATTTTCAGCCCTACTAGGATTTTTGTGAAGACAAAAGAGCTGATCTCCTTTATGTTCTTTTTTGATAGCAATCCTGGACCTAGTGCCCTATTTCCTAGTTCAAAATTAGTGCGTTGTTTGAACTGAATGATTTCTGTGAGTCATGATATGGCCGGGTAAACCCAAAACTGACGTTAGAAAATGTCTGTTACGTTAGAGAAGCTGATTTTGTAATTGTTTCACTCAAATTCACAACGGATTTGGTTAGAAAAGCTCAGATTGAGCGAGATTCAAGTTTCGGGCTCAGTCTGGGAATTTATGCAATTTTGTAATAAAAGCATAAATAAAACTTTTATAACTCAGGAATTATATTTCTAATAACATAGAATTGTTAAACACTAAATTGTTTATGGTTTCTTAATTTAAATATAAATTGTTTCAGATCATTACTGAATTATTTTTTATGTGATTATTCATAATAAGACATATTTATAATCAGAGTATTATTATAAAACTCATTATTTCGAGAACTTATTATTTTCAAAAAGAAGATGAACTGCCACTGAAAAATGATATAAATAATTCAATTTACGACCAACCTGTTTTTGAAGAGCTTTTAATGGAACGTCTAGATCTGAAGGACAAAATTTGCTCAGGCGGTGTTATCATCACAGACTTGGACGGTTTGTATTTTCCTGCGGGTGATTTCTGAACGATTGAGTCCATCGATGACTCGTCGGACTTGTCTGAAGTTATCTACAACAATTAAAAGAAATTGAACCTCAGTCAAACACTAAAAGAAATTATCAAAGAAGATTGTAAACCTTTTTATATACAAGACAAATTAACGTTAAGTTATCTAGGTGTAGGGCATAATTCCAGTATCCTACACTTCAGCCGAAGACTGTCTCAAGCCTCACCTGTGTGCGTGGTTCACTGCTGCCTTCTACGTCTTCACCATCACTCGGCAGTAAACTCACTCCCATCTCCGACAGGTGGCCGTCAGACAAACTGTCATTGTGCGCACCGTACGAGTTGTTGTTTTCTAGTTTTGTTTTTTTCCTGAAAACAGTTAATTAAATCAGTACATCTAATCTTGAATAATGGAGTCCGCAGTTTACTGAAACTTTCTACGAACTGGAAAGGTTTCTTACACGGGCAGAGCGTAAGAGATACGCTACTTGTGAAAAGTCTTGGACTGGAATTAGAGCTAGGATAATTTGGCAGCGGTTGGGAGGGGGTTGTGGCTTTGAGCCTTGCCAGGTATTATTGCTGAGCTACTGTACTTATTTGAGGCCATTACAATAAAATCTTTATTTTATAAAATTACAGGGAGAATTGTAATTACGTCAAATAGAAATTTTACATTAAAAGGCTTGATGTTTACACACATTCCTACAGTCTACACTGCCTTTTCAACAAATTCTAGAGAGTAGAAGGATCTTCCTCAACCATTTTTTCAGGGTTGATTGAACTTTCCATTTCAGAGGTGATGGGTTGTGAAGTTTTTCTACTGTCATATGTCAAGTCATGTTCATGTCAAGGGTAATACCATTAATACAGAAATGTGGTATGAGCTTTAAGTCTATATTTAGGGATGTTTACGACGGTCTGCCTTTTAAAAGCAACTTCTGATGTTTTGCAGGGTTTACAACCAGATAGTTTTACAGCAGAGTATTTAGGAGTTTTGGATTGAAGTACAGCAGGGCGGCTGTTAGGTCTTTTGCAGAGGATTTAGGACCAGGGTGGTGGCATCCGCATACATAATAGTGTGACATTGGTTTCCCAATATGTTGGGGCAATTGTGGTGTGTTCACGATGTGCATGTCGCACAAGTAAAAAGCTAGAGATAAAAGTCCCAGTCAGCAAGAAGTAAAACTACAAAACTTAAACTCTATCCACTAGTCAGCTTGAGCAAGGCTAACGAATTCACCAACTAATAACCTCAAATGCACAGAAATATTCCAAGGTCACTTAAGTAACAAGTGTCAAACTTAAATGCAGTGGTTGTACCAAAATTACTAGCACAGGCACAGAAGAACACCCCCTTGCCGGAACAAAAGCTGCTGTATACATGAAAAGAGACTTAGGCCTGTGATGTGAACCTTCAACCCAAAAATAACCTCAATGAGTAGGCGGTGACCAATGTAGTAAGCAGGCTCGTTGTATTGATCAAAAACCAACCCAACATCAAGAAAATTTGAAGCGGATCCTATAGGCAACTCCTCTGAGAAGGCCACTCCGAAACTTAACATTTACTCTTTGAGGGCAATATGACATGAGAAAGAATAATAGGTTCTCAAACTTTTGACTTTGCATGGCCTATCAGGGTTAACTTATTAACATGTTAACGGCAAACCTAACCTGAAACATTATTATTTAAAACTTATACTAGGCTAGAACTAAGTTACTAACAGTTCCCCAGGTTTACTAATATTCAAAAAATATGACACCGCAGCCTGTTGTTTTAAAGTTGTGTACAAGGAACAAAAGTAAAACTAAACACTTTACCTAGAACCCATAAAATAACCTGGGTAAATTGAATTGGAGGGAAAACGCTCCTAACTAGGGACAGCTAATATACATTTTTAAACAACGCTAATAACGTTTTTCCACCCTGAAATGCTTCACAATTATTTATTTAGTGAGTGTCTTATGTGAATCAACGAAATATGCAATTATTGAACAGAATAAAAATACTTAGGCCTAAACCTAGGATTGCTTCCAAACTGAATTTTGCAAATTGGCGGGCTTCAAGGGTTGAGTGTAAGAACAAAAATTGATTTTAATTAAAAGGAAATGTAAACACGAACAATCACATCACTAACCAAGTGTAAAAGTAATTAATTACCTTTCTGGAGACATATTTATTGGACATTCGCAGTTATCCATTACAGAAATTTTACGTTTCCCTCCAGTTTCCATCTTCGTCTCCCTCCACTGTTGATGATGACGTATGTAGCAAAGAACATGTGTTTGTATTATAGGGTGGAAAGCTGCCAACCAAATATTTCTCTAAGTACAAATTTCCCACTGTTAGCCCAGAGTAGAATACGTTTATTTGCATTTGACATTCATTACATGAATAATTGACAAATCATTGTTAAATAGTACAGCTTATCACTTTCTCTAAGATCGACATGTTAAAACATAACACTGCGTTTATTTCCATGTCTTTATTTTAATTATCAATTTATTTCAAACGTAAAATTACATTTGTACATATATAACTTAACTTGTAAGTGTAAATAACTTGCAATAATAAATATTACACAAAACAACAATGAAGATAATAATGAATAAATACTAAAACCATAATGAAAATAGAAATTAACAATAAATATAAATAATATATACAACATATAAAGTACAAATATGTAGGGACATGCTTCAAATAGAAGAGGAGGTCAACACATTTCGTGTTCAGCTGTAGATATCCCATAAGAAAGTCACGCATTCAGTTACAACAATTACCCAGTCTGCCATTCGACAGAGGACTGTCATGTCAGGAAGTGGTGTTTCCGTTAAGAGTTCCTCTTGTTCAATGGTGACTTTGAAGTTATCTCCTTGATTAGGTTGAGCATGCATTGTCATTAAAATTTCTACAGAAGAAGGACACGTCAAAGTTATCACATCTTACACCATAATTGAGGAATATTCAGAAGTCCACAGATCTTCTACAGGAACCTGCATGAAGCCGTAGCCAAGTCAACTCCTATTTTATTTATCAATAAAGTAAATATTCAAACTAAAATACTTGCAACAAGATGTAAGGTATATAAATTATATCTATATGAAGCATATAACTCCAGTAAATCAATTTACTCAATATAATAGCAGTTCCGGACAACTATGTTGCGGAAGCCGGAAGGTATAAAATATTGCATTTATACTAGACTTGTGGTTAGAAGGCACTCAAAATTATAATAATTTTGTATAGTCAAGTATATAAAATATGTCATTCCACATAGCACGTGACTAATTATAACTAAATATGTCAACTAACCGCCACCCACCGCGAAACGTAACGTACAAAGTTTTTCGTAAAACGGTTTATTAACAGTGACATATTCGGTATAAAAAGTAAATAACTACAGTTTTGTGGGAACGAGAAATGCTTTGCGTTTTGTAAAGCTTTGGAAACCCACTCCGTCTCTCCATAAAGCATATATTAAAGCAAAGTAAAACCACTAGCGTATAAAATCAATGCTTGTACAGTACTAAACCCTGTAAGTGTTTATCACGAAAAAAGTAAGTTTGGATTAGTTATTCATTAAATATATTTTGTTCGTGTTCAAAACGCTTGTGAAAAAAAACCAAAGTGATGGAAACTAATTTAAGTTAACAATGTTAAATATTTGATATACATATACAGTATACAAGAATAATACAAAACTGCATTCATATATACCCACTTTTCATAAAACCTGTTGTTCATAAAACATATCCAAATGTCTGGATTAATGCATCTAAATTCAGTGTTCTATCTAAACACGAATTTAGATTTCACCCATCATTTCTATCTTTACTAATCTTTCTAACAGTTACTTATTAGCTGATTTCAACAAATATTGTCTTATCGGTTTTGCAAAATAGTTTTCTGGGCACTTCTTGAGAAGTTGCCATGTTGTATTTATATCACAAAATTTTTTCCCTACCTTATTTTGTTAGTGTTATGAAATCTTAAATTAGAAATTTCAAGTTAACTATTGGCCCCTGCTTTTGAAAGCTACCTCCTGTTGTTAGTGTTATCGGAGGCTACTATTGACCAACAACCACTCTCACCTGATGCCACTGATTTACTCCTGTTTAGTGAAGCCATTTTAGGTGCTTTTTCCTACACAAGCAACTATATCGGGACTGTCAAATAAGATTAACAACACCTTGAAGAATTATTGTTCTGATGGTTTATGTTAAATTTTTCAGAGAAGCTGGAGGAAGCCCAAGGGTATCGACAACAGGGTGAGGAGGCGTTTCAAGGGTCAGTACCTGATGCCCAACATCGGTTACGGAGGCAACGCGAAGACAAGACATATGCTCCCCACCGGCTTCAAGAAAGTGCTTGTTCACAATGTTAAGGTATAAACTCGCCACGTTGCTATCAAACATTAGGCTGTTGCTCTTTAAGGTTAAGACCTTTCAATGATTGATTTTTCTCTTGAACCTTGTAAAGCCAAATGTATAGTCACACAGTTTTCTTAGTTAGAGACAGAAAATTTGCCTGTGAGTAGGCCTGCTTTGATATTCATGAATCATTTACTATCTACACTAATGGAATTTACAATCAGATATTTAACTTAGGGTTTGTTTTGATGCAGATTGGTCTAAGAGCATTAACAAGCTTGTTAATGCTTAATGGTATCTGCAACACAAACTGAAGCTTGATGTAACATAAGGTTTGGCCGAAGCTATAACTTCGCTTCATCAAGCTGACATTTAATAAGAAAATCTTGCTTGAAAAAACTTAACTAGCTAGATTATTTTGGTTTTATATTGCAAGTTTGTATTTGAAGTTTCCTCTTTTAAAACAGTACAAAATTGTATTTTAGTTTATTAACCACCTAAAAGTTTGATGTTACTGAGATGATGAAGAAATAAATGCTTTGTTTGTTCAGTTGTTAATGGTTACTTTTAAAAAAAAAAGCCTTGATCAAAACCTTTTTTGTTCAAAAACAAAATTGTTTTAAAAACCGCAACAAAATATTTTATTCACTATTGACTCTAGCATTGAACTATTTGGTTTTTACTTTACAACTCAATAACGAAGACATGGATAAATCTGCCTTAGCCGAACAAAGTTGTATCACAAAACACGCTATTGTATTTGAAGACACAAAATAACTGCCTAGAGAAAATCACTATTTGTCCAGGATTGTGAGAGAGGCCATTGAAATTAAGAAGCAACCAAACAATTTAAACCACAAGGAAAATTCATATAAACTTTCACTATCTTGGACACCTCTATTCAAAATTATGAAAACAGTCATCCGATTAAGTTAATCAAAAGCCACCTTGAAAAATAGCTTATTTATATTTACCTTTATACTTTTTAACCTATACATAATTATTTCAAATTTTCTATATTTTTAAAGTTAAACTGAAGATATCTGACAAGTTCAGACGAAACGTCTTGAAACATTTTGTTGTAGTTTATAGTGGTACATCCATAAAACTGTTCACATTTTAAGACAAGTTACGTTCACTTTACAGAGCAATTCTTTGATTGAAGATTGTTGTTGATAAGAGAATTTCTGTGCTTGAAATATTGCGGACATTTCCCATCGCTGGTTTTTCTTGAACACTAACGATTGAAAAGAAACGCAATAATATTTCAAACTCAGGAATTTACAAAGCAGTATTATTTAAAATAAATTTTCTGACCTGAAGATCCTATGTAAATGAATATGTTGTTAATTAAAATTTTACATAACAGTATTTGAGTTAACTATTGCTAGTGTAATGGACGTACTGCCATCGTGACGCTGTGGTTCTGATTATGTGTGAGTTGTTTAAAAGACGACTTGTACAATTCTCAGGTCAGAAAAGATATTTATAATTCTTAAAATTTCCTAAACTGGGTAAAATCAGCGTTGAACAGTTTAAGCTGCTTGGGATTGAAAGAACTGCTCAACGGTAGTTTGGCTTTCAACAAATTATACCCAGACATTGTTTATGAATTTCCCAACCAACAAGTCCTGTTTTTGTTTACCCAGTTATGTACTACAATAAACCATTTATCTAGAAACATTAATTTACTGTCAATTATTCAAAATTCTTTGTGAGAACAAATATTTTCAGAGAAAAATGGTTCACTAACAGTGTAAAAAAACGTGAACCAACTACAAAATTTGAGTTAGTTAATAAATGGTAACTAATCAACCGGGTGAAACTATTACCTGGTGAAAATACTTCATAATGGTGTAGAAAGACTCACACACAAGGATTTCAAATTTCTACAAGTTTTTCTCATCCTTATGTGAAAAGAAATGTTATTTTCGGTACAGAAAAGAAAATTTAAAAGGGAGATATCTACATTTTACAGGACTACAAGTTTAATTTGACTCTACTAACAAAAGAGCCAAGAACACTTAAACATTTCCCAGTCACATTCTGATTTTAACCCTTCGAATGCCATAGACGATATTCACGCTGGCTAGGTTTCCAACCTCCAGTGCTTTGTACGAGTATACATGTAAATACGTGAGTGGCAGTCAAAAACATCGATACTAAGGTACGCAACATTGCAAGGGACATGAGACACTCCCAAATATAAACAAAGCGTTTACGAGGAGTTGTTGACCTTGGAATGCGCGCTACTGGGAAAAATGGTAGCGGCAGCCCGTGATGAGGATTGCCCGTGTGCTATTTCCATGTTATTTTGTTCATACACAGCCACAGAACAGAAAAACAAAATCAGGATTTCAAGATAAATATTTTTTTCCTTACAGTAGACTCTCTCGTTCGACCACCTCAGGACCGAACCCTCGGACAAACTAAAAATGGCCAGACTTATCAACAAATTGTAGGGATGTAGCCTATGTATAAGCCTCAGGTGGCCGGCCGGACAAGAGGAAATCTACTGTACTTGGCACTCACTCAACATTTTTTGGCATTCAAAGGGTTAAAACTGCTACCCAACATTCTCAGATATTGTCTAACACACCACTTCCGCAGCCATCGACAACACTCAGAGGATCATAAGGGGAAACAATTGAGAAACCTGTGCAGGATGAAGGCTTTTATATTTCAGTATACAAATTCAAACATTTTGATGTTCATAAATAATATGTTAATAGTTACTTAAAATTTGTGATTCATTAGTGCATAAGGTTGACAAGGCTACACTATAAATTGATAAGAAAATTAAAGCTATAAACTGATTATTAAACCCGGAAACCATGTGACAACAGCCAAATACATCGATCGATACAGTCAGCGACTAAGCCTACGAGTGGAATCGGGGGGGATATCTACATGAGGGCACTATACCGGCTGCTGCCGTAGAATACACCAGCCTGCTTGGTTCCGTACCATGTGAGCGAGGAAGTGTCATTTGAAGTTGCGGACGTCGCTTTCGGATATGATAAATGTGGATTTTAGAAGCTAGAAGTTTAGATTGTAATCCACGGTGAGACTAGAGTTTCTTGCTCTGACTCTACGTGGAATGGCAACCGGAATAATGTGGGGTTTTGCTTTTAATGCATAGTAATTTATTGAAAGATCCTTATGAACATGTAGTGAGCTTGGAAATGTTATAAAACAGACCAGACATTTTTTTAATAAAAAACAAACTGTTTGAAAACCACATTTTTGAGTTTTGACCATTTGTCCAATGCACCACACATACACAATGGGTCTCTAGTACAAACCCAACGTATATATCAGCAGAAAAATATCCTAAAATTTGTTGGAGGATGTAATAGAACAAAAACCATTACAAACTCAATTTTCAGAGTAATTTTGCCTAAAACCCTATTACTTAAAGAGTTTAAATTATTCACTCTTGATAAAAATACACATTAGAATTACTTGGATTTTTTCCTTAAATTCCTAGATTTTGAAAACATTCAAATGACACTTTTACTCAACACACAAAATCTATTTTAAGATACGTTAGTTAAAACTGAAAGTAGAATATGGCTTGTTTCCAACCAATTAGGTTACTGAAGAAGAAAAGGAAACTGAACGTTGTTTTAAGAAAATTTTATTTAACAGTTAATTTTGATAAATTTTATAGCAGTAGTGTCTTCTTCACAGTAACTTTGATTTAGGGTAACTTACATTAAGGTAACTAGGGATACTAAAAAATTAATAAGAATACTTAACTTAAAATGTGCATATTATATAAACACATAAACAAATTGAACACAGAGGAAACCTGTAGAAGACGATACGCATGGATAAAGCAGCAGCCAATATAGAATCAAGTCAACCGATATTCATACGTTATCTTCTATGTAATTTACAATTTGTTTGTAATCGTGCGACTATGCTGGACTAGTATACACAAGATTCTATACAAATAATTAAAATATACATTAAAAACATATATATATATATTTATATTTATACCAGTTCAATTTAAATTATTCGAGAAAAACAACAGTTAAACTATCTTACAAAGCACGTCTAACCGACAGTTCACTTCTTAGCGAGTTTGTGACAATTTGATCATTGGAGTGGTGACTGTGATGTTTTCGACCCCCCGGAGGGGAGAGGGTGATAAAAAAAAGAAATGACAATAAAATATTGTAAAGTCGGGGCGTAAGTCAGTTTGAATAATTAGGAACTATCCGGCGAGAAGTTTAATTTCGTACAAACCCGTCCTGTGAACTGGCAATGATCAATTTATCACACAGTCAAACACCAAACATACAAAACAGTTATGTTGAAATTAGGTAAAAAATACGTTTGTTTGACTACGAAAGCTTGTGCTTCAGTGACAGTTATCGAGAGAATGCGTTCATTCCGAGACAGCAGCGACTTGACGAGGCAACGCAACACAATAAGCAGCGCTTTGCGCCGCGGCGCATGCAGGTGAAACGTTCGACGCACTGTGCGCGGTGACTAGAATCTATCCTCACACGTTTCACGTACATCGCGCGAAACAATAACATCATAACAACGAACGTAACAAAAATCAACAAATCATAAATTACTTTTTATCTTACGATAAACTCATCATAAAAACAGCCTATGGATCGAGGGATCTGAAAACAATTGTTTCAGTACGCTTTTATGCTGAGAAAAATTTAGACGTATCGTAATAAATAACACAGCTCAACTCACCGATGTCTCTTAACTTAGTTTTATGGCATTTGAATATGGCACGATTTTATTTTTAAAATACTTGAGTTTTAAAACAATGTATGTATTAAATTGTTTTCACATCCCTGCGTAATTATACTAATAAATTGGCTATGTATATTTTGAATTAAATTCAAATCAATTACTTTAATAAACTCTTTAAATATAAAAATAAACATTTTAGGAAATTTAATAAAATACTTCTATATGTATATATATAGATTATCAAATATTCAACAACAAAACGTTAAAATAATACGTTGCAGTAAATTTGCTAACTTTGCGCCTTAGTGGTTGCAACATGCAATGTTTCATCCGATCGTAGACATCAAAACCACAAATTAATAAAACAAACAGTAACACTTACATTAAATAGTCCATACTCGATTCTATGCCGTGACGAAAAGACTGAATACATCGTATTTTAAAACTATAGTTATGATTTCACAGGTACTTTTTTGTGAATGTTCGTCTGAATTAACTATGAGTAGACATTTATAAGGACCTTAATTTTTATTTTGAAACAATGTAATTTGTGCACAAAAATTAATCTCACGATTGGCAAGTTCCTTTGCCTAGTCAAAAAGTTTCAAAGCAAAATAATTATGAAAAAATTAAGTCAATAAAATCAAAAACCTGAGTACTGAGAAAAAAACAAAGTAAATGTACCAACATCATGAAGATGCTGATATTATATTCATTTACACCGGGCTATCCATGAAAGTAACTGTGTAGATTTAAACGAAACATTAAAAATAAGAGTTTCTAAAACGACATTAATAAATGTCTAAATTGCACTACAGTGGTTCATTTACATGGTGTAGCGTTTAAAATAAATATATCATATTTTCCCTCGAAAAGTCAGATACAGTACATTGAAAAACTAACAATAGTTAGTAAATTATAAATATTATTTTACATACTTATATAACCGTTCTCAAGCTTATGTTTTCTTTACTTACTCCGATTCAAACAATTATTTATTCACAATAATCCACACACATTTAACGATATAACTATTTAGGAATATGAAACGGTATCACCATAATATTTATAACAAACACATATAAAAAGTAAAATATGACATTTTAGTTGAGAAAATTAGTGATGTATATAAAACACACAAATATTTGAAATTGAAACCAGGTCCTAATAAAATTGCAGACATCATTTACAAAATTATGTTCTATATCCCGTAAACGATTTACAGAAAGAGTAGTCCAGTGACAAGTTTTTGTTTACACTGGCTATCGAGAAATGTGTAGAAATTAATACTGATTGACCTACATTGAAGTTTGTCACACTTTAAGGATAATAAATGGTTTTAGTTTCAAGGAAAAGACGACTTTTACACAATATTTTGATTTCTTACCGGATTTTCTGAACAGACGAGGGCTTTCCAGGAGCTTAAGTTTGATTGAGTTCTTAAAATAACCGATAAAACATAAAACTGACGCTAAATAAAATCTTAGCGAAACAAATGCAAGAAGACTGACGAATAGCTCTCCTACAGTAGTGCAATTCACACAGAGTCCGACCTAACTCAAACCGAGGCTTTATACAAACTGAAACTAAGGGAGTAGTTCGTAGAGAGGATAACGGAAGGCAACTGTTGTAGTAGTAGTGTGAAACAGAAGAGCGGTAGAACGGTAGGAGGTGGAGGTGGAGGTTGCGGTGATCACAACAGTTCGTATAGGCGCAGGTGCATGCGTTGTATGATGTCTCGGCAGTCGTTAAACACACGCCGTATGTTCTCAGTGTCTACTGCACAGGTGAAGTGTGGGTAGCAGTAGTGCTTGCCGTCCCCACTGGCCGTGCTGATGCGCTGTAACAAGGAATGGGACGTTTAGGCAGGGCGCACATAGCATTGGAAAAAGCACAACTGGAAAAAATCACATTCATAGAGCTCAACAGTTCAATTCAACACTTCAATGAGCTCAACCTCAAAACAAACCCAAACAAATCATCCTTCATTCATTTTTGTTTGCGACAGTCAATCTCAGATTGTAGTCCTACAGTCATGTTGGATGAAACTGTGATCGAAGATGTCTACTCGACAAAATTCCTTGGAATACACCTTGATCGAGAGTTGACTTGGGATTGTCACGTAGGCAATGTCTGCTCAAAATTAGCCTCAGGCATTTATGTTTTGAGAAAGCTGTCCAAATATTGACCCACTCAGGTACTGATGACGGCTTATTATGGACTAATCTACCCACACCTGGCCTACGGACTACGTTGTGGAGAGGCTGCTGCACAAACTTTTCCAGAGTGTTCATTCTTCAAAAACAAGCAGTTCGAACAATCGCAAAACTGCAACGTAGAGAGTCGTGCAGACCAGCATTCAAAAGATTAAAACTGTTGACTTAACCCTGTCTCTACATTTTAGAAACCTGTCTTTTTTTCAAATGTAAATGCGACCTTGTAAGAGGAATTGATGTACACTCTATGAAACCCAGACACAAAAGAACTATCGAACTGGGAGACACAGAACGATGGTTCATGAACGTTTGCCCTCACAGGCAGGAGTTCAGTTTGGCAATATACTTCCAAATTTGATCAAAAGTGCTACAGAGCCAAAGGCTTTCAAAGCTTGTCTAAAACCAGTTTTGGTCGCAGAAGCATTTTACAGTTCAAACAAGTTTTTGGCACACAATTGGGATATTGGAGAATCAGACTAACAGGGGTAGGACTGGAAAATTCAAGTAAATGGGAATAGTACGAATGTAAGTTATGTATGTTTGAAAGGGATCTAGATGTGGATGAATGCAAAATTTTATATCAAATAGTAGACGATTGAGATACATGCTTGTAAACATGTCAATTCAATAAAATATTTATTTATTTATTGGTTGCAGTCCGCTGGGGACCACCCTGGCCCTACGGCAGAAGTTAGTTTGGAAACGAGCAGCCATGTATCATACGGTCCATTCCGCCTCTTGGACTCTTCAGGCTTAACGAGGGTTTTCTCTAGAGGCAACAAGTGCCAGATTTGATTGCTGGAGACCGCCTTCTTCTCAATGATAAGTTTTTGTCTTATTAACGATAATTCAACATACGGTTTTACTTCAGTTAGGACATTAATATTATCGCTATGTCCTAGTGTTTCGATGTATTACCAGTCCTGAACAACTGTACAATACTGGCAACAAAACTGCTTAAATGAATTACATATGATACACTGGAATTCACTCACTCCTGTAACTCGTTCAAAACCAAATCATTACATGTAAAATTTAATTAGTGTTATTACCAAAGTGAGCTATACGTTTCGAATTTATCCACACCTGGCATGAAAAGGGCTAGAATAAGCCCATACCTTGTATATATCATTACTATAGTACAATATTTTTAAAAATCATTCTCTGTCTTCCATTTTAGTTACCATCAAGTCAAACTCTAGGGAGTGTCGAACTATTGAGTTTCACAGGACACAGAGTTTTCAGGCACTATCTGTCCAAGTATCAGAAGATTAATTCTGAGATTTGCCTCAGTTGCAAAAAGCAAATCGACAATGCTGAGCATACCCTCTTCCGATGTGCAAAATTCAACATGGAGAGATTGGCCCAAGAGGAAGATATAGGCCAAAAGATCAGTACTGAAAGCCTTGTAAAAACAATGTTACAAAACAAAGAAAATTGGAAAAAGGTTAAAGATTTTGTCCGCAAGATCATGGAGGCCAAAACAGAGGCCTCCAATATATCGGATCTAATATATTGATATGTCCGATATATCGTTGCCATCGTAACGCGATCTCCCTCGTCGTACTAGTCAACGGCTGGATACTGACCAGGAACTCGTCTCGGATGAAGTACTTTGCTCGGATGACCTGAGGGTCCTCGGAAGGGTCCGGGGCCGCGTCTATGGGTGTCTGGTAGCGGGTAAACTCTGCAAAGTACTCCTCCAGTCTCGACTTGCCCGCCTTGATCTTCTCCGCTAACAAGTCTTGCTTGTTCAGGAACAAGATCACTGAGATTGTCCACAGCCATCTGAAACACGCCGACGATGAGACACTGCGAGGAATAATGGTTGAAAACGGTAAAAAGGTTTGCTTAGTCAACAGTTATCGAGCTGAGTCTGGCTTTTGGTTTCTCTGACAGTACTTAGAGTCCTCGTTTCTTCATGGCTTGACCTTGGCGACTAAAACCAGTTATAACTGGGTTTTCGAGGGTGGGGTAACCAACTGTTCAGTCTTTCCATGGCATTACGTACTGAGGAAGGCTATTACTGTACTTTTGAAAACATTGATTTGTTCCCCCACTCTGTCCCTCACCAAAGCATACGAAGAAACGCACGGACTCTACAAATTCTTTAGATTACAAGCTAAAATTCATAGTTACTCCCACTACTACTATGTATTGGGTTCGTTTATAGATTGAAAGTTTATGGTCCTGTTGGCGAGAGCCTGTCAACAATAGATTGTCATAGACGCTAAGGATAACAGGGGCTTAGAGATTGTTTTAAATATTGACTTAGTTAGTATGAGACACTGAACAGAAATTACAGTTGATTTGGATGTGCAGCTAGGGCAAAGTTTATGGAAAATGAGTTCTTAATCCTCCAACAAGAGAGGTTTCAGATCTTACAGACGTTGCAGGTAGAACTAATAGCGCTCCTAGATTTTAGATTTTTTATTTCTCCTGCAAAAGAGAACCAAACCTTCAGAGTCAAATCTTTATATAATATATAACTATGTATGTGACCACTCTACAGGTCACATTTGGGTCAGATTTTTACAGATATTGGCAAATCGGTGCACATAAAATGACTGATTGGGGTGTTTTCCCCCCAACAATGGTTTTCAAGCTATAAAAAATATATTTACAATCCGATTTCAATGGTACAGTATAAACATTTACAACACCATACCTTACACATAAACTAAACATCAACAAAATCCAATCAGCCAGACCAAGATGGCGGCAAAAAACAGTTTTTAGATGGAACATCCTCCAAAAAGGGCTTTTCCAGTGTAATTTATACCGTGTTAGAGGAATTTTGCTAGGATTCCCAGTAGCTACACGTCAGTTATGTTTCACATACGTACCTGTTGTTCCAGATGCTCTTGAACAGGTCGAGTGACTCTCTCAGTCGGTTCTGAGTGGGGTCCTCTCGCAGGACCATGTTGTACGAACTGCAGGCCGTCACGAAGATGATGGCTGTCACGTCGTTGAAACACTGGATCCACTTGCGTCTCTCATCTCTCTGCCCTCCCACGTCAAACATGCTGCAAACACACCAGGCGTCACTAGAGGTACTTTAAAATGTGATAGATAAGGTACAGAAATAGGCTATACATCAACTTGTAAACATAAAACCGTGATTTGTTCGGAAACTTGCTAAGAAAAGTTAATGCCAATGAATACTTACTGGAAATTGACCTTTTCTACTTGAAACCTGGTCTCGAAGATCCCGGACGTGAGAACTCGACACCTGAGGATGTCCTGCAAAAAATTGTTCACAGTTACTGTTACGAACTGTCTAGGTTCTCCACATTTATGTTATTTAAGTTATGTTCTGTTTTGTACTATAATTTGTTATTGTACTAACACACTTGACTGGGATTTGTAGCGTGGTCCTGTAATCCAGCTTCACGGAGGTCAGGTTTTGAGGATGATAGAGGTTTAAAGCGGCTCAGTGATCATCTGATGATACCCGCATCAACTCCCACCATCGCTAGACATATCAGACCATCACCTGAAGTCACGCTGCCGCTGGTCTTGTATTTCCATTGGTCATTGGCTATTAATTAATGACCCATTCTAAGGAAGAGTCGGCCTTAGTTTTAACAAGACTACACCTCTAACTCATTACCACCACTCATCACACTCATCCTTCACCACATATTTGCCTTAAAATACCCTCATGAGAGTGGTCGGCATCTCTAATAGTGATTTTGTGATTTAATGTTTATTTCTATATTGGTAATTAAATGTTTAAATCAATTAAAAATACTAGATGTGAAATATAGTTCTAATCTGACCTGAAAAAAGTCTCGGACTCAGTGTTTCACCCCTTGCTAAAATCAAATTTCCTGAATTTTTTATGTTGCCAAACCTTATCATTTTCCAAACTTTCCAGTCATCCTTTGGCAGGATATCCAGATAACAATATACTTGTATTCACTTTGTGAGTTTCAAAACGACAGCAAGAACACTTTTGCCAAGAAAGAGTTACTTTCTATGCTTAATTAACCATAAGTGAAACGTCAATCCTTAGAAATAGATGAAGGAGGCTTTGATACTTTGATTTGAGACACCGACCACTCTTAGGGCCGTTTTTTCAATCAACCTTAACCGCCGGTTAAAATTAGGACAGGGAGCCAACCAATAGAAAAGCTGGATATTTTTTAGGTTAAGTTTTACTTTGTCTGTTTTGATTTTGCATTTTGGTGTTACAGTTTGTATTTAGCTATATTAGCATAATGTGTACATGTTAAATTCAATAAAATGGTAAACTATACCTTATTGCATGAAAGATCTTCAAATAATTCATATAATGCATTTTGAACGCTATGAAAATAAACATTGCAGACTGTAAACAACTTAACCGGTGGTTAGTTAACCAGCTGCTAACCAGGCAATTGAAAAACGACCCTTAGAAGGTATTTTAAGGCAATATGGAATGAAGGGTGAGTGTAATGAGTGTTTTTAATGGATGATGAGATGCAGTCTTGTTACAAACTAGGGTTTACCATTCCCAGATTGGGTCATTAATTAACAGCCCAATGACCAATGGAATGGACCAACAGCTTAACGTGACTTCCGAACCACAGGGAGTGGCCATCGTGAAAAGTTATCACTGCGCCCGAATTGAACCCGGGCTAATTTGGTGCTAAGCTCACACTGTACCACTGAGCTAAGACCACCACCAAAATATAACGGCTGTTTTTAACAAGAAATTAGATTAGTATTTGAATATAAAAACATAAATAGTGAGAGCACAGAGTAAACCAAATTTAAACTATCAAAATAGTTCATTGTACGAAGACAAAGTTAACTTAATTGTAAAGTGTTAAATATTGACCTGTTCGGAAGGTGTGTAGTTTGGCTGCTTGATGACGTGGACTTGGTCAAGAAAACTGAAACAAACAAACAATATTTTTTAGAAACATGTTACACATTGCGTGAGTAAAACTTGGGAGTTGGCATCACTATTGACAGATCCTGCATCAAATTGCTTTCCTTTGAAGATGAGCTTCGAAGCTACCGTTGTTTTCGAAAAGGTCTTCGTCATTCAAATAACAAATTTCTAAGACAAGAAAAACTACTATCATCAATTAGTTTGGTTGCCGAAGCGGGAAATCCAAATAGTCGCAGTCGTTCTTTTTGCCGAGATGATAGTAGAGGAAAGTACCATGTTCACAAACGCCACTACAAGGGACATTCGATAAGTAAAGAGACAAACTATCCTAGCCTAATATTTAGTAGACGTTTTGATTTAATAGCTATCAACAATGTTAGTAGGCATCCCTGTGAATATATTAAACCAGTTGGATTGTCATTATTGAATGTTTTTTACCATTTCCGATGTGTTTGAAATTGCAAGTCCTCTGGGAGATTGCGCCTAAAGAGAACAACAAGACGACACCAGGATTTGTTTTCTGAAGGAGCAAAACCATCAGGAATCTACTCAAGGTTAATAAAACAATACAGGAAAAGTTGTATGGACCGTGCAAACATTTATAAGTGAATAAACCGGTACAAAATTCAGCAAATAAATGTGAGTGATTTGAAGCGTTTTGGCAGGCCAGTACAGGTGTCATATGCGTTGTTGAAAAACAGAATCGACAAGCTTATTCAAGAAGATTGAAGAATTACTGTGAATCAAATAGCTAAAATCTTTTATATAAGTGTTGGTGTTGTACACAATTTATCCATGATAAGCTAAATTATGGGAAAACATGTGCTGTTGGGTCCTGACTGCAGAGTTAAGGGTGTTCCTTTCTCCAAGACAACGCAACCCCATGTACAGCTCTCAAAAAAATGCACACCATTGAAAGTTTAAACTGGGAACTTTTAACCCCATCTTCAATACAGTCTTGATCTGTCCCCCATGTGATTTTCATTTGCTTGGGACATTGAAAAAGATCTGTGAGGAGAGAGATTTGAGAGTAACAAAGACGGAAAATCTGCGGTGCAAGTATGGTTTGGACGTCAAGGTCTTCTTCTCTGTTGGCACAAAAATGCGGGTACAACCGATGGGAGAGGTGTGTAAAGGTAGCGGGCTTTTGTTGAAAAGCAGGAAAAGTCTTAGTTGTATATAATAAAGCATGTTAACTCTACACACATTTGTCTCTTTACTTATTGAACGTCCCTCGTATTATAGGATATGAGGAGTGCTTCTAGCTTGGCTCAAGTCGTGTCTTTGTGATAGAAAACAATTCATAACGTTTTAGACATTTGATTGAGAGAAAGAGAGTTAAGCTATAAGGTACCACAGAGTGCTAAACTCAATCCTCTACTTTTTTTCTACGTCAATGACCTTGGTTCATCTGTACTCAATGGTTGTCCAGTATGCAGATGACACGACTCTTTGCTTTGATGTAAAATCAATTTCCAATCTGGAAAAAATGGCGTACCAATTAGGTACTGATGATGGTGTGTTATGGAATTATCTAGTCGCACCTTTTCTACCGATTAACTTTGTGGAGAGATTGCGGAAAGATCAATTTTGTTCAGAATTTTCATTCCTTTAAAAGCACGGGTCGTGCAGACCGAAATTCAAAAGTTTAAATCTGTCAACACTACCCTGTCACTACATCTCAAAACTATGTTTTCTCAGAACAAGATTTCATCAGGTCTGTTTGTATTAAGAACTATGGCAAAATACAGTTTATCTGATGTTTTGAAAATGATTTATTTTGCCCACATACATTCTCAATTATCTTATGGAATTGTTCTATATGGTGCAACAAGGAACAAAAACTTAGAGAGCTTATTAGTTTTACAGAAAAAGCTGTTAAGAATCATATTTAAACTAAACAATTTAGAGTCAGTTAAGGAACATTTCCCTAAATTAGGTATTTTAACAGTAATTATATATTTGGTGATTATATATTTTATTATAACAGTGATTATATATTTGGAAACAGTGGTGGCTCTCAGAGCTGCTGAAGATGAAATACCTCGGTTAGGAGCTAAGCATAACTATTGCACCAGAAACCAAAATAACTTTGAAATTCAAAAATATGCACTTGAACTTTTTTGGAAAATCTCAAAAAGCGCAGGATTAAAGTTTTATGGTAAAGTCCCACAAATAATTAGAACAACAACTAAACTAAATTTATTTAAAGATCAATTAAAAAAATACTTAATACACAAGGCTCCCTACTCTTTTGAGGAATATTTGAGTATTGTTAATTAGCTTATATTTTAGATTGAATAATGTGATTAATATGAGATTGGTTTAAATTGTTTTTTCTCCCTTGTTACTGTATATTTTATATGCACGATAATAAACCCTGTATAATGTGTTTTTTGTATTTGACATTTAATAATTGTATTGCAGTAGTAAACAATTTATGAATAAAGATACTTTGATTTGATATGTCTTTTTCATAGGAAAATGCAATATTAAGAAGTATACATTCTACATTGCATACATTCTATTTCCATTGATTTGAATGTGCAACAGAATAGTCTAATAGTTTGGCCAATTTCATCATTAGCACAAGTTTTACAGGATAAAGGTAAAGTTTGTCTTGTTTAACGAGGCTGTTAGACTACAAAGTCCTCTACCACTCAACCTCGACCTTACCTTGGGTCACCAGATAGACACATTCAAATGTAATGGTGATCATACACACAAGTGATAAAGTGATGAGATAGTACTTACAGGTAGGTAACTTTGTTGGAATTACAATCAATTTGACCCACAATCGGGTGTGATTGAATAATAAAGCTGGACAAGTTTGTGGAGTGTATAAGTTATAATACCCTCATGAGAGTGGTCGGAATCTCAAATAGTGATTTAGTGATATATCTTCTTTGACGTTTTTTCAAGAATGTCAGACAGGCCTTACATGCTGTAACTATGAAAATAAACGAGGTCTACAACTCGTTGACAAACTAGCAGCTTATTCTTTAAAAAAATGCGTTCAGATAAGCAGGAAGAAACATAAACATATTTATTGACATTAAATAAGTACAAAATTTTGTGTGTTGACAAACAATAACAATTAACAAAATTAATAACACAAACAAAAACAACTAATAATATAGGTAAAGCCACTGTTGACAATAAGGCCTAATTTCACTATTGTAGTAGGCGGAAATTAGACAAAGGCCAGAAGAATTAAAGAACTTGTCTATGGTATAATATGCTTGTTTAACTAAAAAGGTTTTAACGATTTTTTAAATGTATATTTTTTAAGCTATGGTTTCCTAGAAAGCGGTGACCGCTACATTACGGCCAGAATATGACGCGTAGTTTTGTTTTCAATACAAACAGATGAGAGTGGTTTCCTAGAAAACGGTGGATCTAGTTAAGGTGAAAACTAGTTAATGTTTTTCTCACCAGACACATTTTGTTTTGTAAACAAAAGTCTAGGTTGTCCACCACTACATAATGAATAAACTTTGACAACTAAAAAACAATATGTCAAAAGTTGTTTTTGTCTACATCTGTTTAAATATTGTGTTACGCCCACTGTCAACAGCATACGTTCACCGCTACAATAACGGCCGTAATTTAGCGGTGAACTTTTTCTAGGAAACCATAGCTTTAGTTTTAAACTTTGTGGAAGATTGTTAAACAACTTTATTCCAATATACCGAGGAAGATTTTGAGAAATTTAAAGTCTGTGATATTCATTTCTAAACTTATAATTTTGTCGGTATGGTAAGCCGAAATGTCAGCTCCTGACATCTTATCACATTTATTTAAACAAAATAAAATTGCTTCGTAAATATAAATACAGGGTAATGTCATAATCTTTAAATTTTTGAATAAATCTTGACAGGACTCAAGAAATTTTGACTCACGAATGTGATAAGGTGAGTCAGGATGAATCAGGCACCGTTAATGATTTATTCGTTACGTGTCCCCTTACAATGAAAGATAAGATACAAATGACTCGTGTACATCTGCTATACATTTTTTCAACAAAACTAATTTATGGACCCTCTAACCATAAATCACGTTTGAAACTCTTAACGCAAACATTCAGCCCTTTCGGTAACCACGTTACGACATCATCAATAGAATCTCGAGAGACTTAAACACCATTACCTCATGACAATACGAGGAAACATCGTAAATTAACATCTAACACAACTCAAATGTGGACAGGTTTATTGCCTTTAATGTTTAACAGCTTGAAAATGTTGCAGTGAGAGTGTTCATTTCTTGTTTCAAATTTTTAAATCTCCGACATTTAAATTTCAATCTTTTATTTATAATAAAACTGTAAAACTTTCTTGATCTGATAAACAAATTTCAAATTAATTGAATATAAGAGGAAATAAATTAAAAACTTTATATACTCGATAAAGATTGGGCTGCTTTATTGGAAGTGTATAAAAGGTTCTTGAAACTTCACAAGGAAAAGGAATCATACATTGAAAACAAATTTCACTGATTTACTACTTTTTGTAATATGACGCTATTTTTGTACAGAATTTCATCTTATATGCCTGCACTGGGATTTGAACCAATGACCCTCCACCTGTAAGCGTTAATAACTCTCTCAATTAGCTACAAACAAAATTATAATTAAAAATTCTTAAATATTCAATAATAATAGTTTGTTTGCAGCATAGTTTTGGCTTGTTCTAGAATTTATTACAGGATTATTTAGTCGAAAAAAATGACAGGGTAATTTATTTACTAAAAGGTTAAGCTTCAGAAAAATCATGTTTGAAAGGGATCTAGATGTGGATGAATGCAAAATTTTATATCAAATAGTAGACGATTGAGATACATGCTTGTAAACATGTCAATTCAATAAAATATTTGTTTATTTATTTATTTATCATTATGTATATTTCATTATTATTGTTGTAGCCTAATCACCTTATTAAAGAGAGGGACTATTTCATACTTTGGTAAATGTACTTTTATTCATATTTACAGACTCTTAGCGGATTGTTATCTCGCACATCTGTGAAGATCATCACTTCAATGACGCGGGTTCAATCCCTGCAGACACCTGTTATATTTTAAGTGATTTTGCGGTAACGCTAGGTAAAGGTTGAATGTTAGAGAGGACATTGTAGTCCTCATTAAACAAGACAAATTTACTTTTTTATTATTAAAAATTAAAGTTTCTCTGGTCTAGGTACTAGTGGGTTTAGGATTAATACAAATAATTTAAGTTCTTTTTGTATAACAGAAAATTGTTTTGCCAACTAAATACTAAATTTTAGGTCATCAAAACTAAATTTCAACAACACTATTTGTTAAACAAAAGCCGTTTCCCGCAGCAAAAATGAGTCATTCTTGAATTAACACAGAACATTTGCGAATCAAATTCCGCTCGGTGCGGTGCGGGGTGGTGTGTGGTGTGTAGTGTCCGGGCGGGTGTGGGTGGACGGGCAGGGTGGTGTAGCGGGTGGTGGGTGGGAGCAGACACGACCTTCAGTTCTGGCCGCCCAGTGCTGCTGTGAGAAACCTCCGTACCATCCGCAGCCACACGACACTCTTACTTTCTCACATGTAAACAAACACCGTCTCCACCACGGATATCTACCAGCCAGTCACTCTCTACAGTTGTGCATTCCAAAGATGAAAATTATTTTTTAACGAAGCATTATGATACTAGAAATACGTTGGTGCAGTAAATTCTAAAAATTTGTTGGTTTAATTATTAATTTTTCAGGGGCTGAATTTACAGCCTACACATTCATGACAGCAGGGGGTGAGCTGTCGGATTACCCTGTCGCAGGGAGACTCCCTTAGCTGAGAGGTTCTGAGGTTACAGTCAGGCGTGAATTAGTAATTTTGGCAGTAACGTTTAAAGCGAACATCCCTAAATAGTTACTAAATAATAACACAATTCTTGTTCGGACTTTGCAAAAAAATTAAAAACAAACAAATGGAGGCAAATTGGTGGAGGATATCCAGTTTCAAGATACAGTTAAAATGAAAAAACTCTTCACACTGAAAAAATAAACTCAGCCAAATTAACATAACATCTTAGAGTCTCTGACGATGAATGCCACGCATTTGAAAGGCCTCAGGATTAAACAATTTTCTTTCTTTATTAGACAGTTTGATTTTTAAAATTCTAAAGAATCTAATAAGATCTAGCTCTTGAAGATATGTATAACATAAAGAGTTTAAGACGCTTGAGAGCAAAATATTCTGTAATTATCTTAACGATAATTAAGACTTGATATTGAAAAATTGTGAATGTAGATTATGTTAGAGCCTGAAAAAGCAGACAGATTTGTTGCTAAAGTAAACCGCATCCCTGTAACTGCAAAATGAAAAACAGATTTTTTGCTTTAAGGAGATAAAGCATTATGATTATCTTAGTTGGAACTATTAATAATGAGATTCAAAAACATGAGAAAATAACAAACTGGAACAAATATTTTGAAAGTACAGTAGAGCGTCGATTATCCGAAGCCCGGTCATCCGAAACTTCGGTTAACCGAAAGGCAGAAAGAAACCAAAAACATTAAATTGAATCACCAAGCAAAAATCCATTTTGGACTTTTTTAAAGAGTTTTTTTCCATATTCTGATTGTGTGGTGTTGTGTTGTTACCTATTGTATTGAAAAATAAATTTGAATGTTATTTAATCCCATTTATATCTTATTGTATTTCATATTTGACCGATTATCCCAAAAATCAGTTATCCGAATACCCCTAGACATCAATTGTCTCGGATAATCAACTCTCTACTGTAGTACAGATTTTTTAAATTTGAAGTATAACCAATTCAAATTGGGAAGTCAGAGTGCTATACAAGTTCTTGGAATTGGGTGAAAACTTAAATAAGTGGAGAATGCAATGTACAGATTTGTAAAGCCCCAACGAAATAACGCACAAATTTGTGTGGGTAGAGCACAACTCAACAAAAAAAGGAAAATGCAGCACGGATTTTTGATTGTAAAGCACAACCAAACAATAAAAGATAAAGCGGCCTAAATTTTTGGATTGTGCAGCAAAATTCAGGACATATTTTAAGGAATGTGAAGAACAACCTACCATTAAGGGAAAATGCAACACAGATTTTTAGATTTTGCAGTGGAAATGCCGGTCAGTTTTTTTAATTGTGTAGCACAATCTAAAACCGAAACGAAAATCAGTACCGATTTTTAGATTGTGCAGTAAATCACTATCACTATTTGAGATGCCGACCACTCTCATGAGGGTATTTTAAGGCAAATATGTGGTGAAGGATGAGTGTGATGAGTGGTAGTAATGAGTTATGAGGTGTAGTCTTGTTACAAACTAAGGCGATTCTTCCTTAGAATGGGTCATTAATTAATTAATTAAAATGCAGCACAGTTTCTCTTTTTGAATTTTGCAAACTGACCCAAAAACAAAGGAAAATGCAGCACCAAGTTTTAGATTCTGCTGCAGAATTGCTGCAGAGATTTTTGGATTGTGTAGCACAACCCAAAAACGAGGGAAATGCAGCACAGATTTTTGGATTTTACTGCGGAAAAGCAGCACAGATGTCTAGGCTGAGCAGTGGAAAGGCAGTAGTTTTATTTTTAGAATTTTGCAGCACGACCCAAAAACGCAGCACAGTTTTTTTTTATTATTCAGCACAACTCAAAAACGAGGGGAAATTCAACAAAGGTTTTAGACTGTGCAGAGGAAATGCAGCACAGTTTTTTTGTAGCACGATCCAAAAACAGGGCAATGCAGCAGTTTGTGATTTTTTTAAAATTTGCCAATGACCCAACCATGAAAGATAATGCAGCAATGTACAGATCATACGAGTAACTAACAATGAGTGGGATATAAGTCTAGAATTCTTGGTTTCTAGTATTTCTTCGCCCTCAAAACTACAACTTCCTTATCAGCAGATCCCTCAAACGAAGGACACTCTGCTATCAGCACGAACCGCGTAGGGCGGAGTGGGTGGCGGGTCTGCAGACACCCGTGGGGGGGGGGCGGCGGCGGGGGCGGCCTGCCATTTTTAGTGTAGCCGGGATCTATAAATAGCCCGGTCCCCGCGACCCGCTCACAGCTTACACTACTCGGTACTCACAGAGTACACTCACTCACTCGTACACTCGATACTATCGATTATCGAACAGTAGAGTCGACTTCTGATCGAGTGTTTAATCTGCGGAACCGTGGCCTACTTGTCGAGATAACGTCGGCAAGTTGAAGTCTTGAATTTTTCGGGTGTGAAAGTTTTAATTTTGAAGCATTGGACAAAATATTGATTAGCTCGTTAGAAATGTTAATTTTCGTAATTGGGATTAACAGCTAAGAAGCGTAAAGTGCGACCTTTTTGAAGTAAAACTGTGCGCCGATTCGATTCTATCATCGTGATTTTGTATGATGCATATTAGTTTAGTCGGCAGCCTGGCAGGTTAAAATAGCGATGTTGTCAGAAACCCTAAGAGCCAGTAGTGTAGGAGAGTTTTGGAAGGGGAGGTGTTTCTTGGAGGGTCCGGGGTCTTTCTTGAAGTTCAGAGTGGCGAGTGCACTCTATTTGTCAAATTTTTAAATGTTTAGTTTGCCAAATATTCTTGAATTATTTTTTATACACCATTACTAGAGTAAAACCTGTAAACTTTAGATGGGCACTCGAGAACTAAATCACTGGTCGCCAATAAACTAATTCCCATCACATAATCATAAGCCAACCAAATCGGTGCTTTTCGGCGTTTAGCTACCTTGCAAGAGTCATAATTACTCGTCGTTTGAGCGTTGGTTGTAAGTTTTGTGTATGTTTGTTTTGTCTTCTTATTAAGAATGATTACAATATTAGAGTTTTTGCCGCTTGACAATAATGTTGCAAGTTGAACAAAATCCATAAAATAAATTTTACTGTTTAATACACCTTTCCCAAACCAAATTGGTACTTTTTGGTGTTTGCCTACCTTGTGAGAGTCATAGTTACTCTCGCCGTTCGGACCATTGGACTGAAATGTTGTATATTTATTTATTTGTATTATAATAAATAAATAAATTCGTATATACATTACATCTTATGAGAGCCATATACGGAACTTGATCGTTATTTGGCTACCTTGAGAGTCCTAGTTACTCCCGCCGTTCCGAACATTGGATTGAAATTTTGTATACTGTATTTATTTTAAGAATTACTACAAAACAGTTATAAAAATTTACATTATATACACACTATATCTTACAAGGGCCATTTCGGGGCCTTTACCAAGTCACATGTAGGGGGAGGGACATGACCGGGACCCCCCCACCTTGGGCGGCTGGTGTGTGTTGTGTGGTAGTGACTGGGTTTATTCCGAGGAGCCCCACACAGCACACAGACTACCTCACTGTCGACTGATAAGAGAGATAAGAGGCTAGAGCGTGGCCGTGAAGAGATCTTGGGGGGGACTGGGGGGCAGTGGGGGGTGGGGGGAGCACGCGACCTGACCCAATTCTTCTCGTCACACACAGCTCGCTCCACACAGTCTGCATTGTACGCGGGCCGCCCAAGCGCTGCCGTGAATCCTAGCGAATTGCCAAAGGGCACCAAAGTGCCCAATTTCAATGGTAAAATGCTCAAATTTTTCTGAGGAAAGATCCCCATTTGTGACTGGATTTGGCTGATATTTTGCTTGATGATCCCAAATTTGGTCTTACATCCACCACCTCTCCTAGATCCTTCCTTGATAGGGGTGCAATTATTGTAAAAATACATATGACCAAGAAGGCTTGATGACCCCAAATTTGGTCTTACATCCACCACCCTGCTAGATCCTTCCTTGATAGGGGTGCAATTATTGTAAACATACATATGACCAAGAAGGCTTGATGACCCCAAATTTGGTCTTACATCCACCACCTGCTAGATCCTTCCTTGATAGGGGTGCAATTGTGTAACAAACATACATATGACCAAGGCTTGATGACCCCAAATTTGGTCTTACATCCACCACCCCTGCTAAATCCTTCCTTGATAGGGGTGCAATTATTGAACAAGTACATATGTCCAAGAAGGCTTGATGACCCCAAATTTGGTCTTACATCCACCACCCCTGCTAGATCCTTCCTAGATAGGGGTGCAATTATTGTAAAAATACATATGACCAAGAAGGCTTGATGACCCCAAATTTGGTCTTACATCCACTACCCCTGCTAGATCCTTCCTAGATAGGGGTGCAATTATTGTAAAAATACATATGACCAAGAAGGCTACGTTAGCCTCATAATTAATGTTTTAAGACAACTCTCTGAATACTTCCAAATTTCGGCACTGTTGACATTGTTTTATGGAGTAATCTACCCACACTTCTCTTACGGATTAGTCTTGTACTGTGGTTTGCTCAAATACAAAATTTTCCAGAATTTCCATTCTTAAAAAACCATTTAAAAGAAGAAAGTTGTGCAAATTGTCTTCTTTTCAAATCAAAATACGATTCAGTAAGAGAAAGTGACATTCACTCTTATAAAACAAGAAGCAGAGAGAACTACTGAACTGGGAGGCACAGGACAGTAGTACATGAATCATGAACGTTTGCCTTAGTAGTGCCTCAGGCAGTAGTTCAAATTGTCAACCGGTTCCTAAATTCCATCCAAAGACCAAAAGCAAGTTTTAGTGTGGACGAACTTTTGGTACAAAACTGGTGGATCGCGAAACACCTGACTAAAAGATCAAGAGTGGGCAGAGTGGATGAATTTTACCGGTTTGAATTTACTGATGATGCAATTTATGCAAACCTTGGGTCATAAACTGTTCCATTCTTGTTCATGACTGGTTTTAGAACTTAAAATAAAACTGGTTTAAGTGTAAGGAAGGTTTTATGTTGTCATGCATATCAAGCAAATTACTTTTGTTCAGTTTAAGTACAAATGAGGTAATTTTTAAGTAATCTCAAAGTTTAATTTGATTATCTCTTCCATTTAAATTTTAGTATGTAAATAACTTGAAGTATTACATACTAGGTGAGTTTTAAATGTCCCCCTACCAAAATTTTGGAAAAGAAAATATTTTTAAAATCACTTTGGGGAATGTTCTTAAAGGATCCTGAAGTTTGTTTTGAGGTACTTTGCGTCACCCCCTCCCACCCAAAAACCAGGGGGAATTAGATTAAACAGAGTATGAACATTTAAGGTAGTGTCTAACATGTAGCCTAAAAATCAACAAAACCCAATCAACCAGACAAAGATGGCGGCGGAAATTTGTTTGACCTGGATTGTCTTGACCTGGCTGAATTGATTTTGTTGATTTTTGGTATAGGTATTTGGTCTATACCAAATTTAAACTTCCATACAGTTTTCATAGCAAAAAACCCCTTTTCGGGAAACCCCTTCCTCTTTACAGGCCACTTCCACTATAAATTACACCCTGTTACATGAACTTTGCCAGGATTCACAATAGCACTTGTCGCTTGCTACTCATCGACTATGTCCTAGTCTTTAAACGATCTCAATTTTCATTTTCTTCCGGTGATCACTCACTCCGAGAGTGGCGTATGGGGAGATGAAAGCAAGTGAGAGGACTGCTGAGAGGTAGGGGGTACGACAATGGTGGGTCGGTGGAAGTGTGAATTAAGCTTAATTGAACGGCTGGCCTTGCCTGGCACACTCATTAGCCGCAGAACAGACAGCGGTTATTATTTTAATTACACTGGACATATCGTCAGCATAGGCTACAATACCACACGACTGTATTGTGTATTGATGCACTGTCGGTTCTGGGTAAACATGTTGAGGCGAACAATGTTGGGTTTGGGATCTTGGGCTGATTTTGGGTGCAAGCAATACCAGGGTCAAACCTTGGCATTATTAATGCAAAAAATGATTTTGCGAGTTTTTCGGAGTTAAATAGGGGTTCAATATGGTATTTTCCAAACTATATTTTTTAAGCAACTTACTTGTAGAATAACAATCCAAGTAGTGATCAAACATAACTAATTATGACTTGCAGTTGTTCTTAATTTATTCTGACATTATTATAAATATTCCTTATTGGTTTAGGTAAAATGTTACAAAAAGTAGCTATTGATCTTGAGTAGTTTGCCACCTTTGGAACTTTAACTATTTCTACTCAACCTCTCTAAATAAAATATTTTTGATGATTTTTTTTCTAAATTGTCAGTGATACAGCAACAAATAAAATAGCAGAGTAAAACCGAACAGGGTTTTGCGAGGTATTAACTCAATAAGCAATCAGGCTACTGTAAGGGGTAACAAAGTAATTGAAACGCTTTGTGGCGTTTTCATGCGTGGTTCATAGCGTAAGAAGTTCACTTACAAGTAAAATCAGCAATATTTAGGAATTTAAAAGGGAACCGTAGCAAAATTAGAATCCCAGACCTATCCACAATCAAGAGAACCCTTTAAAAACCCCCCTTGCAACCAGAATGAAGACATAAAACTAAACCAATTATTTTTGATCAGTCTGTTTAAACAAAAAATTATAATCAAACTTTTCTAGCAATTTGATAAAGTTATAAAGTTTTCAACTCAATCTCTGATAACTTCCTATTATTGTTATTCGCAGGGGGTCTGGTCGGTCGTAGGTTATCCTCAATTACTTGACAAAAAAACCAAAACAAGTATAAACTGTCTTGTGATAAACTAAACTTATCAGCAGATAACTTTTCAACTGATGAATTATTGGGGAAAGTTTATTTTAACTGAGGTCATATTACAGAAACTAAAAAAATATTTAACTATAGCGTCAACCAAATTTACAAATGAAATTCCTTTACTTTTCTATTTTTTTAATTTACAGTTTCAAACAAGGCTCTAGACTCTTGGTTAAACATTATGCTTACATTTCCAGCGTATTTAGCAGTGACCATAAAAACTTAAGCAGAGTTTTTCTAGCACTTAATTGTGATTTTAAGCGTATACAAACTTCTGAACGCTTAAGTAAATTTCCTTTATTAATATCAATTTTTTAAACATATCTGCGTATTATTCTTGAAAGTATTGTGGCAAATAATGAAATATATTTATAGAGTTAAATATTACATGGTCTTGGAATGTGGAGTTAAAGCAAAAAATTAGTAATTGGTTTTTAGCCTTGTATATGTTTGGATGTAGATTCAAAAAGAAATTGAGATTATACAGGGTGAGTTTTAAATGTCCCCCCTCACCTTAACTTTTGAAAAAGGAAAAGTTTTTTAAAACTCTTTGGGGAATGGTTTTATAAAATTTTGAAGTTTCTTTTGACGCATACTTTGCATCCAAAATTCCGGGGGGAGGGCCTCCCAAAATGTTTAAACACAACTCCCCCCTTATGGCACCTCAAAAGAAAAAGAATTTCAACCAAAAATCAAGACACATAGAAAAACTTTTTATCTCAACTCGGTTTTGCCACATTTCAGATACAATTTATTTTGAATGACAAATTTTCTTCAAAACACTCTGAGGGAAACATCACAATTCTATAACATAATCCCATAGAGTATTTTGAAGAAAATTTTGACATTAAAATAAATTGTATGTGAAATGTGGCATTTTAAACCTGATTTAGAATAATCTTTAAATTGGTAAAACAATTGGTTAACTCTCTAGTTGAGATAAAAAATGATTCTCTGCGTCATTGAATTTGTGTTGAAATTCCTTTTTGTTTTGAGGTGCCACAAGGGGGGTATTTAAAAGAATTGGGGGTGCCCTCCTTCCGGATTTTGGTGGGAGGTGGGTGACTCAAAGTACGTCAAAAGAAACTTCAGAATTTTATAAAAACATTTCCCAAAGGGTTAATTTAAAAATATTGTTTTTTCCAAAGTTAAGGTGGAGGAGACATTTAAAACATACCCTGTATATTTACTGTAGACAAATCAAAATAAATATTTGCAAAAGGCTCAATACGAGACTCCACTACAGTATTTGCGTTTTGACCCGGTTTACAATATACACGGCATGAAGCTGCTTGTCACCCCGCTTGTGGCGGGGAGGGGGGGAGAAGATGGTTCAGTGGGGGGAGGCTCAAGGTGTCAGTGTCAGCAAGTCCCTTGATTACAGATTTAATTGGTCGAGATATTGGCTACGATGCTTCACTTCTTTCAAACCCCGTGGCTCAATGAAAACACTACATGCATGAGGATGGGGATCGGGACGAAACCACGGTTGTTCAGGAATTTACGAGTTGTCAAGAATGTCTCTTTTACAAAGAATAGATGCATTGAAGACAACTTTTTATTCTTCCATTTTCAAAAATAAAACATAGGTACAACTACAAAATACATTTTTAAATTTAGATATAATAAAAATTTAAAATAAACTATCAGTCAAATATTTTTTGAGGTTTGAACTTTGTGGTCCATTTAATCTTTTACGATTGGTATAAATCTATTACTAAAACTTAGAGAAGGTTGAGGTTTGCAATTGTTTTTAAACATTCAAGCACTATCAATTTGGTTTCTTTTAGTTCAGGAAGGTTCTTTGAAAACTAAAGTTAACAATTCAAACTCAACATTGTGATTTTCTGACAGAGCTTGTTAAGCCAATTTAGATTTTTCAAAATTCTTCATTTTATAATTGTATATTTGCTTTTTAATTCTTGTCTTAACTGGCCTGGAAGTCTGTCCAAAATAAGTTTTGTCACATTCACAATCTACATATTTTTTACGTACAGAATATTTATTTCTTGGTTTTGTGATTTAATTTTGTCAGTTGAATTCTTAGCAGATTTTTTTATTATAAAAAAGATAGAACTAATATGGCCTAATTAAAAATCTTGATGGTTTTTCTCAAGGGTTCCCTGTTTTCTGATATTTTTGGTTCCCCCCCTTCTGCCAGCTTGTTTATGACGGATAAGCGAGACTCTTCTGTACTTACAAATCCGACTATTCCATTCATAAATATAATTTATGTCTTTACATTTTAGAAACGTGTCTTTTTTCAAATGTAAATGCGACCTTGTAAGAGGAATTGATGTACACTCTTACGAAATCAGAGACAGGGAAAACTATCGAACTGGGAGACATAGAACGATAGTTCATGAACGTGTTTGCCCTCACAGGCAGGAGTTCAGTTCGTCAATAGACTTCCAAATTCGATCAAAAGTGCTACAGAGCCAAAGGCTTTCAAAGCTCGTCTAAAACCAGTTTTGGTCGCAGAAGCATTTTACAGTTCAAACGAGTTTTTGGCACACAATTGGGATATTGGAGAACCAGACTAACATGGGTAGGACTGGAAAAATTTGAGTAAATGGGAATAGTACGAACGTAAGTTATGTATGTTTGAAAGGGATCTAGATGTGGATTAATGCAAAATTTTATATCAAATAGTGGACAATTGAGATACATGCTTGTAAACATGTCAATTTAATAAAAAATATGTATTTAATTTCCTTTTTAGCTAAACATGTAATGAGAAAATTAACACAGGGGAAAATAAACATTTTTTCTTTACATCAGTGGTTGAGCAATCCTTTTTAGATAGGAGTTCTTACACTTTTTTTGGGTTGTTTTTCCTATTTAAAGTGTAAACATTGTTTGACATTTCAATTTTTGTTTTGGTACCAACTAAATTTACAACCTTATTTACTTTTAGTAGTTTTTTGGTCAAACAATATTTTTTGTAGCACTTAGTACACCTTTGTATTACTTGAGTTTTTTCACATTAGAGGTGATTTTGGATCCAATGACCTCGGTTAAACAATTTTTTCCTGTATTGTTCTTTAAAAAATATTAATATCAAAGTGTTCACCCTTGAATTGTGAAACATATTAACCTTTTCTCAGATCTCATTTATTTTCAGAACAATTTTCTTAATAATTTTAGCGCTAATTGTGTATAGAAACGCACGCTAAAAAAATATTTTAGTGTACAAGTCATCAAACGCCATATCAGACTCTACCCGACTTGAGATCAAAACTTAAATTGGAACTGTCATATTGAAAAACTATTAAAACATCTTAGTTCAGGACTTTATGTTCTCAATACTCTCTTATGTAGTATAGATGCATTAAAGAAAATATATTTTTCATTCTGATTTATGTTTTGGAATTGCATTATATTGTGCTACTTCTAAATGAAATTTGAATATAATCGTTATATTACAGAAAAGAGCTACACGAACTATACTACATCTGAAATTTGATACATCCATCAAATCACATTTTAAGAGTCTAAAGATTTTGGCAATTCATGGTCAGGATATTTTTGAAACAATATGTCTGGCAAGAGAGGCAAGTAAGGAACTAATAAATTGAACCTCATCACCAATATATTAACACTAGGTATAAAAAGGATATTGTAAGCTTTCGCCACAATTTTGAGTTTTCCAAAAAGAAACCTACTTATGCAGGAGGCTTTTCAATTCAAAATTATCTTCTGATATAAAAATAGGTAGAAATAAATTTTAAAAGTTTTGCTAATAAAACATTTTATTGAGAGGTCAATGATTACATTGATGAATACTTGGAGTAATTGTAATACAAGTTTTGTCTAAGTAGTTTTGTACTTTTTTTCAGCTCAACATGATTATATATTTATATTGTAAAATGGTGTTTACCATGAATAAATAAATAAAATAGGATAATGTGTTAGGCTAAGTTTTAAATCTGTGAATAAAAAAAAAAATAACATGTGTTGCTGACACTATTCGTTGTATTCACATGTATATATAAAGACATTTTGATTAGATTTGAGATCTCAAAGAATTAACACGCTAATTTTTCCAGCGAATTCACCCCTCCCACCCCTGCTCGAACGCGTAGGTGGCCTTGTACGGTGCGAGGTGAGACGAGAGAGAAAGTGAGGTTATGTTCGCAGGTGTGTGGTAGTGGATATAGTACGCGGCGGGGAGGCCAGGTGAACTCGGGGGTGGCACTGGGGGTGGACGGGCTGGGGGTAGGGGTGGGTCGATCAATAGCCCCGTAGCCGTGGCAAGCTACCCTATCCCACCGCCTGCCTCTGCCTCACTCACACTACATCACACGTTCCGTGGACAAAAAAAACTCACAAAAATAAATATGCTAAACATTTAAAAGATTCAGTATTAAATGTTCAATTTTTAAAAATGGGAGTACATTTTAAATTTAGTTATTTAATCAAGTTAAAAAATTTAGTACACTGAAAAATTTGGGGAAATATCCTGTCACTTATTGTGGTCAAATATATTACCGTAAAATACAAAAGCTATTTTGATTAAACATTTCTTTTCAGTTTCTTTAACAGGGTAGACATCATACATTATTTAACACCCTCCCTAATGATTAAAAAATTAAAATAAAAGCGTTAAAGAATAAAAATTATTCTTATTTAAAATTTGTTTATCACTCTGGAAGATTTATTCACTGGTAATAGGACGAATTATTGTAACAGGACAACTGAAATATAACCTAATAACTAGTTGTTTTTTTTCATACAGTTAAAAATGTCAACTTTGTACCTTTTTTATCACAGGTTTAACCAAAATAAAACAAGTAATTAATTAAGCTTGTCTTAAAGATATAATAAAACTTCACTCATGCACATTCATGTCATAAAATCCAAAAAGAGGATTATTACTAGTTAACGGCGTGTAGCGACCAAAATATTTTACAAGATTTACGTTATTGTAACTTTTTTACACTGATTTTAATTAAAATAAAGCAAAAAATACTCAAGCTCATCTTAGAAATAAAATAAAACTAACTCATGAACATTCATCCCATAAAATCCAAAAAGAGGATTACTGTATTATTATTTAACGGTGTGTGAGCGTAAAATCTTTATGTTATTGTAACTTTTGTATCACCGTTTGAATTTAACAAACCAAAAAATAATCAAGCTCATGACTGTACATTCCTCCCGTAAAATCCAAAAAGATTATTATTATTTATACCGTTAACAGCGGCCAAATCCTTATTAACGTTATTGTATCTTTTTTATCACCCTCTTAACCAAAATAATAAAAAATACTCCAGCTGTGTGAAAAAAAAAAAAAAAAAACTTCCATTAACATTTATTCCATAAAATCCAAAAAGAGAATCACCATTCGTTAACGCCCGTGCACAGCAGCGAGGTGAGCTGTTATCTACGGCAGATAAGGTGTCTCACACACACACCACACAGAGCGACGGCGGCAGCGTATTATTCAACCTCTGTCTCGTCTAACTGCCGGCTACACCTGTGCATTTCAATATTCCCGCCGCAAATAGCTCCTTCGCGCCACAAATAAAGAGTCGCATTCACACATCATAGTTGCTTGGCTCCGGCCCCGTCTCCGTCCGCCGCTACCGCCCGGCCCGTTAGCTACTTTGTGAGCGCAGAATGTTTAAGTTTTAAAATGTTTCTGGGTTCAACCAGTTTTGAAACAGCTGTTTGCTGCAATTTCTGTATAAAAATGGTGTTAGTAAAATTTGAAACGATCAAACAGGCTGTGGATATAATTTTACTTGCTGTTTCATTTGAAATGGAGAAATCAAACTACACGAAAATATTATATGTAATACATCTATAATATCATTATTACCACACAAAAATGTAAAGACAAAATTTTTGAACATTTTTAGTAACTAAAAGTCTTTAGGCATTTATACAATTTATTTCCTGTAATATAACACACAATCTAATTTATACTTTGTAATATCTTTCATTTAATTTCAAAATCTGTCTGAGATTTGTTATTATTGGGCATTAAATTGCATAAATAATATCAAATGTAAAAAGAACGGTTTGAAATGATTTTTCTTCTGGTAAACACTAAAACAAATCACTTAACTGATATATTGCATGATATTTTATCACATGATTAAAATTAAAATTTACTTTGTGTGTGATAGTTTTATATATTATCAACAACATTTAATTATTATTACATATTTATGGTGAGACATTTTATTAGCAAACACAACATTTTATTTTTCTAACACTTTTAAACGCCAAATAGTACGCTAATAATCGTAAAATTTTTAAAACAAACAATCCCCACCAAGACCAAAAACTTTTACAGACAATATTGATTTAATTTAAAGTAGAAATAAAACAAACTAGAACTTTAAGTAATGATTTAACTTAGTATTGATTTAATGAACATCCGTTAATCAATATTCTAGAATTCAGTTAAAGATGGCTTAGTACCGTATGGATTTTCTTAGTTACGAGATTGGCGGGAGACTGGTACACGAGACGGGGAAGCTGTGTGATGGGCTGCGAGATGGGAGATAGGTCTAGAGTCTACGAATAGCCAGCGTGAATCACTTCTAATTACCTTTACACTTCCCGAGCAAATCACCACAGTACGATTCTGATGTACAACTTGCTAAAAGTCGAACGGACGGGAAATCTGTGTGTAAAGCATTTAAAGCTATTAGCGCTTGTTGAACAATAAGCGGAGAAACTTTGCTAAAATAATTTGTTTTCTACGGTAAAACAGTTTTTGTTAGAAATGTTGTATATTTTTTCAAAGAGAAATAAATTATAAGGCAAAGCATAAGACAAATAAACTGTAGTCGGTTAATATTATTACTTTCGTTAGAAAAATTTGTTAAGAGTTTGAAACTGAAATATTTTTGTGTTCAACAGACTGGTGTTGCAATAAAAAATATTGGTATCTATCTACACTTGAAAATCTCTGATACTTAGTTCTCTGCCAGTATGGAATTTGTATGAAAAATTCACGTATAACATTGTTTACAAAAATTATAAAATATTGAACTATTAGATAATTTACAACGAAATGCTAAAAATTTTAGCAAATAATTCTATTACGATATTTAAAACCTAACCGCTTATCTGGTAAGTTTGAAATTTAAAAGCTTAAAGCTATGGTTTCCTAGAAAGCGGTGACCGCTACATTACGGACGTAATATGACGGTGAGTTTTGTTTTCAATACAATCTGATGAGAGTGGTTTCCTAGAAAACGGTGGACGTAAAGTAGCGGTGAAAACTAGTTACGGTTTTCCCACCAGGTTTTTTGACACATTTTGTTTTGGAAACAAAGATCTAGCTTATCCATTACTACATAAGTAAATAAACTTTGACAACTAAAATAAACAACACGTCAAAATTTCTTTTTGTCTACATCTGTTTAAATATTGTGTTACGTCCACCGTCACTGTTACGTTCACCGCTTACAATACGGCTGTAATATAGCGGTCAACGTTTTCCTAGGAAACCATAGCTTTAGATCACATAAATTTCAATTGTGAAATAAATTCATGAATTTGTTATTTTTGTACTATACATTAAATTAATGCAGTTTTTTTAATCTTAACTCTTCAGCTCTATTTGAAAATTAATCTAAATAATGATTTGTTTCATTATTGTTAATAAATGTAGCCTAATTCATAGAACTTATTACCTATTTTACATTCGATTCTTTATTGACAATGAAAACCATTTACATATTTTGTGTACATTCATTAAAAGTAATATAATGTCAAATAGCCACATTATTATTTACTTTATGTAGAAGAACGTAGATCTATTGCAGTGAATTTTAGTAATTAATTAATAATTAGTGACACGTATTTCTCAAAACAAATTATAACACTATTTTGGCCGCTTTCCTAAAGCTCTCATCAAATTAATACAGAAATCTGGTATAAATATTTTACAGTATTAATTTAAATTTTACTTATTTCATGAGTTTTAGCCATCTAGTTTTAATTATTATCTAGTCAAAATTTATTTTCCTTAATTTTAGTTTTAACAATCATACAAAATTTTTTTATCACTTATTAAATTATTTAACTATTACAGTGAAACAACTCATTCCACACACCCAAAACTGAAACCACAATCAAGAAACTGCGCGAGAAAAGAAGGGTGGTAAATTAAAAAGCACTCGTGCGAGTGGCAAGTAGATACGATAAGTCCATCGATTGCTGCGAGAAACATAACAGATCTCGTCTCGTCGGGCTTTTATCATATCCTCGCTTTAATGTTTGTAAATAGATCAACACACGTGCAGCAATAAAGCGATCGCACATCAAACGACTCTTTCACTCATAACTGTGTCAGAGGAGCAACGAAAATAACGACGCTTCCTTGTACACCGCACCGCGCTACGACCTAAATTTGATTTTGTAACGTCAGGATTCGGTGTTTTTTGATGTTGATTAAATTATTTGATTGATATAATTGTAAAATATTTTGTTTTCTTGATTAATTAGATGGTTTCAACGGTAATTAAACGTAGTAGTTCAAGTGTTTTTAAACAATTAAGCTAGTAAGAAGGAGAATAAATTTTAATATTTGAGATATATTTCTGAAAGACTTGTCTGCACAAAGAAATGGTGTTTTTAGGAGGACCTCTTAAAACGAACTAAGAAAGAATTTATTTATTTCCCACTTAAGTACCACTTAATTTATCACTCCTGGTCTTTTCATAGTTTATCTTCGTTTCCACTACTTATTTTATTATTGTTGGTGCTCCTTTGTTTTTTTATGTTGTTACACACTCTTTGTTATTTAGTTATCTTATTCTATTTTAAATTTATAGTCGATTTGTAAACTGGTAAGTGTTGATTCCAAATGATTTTAATTTTTACATCCGATATAATTGTATTAAGTTTCTTAATTGTTGCTTTGCTTACAAATCCATCATTATTTGCATAAACTGTTTGTCCTAACCAGTCATCACCACCATGTGTTATGGATTTGTAAAATTGTATATCCGTAGGGAGAGAAATTAAATAAGTAGCTTTTAAGAAACATTTCTTTACAATTGCTTGGGATATCGTGCCAATTGGTAAAGTGATGTAATGAGCTTTTTTAAAATCACACAACTGAAACCATAAATTCACAGCTTGAACCTATTTAAGACTAAGCACTAGCAGACTCATGCAAGGAAAAATCTAAAGTTACTTACTATTTTGCACAATCTATTAGTTGATATTCATTCGAACGCCCGAAACACGCTTGGACACCTCTGTCTTTCCACAAAATTTCCGTGTGTTCGTAGAATTCCTATAAAACCAAAAATATATCTATATAAATTTTTTTATACTCACATCATTGTATAAGTTACAATTAACAGTAACGAGGGAAAGGAGATTGCGAACTGTTGAAAATATGTAAGACTACGACTGAAAGACTGTAGGAAAACTAATTCTATTTAATTAAAACTTAGAGTAAAACAAAATTAGTTCAAACAAATTAGCAGTTTGGATCCAGGAAATTTGGATTAAACAACCTTTAAAAGAGCATAATACTTGAGAGTTTTCACAGAAACTTGCCTTTAAATAGACAAAACTTGATTGTGCAAATCTAGATTTATGAGTCATCTTGCCATTGAATAGTTAAAATAATTTACAGCACAATTTTAACCTGTTTTAATGCCATACATTTTATCATATCTTACATTTGATGCTCCATTTTTAGATTATTAGTTCGTTTTGTCAATGCAATTATTTATTGTTAAATGACAATAAAGTAGTGTTATACTATTAGTACAGTTATAACATGTTGTATTATGATAAATTAAGAGCATAACCTTGGAAAGAAATCGGGAAACTGGTTTTACACCCAACATTTATTTGGGTCAAACACCAGTTTTCGCGTTGAATAATAAGATACAATTATGTAAAATAAATAAATAGTATATTTTAGGGATAAGTTACACAACTTACCGAAGGATAGTCGAAGTCGTGTTGCGAGGCTACATCCTGAATGTAATCAAACCTATGTTGATTTTCTGGATTTTCTAATTGTAAAGGAGGTGTTAAGGTACTCATTGCACCGCATAGTCTGGAAACAAAACTGGTTGTTAAAGAGGTCTGGAAACACAGAAACGTTATTTAATTATTTTTTTTCTCACCTGATATTTGTCCTATACAAGTATACTTCTCGGACTATCCGATTGCGAATTATCCGCTCACTATAATCCGTAATCATTTTGTAAAAATTTAAAAATTTCATGGCCACAAAGAACGCTAAAATCGTATTGCCACATGGTTTTGAACTGCTCAGTTGTGAAACTTTAAGTTTGGTAATGCATCGCGAGCAACTGCAGCTGACATCATATCCTAAGAAAATGGCTAGAGATTGCTAAGCAGGAAAAAGTTCAAATACCAACCACTTTCTATTAAAGAATTTTTAAAAAGTAATTTTAGTTTTTCTTTTTCTTTGTTTTAAATTGTGCTACTGTTTTATTTTACTCAATGATTATGATTATGACATTACAGTATGTATAACTTAAATGTCACTGTAACAGTGTTTGATAAATACAGTTAGCATTAATTAAACTTGTAACAAACAATTTTAGCGGCATTATTAATTTTCCTACAAAACCATCGCAATCACTGTTCCAAATTTGTAAAAGTTATATTAGATCAAAACGTGATAGCTAATTTTATAATTTAATACAGTTGTATATAACCAGTTAAACGCTTGATTCAGTTCAGAAACGTAAAATCAATCTAGATAGGTCTCGAAGTCCAAGTTCAATGAACTCCGGTCCATCCGGGTAACATCCGTCTACCCTTCCCACAAAGGACGGATAGTCAGAGTCTACTGTAATTGTATTTTCAGACAACAAGTAAAATGTTGTTTTACAAAGATACTTATACTGGCCAATAATACCGGTGATTACAAATGATAATGAAAGTTTGGATAGCTTGTAGAAAATTAATTATTTAAAGTTTAGATCATTACTACATGATTATATAGAAGAACTTTAAGTTTTATTGAAAATATTTATTCCGTTACTGATGGTTCTTGGAAGAAGAACAGCCCGTAAACCTTTCCACAAGATAAAGCGAAAACACGTTCACTTTAGAAGAATCGTATATGCTGTACAGTCTCTCTTGGGTTTCTGTTCCCCATAATCGCATTATGTCTATTAACGCTTCCACAAATGTGAAAAGTGCATTCATCACTGAAAGTTAGAAGGATTAAACAATGTGTCGCCATTTTCAAGACAATGTTGCATCTCCTGACAAAGATTTTACGTACAACTTTATCATTGTCATTTAAACTTTGTACTAAATGTAATTTATAAGGTGTCATTTTCAAACGTTTCCGCAGAATTGTCCACCATAATTTGCACCAACATAAACTTAAAGATATTCCCCACAAACATATATCACTTACTATGTTGAAATACACCAGTTTAATTTTGTAGAGGCTATTGAAGTTGTCTATTTCATTTGTAATCACCCGGTATAGACCTAAATATAATTATATAAAGAACTTCATAGATATTATTTATTTATAACTTATGAGGCAATACACAATTAACAAAACATTATATGATATAAATTAGGAAATATATATCACATATGTACTTTATGTAGTGATGTTATTTTCAACTATTGAAGTTATTACTTTAGTATTTTAATTTTAGTTATTAGTATAGTATATAGATTTAAATTGTATGTAATATTTTCAATTGCATGTTTATATTTCAATTGTAATATTTTAGTATTGTGGTTTAGCGGAAGAGAGAATTTTAAAAGTCCTAACTTCAATAGAGACGTTTTTCATTTAATTTCAAAGAATTCTCTCTCTTTAGTGTTCTTATAAATTTTAAAAATACCAAAAGGTTATATAAAAATAACTCAGCAAAATTTGGTAATATTTCAGCTTCGCCATTATCAAACCAATACATAAACAAATATCATTTTATTTTTCTGACTGTGAGTTATTTTTCTATTTTTAGTGTTCTTAGTTATAATAAAAGTGTATAGTACTTGTAAAGGCTTTAGCCACACTCCTTCAAAATTTAATCACCGCGTAAAGGGTTAAATACGACTATTAATAGGACTGTATTTGATTTTTATTTATTTATTTATGTGTGTGAAATTAAATATCTACATGTAAAAACTTATATCATAAAGAAACTTACCAATATTGCATCTCGTATATTCTTTTTAATATCTTCTATTTTTTGTCGTTTTTCTCTGAAACAAAAATTTGAAATGAATAAAAGCGATTCAAAAGCTCAAACTTCTGAGTGTACATTATGAAATTTATTAAGTTGAAAATCAGCAACGAAACTCCCAAGCACCGAAGTTGCAGACAAAAGCGAGGCTGCAAGAGGAAAACATTTTCATTTTCACTTAAAAACTGTATTTGAAACAAAACAAAGATTTTTCAATGTAATTCACTGCTTATCTTATCAATATTTGGTTTACTCAAGATGACAATTGTAGAGAGTTGACGGCTTCTGATAATCACAAATAGCTTCGACTACTCGTTCACTTTTCCTCACACATACACACACTCTTGGCAAATAATCTGCGAATGATAAGGATTCAACAGTGTTAGCAAACATTTGAAAAATGTTTGTACCGTGTTATAAATAGTTTAAGTATAATTTTTTGCAAATATATAGCTTACTTATTACATTTTCTTTAAGGCAGTATAAATGTCAAAATTAAAAATGTTGAAAACCATTTTGCCGCCATCTTGTTCTGGGTGCAAGGTTTTTGTTGATTTTTGGTTTACATGTTGATTATGGTATTATGTTTGCCATACACGAGTTTAATCAAAATTGAACGCATAATACAGTTTTAATAGCATAAACCCCATTTTGGGAAAATTCTCCTTAAGGGCACTTTCGGTGGAGTTATTTTATTGGTTAACGAACTTAACTTTGAAATTTACAAACTTGAAATGAAAACACGCGACCTGTAGAGTGGTCACATACATAGATATATAAGCAGGTTACTTTGAAAGTTCATAATAGTGTATGGAGAGCAATTAAGTAAAAGAAAGAACGGGATTTTAATGGACATAAGCATGTAAATACCATATACCTTAAAGTTTCAGAAAAATAAGAAGAGTAGCTAGGAAGTTTAAATTACAAGAACTAAAAGCCAAAAATACACTTAGTAGACAACACCTCTGTAAAAGTAAAACTCCAAAATGAGAGGAAATCTCCTCAAAAATCATGCTTACACACTGGGCTGTGAATTTCTTAGGCAACAGAGAGTGAAGCCAAACGCCTTTACAGTTCTCCTAAGAACAACACAAAAAGAATTTAAGCCTATGAAGAAGCCCCTCTTCAAAATTAGCAAAACACGCATGGGATCATGAACACACTTTTGACCTCAATAAGTTAGAAGTTCTCCTCCATGAAACACTCCTCCAAAGACAATTTGTAGAGGGAACTTTGATATGCCTAGTGACACTCCCCTAAGCCAAAGTAGTATAGAAGTTAGGCCCCTCTGATGCCTATGCTTAAGCACCCAGAGTCAAGCCAGTAAACAATTTAGCCAGAAAAAGTCCTAACAGATAACAGAAAAGCCAGAACACACCTGGCATGCCTCAGAAACAGACTGAACTAACACACAGACAAGCCTCGTGAACTGTTTGCCTATGTGAGCGGCTAAGGAGACCAGACTAAACACAGTTAGCCTTTAGCAGTTCTATTTTCTGTACACATGATATAGTTTAATGTGCCTCCTTTCTCCCAAGAACACAGTGAAAGCCCTCCCACTGGCCGCCTGTGTGCCTCAACCCCAACCAGCCTCCACCATTTACAGCACCGAGTTGTCAAGTACCACCCACTGGATGTTAGTTAGTTCTCCCTCCTGCACACAGAGTAGGTTCCTGGTCCCGAGCCTAGTGAGATCCTTCACACTGGACAACTACAGACCACTCGTGTTTTTCAGCTATTTGTTTTTTCCTAGCTTGATTGTAAGTTACATAACATGAAGTTTGAAGCTCACAACGGTCCTTGTTTTACTCTTGTCCATATTTGAATTGTAACACTGACAAGCCATCAATTTTCTCTGATGTAGCCATAGTGTAAAACATTGGCTGGAATAGCCTAGGTTAGTGCTTGCTAAGACATTAATTAAAAGTAGTTCCTAGATTAGTGAAGTCCCCTGAAGACGGTGGGAGTTTCTAACTACCCTAATTGCACAGGGAGTAGTTTCCTCCTAAGTGGCTGAAAAGTCCTGCTCTCTTTTACTCTCTACACAGACATAGATAGTTATATTACCATTAGATATATATTTGCCATTTACAAGAGACGCAGCTAGGACCTCAAAACCGGGCTATGAGAGTTTTGTTCTATGCAAGCTTTCATTCTCACTGGCAGTAAAGTGAATAGTTCTATTTATTTTCCCAAGTGTAGCCAGCCTCACACTGGTTTTGAACCCTTTAAACGTGGGATTGTGTTGTCAAACACTATTTGTGAAGTTCTCTACAAAAGTGTGTGGATCAGCATTTCTTGAAGTTCTTGAAGCACACAGAGTGAAGCCAGACCTACACTGGTTGCCTAGTGAAGTTCTCCCTCCTAAGCACACAGAGTGAAGCCAGACCTACTCTGGTTGCCTAGTGAAGTTCTCCCTCCTAAGCACACAGAGAAGCCAGACCTACACTGGTTGCCTAGTGAAGTTCTCTCCTAAGCACACAGAGTGAAGCCAGACCTACACTGGTTGCCTAGTGAAGTTCTCTCCTCCTAAGCACACAGAGTGAAGCCAGACCTACACTGGTTGCCTAGTGAAGTTCTCCCTCCTAAGCACACAGAGTAAGCCAGACCTACACTGGTTGCCTAGTGAAGTTCTCCCTCCTAAGCACACAGAGTGAAGCCAGACCTACACTGGTTGCCTAGTGAAGTTCTCTCCTAAGCACACAGAGTGGCCAGACCTACACTGGTTGCCTAGTGAAGTTCTCCCTCCTAAGCACACAGAGTGAGCCAGACCTACACTGGTTGCCTAGTGAAGTTCTCCCTCCTAAGCACACAGAGTGTAGCCAGACCTACACTGGTTGCCTAGTGAAGTTCTCCCTCCTAAGCACACAGAGTGAAGCCAGACCTACACTGGTTGCCTAGTGAAGTTCTCCCTCCTAAGCACACAGAGTGAAGCCAGACCTACACTGGTTGCCTAGTGAAGTTCTCCCTCCTAAGCACACAGAGTGAAGCCAGACCTACACTGGTTGCCTAGTGAAGTTCTCCTCCTAAGCACACAGAGTGAAGCCAGACCTACACTGGTTGCCTAGTGAAGTTCTCCCTCCTAAGCACACAGAGTGAAGCCAGACCTACACTGGTTGCCTAGTGAAGTTCTCCCTCCTAAGCACACAGAGTGAAGCCAGACCTACACTGGTTGCCTAGAAGTTCTCCTCCTAAGCACACAGAGTGAAGCCAGACCTACACTGGTTGCCTAGTGAAGTTCTCCTCCTAAGCACACAGAGTGAAGCCAGACCTACACTGGTTGCCTAGTGAGTTCTCCCTCCAAGCACACAGAGTGAAGCCAGACCTACACTGGTTGCCTAGTGAAGTTCTCCTCCTAAGCACACAGAGTGAAGCCAGACCTACACTGGTTGCCTAGTGAAGTTCTCCCTCCTAAGCACACAGAGTGAAGCCAGACCTACACTGGTTGCCTAGTGAAGTTCTCCCTCCTAAGCACACAGAGTGAAGCCAGACCCACACTGGTTGCCTAGTGAAGTTCTCCTCCCTAAGCACACAGAGTGAAGCCAGATCCACACTGGTTGCCTAGTGAGTTCTCCTCTAAGCACACAGAGTGAAGCCAGACCTACACTGGTTGCCTAGTGAGTTCTCCCTCCTAAGCACACAGAGTGAAGCCAGACCTACACTGGTTGCCTAGTGAAGTTCTCCTCCTAAGCACACAGAGTGAAGCCAGACCCACACTGGTTGCCTAGTGAAGTTCTCCCCAGCAACACAGAGTGAAGCCAGACCCACTGTGTTGCCTAGTGAAGTTCTCCCTCTAAGCACACAGAGTGAAGCCAGACCTACACTGGTTGCCTAGTGAAGTTCTCCTCCTAAGCACACAGAGTGAAGCCAGACCTACACTGGTTCCTAGTGAAGTTCTCCTCCTAAGCACACAGAGTGAAGCCAGACCTACACTGGTTGCCTAGTGAAGTTCTCCTCCTAAGCACACAGAGTGAAGCCAGACCTACACTGGTTGCCTAGTGAAGTTCTCCCTCCTAAGCACACAGAGTGAAGCCAGACTCACTCTTGTTCCTAGTGAAGTTCTCCCTCCTAAGCACACAGAGTAGCCAGACCTACACTGGTTGCCTAGTGAAGTTCTCCCTCCTGCACACAGAGTGAAGCCAGACCTACACTGGTTGCCTAGTGAAGTTCTCTCCTCCTAAGCACACAGAGTGAAGCCAGACCTACACTGGTTGCCTAGTGAAGTTCTCCCTCCTAAGCACACAGAGTGAAGCCAGACCCACACTGGTTCGTAGTTCTCTCTCCTAAGCACACAGAGTGAAGCCAGACCTACACTATTTGCCTAGTGAAGTTCTCCCTCCTAAGCACACACAGAGTGAAGCCAGACCTACACTGGTTGCCTAGTGAGTTCTCCTCCTAAGCACACAGAGTGAAGCCACCTACACTGGTTGCCTAGTGAAGTTCTCCTCTGCTAACACAGAGTGAAGCCAGACCTACACTGGTTGCCTAGTGAAGTTCTCCCTCCTAAGCACACAGAGTGAAGCCAGACCTACACATTTGCCTAGTGAGTTCTCCTCCCAAGCACACACAGAGTGAAGCCAGACCTACACTGGTTGCCTAGTGAAGTTCTCCTCCTGCACACAGAGTGAAGCCAGACCTACACTGGTTGCCTAGTGAGTTCTCCTCCTAAGCACACAGAGTGAAGCCAGACCTACACTGGTTGCCTAGTGAAGTTCCCTCCTAAGCACACAGTGAAGCCAGACCTACACTGGTTGCCTAGTGAAGTTCTTCCTCCTAAGCACACAGAGTGAAGCCAGACCTACACTGGTTGCCTAGTGAAGTTCTCCTCCTAAGCACACAGAGTGAAGCCAGACCTACACTGGTTGCTAGTGAAGTTCTCCCTCCTAAGCACAGAGTGAAGCCAGTCCTACACTGGTTGCCTAGTGAAGTTCTCCCTCCTAAGCACACAGAGTGAAGCCAGACCTACACTATTTGCCTAGTGAGTTCTCCCTCCTAAGCACACAGAGTGAAGCCAGACCTACACTGGTTGCCTAGTGAAGTTCTCCTCCTAAGCACACAGAGTGAAGCCAGTCCTACACTGGTTGCCTAGTGAAGTTCTCCTCCTGCACACAGAGTGAAGCCAGTCCTACACTGGTTGCCTAGTGAAGTTCTCCTCCTAAGCACACAGAGTGAAGCCAGACCTACACTGGTTGCCTAGTGAAGTTCTCCTCCTAAGCACACAGAGTGAAGCCAGACCTACACTGATTGCCTAGTGAAGTTCTCCTCTAAGCACACAGAGTGAAGCCCCTACACTGGTTGCCTAGTGTTCTCCCTCCTAAGCACACAGAGTGAAGCCAGACCTACACTGGTTGCCTAGTGAAGCCTCCCTTAAGCACACAGAGTGGCCAGACCTACACTGGTTGCCTAGTGAAGTTCTTCTCCTCCTAAGCACACAGAGTGAAGCCAGTCCTACACTGGTTGCCTAGTGAATTCTCCCTCCTAAGCACACAGAGTGAAGCCAGACCTACACTATTGCCTAGTGAGTTCTCCTCCTAAGCACAGAGTGAAGCCAGACCTACACTGGTTGCCTAGTGAAGTTCTCCCTCCTAAGCACACAGAGTGAAGCCAGACCTACACTGGTTGCCTAGTGAGTTCTCCCTCCTAAGCACACAGAGTGAAGCCAGACCTACACTGGTTGCCTAGTGAAGTTCTCCCTCCTAAGCACACAGAGTGAAGCCAGACCTACACTGGTTGCCTAGTGAAGTTCTCCTCCTAAGCACACAGAGTGAAGCCAGTCCTACACTGGTTGCCTAGTGAAGTTCTTTCCCTTCCTAGCACACAGAGTGAAGCCAGACCACACTGCTGGATGGCTCCCTCCACTCAAGTTAAAATCTACACTATTTAAGCAAGATGAAGCTCAGACTCTTCGAATAACTGGTTGCCCAGGAGTAAACGGCCTCCTGCAAGCAACAGCCTCAGGCAGCTCCCCTGAACCCCAGGTGAGAGTTCCCCTCTCCCTAAGCACACAGAGTGAAGCCAGTCCCACACTGGTTGCCTAGTGAAGTTCTCCCTCCAGCAACACAGTGAAGCCAGTCCCACACTGGTTGCCTAGTGAAGTTCTCCCTCCTGCTAACACAGAGTGAAGCCAGTCCTACACTGGTTGCCTAGTGAAGTTCTCCTCCTAAGCACACAGAGTGAAGCCAGTCCCACACTGGTTGCCTAGTGAGTTCTCCTCCTAAGCAACAGAGTGAAGCCAGTCCTACACTGGTTGCCTAGTGAAGTTCTCCCTCCTAAGCACACAGAGTGAAGCCAGTCCTACACTGGTTGCCTAGTGAAGTTCTCCCTCCTAAGCACACAGAGTGAAGCCAGTCCTACACTGGTTGCCTAGTGAAGTTCTCTCTAAGTAACACAGAGTGAAGCCAGACCTACACTGGTTGCCTAGTGAAGTTCTTCTCCCTCCTAAGCACACAGAGTGAAGCCAGACCTACACTGGTTGCCTAGTGAAGTTCTCCCTCCTAAGCACACAGAGTGAAGCCAGTCCTACACTGGTTGCCTAGTGAAGTTCTCCTAAGTAACACAGAGTGAAGCCAGTCCCACACTGGTTGCCTAGTGAAGTTCTCCCTCCTAAGCACACAGAGTGAAGCCAGTCCCACACTGGTTGCCTAGTGAAGTTCTCCCTCCTAAGCACACAGTGTAGCCAGTCCTACACTGGTTGCCTAGTGAAGTTCTCCCTCCAAGCACACAGAGTGAAGCCAGTCCTACACTGGTTGCCTCAGTTCTCTCTCCTCCTAAGCACACAGAGTGAAGCCAGTCCTACACTGGTTGCCTAGTGAAGTTCTCCCTCCTAAGCACACAGAGTGAAGCCAGACCTACACTGGTTGCCTAGTGAAGTTCTCCCTCCTAAGTACACAGAGTGTAGCCAGTCCTACACTGGTGGCCTAGTGAAGTTCTCCTCCTAAACACAGAGTGAAGTCAGACCTACACTGGTTGCCTAGTGAAGTTCTTCCTTCAAGAGCATAGATAAAAAAGAATTTAAAGACAAGTTGAATATACTTTTAATAGATATACATTTAAACATTTTTGATGACCACCAGAAGTCTCTGCTTCCAGAACTACAGACTTTTCCCTGTCACTTCACCATCTTATTTCAAACAAACTTCAGGATCCTTTAAAACAATCTTTATCTTTAGTTGTGAAATACCTTGTTCAAAAATAAGGTGGGGGTAGGGGACATTTAAAACTCACCCTGCATAAAGATGTACCTGATTTCTTCTAATCTTTAAATGGGTATAAAAAAAATAGTTGAGATAAAAGACTTTTCTTTGTGTTGATAAATTAAGGTTGAAATTCCCTTTCTTTGAAGCACCATAAATAGTCCCGTCTCGATTTTTGAGTGGTGGTGGGTGACGCAAAGTACAGGGTGAGGCAGTGAATTGGCACAAATTTAAACAATTACAAATTATTTATTTTCAAAGGAAAAATGATTATTTTAACATAACTCTTTAGGATGTTGAGTGGTAGAAACAATCACTTCTTGAATAATGGTGTCACTATGAGGCCCTTAGTTTTGTCACTTACCAAGTCTGAGAACAAAATTAGCTCTGATGCATTGCAATGGAATTTGTTCTTTATCCCAGTTTAATGCGCCCTTCTGATCTTATTTTGTTCTTGTAGGATTTTCATGGAAGACTGCATTTTAGATAGCCCCGAGAAAGAAGTCTGAGCTGCAAGTTTAGTCAACGGCCGCCAAAGGAAGTCACCATTCTGCTGATAAGGATTCAAAATGCAGTCCAGAAATCATTGTAGACATTTATGGCTTTTATCACACCATCTTGCTGGAAGAGTGTTTCTCCATTGGGATCATAGTGATTGATTCCAGGAAGTCAAAAGTTGCCAACATGTCAGCATAACGTTCCATTTAAACCTCATTTCCCTGACATCTTTATCAGCACTAATGGTGACTTCCCTTGGTAGTCTGTTCCACCAGACTTGACAACCCAGACTTCTTTCTCCAACACTAAAAATGCAAGTCTTCCAAGAAACTCAAGAACGAAGATCCAGCATAAGCAGGAAATAAAATGCATTCCATTGTGAGATGCTTCAGAGCTGCATCTGACTCAGACTGACAATGTGTGCAAAACCAAGGACGCTCTTAGTGACACCGTATTCAAGAAGTAATTATTTCTACGGTGAAACATGTCACCATGTACCAAAGCAAATAACGTTTCTTTGAAAATAAATATTTGTAATTGTTTAAAAACTGCCTACCTCTACTCTCCCATATAATGGCCAAAACAAACTTCAGGGTCCTATAAAACATTCCCTAAAGGGCTTTTGACTCAAGTTTGTTATAGGTTTACCAATTTGTTGAATTAAAATTACGCTTAAAATGCTACATTTTACGTGATACAGTTTATTTGAATGACAAAATTTTTTCAAAATACTCAATGGGATTATGTTATAGGGTTGTTATGTTTCCCTTTAGAGTATTTTGAAAGGAGAAGTTCAATTATAAATTACTTGTTAAATTCATTAGAATCTCCGCTACAATAAAACATAGAAGTACCCTGAACATTTTAATTTTCACACCTAATTAGTTTCAGAAAATGATTCCATTTTCAATGTTGAATTTGGTCTTAGAACTAATATGTATAAATAAACAAATATAAAATCAAATTTTAAACATCTTAATCATTAATATTAGTTTGGATTAGGAATTTTAGTTTACTTGAACGATCTCTAAGTGACTATGTATAATTCAAAACTGGATTTCTGTTTGGAGCATGGGTTACGTTGAGTATACTAGACCTTTTAATTTATTGATGTATATGTAAGTCTTTTGCAATCCATTGCTTCACCTTTAGTTCAAAACTAGAATTGTCATATTTCATCTTGTATAAGTGTTAACTGTATTAAATTCAGCAAATATGATTTCCATAGAGCTTCATTATTCGACTTAATGCTTGAATGTGTCTAATAAACTTAGACTTGCCCGTTCACAATAATAACTTTAAACATCATTAAATGGATTTTGTAAATACCACTTTTCAATTTGTCTAAAACTTGTGCCGCTGTATTTACTTGATTGTTGATCATTTTAAACCTTGTTTTTGTTTTAAAATTAACTTAAGTTATGCTATAAAAGTTTTCCTACATTTTCAAACTTTGTTTAAACTTACCACAAATTTTCATCCCTAGGTTTTATTATGCTTTTGTCTCTAGCTTCTTATATCAAATTATTTATCAGTGTCTTTTTGATAAACTGTTTTTATTTTGCAAATTTTATCAAATCAATTTTCAAATTAACAACTTAAATGGAACATTTTGAAACTAGTATTTAAAATTAAAATATTTTCAAATATCTATGTTTTATTGTAAATTTTATGTTCCCTTAGAGTATTTAGAAGAAAATTTTTTCATTCAAAATACGTCAAGAATAAACTTCAGAACCCACTAAAAACATTCCCTAAAGGATTTTAAAAAATATTTCATTTTTCAAAAGTAGAGGTGGAGGGGGACATTTAAAACTCACCCTGTATATCGAAACATTTTTCATTCCATAACTAAAGTACGGGCATGCCATAATAACCACTGGTTAAAGCCAAAATACTAGAGATTTTTTCTTAATTAAACTCTATCCAAAATTACTAAAACTTGTAGAAACTTTCAGTTACATTATACAATATTTAATTTTCTAATTTTTCAACTGTGTGAACTTAAGAGTTCATAAGTTATATAACTTAAAATTACTTAAAATTTAATCTCACTTTCTATTTTTTTAATGGTAATCTGTGCTTTATGTCAATAAATTACTGTGGTAATACTTTCCAATCAGCTGTTTTTATCCAACAATGTGTAGACTTGTTTTTGTTGTTGTCATCAAAATTAGTTAGTACCATGTTTTCAATTCAATCTTTTAATGTAATAAATGTAAATATGTAACAACTCTGTTGATCTATTCTGCCTATGCATCAAGAAACAAAAAAAGGTATAATTTATTTTATCTATTTAATCGATCAAGATAATTGTGTTCATTTGGGTCAATGGCATTACAATTTTTTGCACATTCTTACACATTTTAATGTTTACTGCAAATAAAGTTATTTATTTATTTATGAAACATTAGTAATTCAAAATAAACAATCTATCAACTATACTTTGACATATTAACTATTAAATTTGGAGAAGATATCAAACCAAGGCACAAGGTTTTGTTTGCTATTTCATGACATTCCGCCGCCAGTGACTATAACAAAAATCAGACGTAATTCGCTCTTTAACCAGCTTTAGTTTGCAAAACGTTGGATTACATGCAACTTTTAAAGTTGATGACATAATTAAAATTTGTTTAGCTAAATAAGGGTTCTAGTAACTCTCACGCAAAAAATTGGATGTAAAACTGACTTTTCAAGATTCTACAATAATTTAACCAGTAGAAATATTACAAAACCATTTTGTTTTGACATTGACCTAAAACTGGGGTCACAATTATATTTAATAACAACCACTTTGTACCTAACCACTTATAGGCTTAATAAAAGTTATCAATAATATAAAACAAATTTTTTTGGCAGACTTAAGAAAGCAGTTATTATTATTAAGAAGCTACTGTTATTACAGTGACTCCTAACCTAAAGCCTATCTAAACTGAAAAGTGTTAAGGGGTAAGGTACTATACTAGTTTGGGAGAGCACCAGCACAGGTTTGCGTGAAATAAATTAAGACGTTATTATTAATGCTACTTTGACAAAACTACACTTAAATGAAAGATAAACGTTTTACCTAGGTTCACCTGTTTTTCATTATTCTATAAGTTATGTCTTTTAATTTGTATGCCTTCAGTGGTTGAAGTTAGAAAAAATAGAGTGTTTTAAAATTTATTTAAGAAACTAAAAATTAGCTAAAAAATATGTTGATCAAAATTTTGAAAACAGGCAAACACAGATAAATTTTCTCATTCCATAAAAATTAACACATCCTAATTTAACCTTCACATAAGAGGGCTATCTACTTTCTACAAAACCCCTGCAGGCGCTAGGTTTGACAGTTAGGCCACATCAGTTGAAAGAAGGCTTGTTGTTTAGCCAGTTGTTATGTGCACGGTGTCTTGTGTTCCTTAGGCGGACAAATTAAGTTATTGTAAACAACAGACCTCAATCAACCATTTTTGACTACCTTAAAAGTAGCTATATTACGGCACTTGAAAATGAATAAGAAAAGCTGTTTTAAAATTATTTTTAGTATCGACATGTTTCACTACCACTAGCCTTGTTATACTTATACATTTTAATACCTAATTTAGTCTAAAGTTTAACTAGCTTATAATTTCATGATAAAATAATTAGTGTTCCGCTAGAAAATCTTGCGGGACTTTAACATTGTAATACAGGTCATATTCATAGATTATCTTTGTTGGTTACATAGAGTAAGATGAGCGGAGAAAAACTACGCTCAGTGGATCAGTGAACAAATCGGAAAGACACAATTTTTTTGGTGAGCAGCGTCAAAAGGTGAACGTAACCATCAGCCGACCACTCACTCACCGAGCGCTCATATCGTTTAAACTGACGCCAATCTTCATAGGAGATCAAACTATTGAAATGTAGTTTGCAGCATTGTGTTCTGCTTACAACGAGCTTTATTTTGATTAGCTAAATGACTTATGTAAATCAGGAGCAAATTCAGTCTCTCTATCTTGCACCGTTTAAAAAATATAAAGTCAGTCCAGGACTATTTTGTCACCCTGAATACTAAACTTAAATTTCCCACACACTCATGGGCTGTGGAAATCACGTGCATCATGCCTGCTCTGTGATAATTGGTAGTTTCATACAGGCATGGGCTGTAGTTATGGCCAGGCTATTGCTTATCCGTGGCAGTTGGTTGGGAATGCGTTAAACTTCCAGAGGTAGCATAGGTTTCCAAAACGTAATAGGGCGCACCCGGAGGTTACTTCCAGGTGGGTTAAAACCTTCTAGTGTAAATGGCAAAACATCATTGTTCTTACAGTATGACATTTTTATCAAAATTTTACCAGAATAAAATGCAATACTAGGTGAAATGAAACACGAAAAACTATAGAACTACAAAAATGGTACAATAAATTCACCTGCTGCAAGCAGAGTCGCACACGGAGGTTAACTCGGGTTACCTTATAAGCGAGGAGGTGCATCACGGATGTTACTTCCGGGCTTTAATTTGAACAGTTTTTAAATAACTACATCAAAACTGTAAGTGGCTAAATTATATTGCATCGTGTTCCAAGAAAGAAGGACGGAAGGTAGACGGATTCACAGGCTTTGGGCCTATGTAGGCGATTTGATGAACAAACAGAGATTCACCCGGAGGTAACCTCCGTGATGCAACCTCCGGAAGGTTAAAGAAGCACGGCTTGTTGAGGCTATGCCAGTAAAGTGTCAGTATCGAAATGTTTATAAAGCTGGGGTAATGAAGCTACTGTTCGGCGTGAATAGAGACAGACAGTGGGAAATTATTAACGTGTCATCAACTAATTGCTCATTTTTAACACTTGTCTACTTATTGACAAGGAATGGGAAACTAAATCTTAGTAGGTAGGCCTAGCCTAGAGACAACTACAAAAAGTTGACAATAATTTAATAGCTCTAGTATTGTACAGCTTTAGGTCAACAGTAACAAGTTACAGGGCTTAACATCACTGGCCCACTAACATAGGCTAGCCTAGCCCTCAGGCTATTAAATGGGATTAAAAGCACGATATAAAGGGTGACTTCTTTGTAATAATGTGGGAGGCCAAGCCTAGTCTGAGTTCAGACCTTTCTACGATTGAAATGATCAAAAAGGTATAACTATAGGGTGAAGGTATAACTCAGCCAACCACTTGACATTGAATTGAAAAAAAGTATTTGAAATTAGAAGCTGGTTACAACTATTAAATTGTAGAGAGGTAAACGAAAAACAGCCTACTCTAAACCAAATGTTGGGATAGGCCTAGGTCTAAAGATATTGTTTTACTGTACTTACTCTTCACTAAATCCATTGACGTGCAATATCCTCATCTGCTTGACGATTGTGCTTTTACCTGACTCCCCAGCACCTTCACAAACACACCAAAACACTTGAATTAGTAAAAAATATAAATAATTTTAAAAAAGATAAATAAACACTGGTTGTTGAACCAATTGAATCAATATGGCTGACAGATAAGACACTTGATGGGAAGGGCTACCGGATTAAGAAATTACCTAATAATAAGAGTCTGTGCGTTGCTCTGTACACTTGCTTATCCTTTTGTAATTGCTGGTTAATCTTTTTGTTCGTTTCCTTTCCCTTTTTAGTTTCTTCTTGGTCCGCTTTTGAGCTCGCACTTCCAAAGCACCCCATGACATTAGGCCAGTTTATTATGGTAGGCAGGCAGCACAATTGAGACTCGCGCTGCCCTTCGTTTACGGCAAAATTCCCTATTTTTGCAAGGGGTTCAAGACACGCACTGCACTGCACAACTAACTAAACACATCACTCCACTCCACTAAAAGAAAATTAAAGCTGTAACGCCCGGTTTTCCGAAGTTTAATCATTTCCAAAAAAAATTAAACCCGCACGAAAAGGGCTGCACTTCACCACTACCAGTACATAGGTGTGAACGCATAGCATTGTGGGTAGAGCCACTGCTATGCATTCCTTAATTTGTTTAGCAAACAACACGACTCGCGACTAGCTCGTTATAAATCTTTGCACGTATCAGTCAGCATTTTTGAGACTGTCTTAGGAATATTAATTGATAATCAAGCCACGACAAGTCTATCAAATGGAGATTGTTATCTGATCTGTCAGCTTTAAAACAGAGAAAGGGTTAGTGTCGTCTGCAGTTGAAGGTTCAGATTTAGGAGGCAGTGAAGTCTTCTTCACCGTGATTGGCCAAAGGAGTAGAGCAATTTCCATATGATTCTTATCGACCTCGAGAGAGAGCAGCACAGACTGGGAGGCCTTATCAGTAAAAATAAATTATTCCATCAAGTAGACTACACAATTTATTATTTGCATGGTTGTGCTGTACGTACCCGACATTGCTGCTTGGATTTCGAAATATAGTTAAAAACTTTAATTATTTCAATAAGTTCCAAATTTTTAAAAGAAGCCAATTATAGTTTTTAAATAGTTACAGAATTACAAAAATACAAAGGTGTAAAGCAATCGAAGTTGCAATTATTTTATAGCGCTTATTAATTTATGGCGATGAAGAAAACGAACTAGACGGGGGAATTTAGTCTCCAGCTCAAAACTTCAAATGTGTGCGGCGGTGCGGCCGCATGCGACTAGGTGTGTGCTACCTTACCAGTATTTAATTACGAAACTGCGGTTGCGAGTGCGGCTGGTGCAGGCAACGTTTTTAAACCTGAAAAATAAAACACTTATCGAGTATTCTTTACAACTAATATTTCATTACCCATGTAATGTCACAAAATAAACAATTATTCGGTCCATTCCTCTTTCTTATTAATTTTGTGGAGATAACATCGTCAGTTAAAAGAAAATGCTTTTTTTCTGAAAGTGTGGGTACGTTTTTAGGGTAAACTACTACCGAGGTTGCACTACACTATACAGCAGTTGAAATATACAAACATTATATTATTTGGACCCCACTAAAATAAAGAAAACATCAAAATCGCTTGAATTTGTCTGTTCTTACAATACATTTTAAAAATTGCTCATATAACTAATTTGTTTAGCATTTAAAAACTCAAATAGTTTATTTTGCGTTGATTAAATTATTTATATTTGACCAGCGGTGTACCGCTACTTCACTGCGAGAAAATTTCTTGGGGCCAAACCTAAATTTTAAAAGGTCAAATTGCAACTGTAAAACTGCCTTGTATATTATGTGGGAGCCTGAGATATTAGAAAAATAATAATAGTACTGTAAAGGATAATGTTTCCCTTATTCTAAGGTGATATTTCGCCGAATGCTTTACTCTAATGTTTCTTTTGTATAGTAACCTGTAAGCTCCTTTAAAACAAAACCCGTACTCGAAAAAACCATCAAAACAGCTCGCGCAATCCCTCACTAATTCACTGGAGTCGGGAGCGAAGGTGGATTTGTGTTTGGTCGAGGAGGAGGACGCACAATCCTTGATCGGTCTTTCCGAGCTGGTCAGAGAGAAGTACCTGCAGATCAAGGTAACCATTGTTAACCCTCCATTGTTCCTTTCCTCTTGAATTCTATTTCTCTCTACCTATTAAGTGGGACGATTAATTTACAGTTCTACCCTTTAAACTCCCAAGTTACTTAAAAGATAATGTTATAGTAGGTAGATGTCACACGACCGAGGCAGGAGAATCAACATAGTTGCGGCGTCCAAGCACAGATAGCGCTGCCGTCTCTCGCCGTCTTTCTCCCCTCTTGGTTCGAGTTGATGACTTAAATATGACCAAATCTTGCAATTTTCGATAACGAACAAAGTTGCGCGTGTGTCGGTGGCTCTACTTGAGATTCTTAAAATAATTCCCTCATAGCGCTATCGGTGCTTGGGCTGCCGAACTATGTTGATTCTCCTGTTCAGCTATGTGGCATCTATGCGCATTCTACCAACCATAACATGATCTTTGGTTGATTCTAGTGAAATTGGGTATAAAATAGTAGGCTACAACACATTACATCAAATTGACCAATATTCTAATATCCAAGCGTAATATCCAATATCTTATATCCAAATAAGCCATCACTTAATACATGAAATTAAATACACTTTTAACCCTAAAGACATTCTATTATTATAAACAATTTACAAACTAAACTCTAATTTTGTTTATATAAATTTGCCGCCGTACTTTCATATTGTTGTTTAATAAACACAGATATGTAAAGAGCACAGTGTTTATTAGTTTGAAGGAGTTGAGAAAATCATAGAAATGCAAGTAAATTTAAGCCAAATCTTCAGAGATCTGGGAGAATTATTATTTCTTACTTATTAATAAATCCATTTTATTATTATAAATATATAAATTAAAAATCAATTTTATTATATAATTATACATTTAAATAATTGAACTTTCACATTTATTTATAAATCTTCCCACTACAAATTCAAATATCTGTTGATATGTTTGCATTGAACTGTTTAAAAGAAAATATCATCTTATAAATTTGTAGAGAAGAAGTTGAATATTTGTAGAAGTAGAAAATTGCCTGAAATACTAAAGTATTTTGTCAAAGCAATTCACTATAGGATAATATTAATTCTAGGGTCCGTAAGCCTGCGTAAGGTGTAAGCAAAGACGGGGCAGTAGTCATGATTTTCGGGCATCTTAATTTTAATCTGTGTTTTATTTAAACATTAATATTATCAATCAGCTGTTTTTACCTAACAATGAGAGTATACATGGTTTTGTTGACATCAGGCCTAGATTTGTATCATGGTTTCAATTGTGTCTTTTAAATGTGCAATAAATGTAAGTTTGTAATTAATCTGTTAATATATTATAAGAAAAGAAAGCAAGGTATTACCTATCCATCTATTCTATCTACTAAAATAAAATAAATCAAAATGCCAGTTGAAATTCTACTATTCATATATCTCCCCATCAAACAGAATGTATAGTTTGCAGCATTTATAATCCTAAAATCATCTTATCATTTTAAACCAATGGATATAATTATAATTATGAACATTATAAAGATTATCCTGTTTGCGATAAGGTTGTTCGTAGGTTTCCTCCAGGTAAATATTAATTTTTTGGGCTCACCCTGTTGGTAGTATTGGAAAAGAAAAGTCTTAGATGAATGATAGACGCTGCTACACTTGCAAGTTGTAAAATAGATTTATTAATCAAAACAAAAGATAGGTACTAACATATGTGATAACTAAATAATATATATCACTATTTGAGATGCCGACAACTCTCATGAGGGTATTTTAAGGCAAATATGTGGTGAAGGATGAGTGGTAGGAATGTTATTAGGTGTAATCTTGTTACAAACTAAGGCCGACTCTTCCTTAGAATGGGTAATTAATTAATAGCCCAATGACCAATGGAAATACAAGGACCAACGGCTTAATGTGACTTCGAACCACGCAGGTGATGGTCTGATATGTCTAACGGGTGGGAGTTGATGGGTATCATCAGATGATCACTGAGACTATCTGAGCCGCTTTAGACCTATATCATCCTCAAAACCTGACCTTCATGAAGCTGGATTACTGGACCACGCCACGAGTCCCACATTATAAAGCACTTGATAGAAGCTTAAGACTGAAATAACACCAACAAATACAATTCAATTATATATTTTAATGTGATATGACAGCTTAAGATATCAATTGCCATAAAGATTTAAGAGTTCAAACAAAATAAAATTTTGTTACGTAACTTTTTAAGGGGTAATTTTAAGCAAACTTCCAAGCAATTCAAATAGGAAACAGCTAGGGATTTGTTTCTGAAATTGTATTCTTCTAGTAAACACAAACAGCAAAATTAGCGTTAAAATAATAATTTTCAAAACTTCAAAAGAAATTTGTTTCAAATGAAAAATGTGTTTAATGTATCTTAATAACGCAAAGGAATTTAGAAAACTGTATGTAGTATTAAACAGGTCTCTGTTTTTATAGGAGACAAATTAGTCAAACTGCTATGGAATGAGATTAGCACAATTTTACCAAATCGTACTGACCGATTCCGCTCTTTGTTTGTAACTATAATATAAATGGTAAGTATAGTTCAACCTTTGTTCTTAAAAGTATCTTCATACCAAAATTTCAAGAAAACTGAAACTAAACGTTTTGGCATGGTCAAATAAAAAATAAAGATATCAACACAAAACTTTATTTACAAATGCATAGAACCTTCCTCTACTTTTCTACGCAGTCGCCATGGATTTCAAGTCACTGGTTTTAACGTGGGACCAGCTTTTCCATACCCATGTTCTACTCATTTGCCGCCAAAATCATGAACCAGGATTTCTTAGCTTCTTTGAGTTCCTTATCGTTAGCAAACTGTTTTTTACCCAAACAATCTTAAGCTTTGGGAATAAGTCATAATCACTCGGCACCAAGTCAGGGCTGCGCCAGTCGTTTCTTTTCTTGGCATAAATTCGACATGGATTAAACCCTTTCGATCCCAAAAAACAGTTGCCATGACTTTTCAAGTGTTTAAATTTCACACTTTACATTTAGCGGGTTTTCAATTGTCGATGCCATTATTAATCGCGGACACGAGACGCCGCGAATCACACAGCAACGAACCTATACTCTAACTGAAGAGGAAGAATGTATAGCAGCTGCACGCGACTTGTAGTGGTGAGGGTGCTGATGCGCAATCGTTCTTTACTTTCTGGATGACCCTCCTACTTGAGTTGAGAGTGAAGGATGATGATGGTTTGGAGACCACAGCCAACATGAACACATGAACCAATTTCCATCCAAGTCCAAACGTCACCTCTCTCTTATTTCTGTTCATCATATTGTCTCGGTAGTGGCTCTCTCGGATGAGGATCATCAAGTTTTTTTATATACTTCAGCGTTGCAAGTTTTGATCAATTAACAAATACGTTTTCAGGTAGTGGAGATGACTAAGGGTAGCTATGATCCACGAGTGACGTTACTTGTTCAGTGTATCAAAATATCAATTATTTTATCATGTTCTTTGTAGATCAGACACCATCTACAATATGAGCTACGTGAAAGTAATATTGGATTTTTCTTGTCATTTCAGAACCTGTGTGTCGTTTGTTTGTAACTATGACATCTCGTCTTTGTAGTTCTTTAACACAACTACAAATCTATTTCCAACGTGTAGGTTTTTGAATTATTGTTATACCTGAAACAAAGTTTTTGTAAAGGTTTATTAAATATAAATTATTAATAAAATATAAAACCAGGCAGACAGAAAAACAAAATGATAACAGAAGATATATAATTAAATATAGTTCCTAGATTAGTGTAGTAGTTTGAAGACGGGTGGAGTTTTAACTGCCCGAAACGTTAGTAGTAGTTTTTCTCCAGAAGTGGCTGGAAAAGTCAGTTTCTTCTTTTTACTAAGTTGATTCAAGTTGAAACAGATACCTTTGCTTACGCTTGGTCAACAAAACGTGAAGCTATTCGTCAAAATAACAAGGTTAGTGATTAAACTTTCTTTTATAATTTCCACTAAGACTGATATTTTTAAAACATAAACTTTCTTTTCCTTACTAGGAATTTATTGGTGGCAATAAAGTGTCATGTTTTGCCACAAATTCTATGTAAAAAAAATCAATTAACTGTTTATTTATGTAACAGATAGTAGCTAAGAGGTCGGAAAAGATCATGACCCAATCATTCTTCGGTGGAGATCATGAAATTTCACCACGTTGACTCACTCAGTTTCGTTTCATAGTTTGATGATATCTAAATCTAATTCATATAAGTACCACACCAACTTGTACTGCTAGAAAATATTTGGATATTGTACAGTGAAAGTGGATTTTGTTTAGTGGTTATTGTAAGTGTACATCATTCTAATTTAATAATAAGCTCAATTTTTGTATAGAATAAAAATAAATAAATATGAAAAAGTATTTTAAAACTACTACAAGAAAAAATAAGTGCTTTTGCTGTATCAATCTCAAACAAGTGAACCTATAGAAGCAGATGATATGTTGTTGGATACCCCGATTCTTCGATAATCTTACAATTTATGTTTGATGTGCCATTTTGTTTCATTTCAAATCTCAAACAAAATGGTCTCTACAAGCAGTATATTCGCAAGTCAAAAAATTACGCTAACTACTTAAAAACAACATTATTCACAACAAATCTTACGACAAAGACTTTTTTAAACTCTTGGTTTGCCAAACTAAAATTATTCTTTTTCTTAAATTTGTTAATATACAAAAATGTTCTGTGTGTAATATTATTTTTGAAAGGTTTAACTTATAGAAAATACTTCTGTGTGACAAAATCAGCGTCACATTGATATTGCACATGTTTTATTAACCTGTCAGATGCACATTTCTGACCTTTCCGTAACAATTATAACAGGAAATGTAGAAACAACTAATAAATGATTTATTGGACTTCACCCAATTCTGATAAGACACACGACCTTCTGACCTTAACAGAGATAAGTTCCAAAAGAAGATCGTGAAACGGAATTGATGAAATTGTATCAAACTACTAATAACCGTTCATCAGTCAATCTTTTTAAGATTTTTCTATTGTTCTAAGATTGTTCAAGTAGTTATTTTCTTTTGATTTGTTCATAGGAATGTCACAGTTTTATCGGCAAGAGAGTGAAGACTCTCGAGACAAAGAAGAGCCGAAATCTGACAGAGCCAGAGCTAACAATAAGGTAAGTTTAGTTCAAATATTATTCATAGTACAGTCAAATAACTAATATTCAACTTAAAAACTAAAATAATCCAGAACTTGAACTGAATTGCAATAACTATTTTACTGCGGAAACAAATAAAATGTTACGCAGTTGGCCAGTAGTCAAAGTTTAAGCTAAATTTTTAAAAATAAAGTCTGACATTTTGTTTTCAACATATAATTTCCAAACATTCACTCGCTATTGCTCATTTGAATTGGTCTACTGTAGCCCTTCATCAGTGTATTCTGCGTTCTCCCGGTCATGAGTCTTAAACTGGTCCACACTGTAAAATGCTTTAGATGTTAGATTGAGGGGATCAAGTGGTTAGGGACTGATTAGTGATTACCCTTATGAACGTCTGCCTCGTCTGTTGGGCATATTGCGCTACCACCGGAATGAAAGGAAGTCTGGATTCAGGAGAGGAATGGGACTGGGTTCGGCTGACCAGAAAATCATGAGAGGGCGCGACAAGCAAGCCCGCTGACAACCACTTAGGGGACTCAAACCCCCAAGACATGGAGAGCCTTGCCAACACTCGGGGACCTTTCCCCCCCAAGATTATGGCAAGCCTCTCCTGAAGTCGCGGTCTACCCTGCTGCCGCACCCCCCTAAAATGATATCTGATCCAACCTCCCCTGTTGGGGAACGGAGCGTGTTCAAGATCTGGACAACTACAAAGCTGCCCAGTAATTTTGTGAACTCTTTTTTTATGTACCCCAGTATAAAGTAATCTGAGCAGGTACTAACCAGGCAGATACTGACAGGGGAGGTAAAATGCTTTAGCAATTAACATTCTTTTTAAGAACCTTTTGAATGCTCTTGACATTTAGGCACTTTTGAATATACGTATTTGGTAACCAGTTGACAAATTGAACTCCTACCTGAGAGGGCAAATGTTCATGAACTAACGTCTGTGGCTTCCACTTCTGTGTGTCTTGTTTCATAAGAGTGAATTTCACTTCCTCTTACTGGATAGCATTTTGATTTGAAAAGAAGACAGGTTTCAAGAATGTAGATGCAAGGTAATGTTCATAATTTCAAATTTTTAAGAAATTGGTTGCATGCCTCTCATTTTTGAGACTGTTCAAAAAGCCTTTTGTTGAAGAATAAAAATTCTGGAAACATTTCTTTGAGGTTTTGTTTTATATCGTGGTAGAAATAAATCTCTGGATTTCCTATGGAAATTTGCTACAAAGATTCATTTTATCACTTCACTTGTTGGTTATCAAACTTGTATTGTAGGCAGTTAAAGAGTGCCGTGAAAGAAAGGAGAAGGAAGCCAGAAAGCGAGAAGAAAAGACAAAGATATTGAAAGAAAAAAATCCAGCTCTTAGAGAAAACATCCGAGTACGTATGGAGATCACAGAGGCTCTTTTGAACTTATTGAGTGAATGCCATCCAAGTGAGTTTTATATTTCATACTATCTTTTTTTGGTTTGAAATGGAAACATTAAAATTTTTATTACTAGTACCGAAAGTGGCACTTTTCTAATGCACTTCTCAGGAAAAGACACTTTTGACACGAGTTATAAACAATACTTTCCGTTATTTCCCAAGTATAAGTGTCCTGTTTTCCCATTTTCGAAGACAAGCCCCTTTCAGGAACCTGAAATCGACAACGGCAGCTTCTGATGTAGGGGAAAAAAGGTTTTAGTGGGAAAATTAATTTTTACAAAATAACCCATTATCTAGTTTATGTGCTAAGCAAAAGAACTGCAGATGTAGTGGTGATAGTTTGAATATCATATTTAAAAAAATAATTCAAGGAAGCAGACTAACATTCCAAAGAAAAGACAAATTTTTATAAAAAGACATTTAAATGAATAAGCTAAATATAATATTTCCTAGTCCCTGGCTGCATTATAACAAAATAAAGGATTATCTCAACAATTTTGCTGTAAAATAATTGTAGCCTTTCTAATGTTTATTTATACAATAACTGCACATTGTCCTTTTTTTCAGATCGAGACGTAACCAATAAGTTAATAGCATATTTTGAAGAGAAAAAGAAACAGCTCAAGCGAACATCAGTTTGAAACTTTTCTCAAGAAACAGCGTGAAAGAGAGAATACTTAATTACTTATCCAACTTTTTGATGCCAATACAAATTGTTATGTAAAAATACAACTGATGAGAATTTTCTTGAAGACCTAACAAACCCACAAGAGTTAGATGTCTTGTTTTTATGAACCATCATATGGCCAAATCCCGTTGAGACACCCCGTATCACAGGTAAATGATATTTTTACGCTGTCCACTTCCACTTTTTCTTGTAGGTATCAAGTTTCTATAAACCGAGTGTCCAAAAAGTCCCCCAACCCTTAACTTAAGAATGTTTTAAAATTTTTGAATACGCTTTGGAATATGTATTAAGGGTCAACTGAAGTACTTTTTTGCTATCAGTGAATATGTCTCTTTAAAACCTTTCAAATCACTCGATGGGGATCAATAGATTATTTCTAAGGGTCACATTCACTACCCCTGTATTGGAATAGAAGGCAAAGCCCAAAAATATGACACAAAGTACTTCAGTTGACCCTGAAGTACTTATGCCAAAGCCCGTTCAAAAATCTTCAATCATTTAAAAGTTAAAGGGGAGGGGGGTCAGACTTTATGGACACGCGGTATGTACAAGTCCTAGACTAAACATTGACATTACGGATTTGGTTACAAAATCTACAGTACATTTCTCTTTCCTTTCTTTGGTTAGGGCCAATGCTAGAAACTGGTTCTGTTTCCAACTTCAGCTCAATTATTATTTATTTTACATAAATATTTTTAAACAAGGACTTCATAGTTATATTCAAACCATACGAGTGGTGCTTACTTTTTTTGTAATCGCTAATTGGTTACTAAAAGTGGATACAGGGATTAAGAAACAGACAAATTGAACATTGATAAAAATATATTACAAAAATTAATTCTTACCACAGTGTTTCAAACGTTGAATTTCAAATGGTTTTTTGGAAACTTATGCGAATACAACAATATCTTCCGTGTACATACAACACATTTTTCAAACATTGTAAACTTGTAATTGATCCCATTTTGAAAATGAATTTTCTAGTAATCACCACACAAACTTTGTACGATAACAACGCACAACGACACACTTGTAAGGATCGTGTCTTGTAAACAAATTACCACATAAGTTACGGTAAAAACGTCTCTGTACATTACGAGTAACATTACTTACGATAAGACATTATATAAAATTACACAATAAATAATATAAATATTTGTGGACTTTGGTTAAAGCAATCTTATGATTAAAAATTAACATGTATAAAAGTCGTCGAAAAGTTTACTAACTATATTTACATAGATACATATTTACATTATGTACAGGTATTACACAATATCTTTAGTTGTGACTACGATACTAAAAGCATTATCCTTGATTATGGTGGATATTGGCGAATATCTATAAGTTGTGATTAATAGAAATTAATCATGTAGCAAACCGGTTAAGCAAAACAATGTTAAATGTGCATTTTTTTGAGACACCTCGCTTCCATAGTTTTAATAGGATTTTCTTGAAAAAAACTTATGTGAACATAATTCAAATCCCAATCTAAAGACATTTCTTATTTTTTAAAAGGTTTTATCGATATCTTATTAAAAAAGAACCTCTTGAACAAACTTATTCACAAAGTCATTGCAAAAAAAGTATTAAAAAATTACAATAAAAATTGTAGTCACCTTAAAAATGCATGCATTGTTCTTACATTGTTCTTAAGAAACAAAAACAAAATGGCTGATTGGCCTTAACGAAGTACAGTTAAAAATACAGAAGTCTTTAAATGTTACCAAGAATAAAAAGTCTATCTTTTTAAAAACTCAAGTAAAATAAAAACAAACATCCAGTTAATTTTTTCTTAACTTGTTTAAAAAGTAAACAGTTGATAGAAATATGGTTGTAGTGGATTTATAATCAAATTTATACTTTGAAAGTAATTCGAACTTCTGTTTCCTCATTAATTTCTGTCCTAACTTGCTTAAGAGTTTAGGTTAATAGGTTCTGAGAAACCATATTTTATGTTCATAATAGCTGAGAAGATAGATTTTACAACAATTATATTATATCTCAGCCTTCTTTTGGCAACATCAGGAGAAACTACTCCTGTACAAAAATGTTACACAAGTTGAAACAAAATAACGGTAATGGTCTCTTTAAACTATTTTCTACTGCATTATGTTTGAGACATATTGACACAAATAACAATACATAATACAAGATCTCTTGCAATATGGTTGCTTAGAGGTATTGAAACAAATTTATTACAAGAGATTCAGTACAACGTGCCTAAAAAGTAAAGTGCAGCGTAAAATCAAAACATGCACGAGACAAACACTATAATAGTTATGCTAAATGAAAATCAGTCTGAATTATCAGTATAATAATGTCATAATTGGTAGTACTTAGGTAAACACATTTTCCACTGAGTGCCGTTCAATTACTGCTGAGTAAAACGTATAATGCTAGTTTTTGCAAAAATATTTGTATAAGAATCTAGTGAACTTATTAGTAAAGTAAAATACAGTATTTAACACAGAGTACTGTAGGAACGATATAAAACCTTCCATAAAGCTATGATTTCCTAGAAAGCGGTGACCGCTACATTACGGCCGTAATGTGACGGTGAGTTTTGTTTTCAATGTTATCAGATGGAAGTGGTTTCCTAGAAAACGGTGGACGTAAAGTAGCGGTGAAAACTAGTTAAGGGTTTTCTCGCCAGGTGACATAAATTGTTTTGTAAACAAAAGTCTAGCTTAATATCCATTGCTATAATTATGTAAATCAGATTTGACAACTAAAATAACAACATGTCAAAAGTTGTTTTTGCTACATCTGTTTAAATATTGTGTTACGTCCACCGTCATGTCATGGTTACGTTCACCGCTACATTACGGCCGTGATATAGCGGTGAACTTTTTTCTAGGAAACCATAGCTTAAGAGATTGACTGAAAGGTTATTATTTAGTAATTTTATAATAGGAGTGAGTAAAATTTATGACAGTCATTAATTAAAAAAAAGGTTTTTGAATGTAAATTTATAAAGAAGTATAATGTGAACTTACATTTTATTAAATATATTTTAAAAACAAAATAAAGTGTTTTCACAAACAATAAAAATAAATTTAGGTAATCTTACCTAAAAAGTAAAACTGCAATACACAGGTTTAATACTTTAAGACAAGCTAAATTACAATAGCTTAACTATAGTTAACTACTATAGCTTATCAAAGCTATTTGAAGTATTTGTTACACATAAAAATGTGTAAATTGTAGTATTAACTGAATCAAAACTATAAATCCATTATTGATACTGGTTTCAAGTTAGAGCACCGTTATCAGCACTGAAGAGTTTGTGAGCAAAGACTCAAAATATTCAAAACTAATGTAGAGCGATAAGGAGAAAGAAAATCAGTCGTGGAGCTAGATTTGCAAACACAGCCTGTTAAAGTACATACAACTTCATTGACTTTGATAATTGAAATGTTTGGGTGTTTAATTTTAATATACACTATAAAAACAACAAAGATTTTGGTAACTAAAAATACGTAGTGTGAGAAAATAAAAACTTGTTTATAGTTTTACTCAATGGAAAAAGACTTTGGACATATTTGAATTTATTGAGAAACAAGTAAAATTGTAATGTCTTTTTTTGCGAAGATAGACTAAACCATCAGTAAAATTTGTGCATTTCAGTAAATATTTATATTGTATTATTAGAATTGATGGTTGGATAGGGTGTTCAGCGCATTTGACAGTATTAATTTCATATCATATGTAAAATACCAATATTCGTTTAACTTTCATTGGTTTAAAAATATAATGCTACCGTATCGTAGCATTAGATCTTTTAATTTATTTTCATTACCTAGATGTAGAACAGTGGCTCATTATAATTTTCCTTTGTTTAAAGCACTAAGATTAGTCAATACTTATGAATCTGATCTTGATATTTTTAGTGATGCATTTAAGTTATTTTTGAAGAAATGTAGCAACCTTTTTGTTTAGTACGAGTATTAAGATAATAATATGTTTATAATGTTAAGTTATTCATTGTAGAGTTGAAACTTTGTTGAAAAATTTTGTTAGAGTTAATTATTGTTTTATATAGCCTATTTATATGTTAAATAGCTGCCAGCATGTTTTGTGAAAGTCGATATGTTTAGTTTATCATAATGTAAATTATTATGTTATTTTGTTAAGATAGCTGTTTTGGAAAAATTTTCTGTAGCTGTCGTGTAAATAAATAAATAAATAATACAGGATAACCATGACATTTTCATAGAAGTAAACGTTGAAGGAAATGTTTACTTGTTAACTAGGTAAAGTTAACCTTAATTATGATAATCATTCATACATTGTCAGATTATTCTGCTAAATTAATCTTGTTGCTTGTGACATTTTGAAAAATCCCTTTTTGATAGTTGATTTCGAACGGTGGGATTATTTCAGTGTATCAAAGTTTATTGCAGAAACTTTCCATCGCTTTTGGTTAGCAGATAAAAACATTTTGGATTCACCAATCACATTCCTTTCTCAGACAACATAATCAGACTGTAGTTCCGTGAACTTCTTCACTGGAAACTAAAAATGAACAGATCACACAAATTTCAAACATTTTTGGCGAGTAGGACAGAAAAAAAATTTGGGACGGGAATTTAGCTACTGTAAAAGAGTCATAGTAAAATCTGACAATTTTCATAAAGCCAAATCTTTGGTTGTGCGTACTCTGAACGACAATCGCAAATTTCGGTTGTTCACTTATTTATCAATGATCGCAGACGTCAATTAACGGTCTTTTCTACACTTATTAGCGGACACCGAATTAGGGTAGATGTAAATTCAAAACTCAAGCAATCAGGATGTGTAAAAAATCACAACTCCAAATTGTCAGGTTGTTGACAAGTTTTGTGTCAACTCAAAAAGTCCCATCCTGAAACTAAAAACACATTCCATCATCCCAACCAACAAACTAAAAAAATATCTGCAATAAACTTCTAATTCTGGATTTCACAAAATGTCATAAAAATTATAAGACGCTCAGACTCCAAAGGCGCTGCACACCGAGAGTTAAGTGGGGACTAGTGTCCGTGGCGGAAATCCGCAGACATGTACTGGTGGTCTCAAATGTTGGTTCCGTTCTTGTTGTACGGCGGGGGCAGCCTGACCACCAGCTGGTGGGGGGGTCTAGACAGCTGCGTGGAGTTGGTGCGGTCACTGGAGGCCTGCGGAGGTGTTGACCCCGCCCACTGGCGCAGTCTGCAATCACACACTCATCGTCACTACGAAAGTATCTCTGCAATGTCTCACTGATTTACATCAGCATATCAACATCACCTGCTGCATCAAAAACTTAAGATTGGGTCTCCCTTGAGCCAGGGGCGGCTCGAGCATGCATGCGCCCTTGGGCAGACTCAACGGCAGCGCCCTCAGAGGTGGCCTGGGGATACTCCCTAGCTCAAGGTGGAGTCCAGCCCCTCCACGGAAAATTTTAAAAATTTCAAAGCAACAAACATGTTTTAAAGTGGGCCTAGTGTTAACTCGCTATAACAAAAAAAACTGATTACATTACTAGTAATAATTATGACTATGAATAGAAAGTATTATTTTTTTAAATAAAATTTTTATGGAAACCTTTTGATTAGCACTGGGCAATTTTTAAAAACCCAATTATTTTGTGGATTTTTAAGGAACGGCCTCCTTTTGTTGTTGCTTTTCAGCCGCCTTTTCTGAAATGTTGCTCTGCTTGGCTTAGAAAAGCTCATGTTACAGAATCGCCCTACCTTATACACCTGCAGGCACCATCACATTTACACAAACCAATCACAATAATTACTCAACTCAAACGAATAATCACTGTTCAACTCTTGAAATTGAAAGGAACGTGTCACAAACAAAATGACGAATTGCAAGTCCAAATGTACTGTGCATTGTTGCAGTGCACCCATTCGCATAGTTAATTAATAAAATATAATTCCCTTTTTGTTCTGGGTATCGTTAATTCTCTAAAGGTAGTTTCTCTTTTCTTTCTATAAGAATAATTCCCTTTTTAGCTTCCTGCACCCAGCCCCAAAAATGCCGCCTCCTTGCCCCTGGCGTCGCCAGTTGCGGTCCTCGGGCCGCCTCTGCCTTCAGCTGCCTTTGGACCAATACTATTTCTTCTTTATAAAATTACCAGATGTCGTCTTAAAATTAATCCTCTGTTAGCCTTTTTACACTGAATGGAATTTCCAAAAAACCTCAACAGTCAAGAGAAAAGATTTCCTTTTACTGTCCTCATTCAAATTAAAGCTGCATTGACTAGTGTAGGCCTAATAGTTCACCATCAGCACTGCCAGCCTGTCACAGCCACAATCATCCATGATCGAAGTATTTAAAATCCAAAATATTCATAGGAGTTGGCAAACCTACTGAAGAATAAATTAACTAACAAAGCATAACAAAGGGTATAAATAATAATTGTACGAGGGGGTACCTAAAAATAACAGGAATTCCATTATAAAAACCATATTTTATTATTTTTTTTACAAATTTACATGTAAACCTTTGGTATACTCTCCATTTAGTGTAGTGCATTTGTCCATTCGATGCTCCTATGGTTCAAAGCACACCTTAGTCTAAATGGCTGCACGCTCCATTTCTCTTCACGACCTCTCAGACTGACCACAGTGAGTGCTCTGAACTCAGGAAGCGTTTGCGCTTTCATCCCCTAGCGGCCAAAATGCAAACTATGCGCTTCCCACCTCACCATCGACCGATTCACGATACTTTTGGGTACCCTCTCGTATAGTGATTACTCAGAGGTGTGTAAAAACATTACTGAATATGGCAAAACATTGATGTTCTTGCAGTATGAAATTAATATAAACATTTTACCAGAATAAAATGCAATAGGTCAAGTGGAACACAACAAAAGATAATGGAACTACAAAAGTGGCACAGAATACACTAGCTGCTAGCATGTTCGCACACGGATGTTAACTCCGGGAGGAGGCGCATCAAGGAAGTTACCTCCACGCTCTGATCCAAACAGTAAAAAACTAATTATATCTAAGGTGTAAGTGGTCAAATTATAATTTATCATATTCAAAGAAAGAAGAACGGAAAGTAAATGGATTCAAAGGCCTGTGTGTAGGCAGTTTAATTAATGGACGGAGGTATACCTGGAGGTAACCTCCGTGATGCGACCTCTAGAAGGTTAAAACCATATCATCAATGCCTGTTGATAGAGACTGAATTCTCTACTAAAGATACTTGCTCTGCGGTGTATCTCGGGGAAGTGTGGCCTCCGGACAGGTGCCTCGTGCCAACACTCCATCATGAGGGAGTACATGCGAGACGGACAGTCCTCCGGACAAGGCAGCAACTGCCGGCACCGTATCATGTCTATCACCTCCTGGTTACTATACCCGTAGTAAGGCTGCAACAAACACACCATGGTCATAATCCACGAGATGAAGTAGGACTGACAGAATCATTTTTGTGACAGAGCTCAATGGGCCCTGAAAATTCTAGGTCAGGTTGGGCTAAAAAGTGTGCTGTGACCTTGAATTCATCTCATAAGAGCAATTGTAAAAACATGTATTTTCTTAGGACACTTCACGCCACAGTTTCCATAGGATTTTTATAAAATAAACTTTGTTTTAAAATGTATTAAATGTTTTAGAGACTCCGCTGAGCTGGATGGCCATTTCCTCTAAAAAAAACCATGACATAAATCCAAAAATTGACGACATTTTGTATTTGAACATCTTGTTATTACTATGAAACTAGTAGAATTTTTGTAAAAGTGGTCAGCAAAGTCACTGTAGTACGTCGTCATCTGTTTTATAAAACTTATTGTAAAAGATCCTATGAAAATTGTAGGCGTAAGGTGTCTCAAGAAAACACTTGTTTTTACATTGGGACAAAAAACAAAATGGCCGACAGGTACTGTGCACGTCCCGACTCCCTGTTTTGCTCTCAACAGTTAATCAGCATCTGTAAGTTGTTTCGAGTTAAGTCCCAAAGATCTCTCTTAATTCTAAATGAATTGTTGACCTCAATCTACTTAAAGAAAAATCCCAATTACTTGCCTGGTGAGTTAAATGCAAACATTCAAAACTACACCATTTACAGTAAGTGCATGTTTGCAGATGACTCAACTGTTTCCTCAAGTGGAATGACTCTTGAACTGCCGAGACTTCACTGAAAGGAGCAGTTTGGTAAGGCTAAGGATTAGTTTTTATCAAATAGACAACATTTAATCAAGGCTGAAACAAAGAGAATTCTGTGCATTTTTTCTTCACACTTTGACCGAGACGTTTCTGAGATTTAACTCCCAGGGTTCATCTTGGACTAACTACCAGCCCAATTAAAAGCCTTGAAGAATCAGTATTTACGTCATGACTATAAAATCAAAGTTCCTGGTTAACGATGAAGTAGGCTACACAAGCGTACCTGCAAGCCGTAGCTGTAGATCTCCCAGAGAACGACACCGTAACTCCACACGTCCGACTCTGTCGTGAACTTGCCGTAGAGGATGGACTCTGGAGGCATCCACCGGACTGGCAACAGTGACTTAGACTGAACTCTAAAACACAACGGTCACAACGTAATAGTGGGGAGTTGAAGAGATTCACGTGTGCACCAATTTTAGTTTTTGTTTGTAAAGCTCCTACAAACCTAATGGAGTATTAAACAGGGTATTAACTCTGTGTAGACTCTGTGAGCAGGCAGTAGAAACTGCTAGGCATCTATTAGAATGTCCCTCTCTGGAGATTAGGAGAAGATGTCTGCTAGAGGTGTAGTGGGATGAAGTTCACTTGTCTGAGCTTGGAGGAGTCATCTTGAGGCTTTGTGGTCCCACAGGGGTGGATCTGAGGCTAAGATAATGCAGCAGTACAATAAACCTTTGGTTGAGCGTACAACTGGTTCACTACCAGCCCTACTTAATCTAATCTAAAAAAGCTCCTAAAATTTGAATTATTAAGGTTTTAATTTTGTAAAATTGATTAATAAAGGCTCTTTTAATGTTGTGTGTTGGAGATTTCACGGGTTGTTGTGATCATTGTGAGGAACACCTAATTTTACATTAAAGCTTTTGTTCAAATTTTTGTTGTGGCAAAATTATTTGTTTGTTGTTTGGATGGAGGAATTGTTTGTACCCATTGCTTCTACCCCCTAAAGCCCATCCACCCACCTTGCTTACCCTCACACCCTTCCTCACCCATGCAGGTTCACTCCATACCTGTAATAGTCTGAAGAATAGACGTCTCTGGAGAGGCCGAAGTCTGAGATCTTGACGACTAGATTCTCACCGACAAGGCAGTTACAAGCGGCCAAGTCTCTGTGTACATAGTGGTGACTACACAGGTACTCCATACCTAGAGGGGGAAACACATGTAAGAGTTTATTTAATAAACAGTATTCGGGACTAGGAATACTTTAAAATAACCAATTTCCTATTACCCAAGAGTTTATTTACAATCTTATAGAACTGATTCTGAGTTTCCTAATCCAAACTGGATGACTGTAACCTCAACTAATTAATCTTAGTAATCTATTGTTTCGAGTTCCTTGTTTTTTCCTAGCTGACAATTTGCATTACTAAACATAAATTTTTATGGCACTGAGTGTAAAGTAGGGGTGGAACTAAATTTTCCTGTGGGCCAGGCAGGAACCAAATTATCCTCAGGAATTTTGGGATAGGAATTTATTTAGCAATTGCAAAGGAGTCACAGTTACTCCTGCTAACAATCGTAAATGCAAACTTTTGGTTGTGCAATTGCATAGTGACAATTACGAATAATGTAAAGACTAAAATTTCTGACAACAAAGATTTTTAGACCGGCACTTACCGGCAGCAATCTGTATCGCGATGAACATGAAGTCCTGCTGGTCGAGGGGAGGTTCGTCGCTGCAGTTGCTCACGTCCGAGCGCGGCGAATGTCCCATGAGGAACTCGTGCAGGTCACCACGTGTCATGAACTCAAACAGCATACACATCGGCTCTCCCGACAGACTCACGCCGAGCAGGCACACGATGTTCGGGTGCCTCAGCTCAGACATGAGGTACCTCGCGGCGGAAGTCTTGCGCGGTCTTCTGCGTGAACTCTCATGGCGTCTTAATAGCGGCGAGCATGAAACAGTCGCGTCCGAGGCCAGATCTAAGCCCTTGTACCACTTGCCTGTGGGCGGTAAATTGAAAATGTTTAAGGAAGTAAAAATTGGGTTTAGAGATAAGTCAGGCCAAAATTTTCTGCTCGAGTTGTATCCTAACTCTTAGTAGACTTAACTGCACAAAATTAGCGAGCTATGTGTATATCATACTAACACCAACAGAAAGATTCTGCAAACCTGGACCTTTCTATATTAAGTCTGATTTGTAGCACAGCTGTTTTAAGTTCTCGGCTTCCTCTACAATCTTTGCTTCTTGGCAAATATTTTTGTGAAGTTGCCAAATTTAAAATATAGGTTTTGCAAACCTGTTTAATTAGGCAACGTTAAGATAATATTAAACTTTTGCTACAATGAACACTTGACTTGGTGGCCCTATCGCTTAAACACACACAGCAAGTAGGGTTTACAGAACAGACTTTATAGTCTATACTGCCTCTACCGTTTGCATCCATTCAAGGCTACAAACACTACCATGGAACCATGACATTCATCCTATGTAATTGAACTGCTACTTTCTGTCAAGACTTTGTGGTTAAGTGGAAGAGAGGACTTTAAAGTCTTAACTTCACCACTAATAAAGACAATTTTCATTTCAAGACTCTAACCCCTCCGCCATGCTAATTAGACCTCGAGAAGAACGCTCAAATCCAACTACTGATCCTGCTAAGGAGCCTTCCACATCTGTTTAGAACAATCCTTTGACGTACGTATATTTCTTGTCTAACAAATTGAAAGATCTTTCTTACCAAAGGCACCCTCGCCCAGCTCCTGGATGAAGCGAATGTTGGACAGGTGGAACTCTCGGACTCGTGGTCTCGCTTCGCTCTTCAGACTCGATGCGTTCGACCCTGGGATCAGAGCAGACATCTCCAGTCCCTTCTTGTTGGGAGAGCTCTTCATAGCCTGTAGAAAACAAACATGATCTTATAAGGTGAAAGCAATTTTTGTACCACGACAATGAGCTTGATGTAATTACGCATTGCGGCATTAATGTAAGGCTGTGCAAACTCATTCCAGTGCGGTTTTACAAGATAAACTAGCCTATTGTTTTGAATGAAGGCGCTAGGTAGTATTAAATGACTTGGCCATCTCTGTACATGATGTTCACCAAACACTGAGAATAAACATCACAATTTTCAAAGCATTCATGATCTGAAAGACTAAGTTTTAAGGTGAAAAATTATTTTTACTCTACAATAGGCATAGTCACTTTGGGCAGTTACTTTACCACAATAACTTACGAGTGCCATTTCTCTCTCTCTATAAGTTCCAAGGGCTATTTCGCTACTGGGATAACTTTAACTGCCGTTTCACGTTCGTGATATTTCCTATTGTCGTTTTTGGTGATAGATTGTAACTGGTAGATAGTTTTGAGCAAATAGGGGAGAGGGATTACCTTAATTCCAGGGGTGGAGGCGAGGCGGTTACGAGCGATCTGTTGGCGTCGTCTGCGGCAGCAGCAGTACGTCAGCAGAATGAGCAAGAGTAGCAGCAAACCTGCCGCGGCAAGGCACAGGGTCAGCTGCCAGTCTGGAACTGCAGTCGACAGAACATTAGGATGTTACTTTTATGTAAGCTTTGGGCTCCCTTCAAGCTGGCGAAAAGCTGGTTGTCATTATATTACTCAAGGCAGCGTCTATGTAGGCCTTCAATTATTTTAAATCTACCTAGACCCCCTGCTCTTCCCACCGTATTCCATACCCCATACTGATCCAAACTCCATTTTGGCACCACCACTTGTAGAGGCGTCCTGGACACCTCTTACTAATGATTGTAGCCCTTAGGAGCCTACAATGGTTCTAAGGGCTACTAGAATCTAGAACTACCGGAGAAGAGCAGGCAAGAGATTAACTCCAAGTCATCTTCATACATATACAGGGGGACCACAAGAACAGTTTGGATACAATTGAGGCACATTTACAAGGCTTGATTTCCACTAAATTCGTTTAAGTGGAAAAGGGCCACTAGTCCGGAGTCATGGTTAAGTTAGTTGCTTAAAATTACCAATGACAAAGTTTACTATTATTCCTCCTGCTTACTTATTCTCACTTGATGATGTCCGAGAACTGATTTACTATCCTGGTGATTTCTGACTATTTTACAATGATGATTTGCAAGTACTGCCTGAACCCTACAATAGGCCTACTTGTTTAAGGCAGTTTTACTCTTGTGATATAATTCCAGGGCTGTTCCTCTCCCGCTTTCATTTTCTAAAAGTTTCAACGCCCCAATTATTTACTTTTACCGCTTTAATCCCTCATAACGTGTCTAAGGCCCGATTGAGGCCATAGTATGTACGTAACATCTAAAACACCTCATAGAGCTGACTTACTCTTGTCGACGGGATCAGGGCGAGGCATGCCGAGTTGCAGACAGTCCTCACTGCCCGGGGAGCCGACTGCTGGCAGATTCATACACTCTGGCATGTCGATCTGGCGACCAATCAGAGGGTGTTTCTTGGCCAGGGCGTACTCCAGCTGACACAGCTCGTTCTCCAACAGATCACAGTCCTGAAATGAAATATGTCTTTATTTTTGCGGCAAAATTAGGACTATAAAGTCCTCTCTTCAACCTAACTACCGTTTGAAAAACAGCCCCAGGTGTAACACAGTGTTACGGTGCTTACTACTTCAGTTAATGATTGGAAAGTTAAATTACACTTTCAGCAAATCCTACTAAAATAAAGTTATCTTAGACCACTTGACAGAATAAGGTTAAACAAAGTTTTTCAACTAGACTTTTTTCCACAGCAACTTTTATAATCTTGTTTAGAGAAAGGACCTCTTTTATCTTCAACTATTGTAATGATAAACTTGTTTAATAACTGTTATAAAGATGTCATACAATTACTCTTGAATTGTAATTTGTTGAACCATTTAACGTTTCAGAAAACATAATTAAGGTCAAGACGAATCCCTGGAACATAGACTCTGGCTCTTGAAAGTCCCCTGTGAATTTTCTTGTAACAATTGTCGAAGCCTGTGCACAAACTCTAGTCACTAGACCACTAATACATTTTTTTTCTAACAAAATCCACCATTATCATTGTCATTAGCAACTAAAAATCTGACTAAGAGGTTCATTTTTCAATGTCCACAGAACAAAGAAAGAAACATCCATTCCTCTTACTTTGAAAAACATTTGTTTTGAAATAATTGTGTAGATTAAAAAAAGTAAGAACTGATGCTATCCAGGACCCTGGACTTTCCAATGCAATGCACGCCCAGGATTATGGATTTGTCCGGGCAGGTTATGCGGCAAGGTAACATTACCTGTCGACAGATGCGACGTGGAGGCAGCATCGGATCGTCTCGACAGAGCGGGAACGCTGTGTAGCACAACGATGGCAGAGCGTACTTCTCACACCCTTGCGACAAGTCACTGCAAAAACCAGTAACAGTTGAGCAACTCTCAGGTCTCTAGAACAATCTAGTATTTGGGGTTACTTGGCATTTCTTATTTTAGTTTGGGCTGGGTTTTCTGTTTCGTACTTAAAAGTAGAAAACATTTTGGTTTAGGCCAAGACAATCCATAATGCGCTAAAAATAAAAACCTAAAATGTAAGGCATGATTCTAAGGGCTTAATTCCACACACTAACCTGACCTCAAGACACTTATAAACTTAAAGATAACAGGAAAATGTAAGATGAAGATAATCTAACGCCAGTAGGGGTTCCTCTAACATTTGACAATGTTACCTTTGTAAGGCTATTAGACTACAAAACGTACTTGGACTGAGAGATAACGAGGAAAGCAGCGCTCAGCTTGGCTTCAATCATCTCCTGCGTGACGCCGGGCATGACGTAGACGGACTGGTTGCCAACGTACTGCCCGCAGCGCTTCCCTCGGTACAGCTGAAACCACAGTTCAAGCTCTTATCTACGTATCTAGGCCATGATAGTGAGCTTCTTCTCAAGAATAAAACTTTGGATTTTGATGTCAGTATACCAGAGCTTATGTGGGTATTGAGGCACCCATGGCATCCACAAAAAGATACAATACTATCGGGAGGATGAGGGACAAGTCTCTTTCTAGTTGTACGTGGCCTATCTGACTACTACTATCAGTGGTATTTGTTACTAAGAGTGACTTATGATTTAATGAGCTAAAACTGATTTAACACGATGTGGAGGTGGCTCCTAAATATATAAAAATTTGTTTTGGGGTGCAGAACTTATTTATAAGTGGTTTAAAGTGGCTTTAAAGTAAGGACTATTTTACGCGCGGGGAGCACCGCGAGACAACTGTCACTCAACTGTCAGTGACTTTTCACCCACTTCAAATTTAACTTAAAGGTGAATAAGTTATTATCGCGGAAGTTAGGTTAGGTTAAGTTAGTTTATTTTTATGTTGAACATATTTAAAAGTGGCTTTAAAGTTGGGACTCTTTACGAAATGAAGACCATGAACTCTATAGCAGACGACAGTATCTGTCACCCACTTCAAATTAACCTAGAGGCTGAATAAGGTGTTATCGTGAAGTTAGGTTAGCAAAAGTTAAGTTAGTTTATTTCTTTTGGTAAAAACCTCGCTTTTAATGGTTTCTCGCAACTTTCCCAAAGTTAAAACATCGTTTTTTGACATTTTTGGAAGGTTTACATTTGGAAAAGTGCTAAAGATCCATAAGTCACTCTTCTCAATTTTTACCCTATCAGTAACATTGTTTTGTAGTAGTGACAGTATTTTATTATCAGAAAATTCAGTTTTTCAGAATGACCTTCGCTTCCTTCACTTCTACCATAGTTTGATTTGCCTTCACTCAGAATTGTGCTTTTAACCAACGTCCAGGTGTATTTTGGTTCATTTAACAACCCCAAATGTGGTAACTTATACAGTCTATATCTCAACGTATTCCTTGAGTTTTGGAGGTTCAAGATGTTTATTATCAGAACAAACAACTGGGACCCACTATTTACTTTAAAACTATTAACACAACTGATAGAGACACTATATTGGATTTGTTTGTTATATCTGGTTAAATGTAGAACAAAAGCTAATTTACAAAGTGATAAGGCACAAATAACTGAAAGGTTACTCACTTGACAAACAGGCTCTGGCTGTTGAGACTGGACCTTGGACTCGGCTTTGCCGTGGTCACTGAACACAGGCGGGGTGAGGATAGGACCCAGGCCCCCGGTGTCTACCGGGCCCCCAACCGGCAAACCCAGGTTCAGCCCGTCTTCTGGCCCAACACTGCAATAAGGATAGTAATTACCTACAGGTCAACAATTCCACAACTTCCTTCTCGCGTACTGTAAGAGGCGAATTCACCCTGCCCAGCGTACTAATATCTCTTAAAGCAACTTATAATAGATTAATATCTTTGGCTCTAATCTACAATTTACTATTTTCCTTCCTGGCTTAACAGAACTATCCAGCTCACAATTAAGTAAGCAAAAATCACTTCAGGCTATAAAACCATATGCATTTTGATACTTATACCAACCAAATTGTGCGATCAGTATTACTGTTTGCAAAACACTGTAACCTCTTTATTTGTGTACATACTTTGTAGGCCAACATAATTAAATATAATATCTTTAATTATTAATAGCTGATTAGCTTTTACCTTCTTTATATTAAAAAAATAAAACTATTTTTAATTTTGAACTATATTTTTGGCTTTGAAAAATAACTATATTTATATAACTATTAATCATTATATTTATTTTTGTAATCTGAAGAGGGTTCTGTTAAGAAGCAAATATAATTCAAAAATTAAAAATAGTTTTATTTTTAATATAAAGAAGGTGTGCTGCCAATCAGCTATTAATAATGAATGAACCACCTTCAACACCATATCGACAAACACTGAGATAATATCTTTAAGTTGTAAAAACTTTGGCCATTTCAACTTAACTAGACAGGCCAAGAAATAACTTAATTATGCTACGTCTGTCCAGGGTTGCCACATTTATTTCAATACCAAATTCCCAGATTTTTCCAGGTTTTTCAAACTTTCCAGTCATTATTTTACAGTTATCAGGTGTGTGGTATAAATTATACAAGAATTTTTAGTGACAATTTAAGTGTAAGGAATGAAACAGTGCGACTGATTCAGAACATTTCAGGTAAATAAAATGGACAATCTTACGGATATTGTGTGCGGAATTCCTAATTTAGTGTTTTTTTTTTCCCTGGCTTTTCCAGTCAACACAAAATTCTCAGACTTTTTCCCTGACCGTTAAAATTCTAATGTGTCACTTGAACTAGCCTTTTTGCTAAATATCAATGACGTTATCTAATGGGTTATCAAATACTCAGGCTAGGCAAATGTTCAACTAACTTAATGGTAACCTATACATACCATTGTTTGGCTAAGGGGAGACTAAGATAGCATCGGATTGTATAGGTATGTACAAATTTTGAATAAAGTATGTTTTGACTTTGACTATCTTGCCACCGGTGTATTGGCTTTCGCTGACTAAAGTTACAAATTATTGTCAAACTGTTATATTTCACTGTAAACTTTATTACTACTGTTGTTACAATAATCTTTTTATCACTAAATTACTATTTGAGATGCCGACCACTCTCATGAGGGTATTTTAAGGCAAATATGTGGTGAAGGATGAGTGTAATGAGTGGTAGTAATGAGTTATGAGGTGTAGTCTTGTTACAAACTAAGGCCGACTCTTCCTAAGAATGGGTCATTAATTAATAGCCCAATGACCAATGGAAATAATAGGACCAACGGCGTAACGTGCCTTCGGAACCACGCAGGTGATGGTCTGATATGTCTAAACGATGATCACTGAGACTATCTGAGCCGCTTTAGACCTATATCATCCTCAAAACCTGACCTCCATGAAGCAGGGACCATGCCACGAGTCCCAGTCAAAACTATATGTTAAGCAAGTGTACTGTAATTTGACGTTTGCCGTTTATGAATAAATAAAGCCCAGGACTCTGCGAATGATGTAGCGAATCACAGGGTAGGCTACTTATACATCCTGAATACTGTTGCCAAAGATAATCATTGGTTCTATACGACTATTAGCAAGTGAGGGCCCTGGCTTAAGTTAGGACTTCAGGATCTACTGATAGTAGGCTGTAACAATTTGCTGAAATTCGTGTTAATCGCTAATAATATTTAATCTACAAGAGCTCACAGGTTGGCCTGAGGATAAAACAGACGTACTTTCAATTGAATACAATACATTTCAATGTCTAAGCAGTCTAGAATCTTAGCCAGTCAAGGCTAGCCCTAGAGAATTAACTTGCATTGTAGGCCTACCTTGCAGGTAAAGGTTTACTGGTTGAAGTAGTAGAATTCTCAAAATCTGTTTCATTGTGTGGTGTTTTAGTTTCATTGAGTTCTAAGGACACGCTTAACTGAAGTATAGACAAGAAAATTAGAACAAGGGACGAAGAAAATATCATCTTCGTTATTTGATATCCGTGAGACAAGTAGAAAACCCTTAAAACGTACTATTTAGCCAGTATTGTCAAGGGTTTTAAGCCATACACATACTAGAAATACATTGCCTTTCCCACTAACACAGTTTAGTTCACAAAAGTAATGAAAACTTCCTACTGCTCTCAATTTAGTCGCACATAAAATTACATATAAACACCAAGGGGCGAGACAACAACGATTCGGAAATTCGACCAACCCTAACACAAGGCTTTGGGGAGAACAGCTTCACCGATGCGCACGCATCCGGCCAGTTCAAATAGTTCTCAAATTTCTCGCCAGACTTCAGCACAATGCAGAGAAACGTTTCTATACTTAGTTCTCCAGTTGGCCATATTTGTTGGCGGCAGCAGCACTGAACAGACAGTACAGTATAATAAATGTATGACATAATATTATGTAGATTGTTTAATTTGATATGACAAGTGCTGCTACGGGGGGCAAACTAATGAACTTCAATGCTTTAGTTGTAAGCTTTTCCGCTAGATAGCGGGGCAATGCACTTTTAGAAATATTATGACTCCTGTCATTACCAACCGAATTACAGTAAGTTGAGGATTTCCCCGCTAGATAGCAGAGCAATGCACTTTTAGAAATATTATGACTCCTGTCATTACCAACCGAATTACAGTAAGTTGCGGATTTCCCCGCTAGATAGCAGAGCAATGCACTTTTAGAAATATTATGACTCCTGTCATTACGAACCGAATTACAGTAAGTTGCGGATTTCCCCGCTAGATAGCAGAGCAATGCACTTTTGAAATATTATGACTCGAAACATTATTTTGTACACAAGTATAGTTGCAGATTTCCCCGCAAGATAGCATGACGATGAACTTTTAAAATTCCTCTTGGTATCTCGAATATCTTGATCTAAACTATCGTTGCAGATTTCCCCTACTGTACTATTTTATTTATATTCTTAATGAATCCTCCATTTACTTTTTCCATTTACATGAAGAATAAGTAATGTGGTCAACAAACACTGTCGTTTGTCGGGCGAAACCGACGCACCATGGTGAGGTGTAAGCCCGCTCCCTATCTAGATAGGAAGCGGGCTACACCCCTCCACGGTTCTTCGGTTTTGCGCACCTCGCGTAGGTGCCGAGTTTTATGCGTGCGCAGCGGTGAAGCTGCTCTCCCCACGGTCTTGTACACTAAACACATAGACAGTCGGACGCATACAGAGCAACAGGAAAGCTGGAGGAGGTTTATCCTACTCAGTGGAGAAGAGTCACTCGCTTGATATTAACAGTCGACTGTCATCACTCTCGATTGTTCCTACACTACGTCTGTGACTACGTCCTACTCAAAATAATAATCTATTTTATAAAGTCATAAATATCGCATTCAAAAATGTACAATTAATTAAAACACAGAAGAAATGTTAAATTTCAGCAATGACCATGCAAAATATCACAACCACAAATTAAAAAGGCTATTTACCTGTCAATAAAGTGTGGAACCGATGACCCGAGAGGAGGAGCTGCGTGATCTTGTCCTAAACAGTTAACAGACACATAATCAACATTAGGTTAAATTATAGCTGGTGTCTTAAAATATTGTTCAATGGTAAAATAAATGCAAATGAAAATGTCTAATATGATGTGTAACTGAGGTGTAAAAGCTGCCGCTGAAATCGATCTTACCCTCACTTACGCACTGACCACAAAACGTTGAACTATTAAAAATGCACTCATACTTACTAAAAGAAAAAAGGCTTACTGACCCCAGTTGCTCATGGAGACCTTGAGTATGCCCGTGGTCTCCAGTTTGGTGTCGGCGCTGTTTGCCTCGCAGGTGTAGAACCCTGTATCGTGCACCTCCAGGGGACTGATCCTCAGCCGGGACCCTAGGGCCGCGCCACTGTACTTGGCCGGCGTGTAGTGACGCACAGTCACGTGACCCTTGATAGGCTCCAGGGGCGCTTCGTTCTTGTACCACTGCAACCTGGTCGGGGGTGGGTCTCCGTAGACTTCGCAGCGTAGCTTCACCGCGTCCCCCGCCGTCTTCGTCACGTTCCCCAGAGTGCGCGTCCATCGCAGCCAACCTGCATAGAACAGCACAGATACTTTTATATATTACTAATCAAATAATACAATATAATTATCTCGGCCAAAGATTTCTAGCCAATAGACTTATACGTAACGAAACCAAAAGAATCTAAGTTCGAGGCGAGAGCGCTCTGGCGGCAAGTCTCTGAACTCCGATGTCATCTAGTGGCAATATACCGATTCTGATTGGCCGTCAGAAACCAAGCCCCGTCACAGATTTTTAACACCCATACCGCAGAGTATTTATAGTGTTTAAACCCACAATATATAGACCTTTTTGTTCATGTTTAAACTTAATGTCATAATTATTTATTAATTATACATTTTTATTAGCTTTCTAAAAGACCTACCGGCCCAAACAAACCTTGCTATTTATCTCCTAAGAATATCAGGAAGCTGAGGCTTCCAGTTGAAACTTTTAACTTGAGAGACCGACCACTTTTTAGAGGGTGTTTAAAAATGATTATGGGATACAGGGTGAATGTGATGAGTGTTTTCCTTAGAACTAAAAAAACTCAAGAGTCTTTCCCCATGCAGGTCATAGATAACAAGTGAGTGCACACTTTGAAAGTTTTTAACCGGTTGACTAAAAAGGGTTTTTGAAATACTCCACACTCGTGAGAGATTACGCGTAAATTTACAATGAAGGTACTCGTGTAGCTACTCAAACTCATTAGTTCGCAGGACGGGAACGACCAAAGTTCTGTCAGCTAAAGTCGTTAACTGCCGGAAATGAGAGAAAGGCCGCGGCTGGACCTCGGCAGTGTCAAGGGACGCTTGTGGCATCGGCCTAGAGACAATACGACACTTGCTCAACCACCCCCTCCCCCTCTCTCTATAACTCACTAAATAACTGGCCTTTAGTTCTGGCAATGCTCGATTTTATACGATGTTTGAACAATCAGTTTATCTTTGCTGGATGGGTTAGAAACAAACGTGGTTCGGAGGTCACGTTAAGCCGTTGGTCTATTCCATTGGTCGTTGGGCTCTTAATTAATGACACAATCTGAGAAACGGTCGGCCCTAGTTTGTAACGAGACTACAACGAGACTACTCATTATCCATCATAACACTCATCACACTCACCATCATCCCATATTCACCTTTAAATACCCTTTAAAAATCGTCGGAGTCTCAAAGATAAGTATCAAACATTACGGTATCTTTTGAAATATACTTTGGGCATCGATTACTAATTTTTAAACTCAGAACGTAAAGCTCTACTAAGCTAACTCTAAGCTCTACTAAGCTAACTCTAAGCTAATAATACGGGTCCGTACTTAGTCAACAATCAAAGCAAACATTTTATTATTTGTGATTAAATTGTTGTTCTTACCTGTTTTGTTGGACGCAGACGTCGTCGCCTCTTCCATTGTGTCGTTCCTGTAAAGAGATTCTACTTTTAGAACATTTCGTTTTCTATTTCATATATGAAACTATTTGATCAGTCATTGAGTTATGGGGTGGGCCCTAGTTGGCGCACGATATAGCAACCACGTTCCGTCACAGATTTGGTGACTAAACTAGGTTTATATTTATGACAAAGGAATGGACGTCTGAAGCTAGTTTCTATTGTCTGTGGTTAAACTTACCAACTACTGCTCTCAGCCTCCTCCGCGTAGTCAGGGTATGTGAGGGAGTTGTCATAGTCTGCCCCTTGGATGCCGGGAGCCACTTCTGACCACACTGAAACAAAAACAAACACAATGAGAAAAAACAACACACATGGGAACATCCATTCTTGTAGAGGCTAAAATAATGATTACATTTCTTCCTGAAAGTTATGCGTGAGCGTGTAAAGAGAAATATTCAAATTGTTACTGTCATAACTCGTAACACCAACTAGTACATCCTTGCTTGACAGCTCGCAAAAGCTATTAACAGTCTCGTATGTGAAAAGTTCTGTTTGGTATGAAACTCGCGTCGCAAGTGAATAAATACATCACCGGACGATTACAGCAAATCATTGAAATTCCGCTCAAGTTGTACAAGTCCCGCCACACCGGTTCAGACTTCCTTTCCACATAGTAAATCACGCAGGTATGATTTAAGTGTAGAGTCTCGCGTTGGTTAACAATTGGCACCACTGACACCAGCTGATTAGTAACTGTCACATCTGTGGCTTCGCGCGGGAAAGGTTATCTGTATTCTTACTGTTATAACCTCCCAGACATAACCATTCTTTTGTGTACGTGTTTGAGGGTATTAATGCCACAGTTTCCAGACAATAAGCCATATCTGGATATTAATAGCCACATTGCTAGACTACAAAACAAGACAACTTCTTTCTAACCTTCAGAGGATATTATGGTCGGGCCGTTCACATTTGAAAATTAAATGTGCTTAAATTCAAGGTAAGTGTGAGCCGTCCTTTTATATTCGTAATAATTTGTCAGAAACCCACCCAACGGACAATAATCTTTAATATTCACGTCCTAAGACACTAGAAAATACATAAAACATAACCTTTATGACGCAGTTAAACTCTAGACTTCATATAAGGAGATTTTGATCTTAGCTTCTGAGTTAGTTGGCGTCGTATAACCTGACATTAGAGAGATCCGGGAGCGGATAAGCAACTCTGTATCATAGCCTGAGCCAGGTGGGAAGCGGCGCCATAACAGTAAACATATGATTACTGAAGATTGTGTCTGAGACACAGAGAAGCTACTGTAGACACAGATTAACCCACCACCTGGAGGCAACAGCTGACCCAGAGAAGATTGCTGTCAGCTGAGTCTATCGAGAACGTTTCTATGACGTCATTTATATCAATTTTGAGCCTTCCAAGTCTTTACATTTTCGAAACTGTTCTGCACTGCCGCTTTAAAAGCTCACCTTTGCAAAGCAGTTCTATACATGAGCACAACACAAGAATCAGGAATTATTTGCATGTTAATACAACATTAAACAGAATTATTTAGTAAACTTCCCTCTCATGCTGGCATACACTTTTCAAAATTTGTTACCAGCAGATAATATTCTTATATTATAAGAAACGAAAATAATTTAAAATTGTTCAAAACTCGATTAAAGCGACATTTAGTGTCCTATGAATTGGCTGAGTGCCTAAATCTATCCAACATCTGAACAAATACCATTATTCACGCGATTTGCTTACCTTTTTCCAGGGAGGAATGAATGTGTATATGAATGTCTTGTATGTAGCATATTTTATTTAATGCTGTTTTAAATGTTTACGTATAAAATGCAAATAAGGTTATTTATGTGTTATGCTTTTATACACGAATACTGTATTGTAATGTATGTATAGCATCAACCTTTTATATTTGTAGATATATTAAAAGTATACGTTTTGCCAACAGCAGGCTCGATAGTAAATACATTCCCCTATAAATGAATACGAAATTGTCGTATTTTTATACCTCAGTTTGAATAAAAATAGCCAAATTAGGCACTACGGAAAAGAATAATTATAACGCAGGGTAACATTTATGTTTGCTATTAAACCGCTATCTCAGACTTAATAAAGAGGGTTAAGAGTTCTAATATTAGAAAGTATACATACAGTTTTAAAGCTTCAAGCCAATGTTAATTTGTTATGTTGTTCAAACATTTAATAATTTAATATACTTTACAATTCAAAATTATGATTTGTTTCAAATCAATATTTTCTGTACATAATTGTTTTATTTTATACAACGATTTGTATAATTAAACACTATTTTTCATTGTGGTGCACCTAAAAGTTTTATTTTAATTTATTATGACCAACCACATAAGTTTAAAATCTAAAATTTAGTATATCTTTGATTTGAAACTAATTTTGTATTACAGAAATTTTTGTTTTTAGTTGTTTATTTACTTGTTGTATTTTAATTTTCTGGTTATACCTGGCAAAGGAAGCTTAGCTTTCGAAATATATCGTCAACCAAAATAAAAAATTAATATTGGCTTCGAAGTTTTGAAATTGTATTTATAGTTCAAAAAGAATCTGTGGTCAATTTCATTCCTCCCGGTCTGTCTGATGTCACTTCTCTGCGGCCCGGAGCTGAAACCAGCTGATCGACAATTAATTATTGATGTTATTATTTTCTCCATGTTTACCTTGACTATTAAAATGTGCGGTGCAATTTGTGTACGGTTAACTGTATTCGCGAGGGTTTTAAACTAAATAAGTGTGGCTTGTGACGAAAACTAAGCACTTATTCGGATATTGGGTAAGTGTTTCAACTTGTTTGTAAATTATAATATAATAATGTTATCTCTAGCCTTGATCTAAAAGTGACCAGTGGCTGATCGATATTCATAAGATTCGTAGTTGACTAAACGACACCTAAAATTATATTTTGTCGTGAAATCTTGCCGGTTTTTATTGTTTTGTAATTAATTACAGTAAGTTCAGTAAGTTTTGTGGCCTTTTGATAAAAGAACCGCTGTACACCTAAAGTTTGACTTTTATTTGGCTGGTTGACTAAATCGATACGACTTTTATCCACAGCTAAATGAGCTAATGCAATAGCTGTTCAGCCTATTTCTTTTCTACTCCTGTTAGAGTTTATGTTGTCGTAATCGAATCAGACTTGAGTTTATTGCTTAAGTTACTACATAACATCTTTCCAGCTTTTTTTATCTAGGCTAGACACATGTTCAAAGCTAACCACTACTGTATTACGGTTTAATAGAACTGTAAAATCATAATCATCACAGTGGGTTTAAGAGAGATGGGTAATATTAAACACATAAAATGCTATGCTATGTATTCGTGACGAGGAAATTTTATTTAACGGTGGTGTAGCCTTTGACTTGGAACTTACAACAATATAACTGTCAATTTCGTTTGTTAAGGCTACCAAATATATTTTTGTTAGCCTTGTTTAAAATTCCCAAAAGTTGCCCTTATGGGATATAATGAATAACGGTATAGTTAATTTTATAGAGGTTTTGTTCCACGGCACATGAAGTAAAGCACAAAATCTACATATACGTACTGTTAATACTATATTGTAATAATAAGCAAAATAAATGTAAACAGTTTCAACGTATTGCTTGGGCGGCAATCAACAAAATCATATCATAGTATATGTTTAAAAAGGTTTTCAATTTGACTCAGGAGGCGTTGGGAAGCTCAAAACTACTAATAGTTTTGTTCTCTGGCGTACCATTTTCTCTGGTAATTGAAATAAATATCTCTGTTTTCTATAAACATTCGCTAGTAAATTAACGACGGTAAAACTAACCTAAACACCCGTTCAAATTTGAACAGATGGAACTTCTGTCACTTTTGATATTAAAAGCTCCTTCAAATTTAAAGACGCAATAACTAACTCATTCATGTCAGTAAAATTTGAAGGCGTCAAGTTTATTCCAGAAAAACCATATAAACGAATTATTGAGTTATTAATAAAATACTCAAATTTAAGGATGGTATTTTATCCGTTGAAGATCAGAGCTAATCATGATTGTATCTTAAAAATAAAGTAAAATATCTATTTATGAGACGGATATAAAATTTAATTTATATCTCAATATGTGACAATATTGTAAGTTGAGAATGCACCTGTGCATTTGTCTTTTGAAATGTTATCATTTGAATAGAAATGTTTAATATTTAAACATTTCAAATTTTAGCTAAAACCCACTACATTTTCTTTTTTAAACGAAACATACTCACAAAAAATATTAAATTATAACAACAATAATTACCAAATAAAGTCAGGGTATAAAAACTAGTATAATTATTTTTTTTACTTAAAATGTTTTGGCAGGTTTGCATTCTATTTTTATTTAAACAAATATATTTTAAAATTAATTGAATAAATAAACTGTTGTACAGTACATTAATTTATTGGATATTCGTCAGTATGACAATAGACAATATTCTTTACATATGTCTTTTAGTATTTCAACAAACTTATAAATATTTATGAAATTTTGAAATTTTGGGAGGGGGAAGGGTTGAACTCCCTTTGAAGACGGGCTTGGTGAAGCCAAATTAAAAACTAATCGAAGCCACAGATTAACAACAATGATAACGGCACACGGTTTATAACACGTTGCCAGCTGTTGCCTACAACAGACTGCCAAAGTCAAATGAGTGTTTAATAAAAACGCTTTTTGCAGTAAAGCTGAAAACCAATTTGCCCGGAGTAGAGCCACTCAATTTGCTTAATGTGATTTCTGAATACGTCGACACACTGGGGCACTTCCCAACCTTTTGTACGACATTTAAACAGCTGATGAAACCGTCCTGCTTCGCTGCTGTCATTTGTTGTGTGGAGTTCATTGTTTAGGGCAATACTAGGAGGAATGTACTATTTGTTGAAAATTCATTATGCCGGTGTTATAACATTAACATAAGATGGATGGACTTTTCTACCGGTTATTGTGTTTAACTACTCAACGTTTCGAGTGATATAAAACTCCTCTCGTCATCAAGTTAAGTTTTACTTGATGACGGGAGGAGTTTCCATACCTCACGAAACGTTGTGTAGTTTTAAATAAATTTTACGAGCAGTAATTTTACTCTAGAAATGTACGAGTACGACACAAATGTAGAATTCTCAGTACACTTAGTTTGTAAAATTAAAATTCAGGGGGAAAAGTAAATGGAATAAATTTAAAATATAAGTTGGAATTAAAATTAAATTTAAGAAAGGCAAGTTCCAAATGGTACTCGGGTCAGTAAAAATCACTGAGGAATAAGATTTTTTTAAATTTTAGGCCTTTCTAGTATAGCAAAATAAAGCGTTAAATTAAAAAAATCAACATTTTGAATACCTTTGTGTGAAATTTATTTATGTACTGTTATATTTTGTCTTATTGTATTGGTCGATTTAGATAAAAAAAGCTCCAAACTATATATTTATTTTACGCAGTATTTCGATGCAGATAAACATTTTAAACTATATTCTTCACAGAAATTTTCACGCAGAATTATCTTTTTCCAGAAAAAACTTAAGTACTTCCCTCTTTTACCCTCTCCCTTGACACATGTTATGTTGAGATGTCCAGTCGAGGCAGTTTACAGCGGCAAACATGGCAAAGGGCCAAGGAAGGAAGGGTGAAGTCTCTCTCCTCAGGGATTTGGGAAAGTGAGGCAAAGTTGTTGGTCGGCGGAAAAACACAGATTTACATCTGAAAGCGCCCCGTGTATCGGAGAAGGGCCACTTGAATATAGTATCCTGTGTGTGTGTTGTGGGTGGGGGTTATGTGTTACTTTTGATACTTTGCTTTGAGAGACCGTCCACTTTTGGAGGGTATTTTGAGACGAATATGGGATGGTGATGAGTGTTTTGATGGATGATGAGGTGTAGTCTGTTAGAAACTAAGGCCGACTGTTCCCCAGGTTGGGTCACAATATCCCAAAACCAATGGAATGAACCAACGGCTTAACTTGACTTCCGAACCACGGGGAGTGGCTATCGTGAAAAGTAATTGGGATGACCGACACGATGTAGACGTTGGGTTTGAGTTTTGGATTTGGGGGGAGGGAGGGTAAAGTTGAAACATGTGTGAAGGGTGAAAGAGTAGACGTTTTCATCGATATTTGATTCACAGGAGAAGTCTCATGACTATTACCCTAAATGTCCTAAGATTTAAACTTTAATTTGATATAAAACTACAGGTTTACAAACCTTCTTTAAAAGTGTTCAGTACTGGGCGTCGATTTTGTTTTGTCTTCATAAAAACAAGTTTTTTTAAAAACACTTCACGCCTACAATTTGTTCTAAATCTTTTAAAATAAGTTTTATTTTAAATATGGCACTGATTGCAATGACTCTTCTGACAATTTTTTGAAAATTCTATTCGTTTAATAGTAAAAACAGGAAATTAAAATACATTATTGCACGTGTGTCACAGTTTTATAAATTAAAACATAGAAATTTGGCTTAGCGGAGTTATTTAAATACGTAACACTTTAAAACAAAGTTTATTTCATAAAAATACGATCAAAACTACAGGCATGAGATATCCCTGAAAATAATTTTTTTTACAGAGTCAGGTCGATAAATCAATCAGATATATTTATTTCGTGCAATAGTAGTCTATATGACAGTATACCGAAAGTGGCACTTCCCCGTACGACGAAAGTTCGCGTATGAGATGGAGCCCAACACGTGAACATTGACTTCAAGCGCTGGAAAAGTATAACTTTCTGTACATACAACTTTCAAACCCCATCAATAAATAACAACACGATGACAGAATACGATATTTAATATAAACCATTGATCACTATATAAACCATAGTTAAATGAACAAATAATAATAAAATTTAAGACTAAAGCTTTTTGAAACAAATTGTTGATGCAAATAATACCAAAAAATTAATTAATTTGAACTATTTGATTAATTTTTACAACTAGTAATATAACTAGATTTTTAACAATTCATTTAAAGTCATAACTTGTTTTATAAGAAAAAAGCGTGCGAGTTTATACGTTTCAATTACAGTAAAACATTAACTTTACTCCTCTATGGTACAGGTTACATGTCTGCTTACTCTGTGGTCTTCTCCTGCCTGCCTCTCTTTAACGAAACAGCTGATGCAAACTGGCCCAGACATTGTCGGTGGGGAGGGAGGGGGCAGATAAGACGCAATAAGATACAAATCAATCAGTAATGGCGATTTCGGGTTTGAAGCGTCGGTTAATAACTTTCGTGTAAAACTGTAAATTGACATCGATGAAAGTGTAGTGTCGTGAGTGGGGTTTTGTGTTTTACAATGTGTATTTGTGTGTGTGTTTTAGTTGGGTTAAATGTGTTTAAGTAGTGAAATGTGTGTGTCTTGTGTAGGTTTTGAAACTGACTCGTCTAGCTTCTGATGACTTGGTGAGTTTGGCTATAACCTCAATAATGTATCTTAAGTCTAAGCATTCACTATATTATATAAGATGACTTATGGCATTAAAATATAATGTTTAATACCCTTAATGTTGGGTTAACGGTCATGAACATTTCTACGGTATAAATGCAAGCTTTCTTTATTCTAACAACAACTACGCAGTTTAAAATTCGGACGCTTTTGAGGCTAACAAAGTAGGCCCATGTTAAACTCGCTATAGGCTTTACTGCGTATACACATATTAACACTATACAGCTTTCTATTATAATATACTGCTGTTCTTGAATGTCTCTATTTGTAATAAACGTGCACTTGTGAAAAACATATTTTTGAAAAAAAGGGAATTAAGGTAATAATGGTAGCCTAATATATAATACCTTGAAAATGTGTATGTCTTACTATAAACCTTTTTGTACTAGGCCTACTTTTAGACGTTTTATCAATTATTGAAGAACATTCAAGTTTCACCGCTCCCACGTTTTCCGTCATGTTCCAATCTATTATTCACTACAGAAAAATACAAAACTATAAATATTATTACACAGTTTTGTAAACAATAACGATGCACCGAAGGCATAGATTTACAAGTATAATTGCTTTGTAGTTGTGAATATATTGATTTGTAAATTTTAAATCTCAGAAGTACGAAGGTCTCCAGCTATTTTAAGTAGATATGTCATAAATTTGCCTTGTTTTAGAAATAGTTTTTTACATAATTATGAAATTGAACATAAAAATTTTATTGATATTAATAACGAATAAATTACAAATACTTTTGCTTCTTCTAATGTGGGAAATGATTTTTCGTATAAGGGCCAAGATTTTCGCTAATGTAAAAATGGTATTGGCATATACAAAATATCATCAGGCAACCGGATACAATAAAACCGAACGATTTTGATTACTCTTGAACTCAATCAAATTGCGTCTTATTTATTTATTAATAGCAAATGTCAATAATATAATGTGCACAACATGCAGATGGTATGAGAGAAAATTGAATATTGTTGTAAAAGCTCTCTAAAAGAAAAGACAACAAATACGGATTTTACGTCTTAAAACTAAACTGCTGGCAGCTATTTTTATAACGACGGAAATATTTTTAAGGAATCGTTGGTTTTGTATTTTTATAGACTTTAAAATAAAATGAGGGGTCATCATGAGAACTTTTGGATTTAGCCATAAAATCATTTCGGCCGTTCAAAATCTAGACCCGGGTGGAGCCAAATAAAAACATGGTGATTTTTAACATTTATATTTTTGTACGTCAAGATGTAAGGTATGAGTGGATGAAAGGAAGCAACGAAGGATATGTGTGATTTGTCAACCTGTAGTCACTACTGTGTAGTTCACACTTGCCCCAGTAGATCATTGTACTAATGACGCACATCACCGCTGCATCTGTCTTGACTCTAGAGTTCACTCGCTCTCAGTTGACCACCCTACGACAAATCTCAGTCACACGTTCTATTGTGTCGTTGTATTTCTATGGTACTGTATAGTCCTATTTTCCGTGGAATAGTAGGTTTACTGCAGCAGTCATGCGTAATCGCCGGTATAATAACTGAACTTTGTTCTAGTATCCAAAGTACATACTTGCAAATGTGCGTAATCGTGTTGAAATACTGGAAATGACCACCAAAATAGGTTTTCATATTATAAAGACTCTATTTAATATAAAACTATCATGAACGTTCACAGAAATGTCGCGTTACATTACGGGACATACCCAACATATATTTAAAATGAGCAAAACCCGTTCAGTTAAACCAAGATGGCGGCGTTAAATCTTTTTTCGACGCCATCTTGCTTTGGGTTATTGGACTTTGTTGATTTTGGTGCACATGTTGGTTGGGTAAGGTGACATAAGTGTTTAAACTAAGTTTCATTGGCATAAAACTATTAATGTATTTGTTATAGTATATACTCCATTTTTAAGGAAGAAAGGTCCCTCTTCCGATGTCAATAAAAACAGGTAAAGTTTGTCTTGTTTAACGAGGCGAAGTTAAGACAACAAAATCCTCTCTACCACTCAACCTCGACCTTTACCTAGCATCACCGTATTAATCACATTACAAATTGTAAGTGGTGACTGCGGGGATCGAACCCGCGCCACCTGAGTGATGAGCTCGGGAGTCGCGCGCGATACCAATCCGCCACGGATCCGCTAAATCGTCCCCTTCTCACAGGAAGTTCGCTGGGATTCACGGTAGCGCTTGTAGCTTCGTGTTGGTACAAAATGTTTCACACACATAATGCATTATCATATATTTGGCACCGATGCCACCTCCTATAAAGCACCGCGGATCAGGAAACGCGCCGCCAACTACAAACGCACGCACTCTAATCACATCTGTCTTCACTAATACGTACATATGTACAGGAGTGTATGGATATTATTGACTGCGGCGGAAGCGCCAGTCCATTAACCAGCACTATATATAGTGAAGTGCAGGCCACCCACGGCTCGGGCTAGATGAAAGAGCATGCGCATTGTGGTGCGCGCCGGTGCAGCGAATCCGATTCGCGGGGAAATAAAGGTTTAATCCTGGACACTCGGGGCTTTGATCTTTCGGAGGGAATGCGCTCGCAGATGTACGCGGGATTTTATGTTAGTTTTATGCTGGGAGTGGTTATAGCTCAGTGGTGTAGTGCATGATGCCGAAGATTGTGTTATAATTAGCACAGGTAGCGCTGCAAGGGAATTCTTTTAAAAGTCTCAAATAGAGCCACTGACGCGCGAAAGTTCGTTCATTATTGAGAATCGCACAATTCAGTCACATTTAACTTTAAGTCATCGACAAACTCGAGCATGTGGTGCCGAGGGGGTGAACAAACGGCGAGAAATCTCTGTGCTTGGGCTGCCGTAATTATGTTGGTTTTCCTGCCTCAGTCATTCGGGATCTTATGCGCCATCTACCTATTATAACATAATCTTTGATGAAAAGCACCGAATCGGCCCAGGTTCAACTCCCGGCACTGCAGTAACAACCTTTTCACGATGACAACTCTCTGTAGTTCGGATATCACGTTATGCCGTTTCGTGAATCCACTTCCATTTGTTGCTAGGCTATTCATTACTGGTCCAATCTGGGGAACAGTCGGCCCTAGTTTGTAACAAGACTACACCTCATCATCAATCAAAACATTCATCCCACGCACCAGTCGTACCGTATTCACATAAAAATAACCCTTAAGAGTGGTCGGTGTCTCAAGTCAAGTATCACAGATCAATTAAAAAATCACTTACCAAAAAAATTGCATTAAGAAAGAAAGGGACGAATGAGTATACAGGGCGAGGTTTAAATGTCCCCCTTTAATAAGGGAAATTTTTTAAACCTTGGGGAAGATTTTCTGAAGTTTGTTTTGACGTACGTCACCCCCCCTTTCAAAATGGGGGAATAATTTAAATACAAACCCACTTTGTGTACCTCAAAAGAAAAGAAATGTTAACAAAAATTCAACGACGCAAAGAACAGTTTTTTAATCTCGACTAGTTTTGTTATATGAATTTAAATATTACACGAAATCAGGTTTAAAATGCCACATTTTACATACAGTTTATTTTGAATGATACAATTTTCTTCAATATACTTTATGGGATTATGTTATAGGGTTGTGATGTTCCCCTCAAAGTATTGAAAAAATTTGACTTTCAAAATAAATTGTAAGTAAAATGTGGCATTTTAAACCTGATTTCGTGTAATCTTTACATTCAATCTCCGACCATTCAATTAAAGGTCACTTCCTTAGTCTTTCACAGAAAACCCCAAATTAATAATCCCAGAAACAACAATTAAGACCCGCACTAAGTGATACAGTACAACATTACTTCGCATTGAAGCAGTAATGGCAAAGCTATGTAGTCTTGGACAAAGGCGGGTTAAATGACTAGCTGGTGGTATTTGCAAGGGTCGATTCCCTCATGACCTCAGCCTGCGGCCTCGGCTTCGCCGCTTTCAATTTGTATTATTGTCCCCATTCCACGACTGCCCGTCTGCTGTCCCCTAAGTGAAAAGGGTTGGCGGGAATTAACTTGATTGCCTTTATAGATCGGCTGAGGGTGTTTAAGGGTGTAACTTATTTGCTTATCACTATATCGTGAGGTTTAGCTTTAAGAAACAATAAGAGATACTGATATTAAAATAGGGACAAGTTTTTTTAACGAGGCGAAGTTAGGACTAAAAATTCCTCTCTACCACTCAACCTCGACTTTTACCTAGCGTTGCAGCATAGTCACTTAACAAGTAAGTGGTGACTGCGTGGATCGAACTCGCGCCAGCGGAGTGATGAGCTCCGGAGTCGCGCACGGTTCCAACCCGCTACGGGTCCGCTAAAGAAAATACCCCCTACAGGTTCGATATTGTTGATAAGGAACGGAAAAATGCTAATCCATCACTATTTTTTATACTTTGATGTGCTTTGAAATGAGAACACCCTGACCAATAGAGGGTATTTTAAGGTGAAGGTGAGTGTGATGAGTGTTTTATGGATGATGAGGTGTAGTCTTGTTAAAAACTAGATCCAACTGTTCCACTGATTAATAACCCAACGATCAATGTAATTAACCAACGTAACTTCTGAGGATAGGGTTCGATATAAGACTATTATACTATTTATATTTAATTAATTAAATAATTCAGTTATATTCACTGAAATTTAATTTGTTCCTATAGATTTGTCCTGTATAAATTTTATCGTTTTAAACATTTATTTGAATTTTCATTCTACTTTTCCAGAAAGGAGATGGTATGAGCACAAATTTTACAACAATAATGAATGTACACGGGTTTGTCATGAAATTTAAACGAACATTGAACTAAACTGTACAGCATAATGAGTAAAATGTACAAGTAACTATGATAATTTATTTGAGCTACGCGTACACGAAAAATTAAGATTTTAACGAAGTTGCATGCATATAGTGTAAAATGTCGCAAGGTAATCTCTCTTGCTTAACCACCTGGAAAGTATTAACCCGTGTTTAATTAATATCTTAATGTGAATCTGTGATTAAGAGCCAGGTCCGTTAATCCCACAGGTTGGTCACACTGCTGCATAGAGAAAGGAGATTATAACACCGAGGCATAACAAACTCGGGAGATGATGTAAACCACAGAGTAATGCCTGACACTAATGCTTTAATAACCTCGGCATCCACTTACAGCTGGAGTTGCTTCCGTTCAACCTTGTGGGGAAAAATTCTACAGGGTGAGTTTTAAATGTCACCGCCCTTAACTTTAGAAAAAGGAAATATTTTTAAAACCCTTTGAGGAGTGTTTTATAGGATTCTACAATTTGTTTTGACGTACTTTGCGTCACCCACCCCAACCCAAAATCCGGGAGGAGGACCCCCGAATCTTTTAAATACAAACCCCCCCTCCCTTGTGGCACCTCAAAAGAAAGGAAATTTCAACACAAACCCAACGACGCAAAGAACATAATTTTGTTTTGAACGTATGTTCAAAATACTCTGAAAGAAACATCACAACCCTATAACATAATTCCATCGATTATTGAAGAAAATGTACCCAACATTTGAAAAATTAGTTGAGTCAGATGGAATGGTTCATTGGATTTTGTTTATTTCCATTACATATTTAAGTCGGAGCCGTAAATGTTTATACGAGTTTACTCGAAATTGAATCGTGTGTTCAGTTTGTTTTGGGGAAACGTCCAAAAGAGCATTTCCGGTATAAACTATCCCTCTACAGGGAATTTGCTAAGATTCACGTTAGCGCTTGTGGTAATGCGTCGTATATGGGTCCGCCTCAGCTGCTCGGGAGAGCGTCGTTGCAGAGGTTTGTGGGAAATAAAATGGAGACTTTATTATTAATGCTATTCTCACAAAACAACTCTTAAATGAAAAATAAACATATTATCTAAGTTTTCCTGTAGTTTATTTTTCAACATTTTTTTTAATTTTTGTGCTATAAACGGTTAAGGTTAGATAGAACATATAGAGTGTTTTAAGACCTTATTTTAGAAGCTAAAAATAGGTTTATCAAAAATCCAAACACAAATAAACGCTTTCTCTTTCCATAAAAATTAACTATCCGAATTTAACCTTCATATACTCGTTAGATCGCTTTATACTTTCTACGAAACCCTTGCAAGCGGAGGGTTTGACAGTTAGGCTGCATCAGTTGAAAAAAGCCCGTTGTTTAGCCCATTGTTAAGTGCGCGGTGTCATGTGTTCCTTGGGCGGACGAATTCAGCCTTTCTCTGCGGTGACCCCTAAGGTGGACCCTTAATTTGCGCTAACAGAAGCAATTTGAGCCTAGCCTGAATGTCTGTAATAAAAAATTGATAGTAGAAAGGGCACGAGAGTTCAAAGTACTCGAACACTGGGAGAGACAAGAGCCTTGACCGCAGCGGGTAGAGTGCAGTGCTTTCTACACAGAACCACAGCGCTCTCTACCGCTGCGGTTTGCAATCTGCTGCGGTTAACACCTGTGCTGCAACCTAGCGGCTCGTCGAGAATTGTGTGTCAATATTCTTCATGCGAGCACAGTTGAGTGTGTAAAATTAATGATATCTTCGGGGAAAACTTTGAGAAAACTATATGACGAAGGAAGGAAAAGTCTTCTTAACAAAACTGAACGAAATCTTACCACTAACATCTCAGAACAGGTATTGAATCTAATAATTGTAATTTTTGATGATTGATTTAGAGATCCGAGCGAACAACATACAAATAAAAATAGGAAATAATGTGCGTTCTCTCTAAGATATGATTTAGTAAGACGTTTTCTGAAATTTCAAACAAAAACACTGTTATAAATACCTAACACTCATAAAAACGTACGTAAAGTACCGAACAATTTTCAACAAAATCAATAAAATCCTCGTAATTTTGAAGTACTGTATACTATGGAAAACAATCAAAGTAATAAACGCGCTTAATACACTTGAAACGGCTCAGAACCCAATATCCGCTTCACCATATGGACTAACAATTTCCGGAAAATACTCGAGCCATAAATAATTTCCTTTATGACTCGAGCCGTGCTGCGTTCAAATTGCTTTTTTACATTTAGCGACCAACACTTTTCCAGGTTCCATACAATTTTGCCACATGACGCTAGTTTGTATGTTTGTGTATGATTACAATTGTGATTTGTGACAAATCTAACTTATTTGATCACACATTACTTTGCCTTCTTGAACAAGATTAACTTTAAATGTAACCAATTTTTATTATTAACATGTCAAGCTAAGCGAAAGACTTTAATGCCGTCTTGAAAAGTTGCCGTTTCTTTGTGCCCATATAACAATGATGCAGAATTCTAGACTAGCAAATCAAATTTTAAAATTCCATGAAACTATAAAGACACTTTAACGGATCGCCGCAGTAAATGATTTAAAAGTGGAAGGTACGACACAAATGGACATTTATGATGTAAATAAAATTAAAAAAAGTGTTTATTAAAAGGTTGGCCAGAGGTATATTACTAACAAGTGAGGAGTAGCCTAAACTGATGAAAGACAAAGAGCTCATTCCGATAGGAAGAAGCAAGGCAGGGTTCAAAGAAAAGCCAACGGTTCAAGACGATAATAATAATAAAAGTTAAACTCATCTATATATGAGTGTCTATAAACTTATAAGTGTCCATAAACTTCATAGTTCACGAGATACCATCAAAGTGGCGAACTGGTTTGTTATTGGATTGGTTTTGTCCCAGCTGACTCGCTGTAAACTTGTTCAAGAACAAGAAATTCTCCGGAGCGATTATTGGTTGTGAAACTCTGTTCCAAACTGTAGCAAGGATACGACTTCACTGTTTGATCACAGTTTGTTCTTGCAGCAAACTGTAACGGTTCGAACAGAACTGCGAAAACAATCATATTGCATTTCATACAGTATGGAATCTCCCTTGTTTACACGATACAGGAGGCAGTGGCGTGAACAGCTGGTCCAACACTTGACAAGTGGAGTGAGGAACAAACATGGCCGCCGTGTGGTACACGTGTTCAACCCTAACCTCACTTTCTCCGTACCCTCTGAACAAACAGGTCTAGAGGGCATTCATACAGCTCAGCTTTGTCTTCAAGTGTGGACATAACGTTGTCGGCTCGCTCTTTCTGATTAGTATTCCGTTTGGTGTAAAGATTGCTGTGAATTTCTTGTGGATAGAGCTTTTTATGTCGTTCACGACCTTTTCAGGGCTTTCACAGTATTCAATTCGATCCTAAAAGAACTTATTCCTGTCATAATAGGAGGAGGAATGTATCATCTATTAAAACTCATAAACATTAAACGTACGCCATTTTGAAACGGCTCAGCAAGCTTAACCGAGGGTTTATTGAATACGATGCCCGTATATCTTTTTGAAGTACGTTTTAGAGCATTGGATGTAGACGTTATAGAAGCCCAAGTGAACGCTTCTAACCTGATCGCTAGTCAGATAGTTTCGCGTAGTTTGGGATTGATACTTTAGGGGCGCCACAATTTTTTATTTTTGACAGCTGGTAATTTCTACAGACTATTTTATATATTTACCAAATTTTGAAAATCTACTGAAGTTGATGCCGACAGAGTACGGGCAAAACTCAGTGAACAAGAATCCCGTATGAACCGGTTTACTAACCAACGATTTAAGCCACTAGTATAGAAGATACTCCGGAGGCAATCCTACGTTAAGAAATATTAAGTCGCAACACATTTCCAAATGTAAATACCAACATTGGGAAAGAGGAAACAGGCCGAAACGCTCGTGTTTAGTTTGGATGCGCTCCTAATCCAGCGTTCCATTAGACTAGGTGTAAATTATGCCTCCTAATCCTCACCAGGCGTGTGAAGGGAACAGGAGCTGATAAGTGAGGCTAACACGCTACTGAACTGTAAATCACCTAACCTGTTGTGAACCCCTGGTACACAACACCGTGACAATGAGTTATAACAACCGGCTGCAAGTGTTTGTCCACGCCTTTACTGCGTCTCGGAATTCCGCGCTCTCGTCTTTGGACAAACATAGTAGAGAGATCTTCCAGCGGTACCGTGGCGGGTTGGGCGCGCGACTCCGGAGCTTATAATTCCGCTGGTGCGGATTCAACCCTGCAGTCATCCCTAGCAGTTTGTTTTGTGGTTATGCGGTAACGCTAGGTAAAGGTCGAGATTGAGTGGTGGAGAGAACTATGTAGCCTCGTAAACACGACAAATTTTACCCTTTTACCCTGAAGAAGGAGCAGTAAACCAAAAGTGTTGCCCATATTGAAATGGCTGTCGGATAAGTGGGTCCCGTGCCCATTTCTGACTCCCTGACAATATGTTTTATTTACTACGATTATGGGAAAAGAAATATTAGCCTAAGCCCCTGGGCTCGTGTACTTGCGACCATTGACTTAACATCGGAGTTATGATGAATGAAGGTATACTCGTATCTGAATTAATATAGAACAATAAAGAAGTTAAAAAGGACTTTATTAGAAGAGAAACATTTCCATAATAATAAGTTTTAAATTATTTAATTTTCCCAGTTGTAGGACCTTGTGTTATTATACCTTTTGGTGCCTGTAGATCCTACTGTAGATTCTTCTAACATATGTAAATTCGGGACTGGGGTGTCCCATCAGTGTACCCTCTCTAACACACTATTGTTCATTATATTAAAAAATATTTACACTATATACACACACACACAATGGTCACTTAGTTTGTCTCGCGGATGTCACACGAAATGTACATCTGTTAGAAGAATCTACAGTAGGATCTACAGGCACCAAAAGGTAACTTGTAATAAGTTTTAGTTGATCTTAAACTACATTATTGAATGACACCATTGCTTCATTTTATACATTCCACTTTGTTTCAAAACTGTCTTAAATACGTATTCGTGTACATATTATAATCATCGAATTTCACTGACGCAAAACGCCAGATGTCCAATTTGTCAGCAAATGTTTCTTTGTTGTGAAATCTTCGAATTTATATCATAGTTCCCCTCTGTAGTTTAGACGACACAATACGATTGCACCAATATAACCAACTCAAAGCCCGATATAATATGTCGGGTTAGCTGGACGACGGGTAGGGTAGAGATAGCAGCAGGTGTGCAGGATTGGGCTGTGGTCTGCAGGAGGACATTGTGTAGCAGGATTATCACCTGTGCAGGAAAGTACAAGCACGGACAGGAATATACTGCTCCCATGACACCCCCCCCGCACTCCTCACTCCTATAGTCTCCTTCATTGATTAGACGAGTGTGAGTGGATGATTGCTTCATAATATAAGATTATGTAGATGTGCAGGCCTGTTCGCAACTCAAAAATACGTAATTTTAGACTTAGAAGTTACTTTGGAAAAATGATATTTATGCCGTCACCATGGTAAAACACCCAGACTGGACCATGTAATGACCGTGGTGGAATTTAATTCCACAGACCAAGTTTTAGAGTTTTTTTAAAAGTTAGTACATACATGTATAGTTATGTGTTAGGTCTGTACTGGTCGTAGTATTGTCCAATTTTCATACAATTTAGTACACCGTACTACTTTTGAACATCTCGGTCAAATTTGTAGCTAGCGAAATCGGAGTACCAAAAATCCCTTTATGATCTTTGAACAGTATATTTAAACAGATTTCGATGGATATTTGATATATATTTTAATGTTATTCATCAATAAAGCCAAAACTATGACGATCCGTTGAATCATTTTAAAATGGTGGCCAAAAGTGTGGTCTTTTGCTATAATAGCGGAAAGAGTAGCAAATTTTAGTGATAATTTCTCTTTGTAGAATGTAACAAAAAAGACAGTAAAAGACCTCGTAAATCTGCATAAACTTGCAGTAAAAGAGTACGTAAATCCTGAAGGCCAAATCGAGACTATGGTAGCAGATTAATTCGCTTCACTATTCAGCTCTTAGCTGCATGTCGGTCAATCCGGCTCAGTGGACTATATTTTAAATTAATAATAATGATGAGCATAAAAGATGTTTAGCAAAACGGATTGTACAAGTTGGTTCGATTTCCGGACGCAGTGATAACTTTCACGATGATCACTTTGGTTCGAAACGTTGCCGTTGGTCCGCTCCATTGGTCGTTGGGCTATTAATTAATGACCCAATCTGGGGAACAGTCGGCCCTTATTTGTAACTAGACTACACCTTATCACCCATCAAAACACTCATCACACTCACCATCATTCCATATTCTCCTTAAAATACCCTCTAGGAGTGGTCGGTGTCTTAAAAGCAAAGCAAAACAAAGTGTATTTTGAAAAAAGTTTAATAGTTACAAGTTTGGTGAAGCGCAGAAAGGTTGGCACTCTTGTTTCCTCTTAACTTCCCGCTTTCCCTATTTAACCGGAAGGGAAGTGAACTGCTCCCGCTAACCACAAAGACAAAGTTATAACACGTTTAACTACCCTTCACCTAACCTGATTACTGGTTCAGTATAGCCCCATATTTCCAAAGCGCACATTGCAAACGCTTTATGAAGAAAATGTGCTAATAATTGTGTAGTTCTTGGTTTAAAACTAACTAATTGGTTAAAACACACCTTTTATAATTAATTATAGAGTTTTATCTAATGAGGAGTCTTTTTAAAAGCGAGGAAATTAAAACAGGAACTGGGAAGTAATAATGTGAATTGGAGTAAGAAACAACGAGTTATTATCTTCATTATGTGACCATCCTTCCCCCCTCCCACCACCACCTTTCATCCCCTTGTTTTGTCCTTATTAAGAAAATTAAACGTGAAATAATTAGTTTTATTTAACTTGAGATTCAGGTAAAAACATCGGGTGTCTCCAAAACGAGAAATTCGGTTTTGTAGCATAAATAAAGAAATAAGGGTTTTATTTCTAAAGGTATTTTGACGTAGTGAAAAAAATATGCTGGTGTTTTTAAAACAAAATAATAAGAATTGCTAAATAAAGTTTACTTATTAAGTACATATTAGTTGTATATGGCTAAAAAATAATCTTTATTTACTTATATATGATACTTTGTTTAAATTCAGGGAACCAGATAAAATGCTGAAAAGACTCATTTTGCGGAGATAATAATTCTTATGTATCGCGTGTACACCGAATAATTTTTATTATAAGCATTAATTGCCATTTTTTCAAGGATTACGTCTAGATACACGTTTAGTTTCTATAATAACTTTATTTGCATTTTATATAAAAAATATATAAACAAAGAAGAAAGTGTGACGCCATTCATTTGTACATCTACTCATTCTATGGAAAAATAGTAAATTTTATTATTATGATTGGATTGGTACAGAAACACATTGATCATAAAATGCATGTTACGTCTTCAATTGAGCTTTGAACAAATTTAGGTTATTTTGAAATTTTATGTTCATTGGCACTAAATTAAAAGGATACGCTCGTATACCAATTTGGGAAGGCGGTTTATTCCATTCCACCATGGGTTATTCAGCAATCTAAACCAGTTCTTGTTAAAAAATTGATTATTAATTCAGTAAATTCCATATGACGTCTTCATTTACTGAGACCTTAACTAGAGTCAAGCAAGGCTAAGGAAGCACGAGCCATGTAAGGTGGAAATAACACTAACATGAATTAGACCAGTGCCAAAATTTGATAAGGGAGTCTGAGAATTTTGCTTTGTGCGGTGGCAGGACTGGGAGGACTGGGAGGGTGAGACGATGTAAACATCAGAGAAATGACATTTGATACCCTCCCTTTCACAAAGTCATCAAGAACTCATAGAGATCATCCCCTACTGAGTTGCTACTCAGAAGTAATTAGCTTTTAATGTGAACTGGGAAAAAGGGCGTTGGACATTCGAGTAGAAAACGTTGAATATAAAACGGAATGTTTTTATAGCAGAGCTGGACCGAAAGCTATGCAAAAATGACCCAGGGTCATTGATAAATATATAAATATACAGTGGGTCGTGGTTGTGGTGGCTATTGAATAAAATAGTCATTTATTAAAAAACGTTGATTAATTAAAAGTGTGTGTGGATGAAAGAATTGACATGTCTAATTATCAAATTTCCATAAGAAATAAAGTTAATAATTTCTATAGAATTTCACAAAGGACAAGACGATTTGCAGTTTTGAGCTTGTGTGAATCTGCAGGTCTTATTTTTGTCGAATTTTCAAAAATTTTCCTTTATTAATCTTTGGATAAGACTTGTTAATCAGCAAAATCAGTCCACAGAAAGTGGTCTTTTAGGGAACGTTTTGTAGATGCTATAAATACTATTATTATCGGATTTTGATTAAACTTGATATACACATTTATGGAACTGTACTAAACATGTACACAAAAAATAAAAAAAACCTTCAACCAGACCAAGATGGCGGTAAGAAATAGTTTTTCGATTATAGAATCACTCGATTGTTTGGAGAGGGAGTGACGTCCATCTCCCGTATTAGTTGTATCCCATTATAAAATATTCGCTTAAGTTCACGGTAGCGCTTGTGGCTACGCGTCGGCTATGCTTTTCCACTTGTTTCGAAAATAATATTTAAAAAAGAAAAGGAAAAGTGGATTTTATTACGTCAACCCCAGGTTCGTATTTCCTTTCAGAAAATATCAATGAACTCGAGTATTTGATTACAGCTGAAATTCTTGTTTCTTCCGGGAAAGAATAACTTCTTTGTCTGAGGAAACTCTTCTGTATTACGTTTCTGTTTTTGTCTCAACGCAATTTATTTTTGATGTTATCAAATAACTGCTGGAGTATCGTCCTTGCTTAAAGTTGATTATAAGAGTTGTTTCACCCCTACTTTTAGTAATGTCAACTCCGTATTGTTTTACACAATTTTATGTTAAGAACTGTTGGTTAGAATCACGAATTGAGTATTTTACAGTTAAAGATCTGTTAAAAAGTAGGTTGAAAATGGTCCTAAACCGGCCGTTGGTTCCCAATACATCAATGTCACTCTTCATGTAACTGATTGTACCAATTGGGGTTCATTGAATTTAATTACAATCAACGTTAATGCTAAGTAATTGTTTACTTACTTGTTACATAAATTGTTTGAATTAAATTAAGGGAGGTAAAGATTACCTATTACGTAAGTTGAAATACTAAAGTCAGTTTTTTGTTAAATGTCTGTCTATAAGAGTTTTTGCTTTAGTAAAATAGTCCTAGAGTCTAGATTTAGTTGTACTAACTCTGACAGTTCCCATTCAAAGCCGTAGTTCTCGTCCGTTAAAAACATTGTTAAGGTCGAGACAAGAAAAACACACAAAAAAAAATGGTGGATGTACAAATTATGAGGAGTTTTTGGACGAGGTAGATATGATTTTCTGACGTAATTTAGTCAACATTAAAAGTACACAAAGTAAGTTTTGTAGAGTCTAGTTCAAGTCCCTCTGGTCCTGAAACAAAAATCCAGTTTGAATGTGTAGTTATTTCAATATAAAATCGTGTTAGATTTAACCCCAGGATCAAACTTATCAAACCATAAAAAAAAAAAAATACGTAGACGATACAGACAGAAAGAAGTTAGGTCATCGACAAATACATAATAAACAGTGGCCCTATACACAACTGCAGTAACGTAGCATAGATACAACGCAGTTATGGCTTCTAGCCAGCAACTCTTGTATGAGGCAATGTTAAGTGTTGATTTAAGCAAGAATTCACTTGAGCCTGGCTTAGCTTCTAGACATATCTGGAATAGAATCCAGACTCTGTCCATAATATATTACACAATCCTCCTCGGATGTAGAAATCATTCGCGTACACGTGCCAAGTTTAAAAGTTGTTCTGGCCAGTTTCCGAAGGTGAAAAATATTATCTGAAACTAATCAAGGGCGGACTAAGGTGACGACGCAGAGGGTTGCAATCCGACAAACACTGCCGTTATTTATGCCGTGTTTTGTGATTTTTCAAATTTTAAATGGAAGATCAATATATTTTTAAGGGAAATTAGAAGACAAATTAACGAAAAATTACTTTAAAATACGTAAAATACAGTACTTTTCAAGCTCTGAAAACATGATTAAAAGTGTAAATCCGAAATTATTAATCCAATTTTCTAGACAATACCACATTACATATATAAAGTCATAGCTTAAGAACATGCATTTGTTGGATTGCAAACCCATTTTTGACGTCCTTATTGTGTCAACTAAAAGTCACACAACATCAAATTATGTTAAATGTAAATGATTGCACAGCTGATAATTAAAACAGTGGGATATCACAATAACTAAATATTGTACTGATGAAACTGCAGGCATTGTAAAAATCCAAATATCCAACTAAATTCAGTGCATGCAATAAACTAATGTATTCCACCTACACATTGAACGCTTCTTGTTATAGCCCTTCACACTACCACTCTTACCTCCGCTAATTACGTCATCTCTTCATATAAATCCTTAAAATCAGCTGTTACATAGAAGCTAATAATGTAAGGTACCAGCTGATAACATCACACCGTCTAATCAGCTGATACAAGCCCAGAGATAAAGTGCGTCAGCAAACCCAACCCTTGCCGAAGTGCAACAAATAAACTGGCTAACTTATTCCTGTCTACATCAGCGATTATCTCCCGGTATATTCCCCAGCCAGGCGTACTCAGAGAGTGAAGGGGGAAGTTTTAAACGAACCTGCGTGTCCTCAACTTTGTAAGTAGCTTATTTAGCTCAAAACTTGGAACCTTTGCTTTTGTGATAAGTAAGTTAGCTGTTGTTGCGTTCTTGATTAACTCTAGCACATAGGGCTTGTAAGTTGTGATACAAATTAGTTGTGCCAAGATATAACAAAATACTTCGTCAATTCAAAAATATCGTTTAAGAATTGGGAGCTTGATTAAAAACGTAATGTGTTATTCTACCCTCACAGCCACACTTCAACCTTTAAGGTGTTTTGTAGTTTAAACACACTAACTGCTACGAGAACGACATTTTTATTTTATTGTACAGTATTATTGGTCACTGTTATACATAAAAACATCACTGCTCAAAGATGCCTACACTGTATAGATGCTTCTTTTGTGAAAAAATTCATGATAGACAGCAAACAATTCAGCTGACACACCAACGCACTCAACGAACAAAACATTGTTTCACCCCAAAGGTAGGATTTCGTTTGACTAAATCCAACAATGTGTGCTTTGAAATTATGTGGAAATAAACTTTAGAGGACTGCAGTTACTTTAACAAGCTATAGTTGTTTTAAACTGGTTTCAAAAAACTTGAATTCATTTTTTTTAATTCAATAAAATTTTAATATTTTAAAATTTTTCCAAGTAACTATTAAAAGATATTTTAAGGGATAGTCTTGAAACTACATAAATGCTCTTTGACATACAACAAAATACCTAAACAATATGATGAAGAGAACTCGTTTTAATGAAATGGCATTAAGTAGTTTTAAAATATCATTATATTTGTGCCAAGGCTGAATGATACGTTAGTGATAACGCCGCTCATGCGTACAGGTTTATCTTTAAATTTTTGTTTTAATATAAAATACAATTATAACCTAGTAATTTAGCTGAAAAAATAAATTGCAAAGTTCCGTTCAAGCTTGACTTATTTTTAATTAAAATACTTTGTCTCCGCAATACAATCGGATTTTTCCCTACTAAAGGGAAGGGACAAAGACGGGGCTGGGCTTTGACAAAACGTGTTGAAGGGAAAGAGAATGTTGGTATATTGGCCGGCCTGTTTCCCTGACAGATTGTATCAGCTGTTACATGGTGAGAGCTGGGGAGGGGGATCAGCTGTCAAGCGACAGTGTAATTAACCCCCTTCCTCCCCCTACACTTCCGGTATCGGCGGTATTAATTTTACTTAAGGAAAGTTTTCGTTAAAGCTTCAGTTGTGAAAAGAGAATTTCAAGAATAATCTGTCGAATGAAGCGATCAAAATAATACAAACAATGTTGCAAGTCATTGTATAGTGAATAAAAATTCAGCAATTTCTAGACGAAAACCAAAAAATACTTCCTAATGAAACAAAAAAATACCTCATTACCAGTTGAAAACATGACTTTTGCGAACCCATGGCGGATTAATATCGCGCGCGTCTCCAGAGTTCACTCCGCTGACCCGGGCTCGATCCCCGCAGTCACTCCCTACATGTGTAAAGTCACAATGCGGTTACGGCAGGTAAAGGTCGAGGTTGAGTTGTACTGAGGAATTTGTAGTCCTAACTTCGCCACGTTAAACAAGGAGAACTTTATCTTTATTTTCTTCATTATCTAATGAAAACATCACACTTCATCATCAATTTAAAACATCATACTTCGTTATCAACTTCAAACATCAAATGTCATTATCAATTTGAACTTTGTAATTAATTACATATGCGAATAATACCCGTCTTCGTTGTCGATTAGATACGTCATCTTATAATAACGAAAATAATGCCAATTCTTTCCTTTTCTTACAGAAAAACATCATGGCAAAGAAACAAAACCAAGCCTGTTTTATTATTTTAATAACTGTGAATTAACGAAACAGATAAAGGATTCGCGGGGAGGTAAGCGTTAATTGGTCCCAATAACTAACATAGAAGTGTGCTGTAATTGCTAGTCGTAAAGAGTGCGCAGGCCAAAGAAATGTGTGCAATAAAAACTACCAGCTACTCGCTTTCATTATCATGCAGCTATTTTATCTTAATTCTTAAGCTTTCGCGGCCGGTGTCATCATTAATCAGTCTCAGCCAGTCAACCAGCTACTGAGGATGACTCTCCACAGCGAGGTCGAAACGTTTAGCAGTAATATTTCAACTGTGACGCGGTGTAAACCGGAAGCCTTAGATATTAATCAGCTATTTTATGTTTGAATATAGAAAAAAATACAAACATTTACTTGATAAACACGTACTATTTTTATTAAGAATTGCTGTGGAAATCACCGGAAATATTGAATCGGCAAAATCTTGTTACAAAACAAAGAGATAGAAAACGCTCCAATCAGGTTTTACCCGGGAAGTGGGTTAGTGTTTCCCCCCGGCAACCTTTGTGAAACTGATAATACTTTCGATACATTTTTAGTTGAAACACTAAAAAGACTCGTACTCATCCATGAAATTTATAAAATTACTTAGTTTAAAGACTTGATGGACAGTGGACGTGTCTAATGAAACAATAAAATCAAAACTTCCGTTAATGCCAGGAGTATTACTTGAACTAAGTTATTTTTGGAGATTCAAAGTTAAATGTTAAATTTATGTGCTGTGAATGAAATTATGTAAAATAAACGTGTTGTTAGAGTGAAAGTTCTTAATAGTGACGGGGATTAAATTGTTTATTTCAGACTTTTCCTGCCACATAAGAAGAAAAACTACTCTCTACGTTTCGGATGGTTGGGAAACTTTACCCGTTGTCAAGGACCTAACCTAAACTTACACTACTTTACAGTTAACACTTAACTTCAAACCTAGAGTAAAAAACATTACACCATATAAGGTTTGCCATTTTTCTTAGACTAGGTTAAGTGTTTCCTATATAATGAAGTGTAGAGTTAGGTTAGACTCTTGACAATGGGTTAAGTTTCCCAACTGCCCGTAATTTTTTTCTTAAGTGGCTATTTACTTTTAAGCTAAAAAGATTAACAACACGTGTTCATGGATCTACTATAAAAAGTAAATAATTTAACTATATTGTACGCACAGTTTTCACCTCTATGGTAACACGTGTACGCGAGTGATTTCTACACCCGAGAAGGATTGTGTAATATATTATGGACAGAGTCTGGATTCTATTCCAGATATGTCTAGAAGCTAAGCCAGGCTCAAGTGAATTCTTGCTTAAATCCAACACTTAACATTGCCTCATAAAAGAGTTGCTGGCTAGAAGCCATAACTGCGTTGTATCTATGCTACGTTACTGCAGTTGTGTATAGGGCCACTGTTTATTTATGTATTTGTCAATGACCTAACTTCTTTCTGTCTGTATCGTCTGCGTCTTCAATAAAAAGGTTAATAAATATTATTTTAATAAAGTGGTACAATCTAACACAGTTTCATATTAAGGGAAGTACAAATCCAATCTGGAAATCTTTAGGGTCAGATAGTCTTCACTAGACTATAAAACTCCAATAGGATTTCAGCTGCCCACTGACTGGCTGGGTGGATGGGAGCAGCAGGCGACCAACCACAGACGTGTATCAGACTGACAAATAGTAACAGAGAACACAAAATACCTGTTTTTGCACAGCCAATAGAGGGAGAAAGAGGTTCTTTAGAGTTTTGACGGATGGGTCAGTTTTTCCTAACAAAAGAGTTAAAATGACTAACAATAGTCTACTTTAGAAACTTCCCTTTACGGTGAATCACGATAGCTAATTATAGTGAAAGTTAGGTTTTTGAATTTTGGGCAACTCATTTATTGCAAATTTCTAGATAATTATCGTTTAAGATTTACTCAAAAAGTATACGAAACGTGTAAGTCCTTGGTGGGCGAAATAACTACAACTTTCCGGATCCATTTAATGTCAAGTATCATACCTTTAAAAACTCAGTTTTGGAAGACTCTGGTATATTACAAGGCAAAACTTTCACATGAGAAGACCTTTATGAAACAACAAAACTATTACTTATGTAATAGTTATAATCTTAACCTCCTTTAATTTAGCCAATACAAGTAACAAGTTAAGTAAACAATTACTTAGCATTAACGTTGATTGTAATTAAATTCAATAAACCCCAATTGGTACAATTAAGAGTGACTTTGATGTATTGGGAACCAACGGCCGGCTTAGGACAATTGTCAGCTATTCTCTTACAGATTGTCAATAATTGTAAAATATTCAATTCTTGATTCTATACAACAGTTCTTAGCATAAAATTGCGTAAAACAATACATTATATAAATCAGGGGTGAAACAACTCTTATAATCAACTTTAAACAAGGACGATACTCCAGTTATTTGATAACATCAAAAATAAATTGCGTTGAGACAAAAACAGAAACGTAATACAGAAGAGTTTCCTCAGACAAAGAAGTTATTCTTTCCCGGAAGAAACAAGAATTTCAGCTGTAATCAAATACTCGAGTTCATTGATATTTTCTGAAAGGAAACACGAGCCGAGGTTGACGTAATAAAACCCACTTTTCCTTTTCTTGTGTAAATATAACTTTTGACACAAAGGAGTAGACAACTAGACATGTCAATTTTTTACGTCCGATTAAATCAGCTTATAAATTTTGTATGAATGGATTGACTCTTAATTACTTTGGACAATTATTTACTTACTTACCATCACCCACCATGACTCACCATGTACGCGCAAATTTTAGTGTTCACAAAAGTTTGCTGTCCTTAGTAGGCGCTTTTCTTTTTTATAAATTAAATATAATGTTCATGGAATGTAGAATAATTTTTCAAAAGCAGCAAGTATCGCTGCGTAAGCGCTTACCACTAACAATTTGTTAAGTGACTGTGCGGTAACGCTAGGGAAAGGTCGAGGTTGAGTGGTAGAGGACTTTGTAGTTTTACTTCGTCTCGTTACACAAGACTAACTTTTTTACCTTTAGCGTTGTCACTTTTTCCCACCTGTACTACGCACTCGGTTTATTGTCCCAGCTTTCCTGGTTAGTTATTTAAAGAGTCAAACGGACCTCAAAGGTCAAGAGAAATGCAAGTTAGCAATATTCCAACTTTGCTCCGCTCACTCAAAAGGGCTAAACATTGTGCTAAGTAGTTTCTGTTTCCGACGCCGTTTATGAACCGAAACGTACAAATTCAGGTCTACGATAGGTACCTGCAGTTCTATATTCTATACGTTTGTCCGCCTGTTAAAAAAATATAATACACTTGTAAAATAACCTATTTGTGGCAAACTTTAACATATTTAAGCTGATATTGTCGGAAGGTTTTTAAAACCAGGCTATACACACCTAGAGTCAACCCCGAGAATATGGAAATCAAATCTTCATATAATCTCTACAGCAAAACCTAGCGTACTAAACGAGGGTACTAAGGACATGTTTTGAGCAACTTTTTCTGGGTTCATCAACATATTCATCAAATACCTCTAGGAGTGGTCGGTATCTCAAATCAAAGTATGCCAGACTTGCTACTCCTTTACGAGTGGTACAGGCAGTTACACTCATGTAAGGAGAGCTAAGTTACCACCGTGAGTGCGGAGTAAACCTTGAAGAGGATTTATCGAAGTCTTAAACTTGAGTTGGTTTTATCACCAATCTCTCTAGTAACTGGAGTGCTTTAGCCCAGTTTCCGCCCTTCAACCTTCACTTCAGTTATTACGTTGGAGTTAAGTTTATAGTAAGTTATGTCAAATGAGCAGCAAAAAAAGAGAAAATTTAGACAGTTTAAGATCCCGCTTAGGTGTTTATACTTGTCTGTTATTTGAATGAGACCTTTTAATTAGCTCTTATCTGGTTCTTGATATGTTGAAAAAATAATTAGTCGTGGTTGGGCCTAAGATACCTGTAGACTGGACTGTGTTTTGATTACTATTTGAAGGAACCATGGATTCTTGATTTGTTCTCCATTTACTTTGTGGTATTCATTACTATAAATGAAAACATTTAGAGTTTTACCACACATTTTAATTTTTAAACATTTTAAAAATTAAAATGTGGTAAAAGACCATGGATTAGGCCTAGCTAGCAAAATGTCCAGTATACTGATTCGTTAACAACTTTAGTTTTCGTTCATGGGTTCTCCATAAAGGACTGAACTGTACTATTAGCGTTTATATGTAGTGCTTGATATATTTTGAAACAATAACATTTGCCAAAGAAAATCACATATTTTACACTTGAAACTACAAAAACTAAAACCTATAATATCAGACGAAAAATTTATTAGAAAACATATTTCATAACAAAGCCTTTACAAAACATTCAAAATTCAACGCCATCAAACTTATTAACAAATTCTCCAGAAATTAAATTTGAAGACAACTTGAAATTCCAAAAGAAATTTAAAAATTATCTAATTAGTAAGACACATTACGCCATCAATGATTATTTGAAGATTATAAAGATTACATTAGTTTCTAGCTTTAAATTCCATTGTAATTGCTCATACAATTTTATTGTCGATAGCAATATTTATTTATTTATTTATTAGCGCTTACCGTGCTGTGCCTCCCAGCCCGGAAGTTCTTCTTGCCTCAAGTTGCATAAGAGTGAATGATCCTTCCTATTTCGCGGTCACGTTTTGAATTTTTTGAAACAATCATATTTTTAGAGTGTAAAGACACAATGGTGTTAAAAGTTTTAAAATTTTCTATCAGTTTCATTTTAGTAATTTGTTTGGATATTTTTTCGAGGGATGGAAATATTTGTAAAGTTTGTGCTTGTGTACTTCTGTAATTAAATCCGTAATACGCCGACGCAAAAGTACTCGAGTTGGGCAGTATTTCCTCGTCAACAACCCCAAAACGTACATACAAGAAAGTTCTTTATTTTTGACAGTGAGTAGTTTTTATTTCAAAAGTCTGGATAAGATTCGTGTTGTCGTGAAGGACACTTGTTTTCTTGCCAAGTCGCTTCTCCCCCGCTTCAGACCAAGGGACACTAATGCATGCAATCTTTTACATCTCCCTTCCACGCAAAGGGATGTGACTCTCCTTCCCACGATTTATCGCTTTTCAAAAGAAATCTCCCGTGATAAAGCGACCTGTTTTGCCAAAAATGTGATGAACGTGTTACTTTTTCAAAGTGAGATGCATATTTTGTTTTAATTTTAGTTAGTTTTGGCAGCCCTTATTCTTCTTCGTCACTCTTGTTCTTGGGATTATGTTGATTTTTTCTGTATTATAGTGTACTAATTGCTAGGATTAGAGTATGGTTTAGGTTAGGTTTCACTTGACAACGAGTGGAGTGTCTGCACCTCTCGAAACGTTGTGTAGTTTTTACACAAAGTAACAGGTAGAGAAGCCAATAAATTCTTTCTTAACGCTTTGGTTTATTTCCATTGCACCGATTTACGTGTTGTCAAAAGCGTCAACTGTTCTTAAAATTGAGAACCTCGCCTGACTTTGATTAAGCCACTTTATTCAAAAGTACACAATTTTCATAATTGTTTTATGACTATAAAATAAAAATAAAGTACAGTATTATGTTCCTAACCATACCATATCTACCTACAACAAACGTCGCGCTTCACTTCTACTGTTGAACACTACAATATTATTCTCCCCGATGTATACAATATAACTAACTCTCTTGGTATATGCTGATGATATGTCTATGTTTGTCGGAGCGGTTGATTCGAGTTTGTCGCTGAAGCGTTAACGCAGAAGTGACATCTGATGCTGTATCGAGGGTTGGGAGTCAAAATAAGGAAATATTCCCCTGCTTCTGTCTACCAGCTTTTATACCTTGCTTACTGATAACATAGGACCGTGTTTCGTGTAAGTTACTTCTTCTAGGAACACCTAAATGTTAGTTTAAAAAAAGGTGGTCGGGTGTCTTCTAAATGTTTTTCATATAAAGTTGTTCTGATATGTGCTACTAACTAATTTCCCCACTAGTTGATATAGTTCTAACTAATTTAGTTAGGAATCAGAATATTTCGGTTTCATCACAAAAACTAAGAACTCTTGAAATCCTACACTTCTCTTAATAGACCCAGCTGAAATTCACACACGTTATATGGTTACTAGTAATAATTGCGGCAGTAATGTTGGATTACAACACGATTAATAAGAAGACAGTAAAACTTGGTTATGAAGACATTTTAGTCTTAAGCATATCTATGAAAGGACTAACTATAGATCATGTTTTATCTGAACAAATTGTTGTAAAAGTCTTGGATATAAAATATATGTGGTTAAAAGTAGGTAAACTAAAATTAAACTGCAACTGAAATTAGGTCACAACTAAACAGTTCAGAGGTTATTTGAAATGAATTTTAATATGAAATATACGTTACTATAAAATAGTCCTATGAAAATTTCATCGTTAGTATATGTTTATTATTCGAAAAACGTAAACAATCAACTTATTTTCAAGTCATTTATTAAGGGCTGATAAAGTGTTCGTACATAGTCAATCGTGGAAGAATTTCGTAATAAAATATACAACAGAATAATATTTTGCCAAATATCTAGCTACAAACCTTCAAACTCCATAGCTAAAACCAACATATAACCGAAAAGATTACTCCTCAAAACCAATTAGATTCAATTATCGACTCGAAAGTACTACGCAACTTTAGTCAATTAACTCACCAACTATAACGGCACGTGTTAAGAGGAGGCTTAGAGCGAACATATGTCTGTAAGGTAATTACCGCTAATTGCTGAAAATTGGACTGACATATAAAGTTAACTGGTAACTAGCTTTTGACGGCGCAGTAAAGTTAATTGAAGTCACACACTCAGCCTTAACTGCACGTGTTACATTGTATCTACTCTATTGAGTAAAGGTTTTAAATTTTATGTCTGTATTCTTGACCACATGGTCTTTGATAAAATGTGGTTTAAAGAAAAAAAGTTTTTGGTTTTGTTAAAAATAAAATGTTTGATATTTAAATTGAGCTATTTTTTTTACGCTATGGGTATTTTTAGGCGAATAATAATTTCGAAAATGTGCTCAGGCTTGGTACATATTTTAATAATGCATGGATTTCAGAATTATTATGAACTTGCAATTTTTCCATTAGTAACTTAATGTTTTTTACTGAGAAATTACTTTAAAGAATAAATAAAAAGGCTTAAAGCTATGGTTTCCTGGGAAGCGGTGACCCCTATATTACGGCCGTAATATTACGATGAGTTTTGTTTTCAATGCAATCAGATGAGTGTGTTTTCCTAGTAAAGTAGGCCTATCGGTGAAACTAGTTAAGGTTTTTCTCGCCAGGTGACACATTTTATTTTGTAAATATAGGTCTAGTTTGTCCATTACTATATACGTAAATCAACTTTGACAACAAAAATAAATAACATGTCAACAGTTCTTTTTGTCTACACCTGTTTAAATATTGGGGTACGTCCACCGTCACTTTTACGCTGACTGCTACATTACGGCCGTAATATAGCGGTCACAGTTTTCCTAGGAAACCATTGTTTAAATAACGTTCTGTAATTTCGTTCTAAAACTGCTTAGAGTTATAGTTTCACTTTTATTTCCAGGGAAATAAACGTTGGTTTAGATAATTTTTTAGCCCCTAGGGAGAAACATATAAATTTGGTGATCTTTATGTTACATGGTCATCAGCTGTTTCAGTGAGTTTGTTTTTAATCTTAACACTGGCTAACAGTAAACCAGTGTAAAACTGGGGGAAATCCACCAAAAAGGCACTTTCGATGTTAATTAACCCTTTCGGAAATTCGCTAAGACTCATGGTAGCGCTTGTGGTTACGCGTCGGCTATGTTATTCTATAAACCTTTTCCAAGTGACGGAAATCAATATTAATCAGTCATGACTCGGTAGCTTGATTACTGATTAGTTATCACAACCCAGATCACGTGTTAACCCTCTACGGCGGGTTATGTTTACCCAGTTTCACGGTTACGTGTGAAGGTGTCGCGCACGTCGCGGTGTTACATTCACTTATCTCAACGTTTCAACGTGAACGTGATCTGTGCTTCTTGTTGTTTGTAAATCACTAAATCACTATTTGAGATGCCGACCACTCTCATGAGGGTATTTTAAGGCAAATATGTGGTGAAGGATAAGGTAATGAGTTATGAGGTGTAGTCTTGTTACAAACTAAGGCCGACTCTTCCTTAGAATGGGTCATTAATTAATAGTCCAGTGACCAATGGAAATACAAGGACCAATTAACGGCTTAACGTGACTTCCGAACCACGCAGGTGATGGTCTGATATGTCTTAACGATGGTGGAGTTGATGCGGGTATCATCAGATGATCACTGAGACTATCTGAGCCCTTTAGACCTATATCATCCTCAAAGCCTGACCTCAGCTAGTAGACGTCATTCTTCTATCATTCCGTTGTTGTTCAGCTAGTAGACGACTGAAACTATGTGCAAATTGTCCGTCCTCACATTGTTATTATATTAATCCTCAAACAAAAGGAGAGTTCCGCTAATCCCATTTAGCTGGTTAACGAACTCGACAAGATACTTACAAAAGGAAAATTTCTACCAAATTCCATGAAAATTGGAGCCAAAATGCGATCTGTGGAGTTGATACACATACATACATATATATAAAGTGTGAAAGAATTCTCAAAATGTTCTGCGGGTCAGGATCGGTGCTCATTTCACGGTTCCGGGTCTGGGTCTTAAAATGCCAACGGCATGAATATCTCATTTTTTCAAAGGAAATTTAATAATAATTCTTGTATATTATGTGTATAGAGAACAACTATTTTTCGACGTTATCTTGTTCTGGCTAGAAAGATGTGTTGGTTTTTGTACATACGCTTGTTGCGGTACCATACATGTTTATACGTGCCTTCATGGAACCTTTTTGTGAACCCGCCCCCTTTCAAAATGGTAATTTTGATGGACCGATTTTTCTTTTAAAATAATCAATGACTTGCAAGTCAAATCAAAATTTCTTTACATTTCGTGTTACGATGTTTCGTTACGGCGATAGACAAGAATACTTATATTTTCTATGGGTATTCCCTAACAAGTATATACTCATAACAGTTTAAAAACGCAAATGCATTTAATCCTAACGAAAAAATACGTTTTTAGACAAAATCTAAAGTCACCGAGCTAAAGCAAATTGACAGCCGAAGAGAGAAAAGGTTGAACTGGCTTTGTCTCTAACAATTAATTGACAAAGTTGTGTAGCTGTCGAGCGAATTACGCAGCCGTCATCCCGTCAAACGCGTGTTGAAAATGACGCGAACTTCAGAGCAAATCAAACTTTCGCTCCACAGGGAGCTGTTAATTTCGTTCACTTAATTACTAATTTATAAACTTTGCGAAATTACATTTTACTTAATTATTAGGTTAACTACCTATTCATGTATTTTAATACATGACGTATTTTTATGTTTATTACTGGCGTGCCTCGGTCATTCTATAACTTAATATATTTATACTTTACAAGTTTAAAACATTAAAAGTATTCTTTGTTTAAAGTTTGTTGTTGACGATAGTGCGATTTCTGAGGTTAAACCATTACTTACGGGCGTCTTTGTTTAGTAATTTTAACTCCTGTGTTAGGAAAACTGATTCGTTCATCAAAATTCTAAAGAATTTTCAAAACAGAAATTTTCTTTTTCTGTTACAATTGGTCAGTCTGATACACGCCTGTGATTGGTCGTCCCAGTGATCCCTTCCACCCAGTCAGTCGGTGGGCAGCTGGACGTGTTTAACTGTTTTAATTTCTGTTTGTTTCATAACGGGTTTGTTTATGTTATGAATAGTATTTTTGTGTTCTCTGTTACGGTTGTTCAGCCTGATTTTTACGGCTGTGATTGGTCGTCTGCTCCTCCCAGCCTGCCAATGGAGCTGTCTGGCGGCTAGCCATGGAGTCAGTCAGTGTGCAGGTTGTAGACGTGGTTGATTTTTCTCTTTGTATTCTTTTTAATTTCGTAAAGTTGTGTACACGTTGTATTGATTCCTAAGCTAGCTGTTGTAAGATTTTACAAGTTTAAACAAAATTAATAATTAGGAAATTCTCAGGTTTTTTTTGGTGGCGGGGCCTGGTTATTTTGCGAGATTACTTTTATGCAAGCTCATTTCCTAATGTAGTGTTATGTTTTAAGTTACTTTTTGCCTGTAGACGGGATTAGATTCCAGATCCAGAAACGTTGCGTACTTCTTGTTCACTGAAAACTATGAACGTTCGTAATAGTATTTCAACCTCGGAAATTCTACCATCGTCATCAAGAAACTTGAAACAAAGAATAATTTATTTAAGTGAATGATTCTTGTTAGACAATGAGTACACATACAAGGTAAAGATAAAGTTTGTCTTGTTTAACGAGGCGAGGTTAGGACTACAAAGTCCTCTCTACCACTCCAAGTCCTAGACCTTTACGTAGTGTTACCGTATAGTCACATTGCAAATTTAAGTGATGACTGCGGGGATCGAACCCGTGCCAGCGGAGTGATCAGCTGCGGAGTCGCGCGCGATTCCAACCCGCCACGTACATCTCATAGCTCGACACAAGGCAATGACACAGTGGGGGGGGATATCCAAGGGGTAGATTAGAGGGGTTGACAGCATGATAGACAGCCTAATCTGCCAGTCTCGGAGGCGAGACGCTGCCTTAATTGATTATTGTGAGCGACAGGCAGCAAACTCAGGTGATTTCACCCCTTCCCCTTCGATCACGTAACGATCTATCCGTGGAAAATATTGGGGACTGCTTTCAGAAAACTCTTTAACTTCGTCTTGTTCCGTAGTTTAATACATACCCAACTGCACTAACCATAAGACCTGGTGGTTTGAAGACTTAAAGATGTATAAAAAAAATTACACATATTTTTTTTTACCCAAAGTTTTATGTATAATTGTACATTTGTATTATGATTTACAATGTGAAAGTAAATTGTAAAAGTTCTGAAATTAAATTTGATTTTAAAGGGTTAGGCTAATAGTGAAAAAATCCTAACTGTGGAGAAAAATCTTTATAGAAATCCTCTTAAGCCGTCCAGAGAAATTGCGTGAATAATATGAACATAGTTTTTTCATACGAGCTGTTAAACTAACATGTTTATTTACGCGTATTTAAATAAGCAAGCAAACAACGTGATACTTTTGGCTCAAATGTGTGTACTAATTTCTATTGTAATCCGATCATAAATGCTGTTTTTTTTAGTGAAACCCCCATTTTGGGGAAACGCCCCCTCCCAAAAGGACACATCCGGTGGAACGATTTTGCTGGTTATCGATCTTAGCCTAGAGATTTTCAAACAGAAAATGTGAACATTAGACAATAAGTGCGACCTATAGAGTGGTCACAAGGCATCAAAAAGAAGTGAAAAAGGCACTTTCGTTGTAGATTTTAATAGGAAATTCGCTAGGATTCACGGTAGCGCTTGTGACTAAGCTTCGGCTGTGTTAAGTAAGCCTTGTTATTGCTTAATTAACCTGTAATATATTTATTTGTAGTATATACGGTAGTATAGACTCAAGTCTTGCTGAATAATACACACCTCAAACTATTCCGTACCCCGAAGTCAATCAAACCCAGCACACAATAGTGTTGGACTTTGAACAATGTTCTGAGAGGGTTTCGATGGCGAGTCAGCTTGAAGAGAGGCAGCGACTTCAAACCGTGACGTCACTGTAACTTTGTCAATTAATTGCCAGCTGACAAAAGCACAGTGTCGGCCTGTGTAGATTGTCAGCTGCTGGCGATTTGTAATTTGCGCGTTGAACCATCGTATGCAAATCGTCGATTGTCCTTTGGTCGGTAGGCTCATGATTGGCTTTTGAACTTTTGTTAGGCACTTATTTACTTCACTACTGTACAACAAAAATGATCAATAACGGTCGAAACCGGTTATGCAATTAACAATTAATAGCGATTACAAAGTTTTGAGATATTATGTTTTATTTTGTATATATGTACAACAGGTTCAAGTGGATTTATTGGTTAGTTATTGGCAACAACTGAGGGAGTAAAACTGATTTTACCACATGGGATACATCCTACAAGTACGAGTATATTAAAAATAAAGAAAAATAAATTTGCGTAACTTTGTGGTGGAACTAATATTTTCTTCTTAATTTGTATTTTGGTCTATCAAACCAATAAGTACCTAAAACACTTGGATTGATACACTTGTACATTGTTATAGCTTTAAACACTACGTACACTTCAATTGGCGTCATTCAAAGTCTGATGAAGATTATAGACCTGAAACTCTCATTATTCCTTTTGAATTTACAAGTTCATTTAAAATAAAAGTCCCGTACGAAAGTGTTTTTAAAAATGTCTGGGAAACCCCTTCCTAAGAATCGTAAAGGTCGTGGTAGAGAGGACTTTGTAGTCCTAACGTTGCCTCGTTAAACAAGACAAACTTTACCGTTAAACTTTTACCATGTTGTAATGTTCACAACAATATAACTGTTGGTCCTTTGGATATAATTTATATTCTAGGATTGATTTATCTACTTACGCATGACAAAAATTACAGAGGTTGTCATTTTCAAAATAATTCCCGAAAAAGTAAAACGGTTTTTCATGTTGACATTTATCAGCTGTGCTACAAAGAATGCTACACAGAATGTAGAATGCCACACACACACACTTACACTGATGTCTAGGAGCGATAACTCCAGCAAGGCATAAAACCGAGACGTGTGTGAAATACAAACCCGTGTCACCTTACCAGGAATCTGTCTTGACGCTGTGTTAGGAGATTCTGACTTCTATCTTGTGAATATTAGTAAATACTTTTATTTTGAGACACCGACCACTCTTGGAGGGTATTTCAAGGTGTATGGTGGATGGTGAGTGTTTTGATGGACGGTGAGGTGTAGTCTTGTTTTCTAGGGCTGACTGTTCCCCAGATTGGGTCATTAATCGATGAAATGGACCGTGACCAACGGCTTTTGAACCACGGAGGGTGGTCATCGTGAAAAGGTTGTTACTGCTACGTCGGGAGTTGAACCCGGGCCTATTTGGTGCGAAGCACGCACTAAACCACTCAGCTATGGCCACCTCAGATAGCCCTACTCTCGAACTGTTAGGCCCGCCTCTTTGATGTATAATAAAATTCTTGAAAATATGTTAAGATGATTTATTGCTTAGAAAAAGAATTTAGTGCAAACATTTTTTTAACAAACTAATTGAAATAAGAGCGTAAAAGCGTGTTTGTTTGTAAACATTTTTCTTGCATTACCGCCTATAGAAGGATGAAAGTTACTTTCAACAAAACGCAAATGTAAACGTGTCAGTGACTTAACCATCAAACGATTCATAAAAACGATTAATATTTAAAATGAGATACAAGATTTTAGTTTTACGTCAGAATCTCAATCCTAAATTATAATTATAATCGAATAACTTTTGACCATATTTATAATATAGAGTTATGATTAAATTGCACCCATCTTATTTGAGTGAGTATATTTAGTACCAATCAGCGGCATCTAAAACTTCTAAACGTCATTTGCTAACGAAAAAATTCTAAATTTTAAAATTGTATTCAGAAACAAAGTCACAGATAGCAGAATAAATATTGAAGAAAGCAACGCTGATTGGTTTAGGTAAAAAATAGCAACATTGAGGAGCACGTCAGGTGCGATCCAGGAAACAACCCTTCTCCGTGCCCAATCAGCTTGAAACTGTCATCCCCACTACGCCCCCAAGAACCCCCAAGCACCCCCACCCGGAGTCTCTTTGTGATTTATTGTGTTCGCCGTGAGTTTCACTCAAAGTCGTCCCCGGTTAGTGCGCGGCTGTGCGCCGGAAAATTTACTTCATCAACGTTTAATCAATTTCGAGAAAATGAAATATTTTCTCGCCCGCCCGAAGGCGTAATGGCCTGTTGTTTCGTGATATTGACGTGGAAATTGCTGCAATTAGTATTTAAGGTGGAGACTGCTTAAATGGATGAATTAATGAAAGAACACTTTGGAGAAGGAAAGGTCTTTTAGAAAATATAATTTTGGTAGCAAAACTGGTAGCAGACGCTTATTTTTCAACTGCGCTTGCGATAATATTATAAATCGGAGTAGTTTTGGATACTTCCTACATTTTGAATAATGGCTTAACGTAATACATTTAGTAGGTAATCAGAAGAAGTACAACAAATGTGAAAATATCAAAATAAAAATACAAGATTATTCTAAAGAACAGCTAATTTCAGTGTCTATTGGAACTCAAGTTTTGCTGAATTTGAGAAGGTCTGTATTAGTTTTGTGTACTTAGTGGCCCTTTTAATCTCGAAGAGGCTTAGAACTTAACTTCACTTTCTAACTTCATTCGCTCCTCGGAGCTCGAGAGGCCTCTATCGGGGCCTACGTAAGCTTACCCGATATTTTAAGTAGGTTAACGTACTAAAATGGGTAAAATGTTAAGCATTGACATTAATGTTGCAGCATATAAAAGTAAAAACGTTAAACTTTCTTGACAAATAAAATATTGTTTACGACATGTCGAGTTCTATGGTTTAATGGGAAAATTAAGTTTTTAATGACTTAATAAATAAATCATTGTTTGACGAAAGTAAAAGTTTCAGAATCTAGATTCATCAGCCTTAATATAGTTCTATGCTTCCAGTGAAAAGGTTCGACTTTTAAGTACCTTGACCAGTCAAACCATCGTTTGCAGTTTTTACTCCATGGTATAAGCGGTGCCCAGAGTAGGACCCGCGGCCGCCTCTTAAAACTTGTTTCATCGGCATCTATTACTCACATTTTCACATGATCCATGGGTACAAACTTGCCCAAGCATAATCCAAGACTCAAGTAGGCCTCATTAGTTTGAGGGGTCGGGGGTCTTAACCCCTCTTCTAAGAATGGTACACGCGAAGTTTTACAAGCACGCGGCAGCTCATTAGATAAGAAACGCCGGCGTTCTCACGTTTAATTGACTGAGCGAATGAAATGCGTGAACCGCAGAGTAGTAAAGTATACAGGGTGTCCAGTATAGTATAGCGAGTTGTAGGGTAATATGATTTAATCTGTGGGAAGGCTTTTGCGCGATCTATGTAATTATGATGGTTGCAACAGCTGACGGGGGTTAAATTCTGAGGTATGATAGTTCTGCGGAAGAGAAGAGTTTTTAAACTTAGTCTATGGCTCGTAAGATAGAATAATAAATAATATTTCATTTGATCACAGTTCCGAGAAGCTACTTATTACTTACACTATACAAGAAGCTCCAGTGTACAGGTATACTCACCTAGAACAGAAAACAAGTTATCATTAGCTACAGTTCTAACTTCTAGTAATGATTTAAGGTCATGAAATAGGTCTATCAATGATGTTGAAATTCAAAACTTGGTGATTGGTAGTTTGGCGGTAGAAGGAAGTCATGATTTGTATTATATTTTGAGTCAGATGGGTCATTCGGCGGTCTTTAGATTCTTTTTGGTTAGACACAATCACTATCAGTTATTTATACTAATACTAGCTTTTAAACAGCGGAGCTTTTGTTCACGTATTTTTGATCATTCTATATCTATATCTCTTTCAGACGTACAATTCTTGCATCCACTCTCGTTTGTACTGTAGATCGCCTTTCCGTCCAAATGTGTTACAGAGAATCTTTAATTGATACCTTTGATCGAACATGGCAACCGATTGACTAGAGGGCAAATGTTCTTATTGGTAGTTTTTCCTGCCTTTATTTTGATAACAGTGTATGTCACTTCATCCCGTTAGCAAGTTAACGCAAAACTTGAACCCAGCTCATTCGCCAAAAGATATTACAAAATCATGCACAGGAAAAAGAAAACAAAGTCCGCATAAACAAATTGACTCAACAAATACATTTTGATTCGAATTTTCAGTCTGGAAGTACATTCTCAACTTAAGTTATACGAGGGCAAGATTAAATAAGGAGCAACAAAATTACAAGGGAGGGAAAACACTTGAGGACAAAATAATTTAAATACGGCCCAACTGAGCGCAATATAAAACTCATAAAGGCGGGAGAGGCCGTCAAAAGTGGCTTGGAGTTGTTTCATAACCTTGGAGGGGTTTTATCACGAGAAAACAATTTTGTCACCTCAAGTGTTTGGGTAATTTTATGAGAAAGGAAAATAAGAAATGTGAATTTTATCACTAGGTCCTAAAGGGAAGCTTTTTAATACGAGCTTTAACGTACGAGGAGCGCCCGAAGAAACACATTTTAAGGAAGGTGATGATGATAGTTTTTGTCTGAGTGCAAATAATATTGGGAAATACATTTCGACGAACGTGTTTAGTATTATAGAAAACCCCAAAGTAAAAAAGTTGGAACTCGATTGATGAGCGATAGTTCATATATAGTTCCGAAGCTGTCATCAATAAAATTCATTAAATGATTTTTTTCTTATGTAACAAAATATCTTATTTTTATGGAAAAAAGTGCAAGCTTACATTTTTATGTGACAAAATTAGTTGTTTTTAGAGATAAAATAAAAAATATGTTTTTTTCAGTGGAAGACTCTATGGTGACCTTACGGGGATCTATGCAAAGGTATAGTACCTTTATTGCTACCACCTAGAAACTAGTTCAAAGTAGTTTTCTGTAGGGAAGAAAACCGTATTATTAAGAGGATTAGTCAACCAAGCAAAACCCATGTTACCACTGAAGTAGCGGAGTATTGATTATTTCTCTCCGGTCGACGAGGAGTAGGTGGAAAGCCAAGTTTATCTTCTGTTTCAAAACCAAGATGTTGATCATCACTTGGTATTCAGTACAAATAATTATACAACATTAAATTACGCATTTTATGCAATCGAATATTAAATTTACTCAAATTGTGTCTTCGTTTTCATCCATTTATTACATACATTTTTTAACCGTCAGGCTATCCATGACAGCTTGCCGCTGCCAAAAGGAACTTCCTTTTATCCACGTAGATTCTCTCAAAGGCCTGGAACGAACTGAGATATCTTCTTTCAAAAAGGACAGGGTTTTATTTCATCGCGAGGAAAGTGGAAGTTCTTTGCTTTGTTTTGAAATGAAATCCCCCAGAGATTTGATTTGGCTGTACTCGGAGTCTGAATATTATTTCTTTGGTGTAAGTCTCCACTCCCAGGGCAGTGATTTCATTACTTCTTCTCAACATCTTTCAACTCTGCATCTTTCAACGCATTTCTTAGCCCAGTAAATATTATGCCCCTTCACACTTTATTTTTAAATTCAAAATATTTTCTTCTTAAATTTTTACTGTGTAAATTAAGCATTTACAATGTATTTCAGTTGTAATTTATTTTGTATATAAGCGTATGTACATAAGTATGATCAAATTATAAAGAGTTAAAAATTAAACAAATGAAAATTCTAGGTGTTATTAATATACTTTAATGCCGGTTGTACAGGTGACTGAACGAGTAAATGTTTAGGCACTTCCCGGCATGCTACCCCCTCAACCATATACTCTTTTTGAAGCTCTTGGTGTGAAACCTGAGGGAAAAATCTGAACACATTCTATTTTTAAGGCTCTGACAAGTGGAGGCCCAAAAAATGGCGTCTGAAATCTGCCCTTGTACTTAGCCGATATTTTGCATCATAGCGGCAAAACAGTTGCTCGGATCTTCAATCTGATGAAAAGATCGTTAGTGTGGAAACATAAACAATATTGTCTTTAACCTTTGTATTTAACATTTTTCTCAAGTCTGATGGTTTCGTTGCTAGATCAGTTTGAAGTTAAATTGTCGAAAATCGACTTTTCGCTGTGTTTGGGCTCTTAGTTACGGTACTTATCAACCACCTAGACATATAAAATTCATGTGTGGATATAACAAAACACGAATTCCCCAAAATACGAGGCCGCAGGCCGAGTGGGGATCTGGGGGGCGCAGTCCCCAACGAGCCAGAAGGGCGAGTTGTTCTGGATAATTAAAATGTTAAATTGTCAGGACTTTGTTCTCGGGCTCTAACATCGTATGTAACCTAATAACTGAAGGATTTAGGGTTCATTCATATATCTTCAATACCATGTTCCACGCATGCGCGCACGTAATGTGAGAAGCCAATGAGCGTTACGAGACTGTGGGAAAAACTGAAACTGGCAGCACTCTGACCTCTTAACCCCGCATATAGTTCACTCGCTCAAAGTTGACCCCTATGCTTCTTTAGCGGATCCGTGGCGGATTGGTATCGCACGCGACTCCGGAGCTCATCACTCCGGTGGCGTGGGTTCAATCCCTGCAGTCACCACTTGCAATTTGTAATGTGATTATACGGTGACGCTAGGTAAAGGTCGAGGTTGAGCGGTAAAGAGGACTTTGTGGTCCTAACCAGACAAACTTTACCTTTAACTCGATTACACGAAGCCCATAGCTGGTAACGAGGTCAAAGTACGGCTTGGTCCTGAGCCAGCATGCACTCTAGATACTGCGGCAGATAATGGAACATCTATACTGTATACTATATAAAGTGTATTATATACTATAGAGTAAGCCCTCGCCCACCATACCTTTTTACCTTAATAAAAAAAAGGTACTAAATCGGCTACATTTTTTAAATTGTACTCAACAATAAGTAACGGTCAGCAGTCTCACTACGGAAAAGACATCAATAAAGTAAAACGAGACTGCGAGTGTTATCTAAGCTTATCACTCCTTCGTGGTGAAGGGGAGGCTTTATCTGTATGATGGATGAGGTTGTTTGTGACGTGATGGCTAATGACGCGCTCGCCGTGACGTCAGAGCCTCGTGCGTATAAATGGCGGATAATTTGACTCCTCTGGGTAAAACCTCTTTTGTGTTGGTAATCAGGAGGATGAGAGATTTGATGGATATACTACTAGGGTGGCACTTTTGTAGGTTTGATAAAGGTAAATAAATAACGGTGCTGCGTTTTGATAGACGGAGTGTGTTTTGGGCTAACAGATAGAAAATTAGTTGGTAAAAATGATTGATTTAAATTAAAACAGGGGGAACTTGTAGGTTTAAAACCCGAAAAGGACAATTAGATTACTACATAATTGGGTCCTGTTTAGGCTTTTACGGCCGGTGGCACAACTATTATCTAGTTCTTCCGGTTCACACCGCGTCAAAACATCATAATAATTAGCTTGAAATATTTCGGTCTCACCGTGGAGTACCATCTTCAGTCACTGATTGGCTGAAACCAATCACCAATCAACCAGTCACTGATTGGAGCTTCAGTCAATCAGTGACTGAAGGTGGTACTCCATAGCGAGACCGAAATATTTCAATGTAATTATTATCTTCTATTGCACAAAGAAATGAATAAACAAATCTACATTTAAAGAAATTAATGTAATTATTATGATGTTTTGACGCGGTGTGAACCGGAAGAACTAGATTTTAATTGGGTCTCACTGTAGTTAAACGAAAGTGTTAGTTCGGTTTCTGTAAATAACAGTACAAAAGGTAAAAAGGTATACTCTATGAAAGAGTGAAAAACACTCAGAAAGAGTGAAATTTGCGCTATTGGGTGTTGAAACCCAGCCACTCTCATTAAAGAGTGGCTCGATTTTTCACCTTTAATTGAGTGTGGACTATCTTGTTTAACGCGGCCAAATTAGGAGTTCCCAAGTCCTCTTTACCACTCAACCTGTACCGTTACCTCGTGTTACCGCAAAGAACTTTTAGTAGTGACAGCGGGAATCGAACCCGCACCACCGGAGTGACGATACCATCTCGCCACGGGTTTGCTAAACGTATACATATATAAAATGAATAAAATACAGCGCTTAAAACCGAGAAATGAACATTTGATTACTAAGAATATTGCTTGTAACAACCACAAAACCACACCGGTGTTACAATACCTGGAAGTTTTCCCATCATAATTTACACGGGATCCTGCCGGAGGTGGTTCTTGATGTTTGTAGGGGTGTGTGTGTAAGTCTGGGGTAGATACGTGGACCGGAGGGGGAGTGGGAGGAGGGAGGGTGATGGCTCGTATCATCACGATGATGAATGATGCAGAAGTGGTCCGAGATGGAAGCAACTTTGTAACCAGTAGTCACAGACAGGGAGGTAAACGGAAACGGAAATGTACTTTTGCTCCTTCATGGAGGGAGGATCTAACACATTTTCTGGACTTTTTGTGGATACACTATTTGACATAATGGTAGTAGCTATTGATTTTAGCGAATTTATTTTAGGTAATAGAGCTATTAACTTCTATTGCCAGAGAGAACCAGACGTTATAGAATAAAAAGGTTTGCATTTGTTCGTTTCCCAACTTCTCCTGATTCAAATGGTAAAACGTTGTATTTTTTAAATATTAATAAAGAAACCCTTTAAAAAGACAAGAACAAGACCCCTTATATTTCATAGGTCGTTATCAGAGGGTACAACAAATTAAACTGACAAAAGAAGAAATTTGGTGCATAAATATGTACAAAACTGAAGTGTCTTTTAAATGTTTATACCAAGTTTAATCAACATCTGAGTGTAACTTCCTTTTGAGAGAAAACGCCCTCTCCCTCCCCCTTCTCCGAAGGGCTGGTGAACCAATTTTGCTCTAGTTCAAGAATTCACCTTTGATATTAACAAAAGGAACATCTGTATTAAATTTCGTGAAAACCGTACAAAATTGCGACCTGTATAGTGGTCACAAGGGGTACAAAAAGGGCACTTGCGGGTAAATTTTGATGAAAATTCACTAGGATTCAAGGTAGTGCTTGTGGAACTCATCGGCTATGTTTTTATTGTCCCTTTTTAGCTTGTTAAAATATAAGTATATAGATAGTCAACTGGGATCTCCAAAGAAAGTTAAATTCAAATCGACAAATACCGATCCACACTTAAGTTTGACCGCAGATCATGTCAAGCGCATATCACAGCTGACTGAAGAGTCGTGAAGTGATGAAGATTGACAAGTGAGGAATGCGTGTGACTCGGGGATGATGTGACATGTGTGGGGGGAATGTGACGATGCATATATACGATATGCTGTGGTGGGGAGGGGGATTGTGACGACTGAATGCCACGCTGTGTCCATCACGTCATCTGTAGACAAGTGACAGACACAGCGTGACATCTCTTCACTCTACGAGCAAATAAACAGACCAGTTTATATCTCTCAGTTAATTGAATAGAGTGTCTGGCTAGAGCCTCGAGTGTACAGATGTGGTGTTTCTTTTCAACAACGGCATAGCAACAAAAATAAACACTTATTTAATCGTTAAATGTTCCAAATGTGTGAAATTGTTTACGTTTCTGGAACTACATGAATTTAATTTAAGGGTGCGTAGTAGTACGGGCGGTAAAAGTTACGATGTAATCTGACAGATAAATTTAGTCAATGGGAGTACAAAAACTAAATGTTTTCGAGTGGATAGACATTACGAACCATCGCGTCAACTTTGTACCCGCGCCTTTTGGTCCCTTTACAAGGATTTTAATTTAACGGTATCGTTGTCAAACGTTTAATTTCAAGTTTCAAACTCTTATATGAACGGTCAATATATTCATAACTCATAGGCTTTCGCGGCCGGTGTCACAATAATAATAATATATAGTTCATCCGCGTCAAACATCGTAATAATTAGTGTGAAATATTATTGATCTCTTGTTGTAGAGTACTAGCATTAGTCACTGATTGGTTGTGTCAGTGACTGAAGATGTTTTGACGTGGTATAAACCGGAAGAACTAGATTATGTCCTGTAATATCTACTATGATATAAAAGCTAGATATAGAACTTTTTCAACTAAGTTTGAATATAGAAATTAAATCATTGTATAGTAGTATTAAATACTAAGTTATTGTACAAGTATGAATTTTATATATATTACATTTGTTATTATGAATGTCTGAAATAAAAAAGATCCATTACTGAAGTGATCGTTAGTGTTTGATTGATTTTTAAATTTAAATAAGAAATAAAAGGAACCACTGTGAGCGAGCTGATTGTCAAGCTCACCTGTAGTCGTGTAGTGTCCGGTGTTGTGAAGTAGGAACACGTAGCGAGCACAAAGCCTGAAGAAGCGATCTGTCGACTGACAACGACAATTGAAATAAATCGTGAAACGTGGACGTGGACAAGATATCTGACGGGTTAGGGGAGGTGTGAGGGGGTGGTTGTCTTGTTTAACAAGTTCTTCTACAGAAATATCATTCATCTAACCTCTCTAGTATGATAATTTTGATATGAAAGCAGCTGCTTTAGACAAATGATGACCTATGGTTGAACTTTCATTCTCAGGGAAATAAAGGTTTCTTTTGATGATCTTTATGAGGCAATGACATCAGCTGTTCCAGAGGTTTTGTTTGATCGGAATGATTGATATATTGTAAAGAAGTCGACTGTTGTAAATAGAACTACTCTAAATACCGTTATTAGTTGGGTTTAGTTGACTATTTGAGAAGTGATCGATTCCACATCGATACTAAGCATTGACTGATGATCGGTCAGGACGAACTAGCGTAAAGGGCCCCATACACTGCGGTCCCGGACACACTTGTATTACTTTCCACGGTCTTGGCTCGTGACTCCACTCACTTCACCCGTTGCTAATCAGTTAAGATGGGTCGATGCGTTGCGGCGGCAGTGATAGTGTTTGATTATTGTGGAGTTTTTGTGAAGAGGCGGAAGAAAAGACGTGTATGGACGAAGAATTGGTTGCTGAATATTGCTCTTTTCTTTGGTAAACTAATGTCCGCACTTGTGGGTTTCTCTTTCGTAATTTGAAGCAGACGCTCCCAAGCACCGTCCTTCATTATTTTATTTGGTTTGAATACTCCGCTCTGTTACCGTTCCATAAACAAGGAACACTCCAGTACTCCGCTCAGAGTGGCGACAGCGTTTATTTCGATAGCCCTTCTATATTTTTCTGTGTTCGTTGGGACAAAACGAGTACCCCGTATAGTTAAGTTCTATTCTGTGGTTAAAGCGTACCCGGCTTGTGTCGCAAGGTCAGTGTAAGTTGATCCTACTGTACGGGCTGTGGTTGTAACAGTACCTAACCACACACACACACACACACACACACAAAGGTCCTTGTACCGCTTCCTGCTGTCCAGCTCACAGCGAGCTCATGTACCGTGAAACTGTATCAGTTACCTCAATCACGTGGCCGGGCCTGGGAAATGTATATGTTTAGGACTAATGAGAAGCAACTGGCGCTTAGAATTAGAGAAATGTAAGTTGGTAGAGTGCAGCTACGAGCTTAGTCAGCTTAGTGGCGCAGGTTCGATTCCCAATGTCATCATCAGTCACAGATCGTCTTTCTTTGCGGTAAGCTAAGGTGTTGAGAATGATTGATGCACAATTTCTGTCATCTTTTTAATATTCAGACTTTCAACGCAATCATTTCACTATTCTTCAAACATTCTGATATGAGGTCATATTAGTACAATTCATTTAGGGATAGGCCTATTCTTATATATTTTTATATAAAGAAAATACTCCCTGTAAAATTTTAAAACAGAGAAAATATAAAAAAGTAGATAAAAACAAAATAAAAGATGGAGGGAACAATGGTTTGTGTTCCTATAAATGTTAATCAGAAGAAGATTAAAAAATAAATAAAATAAGTTATACAACAAAAACAATTTTTGGATAAACAATTGTAAATGTTACTGTAGCCGTCATGTTGATGACCAAAAGACAAAATCAATAAATGGGATAAAGAAAAAAAGAAACAATTTATTTCAAATTATTTACAGTCGGACTAATAAAAACCCTAATCAATATGACAAATCTGGCATCTACAAGCTTAAATGTTCCGATTGCCAAAGTTTCTATACAGGCCAAACGCCTTGAATCAAGATTCAGAGAGCACATTCAGGCTATCAAATCAAATAACACAACAAGTATGAAATCGAACTTTGCAGAACACATCCTCAACTCAAACCACAACTATGAAAGTATTGAAGAAAATTTCACCATTTTGGTCGTTGAAAAAAGGTCTGATGATGAACTGCAAAGAAGATCTCCACATAGATTTAAGTAAAATAGAAAATCTGCACAACGTATTAAACACAAGTAATTTAAATCTCAAGAACCCGATATTCGACGAAATTAAAGAGATAAGAAAATGTAAACAAACATTTCATATTGGTACATTTTCTTTATATGTGATTAGTTTGAGTATATTATAAAAATTGCTCATCTTGGACCTTTTTGGCCACTTCAGGGGAACAACTACTCTATTGTTGGGAAAGACGGTATCAAAAACCTAGGAAATAACTTAAGCACCTAGTGATGAAATATATTATTCCAATCAAATAATAACCATAACTATCAGCACTCACCAGTAATAAATCAGGAACGAAGCTCACATTTAAACAAACACACATGTTTTAGCAAGTGGACAGGAAAGTTTACGAGAGGTAACTCTCGTCTCTCGTCACACCTTCTAATTAACAACACAAAACTGTTCACCGGAAATATGCGACGCGGCGGTTTCCACTCCTGTAACTTGTTAATTTACAACTCGCTCCTTCCGGTTGTGAGGCAATAACAATATGTTACTGTGAAAGATACGCGAATATTTTACTACCTTAATTTTTAGCCTGGTAAAGAAATAAATGACAACGACCCATCTTCCGACGATCCTCTGATTGTTTCGTTTATACGCATGTTTTTTAGATTTCGATACGAGCTAGGAATGAAAAATTCCTAGAAAATATGGGTCCAATTTTACGGAACGTCAAAATGGTGGAAGTCTTTGTTAGATTGTATGTTTTACCACAACTCCCATTTTTGGAACATTCTGGAATCCGTTGCTTGTCGAGTTTTGGGACTGAACCAAAGAAGGAGGTACCCGGACCTTCAAAGATTTCCTGAGATTGAACAACCGGAAATCATACAAGCAGATGACGGTGTGTAGTGAATCTACCGAAGAAAATTCGTCCATAGTGGGGTTAGCTCGGTGGAAAGCGGCCGTGACGCTTTTGGCGCGAAAGGTCACGAGTTCGATTCTCGGGGAAAGCAGGACGGTTAGAGCCGTATGAATTGATTTTGCCGTCTTCTCAAAAGCGTTTGTGTTTACCGACCCTCAATGCCACTAGCATAGGTAGCAACACACGTAAGGTTAGTTAAGGGTCTCAGCCTTAAGGGGTTAAGGGTGCCTCAGCTGCTCGGGAGAGCGTCGTTGAAGGTTTGCGGGAAATAAAATGGAGACTTTAGTATGATGTTATTTTGACGAAACAACTCTTAATTGTAGTTAATTTTTTTAAATGTCTTTTAGTTTTATGCTATTAACGGTTAAAAGTTGAAAATATAGAGTCCATTTAAGATCTTATTTAAGCTAAACATAGGTTTATCTAAAATCTAATCACATAAAATTAACATTTCCGAATTTAACCTTCATATAAGAGCGCTATCTACTTTCTACGAAACCCTTGCAAGCGGAGGGTTTGACATTAGGCCGCATCAGTTGAAAGAAAGCCCGTTGTTACGTGCGCGGTGTCATGTGTTTTTGGGCGGACAAATTCAGCCCTTCTCTGCGGTGACCATGGAGGGGCAGAATTCGAGTAGACATCAGTAGATGAAGGAGTTCCAACCTCTAGACCACGCAGTCCTTTACTTCAAAGATACTGACCTACTGACCTACATCCCTTGTACAAGTGTTCTGAGGGTGGGTTGTAGATCCTGTGTAAGAGATTTACACCACGTACCTCCCTTGTCTCACAGATACGTGCCTCTCTCACTCTTTCTCCGCTCATGTGTTGAACGATACATTGTTCAACCTGGCTGACAAAGTTCCTCGGGATTCCTTCAGAGGTATTTAGTTGATGTACAGTGAACTTTGATGTTTTTTGAAAAGTTATAGCTCGGTTGGTGATTGAGATAGTTAACTTTTACAGATCTTAAACTAAAAAACAAAGGGGATTTTTATTCAATGTTTGTGTTTTGAAAATAACATCATGCGTATGATGTCCATATGATTCATTAAAGATTCATGTAATTTTACATTTTCTTACACATTGCAAGTTGCTTAACGAAGAATACTTATAGCAAGTTTTGACTGTTGTTGTGTAAATGGTTTCGTAAAATTGCAATGATTGACCTTATTGATACGAATAATTGGTATAATATTTAATGATTCTTGATTAAAATTTTACTCTTCCAGAACTCACGAAAAGTTTTGATATTGTTCCTCTTGATCCAATAAAAATCCAGTAACTTTAAAATTTGGAATTTGATATTTATAGGAATAATAATTGTTAGTGGAATTGTATATAGCTTGCTGTTCTTCATGGTCAATTTTTGGTTGATCTTTATTGTTTTCAAATCGAATTGTCGGGTCCAAAATTAATCCAGTATTCTTTATCCTGTCCACAACAATTATATCACTCTTTCGTTCAGAACTCCGTCTGCAAGTGCAGTGACCTCTTCATAGACCTTTACATCTTTCTTCTGTCTAAATTCACTAGCAATGAGGGTCCTTATTCGAGTGGTTTCTTTGGTTACGAAGACACTGCCTAAGGACTTGTGCCAAGGACTTGGCAAGTGTTCTCGATGTGGTAGAACAACGCCTACACCGGATGCCATCCTGGTAATATAAAACAATATATATATAATATTAATCAACCTTTCTCTTTTCACTTTATCAGTCAAAATGTTGTTAAAAATATTAGAGTTCAAATTGCATTGAAACTAGTGTAGTGGACCGTGATTGAGTATAAAGCGGAGGCAGAAGGCAGCTTGTGTACGTGTGTTGTATAGGGCCCAATTTACGTCGACCAATGGTTTGCGAGACCTGCTTCAATGCGGACCTTTGTCAATAATGGAGAAGCCGCACTGCCCTTTCTACCTCACACACGATATACGAACCTAATATATAGTAACGTTACTTTGTGATACAAGGTAAACACTGTATTGTTAGCAAAATCCGTAGGAAATAGAGGTATTAAAATTCATTACGAATAGACCCTGAAATGTGTGGTTATGACTAAAACTAACTAAATACCTCCGTTCACACATTTCACATTTGGTAGTTGACCTCTTCTAAATGGTTTATCCCGGACTTTTCTGGACAATGTAGGGAAAAACTATAATTCCTACGTTTCAGGCATTTTGTGAAACTCCACTTGTTGTTTTACGGGCTGGCGAAAAATAAACTGTCCTTCATTTGTATAGAGGACAGCGTTTGCGTTAAACAGGAGTGTCTTGGTCGGAGGGTGTGAGATAAGATAAAATTCAAGTTTCCTAGGCTATAGGTTTACTTATATCTGTAATTATTATTCTAAGTTTAAAACAACCATTGGAACAGCTAATGTTTTGCTTTCTAAATGATCATTAAAACAAAAGGTATTCTCCTGAGAATAAGAATGCAATATTATCTCGTCAATACACGTGTCTGAACCAGCTATTTTAGAGACAAATAACAAAATTGTTTAATATATTAAACATTTCGGGGTTGAACGACTTTTGATATACGTTTTCGAAGTTGAATCATAAGACTCACTACACTCCAGTGAGCATCTGTATTGTCTTGTTCTCGTGAGTTTTGATTTATTCACCTCACGTACAACACTCAGACAATCCTCGTATTCACGGTTTGTTTCAAATATTCACCACTTGTCACATTGAATACGTCAACCTCAGATTTATTCTCGCGCTTTGTGGTGGTTATTTTCAGAGTTGTGTATGCTTATTCTATAGTCACCAAGGCGTTACGTAGCCTGCACAGTGATCTATTTAGCGATGAATTGACTACCGATCGTTGATGGGGTTGGAACTTGTGAACTTCGTAACGCAGTCTCGCGCGCTACCGACTCAGCTACAACGCCGGCAACGAACTTGTTTGCGGTTCAATTGGTTATCATTCCCACATATGGAAATCTTTGTTAGTTAGCTTGTTTTTCTTTGTACTCAAGTTATGTAATATTTATACTTAAATGTTATTCTTCCATTTGAATTTAGAAAAAATCTTCAAACAGCAACGTCTCCCTGTTGACATTGCATCGAGTTGATGCTAAACAAGTAAGGGCTAAACTCAGCAAAAGATTAAAAATAACCTTCCATACTCTGAAGTAGCTTCATATTGATAAATAATTTCCCATTTCTTAGACAATGTTCTTAACATTTAACGGTCCGGCCAGTGTAGACTTTAATCCTGATTTGGCTGAAAGATCAACCAATGCTGTTGGAATGTCAGTTGAGAAGTTTCTGCAAGCTCTTTACAGATGTGGAAAAAAGCCGTAGCGCAGTAGGTAACACGCGCATCTCTAGACAAAAATATTTAAGTTCGATCACAGCCAAGTCCCCACTCTCTAAACACCAGAAAAGACACTCAGTAAAGATCAAGTGTGTACTAACGAATTAAGAGTCTGACTCAAATCTTGCTTCCAAATGACAAAAAGAAAGGACTTAAAGAATTAAGGTAGAAAGGACTTCGTAGTCCTCATTTCGCCTCGTTAAACAAGACAAACGTTTAAACGTGTACACAACCAACATTAGTATCAAACATGAAGTCGACACGTGTAATTAAACCCGACCACTTACAGAAGTGACTTGCAGCACTCGAATCTGTGGATTAATGCCGCAGATTAACCAAGGATCAGAACTCGGAGAGGTTAACGAGGCGTGAACACAGAGTACTGAGCAGAGAGTGTGCTGCCCGGAGGTCTCATGTCCGACCAAAGCGTGGAGCTGCTTTCCTGTGGGCAGTTGTAGTCAGGGCCGATATATGCTTTGGAAGTTGAAATTTGGAAATATCTCAACACGAAAATGGTCGGAATGAGACATTGAGAAACCTTAGGCCAACACGCAGCTAGGCTAACGCCGCTGGCGTAATTAGCTATTCTTCTACAAAGCATTTCTACTGCAAGTTTTTACCACATATCATGAAAACGATTCAAAATTTCGGGTATTTATTCCGCTGTTATAGCGGAAAATCACTTTTTGGTTGCCATTTTGAATCAACTTGATGGGTATTTATAACTGTTCGCTAAATTGATTGACAAGAAAAATACACGTTTATTCCCAATTTCATTAAAATCTGATGCAATTTACCGTTTTAGAATTATTAATACTGCTTTTTTTACTAATTTAAAGACACAAAAAGGCTAATATATTATGATTTTTTAATTCACAAGCGCTTTCAACAGCAATAAAACTCTTGAATTGAAAAAATTACAATACCAGTAGCCTATATTGGACTTTTTGTATCTTTGAATTAGTAATATATTGCTAATAATCTCAACTTCAAGAATTTACTCCTTTTTTGAATTCCCCTCTAAAAGGATTTGTACCATATTTTATACAAATTGATATTATATTAGTTCACGAATAAGCACACCTACTAAAATTAATGATTTTCCATGTCGCAAAAGTCCCTGAATTTAACTCCAATAGTTAAATTTGAAACGTTAAAGATTACGGTCCTCTAAATTAAACTTAAGGCTGACATGTCTCCTGAGATTAAATCCGATCCTGGTTCTGCAGTTAATGTTGAGAACTCTGGTTAATGATCCATAAACAGCGGTTAACTTTCCTGCTCGCATTTTACAAGATTCCAGCTTCAGATCTTGCTTTCAAACGCATTAAGAAATAGAAATTAATTAAAAACAATAGGCCAATATAATTAATTTATTTGTTTTTAAGTTACCTGTCAAAACAATAATATTTTACTTTTGTAACAGCAACCTGAAGATGATAGCTTTGCTATTGAAAGCGCTTGTGCATAATAAAAATTCAATTATATTGGCTATTGTTTTCAATTAATTTCTATCAATTGCCAATATCTCCAGAAGAAGATCAGCATTAAGAAATGCTTGTTCTAAGAGGCAAATCATATTTTAGTGTCAAAAATATAACTTTAACTATAAGTCTGCACTCAAAAACACAGCCGACGTATCCACGGGCGCTACCGTGAAACCTAACAAATTTCCTGCTTCAAGAGGATAATTTAGACAGGAAGTGCGCTTTTGGTAGGACGTCTCTCCTTAAAAATGAGTTTTATGATATAAAACTGCTTTTATGGTCCAACTTCATAGTATAAATATTTATTTTACTGTAACGAATTGTGTACTAAAATCAAGCCAAAACTCAGTCAGCCAGACTGCATCCGCTAAAGGCAAAAACGGTCTTCGACGTTTCGTTCTCTTTTGCCTGAATGATTACTTAAATTATCCTTTAATGGTCGTAAAATGGTTAGTATATCTAATGTTCACTTGCTTTTCTGTTCTAAGTACACGTGTGCCCTGGAGCTTCTTGTTTAGTGCAAGTAAAGTACATTCATGAACATAACTCTTGGGCTTTCGCGAACTGTGGTCACGCGTCAAAACATCATTTTAATTTGGTTGAAATATTTCGGTCTCGCTGTGGAGTGCCATCTTCAGTCACTGATCAGTTGGAACTGAGCTACGTGCTATCTGCTATCCTATTGGTCACAGGGCTGCCAACCGGCGATAATGTTACAGCCAATGAGAACATCTTCAGTTGGTATCCCTGCTCCAATGGTCGGTTGGCAGCCCGGTGACCAATAGACAGCAAGTATCACAGTTTCAGCCAATCAGTGACTTAAGATGGTACTCCACAGCGAGACCGAAATATTTCAAGCATTTCACAACGATGGTTTGACGTGTTGTAAACCAGAAGAACTAGATAAAAGTACTTTGATACTTTTGATACTTTGATTTGAGACACCGACCACTCCTAGAGGGTATTTTATATGGGATGAAGGGTGAGTGTGTTGAGTTTGTTTGATGTATGACAAGGTGTAGTCTTGTTACAAACTAAGGCCGACTGTTCCCTAGATTGGGTCATTAATTAATAACGACCAATGAAACGGACCAACGGCTTAACGTGACTTCCGAACCACGGAGTGGCCATCGTGAATAGTTAACACTGCGCCGGGAATCGAACCCGGGCTGATTTGGTACGAAGCACATACTATACCACTGAGCTATGGCCCCCCATGGCTTATATTCATAATACTGATTTGTTTTAATTTTTATCAATAACTATTGGTTTTTAGAACAGCTCATTAGTAAGCAATAAACATTTTCATCCAACAGAGATAGATCGTGATTAAACCTCAGTAAAGTGTTTTGCATCGACAACACTCATTCAGTAGCAATAATGAATCTGTTAACAAAAGTTACATCGGGTAATAAGAACAAAAACACTGCAGTGAACCACACTACCTGACGTCATTGACGAGTTTCGCAAAACAAATATGCCTTGTTACTCGTTAATTAGGCCTGTAGTTTGCAAAAGCATTAAAAACATAGCCAAGTCGTGACCCTACCGTGATTCCTAGCTAGTTTCTTGTAACGGGGATAATTTAGACCGAAATTGCTCTTTTGACAGGGTGTTTCTATTTTAAAAATGGGGTTTTCGAGTTTGTCCGATGTCAATGGCTCAAATGTGACCAAATCGTGTGATTTTCGAGAACGCAAGGACTTGCGCGTGCGACAGTGGCTCTACTTCAAATTTATTTATTTATATACGGCATATATGCCTTTTTACAAGATAGGGTAAAAACATAATAATGAAACATTAAGCTGAAAAGAGAAGCGTGATACATACAGAAGAAAAATATGTGTAGAGAAGTCCGTTTCTTCCAACCCACCACCACTTGGATGGCACTATATTTTTTGTACTTCTTTTAGATGTTTGTAGTTTATTGTCGGGGTGGTTATGGGTAACAATATATGGGGAACTAGTTAAATAATTGAAGAAATGGCGTAGTGATGCGATGCAATAGAATGAAAACTTACGAGATAAAAATTAGAATATGGACCATGAATAACATAAAATTCAAAATTCAAATTCTTTATTGACATCATATTATTTGTAAATTACATTTCGATGCAAGTCAATAAAATACAAATCATTAAATCAAAAATAATTTAATTTTAATAGATAACTAAATTTTTTGATACAGTAATTTAAATCAGTTTATTAAGTGCCATGAGAATGACAAAGCTCCGACAAACTATTTGAAGGACCCTACTTGAGATTCTTAAAAGTATTCCCTCTCAGCGCTATCTCTGCTCGGGCTGCCTAACTACTCGTATGTTGATTTTCCTGTTCCAGACATTTGGCATCCATGCACATGACCATAAAAGTTTTAACAAAACTTTATAATTTTACTTCCTAAAAAAATGCAATTAGCACATACGTATGATGGAGTAGCTTGTCAGCCACATGAGTTGGCCATCCCTCTCACAGCCTCGTATTGACTGACGCTCCCTCTCTTCCTGACACCCTCATCATCCCCTAGCTCCAACTCTTCTCCTTCTTCTCTTCACCTCTCACTGCATTTTGATTGGCTCATTTCCACTCACGTCACACTCATCGTCCGTCAGTCTCAGCTGAATGAACTATGAAGTTTTATGTCAAATAAGGGTGACTGACTTTTGTAAGGGGTGGAAGGATTTGTGTTGGTGCGTAGCTTGGATTGGTGTTTAGAAATTTACAAATTAGCACTGGATTATATTATATTTAATATTGTAAGGTTAAACATAGCCGACGCGCAGCCACAAGCGCTACCGTGAATTCTTAGCGAATTTCCTGTAACGTAGTATGAATTAAACCGGAAGCGCCCCTTTGAACCCTTTGACCACTCTACAGGTCACATGTTCCGAATTTTTACAAAATGCTTTTGTAAATCCCTAGGTTAAGCTCAACCAGCAAAATCTCAGCGCCTGTTAGTTTTGAAAGTTCATACTAGTGAAGCAATTTTGTAAAAGAAGAAACGGGCTTTTCCTACCACTTCTGGAGAAAAAAGGAGTTTTTCAGTTTCTTCTAGTTTGTTCTCCAGAAGTGGCCGGAATCCGTTTCTTTTTTACTAAAATATCTTAGTGTCGTTGTCAAAGTTTAGATTTTAGTTTTAAAATCTTAAAGAAATCGTCGTATTAAAAAGCACTTGGTAGCTGTTGTATGGTTTAATTATATTTTAAAGTGTTTTAAAACATATTATCTAAATGTATCGTATTATTACATTTTTCAAGTAGGGTACATACAAAAATCATTTTAAAACTGCTTTCAAGCACGTTTATGAAATATATTGATCTTTCATTTAAAATTTCAATCTCAAATTGAACATTTGATTACGACGCCGTTAAAAACTCCAAACCTCTTCATCGACTTATTAACAAAGTTCAGCAACAAAATATTGTAACGTTTTTAATTTTCTCAGCGGTCGATTACTTTGATTTATTTCATACTCAAGTGTTTTTACCCCTTGTTTCTAAATGACGTCACAAAGCTGCAGGCAACGCGAGAACAACTCATTATCTTCAGTTGCAGATTATGATTTTGGCGTCTGATTTCCCGCTTGCCGATTTCTGCTATAATTCCTCAAGTCGCTCAGATTGTTATTGTGAACATTGCGGAATTAATATCCAGAGTATTTGGACTGTTTCTCGGTTGAAAATTCAATCAAAGATAATACTTAGTCTAACACGAGGTACCTTTTTCAAGAGTTTGCTCGTTATTCAAATTGATGTGAAACCTATTTATTTATTTAGGCTGAAGTTATGATATATTTTAAAACGATTGAATCGTATATTTTTTATTTTTAATGTTAAACTAATCTGTATTTATTTAAAATTGACGAAATTAAGATATACGGCGAAAACTTCTATTCACGAATAAATGACTATATTTATATTGACTAGATAAGAGAGTCAAAGAAATGTCATAACTGTAATGCTTTAAAAACCTTCGCCATCATTTTCAAATGTTGCTAATTTTCATTCATTTAAAGTATATCTGAATAAGATCTAACATAGTGTTTAAAATCATACATTTTTTTCTGGTTTCCTGGTTGGTAAAACATGTGCTTACACGGATTTCACATACAGTTTTCATCGGTTTTTATGAAATGAACTTCTTTTAAAGTGCATTACATTTTTTAGTGGTTCCACTAGCGAATTTCCATTCTCATTTATAAAACTGTCATATAAATTCAAAAATTAGACATCTTTATTTAAATTTCTTGATTTTACTAGTGAAATAATTAAATTGTCAAACACGTGGTCAATTGCAGTACATTGTTATCTTTAAAATAAAACCTATTTAAAAAGATCCGATGAAAATTGTAGGCGTAAGGTGCCTCAAGAAAACGCCTGTTTTCACATTGTCCTTTTGGAACAAAAAATTAAATGTCCCACAGGTAATGTGCATTCTTAATCTTTTTTTAGAACTAAAGTTTCTGCTGCATTCGGGAATTCTAGTTTGATTTCGTGTCGTAGTACTATTACGTACTTAGCTTATTTGCTGTTTTATAATACACGAGTTAATCTAATAGTTGTTGTAGCTTCTACAATAATATTAGATAGTAATAGTTATTAAAATAAACCTCTTTTCATTGATTTTCTTATTCAGGCAGTCAGCTGTATAATTTAAATACTTTTTTTACTTTGCCATAACGAAAAATCATCTTTAAAAAACAACACTAAAATGTTCCGGTGCTAAAAGTGAAAACCAACAAATCACGAAAAGATAAGACAAAACAAAGTTAGTCGTTTCACTTTCCAGGAAGAAAAGTTGTTAAGTTTCACGCCTATAAACATGAAAGATAAGGCGAAGAGTTGTGCTGTGTTGAACAAAGCGTGGTTTTATAAAACCAAGTTAAAACTGAGTTGTGAGCCATTGTCATTGTTTATCAGCTGAGTGAGATAAACAAAGTGGAAACAACAAAACGCGTGCGGGTTGTTTGTAAACAAAACCACACAGTGACTGGAATATGGAGTAGTGGTGCAACATGAGATTGTTGGGATGCTAGTTTTGATATGTATGTGGTTTCACCACAAATATTACAGATCTGATTGATTTTCAGGATAAGGAAGTGAACATGAACACTTTTTGTGAAACACATTTTTGTTTCAAGTAATTTGTTTGAGTACTTAGCATGCCGGAACTGAACAGTTACATAAATTTTTAGAGACTTTTCATGATCAATAATTATTTAGATTCCTTGAGAAAACTCTAAAAAATTGCTCAGTACCGGTCAACCATTTTGTTTTTCTCTTCAATGAAAAACAAGCATTTTTTGAAAATCCTCTTGCCTCCTATCTTTATTTGATTTTTTGAAATAAGTGTCATTTGAAAGATTATAATGTACTGCAGTAGCTGCGCTGATTACATTTTTGAAAGTCCTGTTAGTTTATAACAAACCGAGGAATTAAAATAAAATGTCTAAATTTTGACTAATGTCACAATTGTTTTATCTGAAAAGTTGGACATTTCGCTCAATGGAGTCACTAAAACATTTAATCAACTTTAAACAAAGTTTATTTAATAGAAGTCCGATGAAAATTGTAGGCGTAAGGTGCCTCAAGAAAACGCCTGTTTTCACATTGTCCTTTTGAACAAAAAATTAAATGTCCCACAGGTAATGTGCATTCTTAATCTTTTTTAGAACTAAAGTTTCTGCTGCATTCAGGGGTTTGATTTCGTGTCGTAAACTGAGTACGTTACTTAGCTTAGTTTGCTGTTTTATAATACACTTTTGAGTTAATCTAATAGTTGTTGTAGCTTCTACAATAATATTAGATAGTAATAGTTATTAAAATAAACCTCTCTTCATTGATTTTTCTTATTCGGGCAGTCAGCTGTATAATTTAAATACATTTACTTTGCCATAACGAAAATCATCTTTAAAAAACAACACTAAAATGTTCCGGTGCTAAAAGTGAAACCAACCAAATCACGAAAAGATAAGACAAAACAAAAGTTAGTCGTTTCACTTTCCAGGGAAGAAAAGTTGTTAAAGTTTCACGCCTATAAACATGAAAGATAAGGCGAAGAGTTGTGCTGTGTTGAACAAAGCGTGGTTTTATAAAACCCAAGTTAAAACTGAGTTGTGAGCCATTGTCATTGTTTATCAGCTGAGTGAGATAAACAAAGTGGAAACAACAAAACGCGTGGGTTGTTTGTAAACAAAAACACACAGTGACTGGAATATGGAGTAGTGGTGCAATATGAGATTGTTGGGATGCTAGTTTTGATATGTATGTGGTTTCACCACAAATATTACAGATCTGATTGATTTTCAGGATAAGGAAGTGAACATGAACACTTTTTTGTGAAATACCATTTTTGTTTCAAGTAATTTGTGCTTGAGTACTTAGCATGTCCATTGAACTTAGTTACATAAATTTTCAGAGACTTTTCATGATCAATAATTATTTAGATTCCTTGAGAAAACTCTAAAAAATTGCTCAGTACCGGTCAACCATTTTGTTTTCTCTTATAAGAACAATGTAAAACAAGCATGTCCTTGAAATTCCTCTTGCCTCTAACTGTTATTTGATTTTTTTAAATAAGTGTCATTTGAAAGATTATAATGTACTGCAGTGCGCTGATTACTTTTTGAAAGTCCTGTTAGTTTAATAACAAACCGAGGAATTAAAATAAAAAATGTCTCAAATTTTTGACTAATGTCACAATTGTTTTATACCAGACAAAGTTGGACATTTCGCTCAATGGAGTCACTAAAACATTTAATCAACTTTAAACAAAGTTTATTTGATAAATGTTCGATGAAGTTTGTAGTATTGAGGTGTTCTAAGAAAATGCATGCTTTTCATTGTTCTCAAAGGACAAAACTCAAGGTCACGGCCACTACTGCGCACTCTTAAGGAAGATGGAAAACTAATTTTCTACCTTTTTAGAATTGTAACAACAACAAAACTTCTGACGCTATACCTTACACCGTGCCTGTGAAAGCAACTTGTCAAAAGAACGACAAATCGAAAAGTGCCGTGACACCCTTTAAATGATAATCTCAGCTTTATATAGGGTTGGACTGAATACCCCGCGGCACCCTCGCGAGGCTAGCACCCTCTCCTAGCCTCCACCCGGGGCTCTTCTTCACGCTGCGTTCTGATTGGCTGATTCAATTCCCATCACATCGAGCAAGGTGAATATGCTGCGAGGAAAGTGTCTTCTTTGATAAGTTGATAAGGCGTCTTTCCTTTTGAGGGGAGGTTGCGAGGGGAGGCCTCCTTGTTAGAGGCTAATAATCTATTTCTTCCTTTAATTTTGTCGTGAGTGGTAGGGGTGATTACTAGGGCTATTAGGCTATGTACGGGGTTGAGTTTGACAATAGTTGTACAAATTTAAAAAATTTACTTCTTTGCTACGTTATTTAAAATTTATAATAATAGATTACTCACTGATACAAGTACAGTAACGTGGTTCAGGGCAGGACACTTACCTAGAAAAGAAACAACCAAATTAGTGTACATAAGGATATTTCATATATAACGTTGCATATTAGATTATATATTTTTTTAGGGGCTTACATTTTACAAAGTGTTACTTTTAATGTTAATTGATATAAGACGCGTACTTTGGTTTTCTAAAAATGACTTAAAGGTACTTTTGTGTTTTTTACATCTATTAGATTATACATATGTTCGATTTTAGTGCTTACATACATGTTTTCCAAGGGTAAACGGTAATTAGAGACAAAACAGTAATTTGAGTTTTCATTTGAAAATCAGGACATTCATTAACACAATATTAACTATCGTTCATGATGAACTGGATTTATTCCAGACATGTTTTGTTGCTACGCTGATTAACTAAAAGCCTATTATGTTACATCCCATCCGATTAATAAACTACATATTTTACATTAACCCTCACATATATCAGTTTTATCAATGCAGTTATTTACAACAATAATTTGTCAGTGAGATGGATAAATTTATGTTGTGAGTGGTTATTTTCAACTTTCTACTACCTGGTATTATAAAAGCAAATCTTTACGTTGATAAACATTACCGTGTGTCCAATACTAATGAAATATTAAAACAAAGTGACGGTTTCATGTTTATATTTCCACTAGTATTTGGCCTAGGAACAATGCCTTAAACATTGGTAGAGTTCTAAAACCTATATAATGCAAGAGGTTGTCTTCGTATAATTAATTAGGTATTAGAAATTTGATTTGGGAAAAATATTGGATTGGGAACCGTTTGAAAATGTAGTTTTGAAAATAAATAGTGTTTTTGGACATTTCTAACAGTTCTGTAATGAATTTTTTCCCAGAGGGTTTCAAACTAAAGTTTTTAGAGTTTTAAAGCAATTCTCTTGGCGTAGGATATAATATATCGTTGTATGGTGAAATACTATCAATTTATAAATAATACTTTTTATGTAGAGTTTTAAAACAACTATGTTAGCTATGGTACCTTGTACTAAACTACGTTCGACCACCCTGTAGGTCCAAAAAGACTTAGTCGTCATTTTATAGTATTTCTTTTATTAGCTTTACAAAACTGACTTTTATCTAAAAACTAGTCCTCGACATATGTTTCAGGCCATTACCCATTACCTCAAAGTTTTCAAAATATGAATCAAAATATAGTTTATCAGTTCTATTAGATATCACTCCTCGAGAATGTTGTAAACATGTTAGGGCTAAACTCAGCAAAGATTAAAAATAACCTTCCATACTCTAGTAGCTTCATATTGATAAATAATTTCCCATTTCTTAGACAATGTTCTTAACATTTAACGGTCCGGCAGTGTAAACATCTGATTTGGCTGAAAGATCAACCAATGCTGTTGGAATGTCAGTTGAAGTTTCTGCAAGCTCTTTACAGATGTGGAAAAAGCCGTAGCGCAGTAGGTAACGCGCATCTCTAGACAAAATATTTAAGTTCGATCACAGCCAAGTCTTCACTCTCTAAACACCAGAAAAACCTCAGTAAGATCAAGTGTGTACTAACGAATTAGAGTCTGACTCAAATCTTGCTTCAAATGACAAAGAAAGGACTTAAAATTAAGGTAGAAAAGGACTTCGTAGTCCTCATTTCGCCTCGTTAAACAAGACAAACGTTGAAAACGTGTACACAACCAACATTAGTATCAAACATGAAGTCGAGCGTGTAATTACCGACCACTTACAGAAGTGACTTGCAGCACTCGAATCTGTGGATTAATGCAGATTAACCAGAGATCAGAACTCGGAGAGGTTAACGAGCGTGAACACAGAGTACTGAGCAGGGAGTGTGTGCTGCCTGGAGGTCCTCATGTCCGACCAAGCGTGGAGCTGCTTTCCTGTGGGTGGTTTGAGTCAGGGCGTATCCGTTTTGGGTTGAAATAGGGAAATATCTCAACAGCAAAATGGTCGGAGTGAGACATTGAAACCTTAGGCCGACACGCAGCTAAGGCTAGAAGCGCAACTGGCATGAGTAGCAATTTGTTAGTCTAGTTCGCTCCGCTCACAGCCTCGCTTCGGCATTTGGCCTCAGTGGTCAATGGCAGTTTACCACAGGGTTTCAAGGCTGCTATGGGCATAAAATTTCTTCTACAAGCATCTTCTACTGCAGGTTTTACCACATATCATGAAAACGATTCAAAATTTCATTAAAATCGGAGTATTTATTCCGCTGTTATAGCGGAAAATCACTTTTTGGTTGCCATTTTGAATCAACTTGATGGGTATTTATACTGTTCGCTAAATTGATTGACAAGAAAATACACGTTTATTCAAAATTTTCATTTAAAATCTGATGCAATTACCGTTTAAGAATTATGCCTTTTTACTAATTTAAAGACACAAAAAAGCTAATATATTATGATTTTTTAATTCAAAGCGCTTTCAACAGCAATAAAACTCTTCAATTGAACTAATTACAATACCAGTAGCCTATATTGGACTTTGTATCTTTGAATTAAATTAGTACTTAATAATCTCAACTTCAAGAATTTACTCCTTTTTGAATTCCCCTAAAAGGATTTGTCATATTTTATACAAATTGATATTATATTAGTTCACGAATAAGCACACCTATAAAATTAATGATTTTCCATGTCGCAAAGTTTCTGAATTGCTCCAATAGTTAATTTGAAGCATTAATTACAGTTCTCTAAAATAAACTTGAGGCTGACATGTCTCCTGAGAATTAAATCCGATCCTGGTTCTGCAGTTAATGTTGAGAACTCTGGTTAATGATCCATAAACAGCGGTTAACTTTCCTGCTCGCATTTTACAAGATTCCAGCTTCAGATCTTGCTTTCAAACGCATTAAGAAATAGAAATTAATTAAAAACAATAGGCCAATATAATTAATTTATTTGTTTTTTTAAGTTACCTGTCAAAACAATAATATTTTACTTTTGTAATTTTTGTAACAGCCTGAAGATGATAGCTTTGCTATTGAAAGCGCTTGTGCAAAATAAAAATTAATTATATTGGCTATTGTTTCAATTAATTTCTATCAATTGCCAATATCTCTAGAAGAAGATCAAATTAGAAATGCTTGTTCTAAGAGGCAAATCATATTTTAGTGTCAAAAATTATAACTTTAACTATAAGTCTACACTCAAAAAGTAGCCACAGGCGCTACCGCGAAAACCCTAATAACAAATTTCCTGCTTCAAGAGGATAATTTAGACAGGAAATTATGCGCTTTGGTAGGACGTCTCTCCTTAAAAATAGGTTTTATGATATAAAACTGCTTTTATGGTCCAACTTCATATTAACGGGTGTTCACTAAGACGGATCGATGTTAAACGTGAATAAAAACTACATATATGCAAAACAGAATTTTTTACTGAAACGGTTTATATGCTACATTACAATTATGTGTGAAAAGATGATATCTTCAAATGTCACCACGGCTCCAGGCGACACTTGTTGATCCTTGCGTTGAAATTCACGCTATAACCTTTTGACATTTAAGTCCCCATCAATTCCATCAATACAACGTCTTATCTCATTTTTATTTGTTGAATGGTGGTGGGTCTGTTCACGTACACTCTACTCTTTGGAGTATCCGCAAGGACACTACAGAGGATAAAATCAAGGAGTTTCTGACGAGCAATTTTGCCGGAGTGGAGTTTAGTGTGGAAAGTTTGAACTCGAAGGGTCGCTACGAGTTTTTACTGAACGGACTTTGGGAACTTAGAGTTGATGGACAGTGAGTGTTGGCCTAGGATGTGATCGTGAGGCGTTTTTTTCTTCGCACGAGGAAAGCCACTGGGATAGCAGCCATCGAGCCTAGGGAGAGTGGAGGAGAAACAGGTTTTATTGTGATTCATCTGATCTGAATGCCATTCGTAAATAAGGTCAGTATGCTAGAGGTTATGTTAGCACAGAAAAGTGCTAAAGCATTGTGCATAAATGAGCACTGGTTAACCCATGATGAGGCTGAAGTCCTAAATGTCTGTAATTTTACACTTGCTGCCTCTTTCTGCAGAGATAGGCCTTATAGGAGTTTATCCTCTTACGCAAGGATGTAGAATTTGTGAAATAGACCAATTTCTGTGTTGAGCAACATTGTGAGGTAGCAGCAGTAAAGCTAATAAACGAGGGTATTATCCTAATATCAGCACAGAACCCAAACGGTGATTTAGGCTTGTTCTCTGCTAATGTGAATGGTATTTTAAACCTGCTTTCTACCATGTAAATTAAAATTGTTATGGCATCTGACCTAAATTTGGATATTGGGGCACAAGCATTTAATGTAAGAGATTTTGTTAACATGCTGAGATCACATAACCTCTTTGGTATGATTTCTAGGCCCACTAGGGCGAGAACTGCATTGATAATATTATTACTGACATATTTCCGGATAAGCTAGAACTAGACATTTTGAGACACATTTTAGTGGTATATTTGTTAAAATTAATACAAATGTAAACTCTGGCGTTACAGCCCTCCCCTGCCCCGATTAAGGTATGCAGGCCTATTACTGGCAAAGGAATGGATGATTTTGACCCGACTCGTGAAACTGCATGGGACAGCATTACTGAGAGCTCGGGTAATATAAATGATGTGTTTGCCTATTTTTTGACTTTGCTGGTGTGTTGTTTTGAGTGCTCTTTCCCCATGAAAGTTTTCAGACCCAAAGTTGTGAGGAAGATCTCCTGGTATACTCAGGAGCTGGCTCAGGTGAGGGAGCGTGTGGTTATGTTACATGGTATCTACAAAACTACAGGTGTGGAGGCGGATAGGTTAAGTTATGTTGAAGCAAAGAGAAGATATCGGCTGGAGTGTTCTACGGCAAAGAAGGCGACCTGTGCGGCGAGGATCTTGGAGGCGCCAAACCAGATGAAGAGCTGCTTGGGAGGTCATAAGGATCGAGAGTGGCAAAGAAGGTGCTGATGTTACGTGTAAATTGACCCAGATATTCTAAATAACTATTTTACAGACTCGGTTAAGGAAATCAGTGAGCAGTGTCCGGCAGTGGTGGCACAGGCGCTTACTCTGGCTGACAATGGTGGGAACCCAAGACAGGACCCGTTTGGATGGAGTATGGTGAATGAAGAAGCTATATAAGTTAGTGATGAATTTCAAGGCCTCACCTAGTAAAGATTTCTATGGATTTTCAAAAGATGGTGCGTGAGTTCCTTCCAGATATAATCTCACCACTGACAAGCCTAATTAACCGATGTCTTTTAGAGGGAGTTTCCCAGACGTTTGAAGATAGCGGGGTGATCCCAGTGTACAAGAAGGGTCCTCAGGATTCTCCTGCCAGTTATAGGCCCATATCTTTGGTGCCTATACTCTCCAAGGTGCTGGAGGCGGTGATGGTCCACCAGCTGACTACCTTTCTTGAGGCCAGAGGGTTGCTGAGCAGTCAGCAGTTTGCGTATAGAAGTGGTAGATCAACGGTTGGCGCAGTGTGTCAATTCTGTATGTTTGTTACGGACTATGGAGGACAATGATGTGGTGGAGGCTTTTTTGCGACCTGTCAAAGGCCTATGACTGTGTCTGTCATGAGCTCGTGTTAAAGAAGTTGGAACGTCTGGGAGTGTCTGATTGGGCCAACAGATTGGTGGCAAGTTTCCTTCAGGGGAGAAAACAGCTGGTAGTCGCCGGTGGGAAGGAGTCTGAAATGAAGGAAGTAAGCATGGGCGTCCCTCAGGGTTCGATGTTGGGACCACTTCTTTTTCTGGTGATGATCAACGACCTTGACCGCTGTATTCCTGGAAGAACAATAATCTACGCGGATGACACGACCATCATGTCTAAAGGGGCAAGTTTTGGGTTGGCGAGGGAGCGAATACTGGCCTAGGCTAGTCTTGGTTTCAGGCTAATGGATTGGTGCTGAATGAGGGAAAAGACGCAGCGAGAATCTTCACCCTGAAGAGAGAATGAGGAGCAGGAAGTGGCCAAGTTGTTGGGTTTTCATCTTAGCCCAAAGTTGGACTGGAGCGAGCATATTGAAGTAGTTTTGAAGAGACTAAGTAGAGTAACTTTCTTGTTGAGGCGGCTAAGAGACAGTGTAACTCCTGAGTGTGTGAGGTTTGCCTATTTTGCTTTCTTCCACAGCATTCTTGCGTATGGAATCCTCCTTTGGGGGCATGCAGCTCGAAGAAACGAAGTTTTTATTAAGCAGAAAGAGGCTGTTCGAATCATTTCAGGAGTTGCAAACCAGCAGGAACACTGTAAACCACTGTTTAAACGGTTAGGGTGATGACTGTTTGCCTGTATATTTTAGCCTGTCTGTGCTGGTGCAAGAGAGAGCATGAGTTTGAGACCAGGACTGACATTCATGAACATGGCACGAGACGAAAGGATGACTTAAATGTCCCCAGATTCAGATTAGCTAAGAATGTCAATTCCTTCAGTATGGCTCATTTAAACTGTTTAACAGTCTGCCGGATTCAAGACCTGCAACCTTGCACAGTTCAAGTACAAAATCGAAAGTGTTAGTTGAGGAGGCTTTCTACTCGATAGAAGTTCAACGAGTTTATGGTGAGCATTAGATGTTCAGGCCAGCCACACCACAATAAGCTAAGTAAAGTTCTTTTTTTTGTGTGCGCGTGTGCTCCATAATAGTCTTTTTTTGACAAGGCCCATTCCAGTCCACTGGTCAACGGCTGCTTTCTGTCATCAAGGTATCAAAGGTAAGTAAGGTACTCCTTGGTCCGAAATATTTCAAGCATTTCATAACGGTAGACGTGTTGTAAACCAGAAAACTGATTATAGTACTTTGATACTTTTCGATACTTTGATTTCAAACCACTCCTGAGGTATTTTATATGGGATGAAGGGTGAGTGTGTTGAGGTGTGTTTGATGTATGACAAGGTGTAGTCTTGATACAAACTAAGGCCGACATTCCTAGATTGGGTCATTAATTAATTGGCCAACGACCAATGAAACGGACCAACGGCTTAACGTGACTTCCGAACCACGGGGAGTAGCCATCGTGAATAGTTAACACTGCGCCCGGGAATCGAACCAGGCTGATTTGGTACAGAAGCACATACTGTACCACTGAGCTATGGCCCCCATGGCTATATATTCATAATACTGATTTGTTTTAATTTTTATCAATAACTATTGGTTTTAGAACAGCTCATTAGTAAGCAATAATGAATTTGTTAATAAAGTTGCATCGGGTAATAAGAACAAAAACACTGCAATGAACCACACTACCTGACGTCATTGACGAGTTTCGCAAAACAAATATGCCTTGTTACTCGTTAATTAGGCCTGTAGTTTAAAAACATTAAAACATAGCCAAAGCATGACTACCGTGATTCCTAGCTAGTTTCTTGTAACGAAGGGATAATTTGCCAAAATTGCTCTTTTGACAGGGGTGTTTCTATTTTAAAATGGGTTTTCGAGTTTTGTCTGATGTCAAACCAAATCCAAGTAACCGTGTGATTTTCGAGAACGCAAGGACTTGCGCGTGCGGCAGTGGCTCTACTTCAAATTCAAATTCTTTATTGACATCATATTATATGTAAATTACATTTCGATGTAAGTCAATAAAATACAAAAACATTGTTTAATATTTATAGATAACTAAATTTTTCAGATGCAGTAATTTAAATTAGTTTATTAGTGCCATGAGAATTACAAAGCTCCGACAAACTATAAAGGACCCTACTTGAGATTCTTAAAAGGTAATACCTCTCAGCGCTATCTGCTCGGGCTACTAACTTCTAGTATGTTGATTTTCCTGTCCCAGACATTTGGCATCATACATGATAAAGTTTATAAAACTTTATAATTTTACTTCCTAAAAAAAAATGCAATTAGCACATACGTATGATGGAGTAGCTTGTCAGCCACATGAGTTGGCCATCCCTCTCACAGCCTCGTATTGACTGACGCTCCCTCTCTTCCTGACACCCTCATCATCCCCTAGCTCCAACACTCTTCTCCTTCTTCTCTTCACCTCTCACTGCATTTTGATTGGCTCATTTCCACTCACGTCACACTCATCGGCCGTCAGTCTCCAGCTGAATGAACTATGAAGTTTTATGTCAAATAAGGGTGATTTTGTAAGGGGTGGAAGGAAATTTGTGTTGGTGCGAGCCTTGGATTGGTGTTTAGAAATTTTACCAAATTAGCACTGGATTATATTATATTTAATATTGTGAGGTTAAACATAGCCGACGCGCAGCCACAAGCGCTACCGTGAATCTAGCGAATTTCCTGTAACGTAGTATTAATTAAACCGGAAGCGCCCCTTTTGAACCCTTTGACCACTCTACAGGTCACATGTTTTGTCCGATTTTTACAAAATGCTCCTTTGGTAAATCCCTAGGTTAAGCTCAACCAGCAAAATCTCAGCGCCTGTTAGTTTTGAAAGTTCATAGTGGTGGCGGAGGTAAAGTAAAAGAAGAAACGGGCTTCCTACCACTTCTGGAGAAAAAAGGAGTTTTTCAGTGTCTTCTAGTTTGTTTCTCCAGAAGTGGCCGGAAAAGTCCGTTTCTTCTTTTACTAAAATATCTTAGCGTCGTTGTCAAAAGTTTAGATTTTAGTTTTAAAATCTTAAAGAAAGGTCGTATTAAAAAAAAGCACTTGGTAGCTGTTGTATGGTTTAATTATATTTTAAGTGTTTTAATAAAAATTATCTAAAAGTATCGTATAATTAAATTTTTCAAGTAGGCTACATAAACAAAAAATCATTTTAAAATCTGCTTTCAAGCACGTTTATGGAATGTATTGATCTTTTATTTAAGAATTTCAATTTCAAAATTGAACATTTGATTACGACGCCGTTAAAAACTCCAAACCTCTTCATCGACTTATTAACAAAGTCGGCGATGACGTTCAACAGCAAAATATTGTAACGTGTTTAATTTTCTCAGCGGTCGATTACTTTGATTTATTTCATACTCAAGTGTTTTTACCCCACTTGTTTCTAATAATGACGTCACAAAGCTGCAGGCAACGCGAGAACAACTCATTATCTCCAGTTGCAGATTATGATTTTAGCGTCTGATTTCCCGCTTGCCGATTTCTGCTATAATTCCTCAAGTCACTCAGATTGTTATTGTGAACATTGCGGAATTAATATCCGAGTATTTGGGTTGTTTCTTGGTGGAAAATTCAATCAAAGATAATACTTAGTCTAACACGGGGTACCTTTTCAAGAGTTTGCTCGTGTATTCAAATTTAGATGTTAAGAGAGTCAAAGAAATGTCATAACTGAATTATATGCTTTTGAAAAACGCTATAATCATAATAAATGTTGTTAAGTTTCGTAGACGGCTAAGCTATATCTAGATAAATAATCTAACCCCAATCAGTAACTTTAAAATCATACATTTTTCCTGGTTGGTAAGAGCAATGTAAAAACATGAATTTTCTTGGACTCCTTACACATACAGTTTTCATCAGTTTTTATGAAATGAAATTCGTTTATTAAAGTGCCATGAGAATGACAAAGCTCCGACAAACTATTTGAAGGACCCTACTTGAGATTCTTAAAAGTATTACCTCTGTACGTTATCTCTGCTCGGGCAACTATAGTATGTTGATTTTCCTGTTCCAGACATTTTGCATCTATGCATATGACCATAAAAGTTTTTTAAACTTTATAATTTTACCTAAAAAATGCAATTAGCACATACGTATGATGGATGTAGCTTGTCAGCCACATGAGTTGGCCATCCCTCTCACAGCCTCGTATTGACTGACGCTCCCTCTCTTCCTGACACCCTCATCATCCCTAGCTCCAACACTCTTCTCCTTCTTCTCTTCACCTCTCACTGCATTTTGATTGGCTCATTTCCACTCACGTCACACTCATCGCAGTTTTCAGCTGAATGAACTATGAAGTTTTATGTCAAATAAGGGTGACTTTTGTAGGGGTGGAAGGAATTTGTGTTAGTGCAGCCTTGGATTGGTGTTTAGAAATTTACAAATTAGCACTGGATTATATTATATTTAATATTGTAAGGTTAAACATAGCCGACGCGCAGCCAGCGCCTACCGTGAATCTTAGCGAATTTCCTGTAACGTAGTATTAATTAAACCGGGCGCCCTTTTGAACCCTTTGACCACTCTACAGGTCACATGTTTTGTCCGATTTTTACAAAATGCTCCTTTGGTAAATCCCTAGGTTAAGCTCAACCAGCAAAATCTCAGCGCCTGTTAGTTTTGAAAGTTCATACTAGTGGCGGAGAGCAATTTAGTAAAAAGAAGAAACGGGCTTTTCCTACCACTTCTGGAGAAAAAAGGAGTTTTTCCAGTGTCTTCTAGTTTGTTCTCCAGAAGTGGCCGGAAAAGTCCGTTTCTTCTTTTTACTAAAATATCTTAGCGTCGTTGTCAAAAGTTTAGATTTTAGTTTTAAAATCTTAAAAGAAAGGTCGTCGTATTAAAAAAGCACTTGGTAGCTGTTGTATAATTTAATTATATTAGTGTTTTAATAAAATTATCTAAAAGTATCGTATAATTAAATTTTTCAGTAGGCTACATAAACAAAAAATCATTTTAAAATCTGCTTTCAAGCACGTTTATGGAATGTATTGATCTTTATTTAAAATTTCAATTTCAAATTGAACATTTGATTACGACGCCGTTAAAACTCAAACCTCTTCATCGACTTATTAACAAAGTCGATGACGTTCAACAGCAAAATATTGTAACGTTTTAATTTTCTCAGCGGTCGATTACTTTGATTTATTTCATACTCAAGTGTTTTTACCCCACTTGTTTCTAATAATGACGTCACAAAGCTGCAGGCAACGCGAGAACAACTCATTATCCAGTTGCAGATTATGATTTTAGCGTCTGATTTCCCGCTTGCCGATTTCTGCTATAATTCCTCAAGTCACTCAGATTGTTATTGTGAACATTGCGGAATTAATATTTGGATTTGTTTCTTGGTGGAAAATTCAATCAAAGATAATACTTAGTCTAACACGGGGGTACTTTTTCAAGAGTTTGCTCGTGTATTCAAATTTAGATGTTAAGAGAGTCAAAGAAATGTCATAACTGAATTGTGTGTTTTCTGGTCTCTATAAGTATGTTTAATTTTGTTTCTAATTTAGAAATGACTGCACATTATCTAGTAATTTAATTTTAATGTTCTGAGGTATTTCAAAAACAATGTATTTATCTTCAGATGTTTGTCTCGTCATCTAATGCTGACTACTTTAGGCTAGCTCATTTTCTATTATGTTTTGGTTATTTTTTACCTGAAGAGGGGATTAGATAGCTTACCCCGAAACGCCGTGATCTTTCTGTTCACGATGGAAATCGTCCGTAATAGTATTTTAAACCCAGAAATTCTTTCATCTTCATCACTAAACATTAAACACAGAATTGATTCATAGTCTTGACTTGTAGCTGTTAACAAACTACATTATTTCTTATCTAAGAAAACGAAACAGCTGGACGGTTCAAAAGCTACGTTATCACAAGTGATGAAGAGACTTAATCAGCTGATGATACACTTTTGACCCCAAAATCATAATATATCAACCGGAATACGACTACTTTGAGTTAGACTGTTTGCTCTCTCACGGACTGTTAAATTTGTAACGCGTTTGTATTCAAATCGTAGACAGCCAACCTCTTTTCCAGAGGGAAACGGAATTGAGTTTAAATATTTAAAACACCATGAATGAAACGCTGGCTAAGAAACGCAATGTAGAGAAAACTCGAAACTTTCTTCAATTTTCAGTTGGGTTCAAGTGAATTTGAAACACAGGTTTTAAAAATTTGCTGGGAGAATGTTTGATTTCCAAAATCTCTAATATGTCACAAGGTGGCCAAAAATGGACTTAATTTTTACGTTGCTCCGAAATATTTGTCTCGGCATCTTTATAAGTTTACTATGTCCAAAAGGCAAATCGTGATTTATGAGTTTACATTTACGATTTGAAAATGTTGGAAAATAAAATAATTCCATCTGCGGTTAGCTAAAAACTAAAAAACTAGAAATAAATATTTTTTATACAATTTGTGTGTAACTATTTATATTTCCAGCTGCATGTTGGTAATAAGTATTTATATATGTGCAACTTTAATTAATGTAAATTGAATTGTTACAGGTTTTAAGCTTTGTAATCTTTGTATTTATAGTAGATTACAAAAAACCTATCGTGGATTGAAACCGTTTAAGTTTTATGGTAGGAAAGGAACATTATTAAATTTGATAAAAGTAACATCAGAGATAAACAATTTCGGGTATACTCGGGTATTCTGCGATAACATTTATTTTAACATTATCGTTGCTCAGAATAACATTATCGTCGCTCATTTCCAATGGGAGCTGGAATATTGACAGAATCCATTCATTTGAATGTCAAAAGGTTTCAACAAATCAGGACAAAGGTACAAAGAAATAAAGCAGTACAAGGTTCCAAGGTTTTATCGACATGACCCAATTTTTCGCCTTAATACATAATCTATAGAACCGAAACTAGCTTTCCAATAGCAAATTTTAAATAAATGTATTCCACGAGATTATATGATCCTATAGTCCTATTAGGCTTACAGCTGTCCTTTGATCAATAATAATTGTTTTTTGTATTAATTGTTAGACAAAGAATTACCAAAAAAGCGTAGGTTGCCTAATGCCTAGACTAATCCAGTCCAAGATGTAGCCCATTTACATAATTAAAACCGTAAAAAATTAGCCCATACATACGGGGCGTAGTAGAGCTATCTATCGTACAAACTCAGCACTCGTACAATTTTATTGATAAGAGTAATTTAATTAACAGTAAGTTTAAACGTTATAGAAAGTAGTACGTTACTTTATTATGAAATAAAGGTCCACGACAAATAAAATGTGTTAACGAATAAAAAATAACCTTGGACCGAATTTGAGTAGACAATTCATAATTGTTGTCAACTTTTATTAAAATAATTCAACGTGAAATGGTTTTTTTAATATAATATATGACAGTAAGAAATACCTACGTGGGTTCATAGAATATTACTACACGAATCATTTTATAACTGTACTTTCAAAAACGAAAATAATATTAAAACGTTTTTGAAGGTACAAATTAGTTTATAACCAAGCCGCTGATTCGTACGAAATGTTCACAAAGAGAACACAACTTTATCAAATAATAAAGCAATTAAGAGTTGATTATTGCGTACTATAAAAATATTCTCAGAAATGTCGGCTTGCAATCAAAGCAGTGAAAGAGTCGGCTTGGTGCAATCAGCATTTATAACCTTGCAGTAACATTGCAACAATACACTCACAATGTAAACACTGCTGATTGTCGCTGGATAGAAGCAAAGGAAGATTGTGAAAATAACATTTCTTTCTTTTAGTCTCGACTTGTTTTGATTCCTAGATTTAAGACGAAATTAGCCTGATTTCGGAATTTTTATTTTGCCACATTTAAGGAATTATCTGTGGAAGAATGATATTTATGTCGTCAGCACGGTAAGACCCTAGTCTGGGATCATGGAACGAGCACCGATCCTGACCCCCAGATCACGTTTTGAACATTTTTCCAACACTTTATTTACGTACATTATGTAAGCTCACTGCAAGTTGCATTTTAGTCCAATTTTCACAAAATTTGATTCATATGTTCCTTTTATAAAAATCTAAGGTCAAGATCGTTAGCCCGAAAAATTGAAATACCAAAGTACCAGTTTTGGTGTGATTTTCCACAAAAAGCGGTTATGATGAATTAAACACATTGTAAATAAATGTGTAGTTCACTACGAAAATCCGTTGAATCTTTTCAAAATGAGTACATGTAAGATAATAAATAGGACAATAACAAAAAAATTAAGATATAAAAACCATATTGTTTATACATGCTGACGAAAAAGATGCACTGTTGACCAAATACTATGTAAACGGAGAAAAGATAACAATATCGTATCGCCTTTAAAAAATCAGAAAACATTTGGTTCGAAAATGTATGTAATGGTTCCTATCCTTAGTTAAATTCATTTAACAGTCACTTTCAACAGCTATTTCATAACAGTTTATGAACGCTATGAAAGGTAATTTACTATGTTTTGTTGGTTTTTATTGTTAAGACACAACTAGTACGACAGGTGTACGCAATCTTTTTATTGAATTTGTTAAACTCAGCTCTGAAAAGGATTAGGTTAAACTGAACTTGTTTATTTTAGACATAAATAACTAGACAAGTTTGACATATTGTATATTCCGAACAAGTTTCAAAACTTTGCTCGCTTCTTAAGTAAAAGTTGCTTAGTTCTCATCCTCTAACTCTGACAGATAGCGTGCTCAAAGGTTAATCTGTCACTTTTGCGAACTTTGGAATTATTTTTAGCGAATTTCCTTAGGAAAAATGAGCTATTCATGTCGTTAACAAGGTAAGACCCATCTTGAGACCATGTAGTCAGCTTTTACAGGTATAAATCCGTCATTCAGTAAAACCTAAGCGTAATTTTAAAATTTATATTTTATGTAGTTATGTAAATGGTCACCCATGAAATAATCAAAATACGTGTTAAGTCTGCTCCAACAGAAAGCATTGTAGATTTTAAAGCCTCATAATAAAGTTTGCTCGTGGTACCAGTCATTATTATAGATAAATACAGTTCTGAACACGGAATCGATTCCAGGTCTAAAGGTGGGTTTGAATTATTTATGTGACGGTTTGACCTACTGCTTTTTCACCCACTAGTGGAAATTTTATAGATATTTAATCCATAAAGAATATCTTATACTGGTTTGGGCGAAAGGTTGGAATTTATTTAACATCTCCGGAAATATTAGAAAATCTTTATTGAAGTTTAACAGTTTTGTTTCAGACTCGGGACCATGAAATAAGCACCATCCTACCTTTGGAACACGTTTTGAGCATCCAATCCAAAATAAAGCATTCAATTTTGTAGCCTAACCCACAAAGCCGAAAGTCGCAATCAGCACGAAATTTTCTCAACAAACAATAAAGTTAAATATTGGTGTAAGTTACTTTTCAGCTCTTCTTGAGTATTTTCAAATAAACAAAGCCAACGCGTAGCTAAAAATGGGATATCAGCGCATTTATGATCGATTTCAATAAAACCAAATATACCAATTTATGTCTCCGTGCCCAAAATGCATACCGGTCTGATAACCAACATAATCCGATTGGCTAAACCCATGTAATAGTTTTCACCGCCATCTTGGTTTGGCTGATGATTGGATCTTGTTGACTCTTGGTAGTAAACGTTTACCAAATTTCATCGATCGAAATAAGACCATAAATACTATTTTTTATGAAATTCCATTTTGGAACGCAGTCTCTGGCACTTTTTGTTCTATTTTCTGGAAATTGATGTTATAGCTTTCGTTCCTATGATTTATAATGCTGGCATCGTGGCGTGGTATGTAATCAGCTTCATGGAGGTCAGATTTTGAGGATATTATAGGTCTAAGCGGCTCAGATAGTCTCAGTGATCATCTAATGATACCCGCATCAACTCCACCATCGTTCGACTTATAGACCATCACCTGCATGGTTCGGAAATCACGTTAAGCCGTTGTTCCTTGTATTTCCATTGGTTATTGGGCTATTAATTAATGACCCATTCTAAGGAAGAGTCGGCCTTAGTTTGTAACAAGACCGAATGAGAGTGGTCGGAATTTCAAATAGTGATTTAGTGATTTATTCTCTATACATATCAAACCCGGTTGTAGCTCTTAAAAATACCACCCTCTTAGATTTTCTACCATGTGCACGGGTGACACTGACAGCTTGCATCACTGCCGGGTTAGGGAAGTGTGCTCATTATACACAGACTGCCTCGTCATGCAACATTACTTGTTATCTTGCACGTAACTTTCACACAACTTTCCAGACACTGCTTGCTTGTGTACCAGGATGAGCAGACGCCTCCACGCCGTCACGTTCACGAGTGAGTGGTCCAGGCAAAGTGTTCAGCAGTACGTGTATTGTTGTTGATAATGATCACCGAATGCTTCAGCGATAACTGGCTCTATTTAGTCAGTGACTGAGTACGCGTAGATAATTTATCACGGATTAGTACAATACTGTATTTTGTTTTGCAGGTTACAAATAATAAGGCGTCAGTATTTATTAAAGAATTTCGTTTGGGAAAATGAGATATTCATACCGTCAGCATGGTAGCACCCAGGCCCGGTACCGTCAAATGAGTACCGATCCCGACCCCCAGAACACGTTTTGAGAATTTTTTCAAAACTGTATGTATATAATTATGTAGACTATATTTGTGAATCATCTCTACAGGTCGTAATTGTTGTCCGATTTGCACCAAATAGGGTACAAATGTTTCTTTGGTAAATATCTCGGTCGAGTTCGTTAACCAGCAAAATCGAACTACCAGAACTCTCTGGGAGGACTTCCACCAAAAAGAGGTTTTAATAATCTGAAAACCGGAAAATTCGCCCGATTTCGTACGACTTGATGAAATTTGGAATAAATGTTATTTTATTGGTACACATCAATATACCAAAAGTTTGGCTGTGAACAGAGCGAATCAGAATAACAAATTGCAAAGGAAATTCGATTCACTCATGCCAATGACACTTAAGTGCTTAGCTGCGTGTGGGCCTGGTATAATATTTTAAAACTGAAACGGCGATGTTTTTTGGACTGAAATCCTCTGCATCGTCCCTCTTTTCGCCCGTACTGCTCACCCGTTAGCAGACCCGTGGCGGGTTGGAATCGTGGGCGACTCCGGAGCTGATCACTCCACTGGCGCGAGTTCGATCCCTGCAGTCACCACTTACATTTGTAAAGTTACTACACGGTAACGCTAGGTAAATATCGCGATTGAGTGGACTTTGTAGTCCTAACTTCGCCTCTTTAAACTTTACCTTTTTACCTCAAAGGTCAAGACTCTGGAAGCTAGATCTCTCGCCAAACCTCCAGACGAGTGACTCCCAATCAGTTCAGGTTTGGCAGACCGCCATCCCGGAGGTATTAGGTAACCCGACACGAGAGACTGGTTAATAGAAACCTTATCTGCAGTCGTCCAACTGTAAATCCACTTGATAGACAGTTCACTGCCGACGTTTTTATCACAGGTTCGCTTTTAGCGACACAGACATTCTGCGGTTTACTGGTCGTTCTGTAAATTGATATTCCTCCTCGTTTGGGTCTTGTTCTTGCTTGTAAAATGTGGACTAACTCAGCCAGTGTCGTTGAGACTTTAGGTGTAAGACATTGGATAAAATGATACTGCTGACGGGCTTGGGGTTCTTGTAGATCTGTTTCTCTACACGATGATTCGGAGAGGTTAGATCCAAAGAGAACTTTGTCTTAGAGGTTAGTTAAAATCTAAGAAGCCTAAGAATGTGAGAGTTCTAAAACTTCTGATAAAAAGAGAATTCCAGTTTCGACGTCAAAAATTTAGAACAAACAATAGTATGTCCGAGCATACAGACTCATAGTAGGGGTGGCCATAGCTAAGTGGTATAGTGCGTGCCTCGCACCAAATTAGCCCGGGTTCGATTCCGAGCGCAGTGATATCTTTTCACGATGACCACTCTCCGTGGTTCGGAAGTCACGCTAAGCCGTTGGTCCATTCCAATGGTCGTTGGGATATTAATTAATGACCCAATCTGGGGAACTATCGGCCCTAGTTTGTAACAAGACTACACTCCTCATCCATCAAAACACTCATCACACTCACCATAATTCCATATTCACCTTAGAACTGGTCAGTATCTCAAATCAAAGTATGTAATTGTAGTTTAAGATCTCTCTCGTAGGTATTTCTAACCTCATCTGTTATTGGAATGAGACCTCTTTTAACTTGAGGAATATTTACAAATTGACCGGAAACCACGAGGATTATTTTTTATTTGTAATAACTATTAGTTCTCACCTACTTGCTAATTCATGATATTAATCTACTCTACCAAGCGCATATGCACGGGCTACGGGCCAGTGGATAGAGCGTGGTGGTATATAATCTGTTATCAGCAGACGACAGTTGACCTTGACCCAGGTGACCTTGAGGACCCCCGCTGCTGGCGAGGTGTCCGACAGCACGTTGCAGTGGTTTATGGCGTGAATTCTGATGTGCACCGGGATAGCATAACTCACAGTGTTGCATGTGGCGTAGTGCGAGCGACTGAGGGAGAACTGAATCCTATATAGTCATAAGACAAAAATTTGAATTAAAAATATAATCTTTTTTTAGGACTTTTAAACGACGATGGTTTTGAGATGCGTAGTACGGGCGAGCGACTGAGAAAGAACTGAATCTTAAGTGATCATAGGACAAAAGTTCAAAGTTTTCTTAAGACAAACTGGAGGTTGGCGTTGCAGAGGTTCGCAATTTTCAAAACAAAGTCATTACTGATGACATTTGGAGACAAAATGTGTGGACCGAACCGGGACTCGAACCCGGAACTCTCACTTGCTGGTTGATTATGCTGACCACTACACCATCCGGTCAACTTATTTATGCCTTCAAATTTAGAGAAGTACTTAAATCTGGGTGTTTATCCGAAACTGCGGAAAACGAGCAAAAAGGTTAAATGAATCCAAAATTATTATCGAACAAAATTAGAAAACATTGTTCACGATAGATACATGTTGATCTTATTTGCTTAAAAGAATGTAAATTTTGTCTTGTTTAGTGAGGTGGTGTTAGGACTACGAAGTCCTCTCTACCACTCAACCTCGATCTTTACCTAGCGTCACCTTGTATGTTTTAACTTTGTGTATAAGGTTTTCAACTGAAGGAAGGTGTGTAAGGTGACTGCAAGGATCGAACCCACGCCACTAGAGTGTACCAAACCGCCACGAATCCACTTTAGATGGATCCTTTAACTGGTGAAGTTTTAACTAACTTATCCCCGTGAAAGTATTTAGTATTTGTTTCCAATTTGACCATTCCAATTACACTATCATTATACAACGCAAAACACCCCATCAGTACCAATCATTTACACAATACCTCATCAATATGTCTCAGGTTCCCCGGTTATTCCAGCCTGTCTGGTGTTGGCGGGGGGGTTTAATCACCCCCTCCCACCAAGTGAGGGGTTGATTTGCAGGGGTAACTCTACACCTGTTTATCATTGGTGGCGATTTATCAGCGACCTTCACCGTGTTAATTGTTACTCCACGTGTGCGTGTTCACACCCCCTGTGGGAGGGGGGAGGGGTGACAATTTGACTTTACAGGAACACTGATTTATAGCGCGTCACGTGGGGGTGTCGTAGGGGGTTGAGGTCCGACAGTGGGCCTTTTGGGATTTAATCGGTTTGGATCAAAGGTGTATTTGGGTATAGGATCAGAGAGGGCTTTGGCCCAGAGTAGTAGATATAATTTTAAAACAGAATATTAGCCGATATTTATATTAATAAAAATGTTTCTGAAGCGACAGTGAAAAATTACATAAACTTAAATCATGCACGGTTGCTATACAGTTGTATTGAGAAAAAAAAATATTTTCTTCTTTTGACAACCTTCTATCTACTTGTCTCCACACCTCATAAACCTGCGACAAATAAAAGCAGAAACATGAAAATGATTACGCGCATAAATCAGTCGGTTGCACGTGAGTTGCGGAGACTGATCGGTCAACTCGTTTTAGGTGAGCAACTGGTTGCTTACATCTAATCAGCCTGATTACAAAGATACAAAGATAGAAGCTGTACTACATATGAAGCAGTCTGTCAGTCGATTAACTAGTTAAACACGCCTTACAGCCCGTCAGTCTCGTAGCCCAACTGCGAGACTATGAGACTGAGACTGCGAGACTATGAGACTTAGAGACTACGAGACTGCGAGACTACAAGCCTGCGAGAGCGGATGTGGTTGCCAGGAATAGGATATCAAGTCCCACTACACATGGGCTGAATTACGCAGCGGCGTTTCTTTGATCACCTCCAATAAACGTCCGCCACCTCCCAATCAAAATAGCTCCACTCCACTCCATTCTACTCCATTGCACTCCACAGTGGAGGAAGACAATATGGGAGTGTGGGTGGTGATAGATATAGCATCGTTTTGAACGAAAAAGAGCTCATTCAGTAAGGAAGGAAAAGTCTGGTCGCAAAGTAGTCGGCGTTAACGCACTTCCGAACGGGCCTATATGAGAAAAATGATCAAAACGTGTTCTGGGGGTCAGGATCGGTGCTCATGCCATGGTCCCGGGCCTGGATCTTACCATACTGACGGTTTGAATATCTCATTTTTTCAATGGAAATTCTATAATAACAATAATAGCTATGTACGTATTGCACCTCCTCTATCTAAAGCACGTTGGTTTTTTTGTGTAGGATGACTTGTGTTTGTACAGTCTTAGGCAATTTGATTGTGTATGAAAAGATTCTTCGTTAAACACTTTTTTAGATCTACATTATTTGTATAAACCTTAGATGTCAAATTTCGCAGAATGTGATAAAGTTAAAAGAAATTCTCGATACGTGTTCTGGGGGTCAGGATCGATAGAAATTTCTTGGCCCCAGGCCTGGGTCTTACCATGCCGACGGCATGAAAATCTTATTTTTCGAAAATCGCTAAACAAGATGACTTTAACCAACAATATTTCCTTTAGCAAAAAATCTTAATAATTGAAATATCAATTTTACTGGTTTCATAAAACTAATAAAAAGACCACGTAAGCAACACGATTCGAAATTAAACACAATTTATCTACTCAAGATCAAAATCGAAATAACTTTAACGGAATTGAACGTTTCGCGATGACGCCGTTTGGAAAACTGCGAACACCCCATCAGTACCAATCATTTACACAATACCTCATCAATATGTCTCAGGTTCCCGGTTATTCCAGCCTGTCTGGTGTTGGCGAGGGGGTTTAATCACCCCTCCCACCAAGTGAGGGTTGATTTGCAGGGGTAACTCTACACCTGTTTATCATTGGTGGCGATTTATCAGCGACCTTCACCGTGTTAATTGTTACTCCACGTGTGCGTGTTCACACCCTGAGGGGAGGGTGACAATTTGACTTTACAGGAACACTGATTTATAGCGCGTCACGTGGGGGTGTCGTAAGGGGTGAGGTCCGACAGTGGGCCTTTTGGGATTTAATCGGTTTGGATCAAAGGTGTATTTGGGTATAGGATCAGAGAGGGCTTTGGCCCAGAGTAGTAGATATAATTTTAAAAACAGAATATTAGCCGATATTTATATTAATAAAAATGTTTCTGAAGCGACAGTGAAAAATTACATAAACTTAAATCATGCACGGTTGCTATACAGTTGTATTGAGAAAAAGATAAATATTTTCTTCTTTTGACAACCTTCTATCTACTTGTCTCCACACCTCATAAACCTGCGACAAATAAAAAGCAGAAACATGAAAATGATTACGCGCATAAATCAGTCGGTTGCACGTGAGTTGCGGAGGCCAGCTCTCAACTGATCGGTCAACTCGTTTTAGGTGAGCAACTGGTTGCTTACATCTAATCAGCCTGATTACAAAGATACAAAGATAGAAGCTGTACTACATATGAAGCAGTCTGTCAGTCGATTAACTAGTTAAACACGCCTTACAGCCCGTCAGTCTCGTAGCCCAACTGCGAGACTATGAGACTGCGAGACTATGAGACTTAGAGACTACGAGACTGCGAGACTACAAGCCTGCGAGAGCGGATGTGGTTGCCAGGAATAGGATATCAAGTCCCACTACACATGGGCTGAATTACGCAGCGGCGTTTCTTTGATCACCTCCAATAAACGTCCGCCACCTCCCAATCAAAATAGCTCCACTCCACTCCATTCTACTCCATTGCACTCCACAGTGGAGGAAGACAATATGGGAGTGTGGGTGGTGATAGATATAGCATCGTTTTGAACGAAAAAGAGCTCATTCAGTAAGGAAGGAAAAGTCTGGTCGCAAAGTAGTCGGCGTTAACGCACTTCCGAACGGGCCTATATGAGAAAAATGATCAAAACGTGTTCTGGGGGTCAGGATCGGTGCTCATGCCATGGTCCCGGCCTGGATCTTACCATACTGACGGTTTGAATATCTCATTTTTTCAATGGAAATTCTATAATAACAATAATAGCTATGTACGTATTGCACCTCCTCTATCTAAAGCACGTTGGTTTTTTTGTGTAGGATGACTTGTGTTTGTACAGTCTTAGGCAATTTGATTGTGTATGAAAAGATTCTTCGTTAAACACTTTTTTAGATCTACATTATTTGTATAAACCTTAGATGTCAAATTTCGCAGAATGTGATAAAGTTAAAAGAAATTCTCGATACGTGTTCTGGGGGTCAGGATCGATAGAAATTTCTTGGCCCCAGGCCTGGGTCTTACCATGCCGACGGCATGAAAATCTTATTTTTCGAAAGGAAAATCGCTAAACAAGATGACTTTAACCAACAATATTTCCTTTAGCAAAAAATCTTAATAATTGAAATATCAATTTTACTGGTTTCATAAAACTAATAAAAAGACCACGTAAGCAACACGATTCGAAATTAAACACAATTTATCTACTCAAGATCAAAATCGAAATAACTTTAACGGAATTGAACGTTTCGCGATGACGCCGTTTGGAAAACTGCGAAACTCTAGGTGGCGTGGGGTTGTAGTGATCGGGTAAAATCTCCTTAAAAACCAACTAAATAATATTCCACTCCAGACCGTCCCAACAAGCTGTCACAGTCAGATCGTAAGATACCCGGCTGAAAGGTCTGGAGCGGCCGAGGGGCTGAAAACGTCTACTTAGTTTACCCTTTCAGTCACAACTCTGGTGGTTTGTGAGGGGGCAGGGTGTCCCAAAACGCTCACAGAGGGGTGTTTATTTTCAGCCCATCTCCGACACCACTGCCTTAGCTTATTGCCTCTCGGGTCAAACGGACGGATTTAGATAGCGATCGCTTTGTTTCTGACTAAACGTCTGTCACTTAAGTTTGGGAGTTTGCTGTAGGGCTTAAAGATTTTTTGGGGGTTATCTTTGGTTTTATCTATTAAGAGATAATAATTAACAAATCTTTTATTTCCCGCGAATAGCCCTATCCAAAGATTTTTTCAAAGCACACAGATTTTTGACAAAAAGTACACACTTCGCCGATTAAGAGTTTAAGGCCAGTTAGAGCATTAAAATGTTATGGCTAGTATTAGATGTTAACCCATAGCTCAGTGGTATAGTGCGTGGTTTGCACCAAAACGGCCCGGGTTCGATTCCCAGCGTTGCATTGGCAAACTTTTCACGATGGCAACTCCTCGTGGTTTGCAAGTTACGTCGTTGGTCGATTTCTTTTAATCGTTGGACTATTAATCAATGACTAAAATCTGGGGAACAGCTGGCCTTAGTTTCAAGCAAGATTACCTCTCACTATCCATAAAAGAATTCATTACACTCATCATTCATGGCATATTCACCTTGAAGTGGTAGGTGTCTCAAGTCGAAGTATCAAACTAAGATTAAAACATTTTACGTAACTTTGGCTAACTTATCAAAGATACGTTTTTATCAGAGCCTTACCACATTTTAATTGTGTCTATCAATAAAACTTATTGTATTTAATCAAATAACAAAAACTATGAAAACTATAGACTGACCCAACACCCAACGAACATTACTCGTCAAAACAACTTATGTATGTAACGGTAGCGGTGAACATGAAAGCATCTATTGGTAATGAAGTCTACTTGTTGTTCTGTATATGTTTAAGTGTTTATGGAGCAGCCAGGCAGGTAAACAATGCCTGGTAATCACTCTAGCACCCAGCCTAGACTAGATCAGAGCGGCCTCTTTGACGTTTGAGGTCTAGGAAGTGTGCGTGTGGTATAGTTAATTACATCATATGTATGTGCACGGTGGATATTTTGACGTAAATAACTTCGATATCTTATTGTAGTTAAACAGATGATGGTATATTTTTACGATATAATGACAGCTGTTGATTTTACTACAAGAGAAGAGTCGTCACTAAAAGGCGAGGAGTAGCTTGGACTGATAAAAGAAAGAAAAGGCAAAGTTTGTCTTGTTTAACGAGGCGAAGTTAGGGCTACAAAGTACTCTCTACCACTCAACCTCGACCTTTACCTGGCCTCACCGTATTAGTCACATTACAAATTGCAAGTGGTGACTGCGGGGATCGAACCCGCGCCACCGGAGTGATGAGCCCGGTCGCGAGCGATACCAATCCGCCACGGATCTGATTGGGCCTATACGTGAATAATAATAATAAAATAGCATTAAAGCAATTTTCAAACTCAGCCAAACATAAGGGATCATGGGAGCCAGTGTTCTTAAAATCCCTGAATTGTTTCCAAATTCTTTTCGTAGCTCCCCATCTTTTCACGGTAAAGGAACCCTATAAAAGGATGATTTCCTTGCCTACGTAAGAATTTTCTTACACAGTTTAAAGCCCATGAACGACGTTTCACAAGTTTAAACTTATAAACTACTCAAGCAAAGCCGTTAAATAAATCTGTAAAAAAATAATATCTACATCAGAGAATTTTATGCTTATTACAATGTATCTTCAAAGTTTAAACAGGCTCGTTGCAAACACTAGTGCAGTCGATTTAAAGGTTGTCGAGTAATGTAGTAACCACTGTGAATACATTCCACAACACAAGTATTTTTCAGAATGTTTTGTATTATCTTCGCAGAATGGACAATCAATCAATCGATTGATCGATGGAAAATAATTTATTCAACTCAATTGTGTCTCGTGGCAGAATCAAGAATGTATTTACTTTTGGTAGTTATTTTCATAATCTCCTGCCAATATAGTTTCGATCAAATCAACACCCTCCTAGCAAATGCTTATAGATCAAGAAAGGGTTGGGATTTGCGGTCCGATTTAAACTCCAGTTTGTTAAACCAGTCCTAAGCTCCTTAGCTCTAGCCTGTGTTGTGACGACGGTTCCTCTTCTTTTCAACCAATGCGGGTCCTTTTTGATCCAGCTTAGGATTCCTTTATACAACCCCTAGTCTTCCTGTCCTGTACATCTGTCCTTGCGCCAGGTTCTTGTCACTGTGAACTGGTGTCAGGCGTGGATTGAATTTTCATTGTTTGTGTGAATATGTCCTTCTTTCCCCTGGATATTTCAACGATATGGCATAAGTGTAGGCTACCTAAAGTTCCATTCAAACAGCGCCAAAAGGCAAACAATATATTCCAGTTAGGGCGTCAAGGATGCGCAATATGGGAATCTAAAAATGAGAATAATATAAATTGAAAGAATTTTGAGATAGTCGTGATAAAAAGCATCTTTAGCGAGATTGAATTACAACCCAGCTGGGAACTGTTAGTGCAATCTCTCATTTCTTCTCAGTATGCATGTTTTGACTCTGGCCTCAGCTTTCTGAGAAATCTGCTTGTTAGCCCAAGCACTCACCAACACGTGTTCCAACATGTAACCACCAGTACTGGTCACCAGCAGATCAACTAACTTTCCTGTTTATTAAAACTGTTGCGTTTACATATTATTATATAATTTCAATTCAGATAGTATAACTCGCTGGTAGAACACGAATAAAAGCTAAGAACCTTGCAAAACAAATAAATAGTTGTACTAGTTCAATTTAACAAATTACAGCTCCCAGGCGTACCTCAAGGTTCTAGTCACCGTCCATTTTTGTTTCAGTTCGGTAGTTCTCTCTGCCTCTAGCTTCACAAGACTGAACGTCTCCTCTTGCTATGAGATCGCATTTAAATTATCTCCCCGTATAAAACAGGTACCGTACGAAACTTCTTTCCAGTGGATTCTTCCAAAAGTCCGGAATTACGTTAATTAAGTTAGGCTTGCACCTTTTCTTCGACAAGTCTCCCGAAGAGAGATTCACCCAGTTATTCCTTCCGCCTTCAGGAACGTCCAGAACGTTACTTTTTCCTTCCTTACGTCCGAAATATTCAACAACCCTCCAATCACGTGGTCAATGAGTAACAACCGCGCCGCAGCTGCGCAGTTCATAACGACACGTCGTATCCGGCCCTACGACCGGACGACAATATAGCGGTCGTATAAAACAACCAAACTGTGAAACGATACTTGTGAACGTGACTCACGGCTTGTCGGCAGCGTTTCCTTATTTGGCGGCTCTGGGCGCATTTCACACTTGAGCAGCTGTGGTGTATCGTATGTAGGGCGTTGTTCTTGACCCAAGTGTTGGCGAGGGTACCGTCTTGGCATCTACGTGGGCTTAAGACAGTTTCGGGTGGAAGTTATGGGGATCTAAAAGGCAAGAGAGGTAGGCTTCCTACAGGAGAAATGTTTGCAAAACCAGGTCAACACGCAGCTAAGAGCTAAAGCACCGCTGGCACGAGGGGAGCAAAATCTCTTTGCAATGTTTTACTTTAGTTCGACGGTTGTAACTCTAGTCCCCTCCATTCATAGCCTTGCTTTGGCCTTCGGCCTCAGACCTATATGGACTTTTACTGAAAGGTTTACCATAAAAAGAAACAAAATTTCATTTAAATCGGACTACTCTTTCCGCTGTTCAAGTGAAAAATCACTTATTGACTGCTATTTTGAAACAACTGAATGGATCTTAATACATTTGAGCTTATTGATAACATAAAAATTCATGTTTATTCCATGAAGTTTACTGTTTTTAGGAAATTAAAACAGTTTTTTGGTGAAAACTCCCCCAAGGGTGTGCTGGCTAACGAATACGACATAGATATTTGGAAAAAGAACATTTTTACCAAATCTCATGAAAATCGGACATCAAAGCGACCTGCAAGGAGTACACACATACATATGTAAACAAAGTTTTGAAAAATGCTCAAGTGTTCTAGGGGTCAAGATTCAATTTCATGGTTTCAGGCTTGGGTCTCACCATGCTAACGACTTAAAATACCATTTCCAAAAAAACACGCCAATAAAAATTTAAAAGCTTTTTTTCTCAAATTAAAGAAGTAGAGAATATACGACCTAGTTCTACAGAACTCGAGCAACAACCTCACACACTGATACTCGACACCGTCTTGTAGTCACGTAGCGTGATCTCAGCCGGTACGTGACCACGTGACGTCAGAGTTCCGGTCACGTGACCTCGTGATGGATGAAGGCGGCTCCCGGGGGTGCCTCGGCGACATGAGAAATCGTTCACACATTGATGATTCCGTCACACAGTAGTCTCCACTTCTCTCCATTACTGCTGAATTGGGAGTAATGGCCGGAGGAGACAAAAACATGTGACGATGGCTTTTTCGTTTAAGTTGAAATCCCCTAAAATTATACAGTACCCCAAATGTAATGCCCAACTCTGGAAAATGGTTTTATGGGTCAAAATAAGGAGGAAGTCAGGCTTTTCCACAACTCTTCGATTACCAGATATTCCCCATTTCGTTTGTTTGATTTGGCTCAAACTTAACATAAATTTGTATCTTGGTCAGACTATTTAGGGAGCAAATATCAGCATGATCTATCTTATGTTATGGTTATTATGGCTATTTGATGGTACCTTTAGGGCATTTTCGGTGCTACTCCTTAATTAACGAATTAACAGCAGGGTTTACAACAAGTGTAAATAATAACAGTTGTAATACCTATTTATTGACACCAAGGTTATAAACATCGATTGAAAAATAACAGTGCTTTAGGGAAGTTATGGCTGAAAACAAGCAACTTTCCACCTTATTATCTTGCTTTTTGACACGATTTCCACTGATCCTCAATGGATCTTTATGATATTGATGTTAGTTTACATGCTAGACAAGCGGTTATAGCGCGTCTTGGTTTTAATTTTCTGCCAGATTTAAAATTGTCCACGCGGGGCTGTAGCCCGCGCGTACAACATATCTTAGGTTGTACCTAAGATTATGTTATGGTAGGTAGATTGCGCATAGATGCCACGTGGCTGAGACAGGAAAAACAACATAGTTCGGCAGCCCAAGCACAGGTAGCGTTGCGAGGGAATCATTTTAAGAATCTCAAGTAGAGCCACTGACCCACATGAAAGTTTGTTCGTTCTCGAAAATCGCACGATTTGGTCACATTTAAGTCATCAACATCGGACAAACTCGAGCATGCTGTGCCGAGGGAAAAGAAAGACGTTAAGAAATGACAGCGCTCGCAGCACTATCTGTGCTCAGGCTGCCGCAACTATGTTCATTTTCCTGCCTCAGCAATGTGGCATCTATACCCAATCTACCAAGCACAACATTATCTTTGCTACAACCCTTTGAGCCTATAACTAAATAAATACGCCTTCTGCCAGGCCGAGGCAATCGGACACAGGATTTGTGAGACAGGCTCGAGTTGGACAGACACTCGGCTCGCTCTGGTCGACATTTTCCAGTGAAATATCGGCCGTTAAACTCCGGACAGGATAGGTTGGCATAAACAATAACCACAACCGCAATCCAACCTACACTGGTCCCGCGGGTCAAGTTGTGACTGTCTGACTGTAATGTGTACAATATGTGCGGTGTGTATTTTACTGCTGGATGTTGTCACTGGTTCGCAATGTGAGTTGTGATGAGATGTTAATCGAATGTTGTGATGATTTGAATGACAATTTGACCAAAGTGCTTAAATATGATTTCGTTACTGTACCTTTTGTAATTTAACGATTGAATCAACATTTGAATTCTAATCGGTACTGATTTTATTCGAGAGTAGATAACAAGTCCATTATTTTCTTAAGAATCAAGAACGTATTAACATCAAACTAAATCCAATGGAAGGTTTCTTTCCATTGGATGCAATATAAAGATACATTTTATTTTATTTCCCACGAACAGGTTTAATAGATTTTTAGGACCATTCGGGTCTAAACACTCTATACTTTGATGCTTGATTTGAGACACCGATCATTCTTTGAGGGTATTTAAAGGTGAATATGGAAAAGGTGTGAGTGACATGGGTGACCGGATGGATGATGAGGTGTAGTCTTGTTACGAACTAGGGCCGACTGTTACCCAGATTGGGTGATTAATATATATCCTAACGACCAATGGAAATAGACCAACGGTTTAACGTGACTTTTGAACTAAGGAAAGTGGTTAGGTTGTTTTGCAGCCAGGAAATGAATTCGGGCCCTTTTGGTGCAGACCACACATAAGAGTGTATAAAACTTACAGGGCCATACATTGTATATCATCTTTACTGTAAATACGTGTAGTTTAAATTTTATTTAAGTTTAGAGAAAAACAACCTGAAAAGGTTCAAACCTTTTGAGGTCAACTCAGGGAGGCACAGTCGTTTGGTATTTAAATGAATAAAAAATATAAACATTATTATTTTTTGATTGCAATTTAATGGATTTTATTTAATTTTCTTTTAAACATGGTAGACGTAAAAACGTCTTTAAGTTGCATGCTGATTAAGTGAAAGATAAAATTTATCCTGGAAATAAATAAGACATGAAAGTCTTAACATTAGTTGCAGAAGTATCTAATGTATGTCTCCGAATTCACGCAGGTTCATTGAAGCGGCCTACCTATTGTCTCGGGGTAGGCCCGGGCGTCCGTTACACTAACATAGCTAATCCATAAATAAAGCTCAAATTGAATTCAAAATTTGTTGTTAGTTCGTATTATATTCTAGAAATAAAAGAGATGGCGTGTATTGAATTACATCGACGCTCTGGATTGCTTGTTTACAATGTCTGTGATTGTTTATTGTTTGTAAATACACAGAGAATTTCACTGCAACTCCCCAACCACTCTTTTATAGCGTCGATTGTGCTTATTACCTCTATTGTTGTTAAGAGAAGCTGGTTATCTGTGTTTTGTGTTCAGGCTTTTGATTTTAATTTCTTTTAATAAAATTGCTGAATTTTCATGAATTTTGTTAAATGCTGCTAATACATGTTAGCATATAATTGTATGGGAAAAATGAAAAGGGTGGATTCAAATCATAACTAATAGTGTATGAGTTGTGTGGTTAAGTGGAAGAGAGGACTTAAAAGTCCTTATTTCGCCACGAATAAAAACGTTTTTAATAAAGAAATAAATCTGGATCAAAACCACTGAATTTTGAAATTTAAAACGTTTTTTATTAAATTTAATTTTATGATTGGATCTCGGAATGACAGAAAAATAAGTGAAATTCAGATCTATACTTAAAATAGTACTCTCGAAAATAAAAGATCTTATGATGTAGGTATGGATAAGTGATTATACAAATTAAATTATTATTTGGATAAACAAACGTAGGATGTTTAAAATGTCTTAACTTGACAGTATTTTTTGTCTGTGTATAATCAGTTTTTTTTATAGAGTGAACTTTTACGGCATTTTGTTCTACTAGCTACGCTCTTTAAAGATATAATTGATACGTTGTTAACAATTTTAAAACTATCTAGTTCTCTAGAATAAGTTCGTTAACCAGCGAAATTGGACTACCGTAAGTGAACTTTCGGGGGGATGTTACCTCCAAAAAAGGGGGATTTGGCTATAAAATTGTTTTTACGATCCAACGTGGTTTTTCGCCACCATCCTGGACTATCTGATTGGATTTGATCTTTTTTTGTCATGACAAAGTCCCTATTAGGGCTGAAAATTTGACAGTCTGTGGTCTTGATTGTGTTTCTACTTTATCCAGGTGAGCCTGCTCTCCTTTCTATTCCTTTTCGATAGCATATCCCGGCCTAGTGCCCTATTTCCTAAATCTGATTTGATTTTGTTGATTTTTGGTATACATGTTCGGTACAATGCTAAAACTGTTCAAATTAAGTTTAATCAAAATCGAATCATAAAACTCCATTTTTGGGAGAGACACCACCCCAAAAGGGCCACGTTCAAAGTAAACTATATTCCGTTATCCGTTAATGAAAATTCGTTAAAATTCACAGTAGCGTAGTTGGCCATGTTTTCTTCTTCTTGTAAGATTCTGATGTAAGTTGCTTGGAGCAGTAAATAGCTTAGCAAAGTAGGCCTGAGTCCTTAACTCGGCCTAAGTCTTCACTGAGTTTGTTCTCTGGAGAGTTCCCACAATTCACCTCCCTCCCTTACCGCACCCCAGTAAATACAGAGTTGGGCAAAGGTCTGGAATATATTTAGTATATCTAACCATTTTGAGACAATTATAAATAGATTTTTAACGCTTACTTTGTCGTATTTCCCCCCTGTTCAACATTTCCTATGTAGTAGCCTTAAATGTAAGGAAGTCGTAAATGTAAAACTATACTAAATTATAAATATTTTAAAGAAATTAGTTGGTAGAATACAACGCTAAAGTTTAATTTTAAATTTTGACTGTACAAAATGGTGGCTGATTAAGTTTAATAGTTTCTAGCTATACAGGGTGTCACAAAAATGTGTAGCGCGCTATGCAGAACCGGATTCTACATACCAAAGTAAGTCAAAAGTATCTTATAGGATCTTTTTGATTTCGGCTTAGTTTAGCCGTAATCCGCAATTTTGTAAATCTTTGAAAATAATTAATAACTCAAGGACTCTTTGAGATATTTTCATGAAACTTAGTAAAAACCTTAATTGTTTTACTAATAACATTCTCCAAAAATATTTTTATCTAACTTATCAAGTTTTAAAACGGCGGACATTTAAAAAGTTCAAAGTCAAATACCGATTTGATTCCATTTGACTTAAAATTTTTAAATGACCGCCATTTTAAGATTTGATAATTTAGATACAAAATATTTTTGGAGAATGTTATTAGGGTTTACACCAACTTTCATAAAAATATCTCAAAGGGCTTTTGAGTTATTAGTTATTTTCAAAAATTTACAAAATATCAGAATACGGCTAAACTAAGCCGAAATAAAAAAAATGTTACTTGTCATTTTCGACTTACTTTTGTATGTAGAATCCGGTTTTACATAGCACACATTTCTACACATTTTCGTGACTGCACTCTGTATACGGCGTCATTTTAGTTAAAGAGAGCCTATTGAGACCTATTTTGTGGTATTTTGTAACAAATATATTTAATTTCGAACACTGTACAATTCAATCTGAGCCTTTCCACAAAGCATTTTAGGCTCCACTCTGTATTTTTGATTAAAGTATTATAAAAGCTCATAGGTCTAGGTTACGTATTAAATTAGAAGCCTACAACCTCAGCAAACAGCGTAATACGATTGTTGATGATGTTGGTAATTGAAAGCAGTTTTATTCCTGTGAAATTCTTTCATCCACAAATGTTAGTTAACATTGTCTGCCAATATATACTTTGTGTGAGCATTGTATTTCGTAAAAAGAGTGCACAATTTATTGATAAAAGACAAACGGTGTCGAATATTCTGGCTCGCCGTCATGTTTATTTGAGAGCTTTCTATTGTTTATTGTTTTTCAATAAACAAACTCGGCTTTATCCTTCATCCCTTTCTAACTGTAGATTCTCTCTGCTTTTGTTATATCGGTATAGAAAAACAATTGGCAGTGATGCATTTTAATGTGTTCTAATATTGATTTTACTAACCGTTAAAAATATGGTTTGGCTAAGTAAAATGTATGAAATTTTTAATTGTTGTCGACACAGCGTAGGTTTAAATTTGAAATAATACAACAATAATATATATAGTTATGAGGACAGGAGAATTGTGTACAAGATAGTTTTTATGTTAGGGGTTTAAAAGAAACACACGTTTTAGAATGTATTTTTTTGCTAGCTAGCTCAAGGGGTTATAATTTTGAAATAAAATATTTTTTTTTAAATAAAACATATAACAAAGCACCCATACATTTTTTAAAGCCATTTCGTTACAGTTTTTGAATCTAGGATCACAGAAAGATCATGGCTTTCATAATACGAGACATGTAACAAAATTTCCGTATATAATATTTGTTCATCAATTTGTATGTTTTGTTTATATCTTTCGTTTATTTTAAATTCATTTAACATCTCTTACAATGGCATATTATTGTGTTTGTGTTTGATTTCCTCCTTATTACCTACTATTAAATTTTAATTTTCATTCTTAACACATAATTTACGAAAAGTTGTAGTACAAATCAAATTTGTGTTAAAACTGTTAACTAAAAATGTCAATGACTTTTAACAAAATGTTGGATCCTTAAATTATTTTAAGAGGTTTTATTGGTCATTATTTTTAATGATGTATTATTTCTAAATCGAGGGCTTGACATTAAGAGGACCCCCCATGGCACAAAACTTCGTGAAGACTTGAGTCACTTAAACTTGGGCCTACTTAGCCAAAGTAATTTGCTGCCGTTTAATAACCTTCCATCAAACACAAAGTATAAAGTAAAAGTATAAAGTTGTTGTTTACTGAACAGTCTAAACAAAGTAGTGCGTCGTCAAATTTAACTAGAAATCACAAAAACTTTGAAAAATAGAAAAACGACTTGTGTGTGTTTTCATTAATATCTAAGGCTTCCGGTTTACACCTGAGTCTCAGCCAGTCAACCAGCTACTGAGGATGACTCTCCACAGCGAGGTCGAAACGTTTAGCAGTATTTGTATTTCAACTGTGACGCGGTGTAAACCGGAAGCCTTAGATATTAATGATGATACCGGCCGCGAAAGCTTAAGAATCAAGATTGTGTGTGTTTTTTTGTAAAGAAACTTTTTAAGAGTGCGCAGTGGCTGATGGCCATTTTGCTTTTCGTTCCATAAGAACATTGCAAAAACAAGCATTTTCTTAAGACACGTCACGCCTACAATTTTTATCAAATCTTGTTTAAAAGATGTTAATGTACGGCAGTGACTCCACTGACCAAGTTTTTGAAAACTTTATTAGTAGTAAGAACCAGAAATTAAAATACAAAATTTTAATTTTTGGATGTATGTCATGAATTTGTAAATCAAAAATGGAACTTCGACTTAGCGCAGTCACTGGAACATTTAATACAATTTAAAACAAAGTTTATTTCATAAAATCCGATGACAACTGTAAGGCGTGAAGTACCCAAGAAAATTTATGTTTTTACATTGCTCTTATGGGACTCAAGGTCACAGCCACTACTGCGCACTCTTAAGCGTCTATGCTACTAAACGTGAATTATTCTTAGCAGTTATTTACAGGCTTGTCTGCTTTGACGCGTTCAAGGATTTAACATACCGAAGCATGTATAATATTTTCAAAATTTTAATGTATGTCTGGTAGTTTGTGTTGGGTCTTGGAGCAACTTCTTAGAAGCACCAAATGCAACTCCAAAAGTTGTATTTGCCATACAACTATTAATACAGGACTATTAATTGTAACACAATAATACCCGATACAACTTCCTCACATACCTTATTAAATCAATTAACATGAAGTCAAATCAATTAACATACTATGTCCAAATGAGATTCCATAAGATTTTTTATTCATCGTAGTGCATACGAACACATTTACGACAGTTCTCTATTGTATGTTTTAATGCCTCTGTCCGACACCTAGGCTACAAGCAATCACACTATTCATGCACTGAATAGTGAATAGACCAGATTGATGAATAGTCTATTGTAGTCGCCAGTTTGTCTCGTTAAAACTGTGGAAATTTGTAAACAACACCACGTTGAATTCAATCACTGCTTTCTAATTGTTTATCCACGTGGAAATACAGTTTTAATTGGCATGACCTGTGAAGTCAATCGAGAATGTAAACGTGATTTTTAACTGTGTTTATGAAATTATCTTTAATGAGTATTTTACAATAACGAGAATTGAAATCCTTCAATATGTTTTTACGTGTGAAATTCGTTGCTGTAAAAATACTAACGTTTAATGAGGGGTTATATGTAAAATGATATAAACACGTTTTAGCATAGGACAAGACAGCTATTCACTTTAGGTATTTAAAGTTTTAATTTACATAATCTTCGTCACTGTATATCAGATTTTCAACGTGTATGGAATTTTCTTGTTGTGTAGAAAATTATTGAGACTTAGACGGCGATAGTACTTAGTTTGTTCGATTCATTATAATAACAAATCACAATGCAAAGAAATGTTAGAATGGCTTTTACTAATTCATACTTTTCTGAATACCTTAACTTTCCTTAGCATAACAAAAATTCCACTGGCGTAGACGATAAAAAGTTTATTTGGGGAACAGTGTTGCCATTGGTTTTCGGGGATTGTGTAAAATAAACGGCACTTTTACTAATAACATCTTTAGCAACTATATTATAAATAAATCAACTTAATATACAACACGACCTCCACTGTCAATATAACCGGTAATAAAAAATAATTGTGTTTTTACATTTTTATTCTATACCTATATAACATCCCATATCATCTCAAAATATTCCTAAAACTAGTAATTTTTAACACATCTAGGATTAATTAAATTATAGGATCACTGACCTATCCAACCTAACCTACTTAAGTAAAACCACTCACAATCATCCTCAGGTGCGTGGCGGCCGCATTCTCCGCTGAAGTAACTCAACAAACACAAAAACACACACACGTATCTCCACATAGTAACAAGCATCACCAACAACAACACTCGAGCCACATGATCGTATCCAACAACAACAACACAGAGCGGCGCACTGCTAGGCTTGCTGACGCGTCAGCGGTCCACCGCGCACTGAGCGAGAGTGGTCGCGCGGAGCGGATCCGTCGGCGGGAACAGTTCCGGGAACTGGTGGGGAACGAGTCTGGGGTTTTAAAAGTCGGATAGCTCGATGGAAGTACAGTAAATCGTTTGGAATATATTAATTTTGTTCTCGTAACAGTTTTATTTGAAACTTAGGCCTACTGATAAAGACAAATCGATTGTTTAAGTTTGTTGTTAACATTGGGAAAATGATGTCTGAGTTTGAAACCATATTACACAAGTAAGGATTTTGTGTTTTTCTGTAAAAGTCAGTCTGATAAACACCTGTGATTGGTCGTCCGTAGCTCCTAGCCAGCCAGCCAGGCAGTCAGTAGTTTGGTAGCTTTCACCGGCAGTAGGCGTGTTCAGTTTCTCTGCTGATTTATGTTTTCTTTGCGTTTTTGTGCATGTTGTATTATTTTCTAAGCTAGTCTTTATTTGTATTTCACTCTTTTTTTTGAAAATGGGATAAGATTGTAGATTTAGAGATGCAGTTTTCTTCTTGTTTACTATCGATGGAAGAAGTCCACTAAAATGGGTCAAACTCTTCAAAAACACATTATCCCTCAAAATTACAGCTAAGTTGACATTTGGTGATTTAAATTGCCATATTATCCAGAGTAACCACGATCTACCTTTAATGGTAACGTTGGTTCTCATAACTATTATACTGCTTTTTGACTCCTAGTTAGAAATTGAATATTTTTAACAATTATTTCTTCTTTTAGCTGTGTATTGCTAAAAACTCTCTCACGGAATTAAAGGGAACAGTATCATCAACATACAGAACTATACTTTCAACACACCGCTTACATAATATTCTCACACTGAACACGTAGTTAAGAACATCACTGGACCCAGCACCGTCCCTTGTGTCCGGAACAGCTCCGCACTCGGAACCAGCTCGCCGGAACGGTTCCGCGCCGAGCGGTGGCGGAGACGCCCGAAGCCTCGGCCCTACTTGGACATAACGGGCTTTCTCCCAGCTGTTTTGCCCATGTGTGTACACTGTACGTGGGCCTTGTACGTAGTCACAGACCACTGAACTTTACCGAGAGCCTGGTGCTGACTTAGACGGCGATAGTAGTTGTTTGGATTCATTATAATAACAAGTCACAATGCAAAGAAATGTTAGAATGGCTTTTACTAATTCATACTTTCTGAATACCTTAACTTTCCTTAGCATAACAAAATTCCACTGGCGTAGACGATAAAAGTTTATTTGGGGAACAGTGTTGCCATTGGTTTTCGGGGATTGTGTAAAATAAACGGCACTTTTACTAATAACATCTTTAGCAACTATATTATAAATAAATCAACTTAATATACAACACACTATATAATTAATCTCAATCATTATATAAAAACACGACTCTCACTGTCAATATAACCGGTAATAAAATAATTGTGTTTTTAAATTTTATTCTATACCTATATAACATTCCATATCATCTCAAAATATTCCTAAAACTAGTAATTTTTTAACACATCTAGGATTAATTAAATTATAGGATCACTGACCTATCCAACCTAACCTACTTAAGTAAAACCACTCACAATCATCCTCAGGTGCGTGGCGGCCGCATTCTCCGCTGAAGTAACTCAACAAACACAAAACACACACACGTATCTCCACATAGTAACAAGCATCACCAACAACAACACTCGAGCCACATGATCGTATCCAACAACAACAACACAGAGCGGCGCACTGCTAGGCTTGCTGACGCGTCAGCGGTCCACCGCGCACTGAGCGAGAGTGGTCGCGCGGGCGGATCCGTCGGCGGGAACAGTTCCGGGAACTGGTGGGGAACGAGTCTGGGGTTTTAAAGTCGGATAGCTCGATGGAAGTACAGTAAATCGTTTGGAATATATTAATTTTGTTCTCGTAACAGTTTTATTTGAAACTTAGGCCTACTGATAAAGACAAATCGATTGTTTAAGTTTGTTGTTAACATTGGGAAAATGATGTCTGAGTTTGAAACCATATTACACAAGTAAGGATTTTGTGTTTTTCTGTAAAAGTCAGTCTGATAAACACCTGTGATTGGTCGTCCGTAGCTCCTAGCCAGCCAGCCAGGCAGTCAGTAGTTTGGTAGCTTTCACCGGCAGTAGGCGTGTTCAGTTTCTCTGCTGATTTATGTTTTCTTTGCGTTTGTGCATTTTAAGCTAGTCTTTATTTGTATTTCACTCTTTTTGAAAATGGGATAAGATTGTAGATTTAGAGATGCAGTTTTCTTCTTGTTTACTATCGATGGAAGAAGTCCACTAAAATGGGTCAAACTCTTCAAAACACATTATCCCTCAAAATTACAGCCATATTTCACCACGATCTACCTTTAATGGTAACGTTGGTTCTTATAACTATTATTATACTGCTTTTGACTCCTAGTTAGAAATTGAATATTTTAACAATTATTTCTTCTTTTAGCTGTGTATTGCTAAAACTCTCTCACGGATTAAAGGGAACAGTATCATCAACATACAGAACTATACTTTCCATGCAGCTTACATAATCTACTCACACTAAACACATAGTAAGAACATCACTGGACCCAGCACCGTCCCTTGTGTCCGGAACAGCTCCGAGCGCGGAACCAGCTCGCCGGAACGGTTCCGCGCCGAGCGGTGGCGGAGACGCCCGAAGCCTCGGCCCTACTTGGACATAACGGGCTTTCTCCCAGCTGTTTTGCCCATGTGTGTACACTGTACGTGGGCCTTGTACGTAGTCACAGACCACTGAACTTTACCGAGAGCCTGGTGCTGATTTACGCTATCAGCGCGGTGCTGTACTGTCTGGTCTGGTCCGTTGCACACTGTGCGCACGATTCTGATACTGCTGTGATAACGTGGAGATTTAGAGATGTGATGTATTGTGCGTGGTTTTACAGTTTGCTAATTTCAATTTAAAGTAATTAAAGTTTGTCAACCAGCTAGATCGGATAATCCGTTTCAAAATGGTGATAATTCAAAGTTTTGTTTAACCTATAATACTGTAGCTTTACTAAAAATTAATAAAACGCCTGTATAGTAGAGCATTACTTTCTAAATCGGTCAAAACAACTCTCGCTGCTCTAAACCCTACCGTTTTAAAGGTATTTCAGTTTAATTATTTAGTCGGAATTTCTTCACTTTGACATTCAGAGCACTGGGCATACATTAAGCAGTTATATATTTTACTAGCCTATGTTTCTTTGGATACAGAAAGTAAAAGGGTAAAGGTTGTCTTGTTTGACGAGACGAAGTTGGGAGTACGAAGTCCTCTCTAACACACAACCACAACCTTTACCTAGTGTCACCGTATAGGCTAGTCACTTTACAAATTGTAAGTGGTGACTGCAAGAATCGAGCCCGCGCCATTAGAGTGTTGAGCGAGTGATTGCGCGCGATACCAAACCGCCACGGATCCGCTAAGTGGAACTGTAAAGGATCCACGACAAATTAGCTAGTGTTAGAAGAATTAATCAACTTACTTTTTTTCAAGTATCATCAGCTAATTTACATAGGAATTTGAGCTCCCCACCACCTCCCGAGTCAAATGGCAAAACTGTATGAATATACGAGTGTAACCCTGCTACCGGTAATTTTTTCGATTTTGACGAAATTTGGTACAAATGTTCGTTTTGTAATTGGTTAGCCAGCAAAATCTGTTCATCGGGAACGACCTTAGGAGACCATCACGTTTTTCGCAGCCATCTTTGTTTGGCAGATTGGATTTTGTTAATTGTCGAAATCGTATCATAAATAAAGTTGTCATACTTTGATTTGAGACACCGACCACTCTTAGAGGATATTCTAAGGTTAATATGGGATGAATCGTGAAAGTGATGAGGAGTATTTCGATGGGTGATGATATTTAGGCTTGTTATAAACTAGGGCCTATTGTACTCTAGATTGGGTAGTTAATTAATAGCCCAACGACCAATGGAATAGACCAACGTCTTATAACGTGACTTCCGAACTATTGTGAGTGGCCATCATAAAAAAATGTAGCGCCGAGAGTTGAACCCGAGTTGATTTGGTGCGAAGCACGCACTTTACCACTATAGGAAGACCCCATTTTTAGGGAGAAACCTCAAACAAGGTTTAGGCAAAGACCTAAGAAAGGGACATGAGGCCCTAACCTCCTTGTTTTGTAAATGAAAACTTACAAATAAAAAAGAGATTTCTATTCTATTCAATTTTAGGGACAGTTGGTTTTAAGCTAACGTAAGGACGAAAACTTTCATTCGAGAGGTTATAGAGAATCCGTCAGGATTCACGGTAGCACCAGTATTCTACTGCAGCGAGTCAAGTACAATATGCCCCGTGCCATGGATTGTGTCGGCTGCCCGGTCTGCCCGAGGGTCACGCCCGATATGGACACATTAAAACACAAATGATATTCCGGTTCGTGGTTATGTTTTATTGAACAGCTCCTTCCAAACTATTTCCAGCCTCTTTCGACATTTCCAGTCAATAAACCTCGACCACCGCCACTTGACTTCACACCTTGTGATTAGAGTTCACTCGTCATAAGTTGACCACGATGTTACTTCGATACTTTGGTTTGAAAATCTCCCCTCTCTTAGAGGGTATTTTAGGGTGAATTTAAGATGAATGATGAGGCGAGGTGTAGTTTTGTAACAAACTAGGGCCGAATTTTCCCCAGATTGGGTCATTAATTGATAGCCCAACGACCAATGGAACGAACAAACTGCTTAACGTGACTTCCTTACCACGGTGATTGTACTGCATTATAAATCATATAATTTTATAGCTGCATAAAATCTGTGGTAGACTTTATGCGTTAGAAAAGTGATAAAACGTTAAAATTTATGGAAAAGAAACAGGTTCATATAATTAATTAATGTATTGTGTTGTTGTTTTATTAGCATAATTGACTAGTGACCTTCATATAATTATTTTATTGAGATAGCATTCTCTTCTCTGTCTGACATAGCACCGTTTTGTATAGGTACGAAGAATGCTGCCATAGATGACGTCAGTTGCTAAAAATTTATTCTTCTGAGAAAAGAAAATAGGTATACTTTAAAAGTAGTTTTTTGTTTATAAATTTCTCGTGCAGTCTATGTTAGAAATTTTCGCCAGGAAATAGAGCTACTCATTTCTATTGTTACATAGAACAAACATGGTAAAACAAACGGTTTTTGCTTTCCAACAACTACATGAGTCATTTGAACTTTATACGCATATATAACATTTAAAATTGCATATTATGGATTAGTTCAATTCCATTTATTACAGTTAGCCTATGCATTTGTTGAAACAAAATTGCAGAGTTACAAAAACAATTAGAAAATTGGTATAAAGTTTAGAAGTTCAGGAACATTTTAAAGATCCATATTGCTTTTACAGTAATTTTAGAAAAGTTCTTTTACTAAGTTCTATTACGTTCAAAAATAATGGTACACGAAATCAAAATTATATTAGAATACATACTTTTATGTGATAAATTCCTATTGACCTAGAATTTTTATACAATAAATTCCAGACAACTAAAAATTATTTTTAAAACCAATCAAATCCATCATAAATTATTGAAATTCGTTTTATACTTAGAGAGTGTATATATGTAAAGTTCGAATTTAATTTTTAATTAGGCTAAAGTCTTACTTGTTACAAGTACATTGTCAAAACAAACTTTTATTGTAAAAATTGACATCAAACAATTGTTATTGTTATTGTTACTCAATTGTTAAACATAAGTGCGAAAATTAAAACACAACATTTAACGTCCAGCCAGACCAATATAGCTATCATGTTATGGCCGATTGGATTTCGTTCATTTTTGGAACACGGTGTCAAAAATGTGTATACAAAGTATAATTGAAATCGAATCATAAATACAGTTTAATAAGCCCTTTTCCTCAAAATGGCTCTTCCGTGTTAATTATACCAAGTTATAGGAAATTCGCTACGGTTCACGGTAGCGCTTTAAGCTACGCGTCAGCAATGTTTTGTATTTTACGAGAAAGTTAACAAATTATATACGATTTTATCATAATCTTGACCCTTGTGGGAAGACCTACGTACCTGTTTTACTAAAAGCACCAAGAAGATCACACTTTTGGATAAAAACAGCCGGTTTATTCTGTACAATAAGAACTGGCAGAGTCGTTACTTTTGTCAACGGGGAAGACGTTAAGAGCGGCCGGGAGAAGAAATGCGACATTAATTACAACTCCGCAGCCACAAACAAGAAACTTTTAATTTATATCTGTTCTTACGCAGTTGTGACGTAAATAGACCTGGAGCGTCGCTGCGCCTGGATACACGGATGTCTTCGACGTTGTTTGACGTACTGCTTGTTTGTTTACGTTTGATTAGTTTAGTTTGGTGTAGTGTTTATTGAGAATGTTGTAAAATTCTCAATTGTAGTAATGGGGTTGATTGTAAAACGGTTTGAGAAGGCAGACAAGAAGAATTGAGTTGGGGTGATCGTTCACTAATGGGGGTACAAGAAGGATAAAATAGCTGGTATTAAAAATTATTTTAAAACTGGCAGTTGTAGGCAATGGTTTTGGTACTTTTAGTAATAAACAAAAATCAATTGAGTTGATAACTTTTCGAGAACAATTCTTGCAAAAAGGAAGATAATGTGGGCAATGAAAATGCTAGTGACGAATTTAGGACGAATAGACAAGGGATGAAAGAAAACAAGGAAGAGACTAAGGGAAAGAGACAGAAAAGAGAGAGAGAGAGGTCGAGAAAAGGCTCAGGAACAGAATGAAAAGCAGAATTATGATGAGGTCAAGAGAGAAATAATAATAAGAAAATGTTATAAGAGAAGAGAAAGAAAGCCAAACAAAATGAGAAAGGGTTAAATCAACGCTATTATGAATGGGGAAAGGGTTTTCCAAAGCAGAAAAAGATGAGAAGACGACAAGAAGAAGAAAATTGAGATAAGAAAATGACAAGAAGAAGAAATTGAGATGAAAAACGACAAGAAGAAGCAAATTGAGATGAGAAAATGACAAGAAGAAGAAAATCGAGATGAGAAAATTACAAGAAGAAGAAAATGGCGCGGAGATAAAAGCAAGAAGTCCAAGCGAGATACAAATACACGAAGAGTGAGATCCAACACGAAAAGAGAAATGACAAGACGATCTAGGAGGTAGAAAGAAATAGAAGGAGAACGAGGAGAAGAAGACGTTTGAACACACAACGAAAGAAGAAAACACGTCGAACATGTACAATACAACAAATCCAAGACCATACAGACGCAGCCTGCAGCCATACGAAGATCAAAGAATCGACACATGGAGATGGCGAAGACAAATGCTGGAGGAGCTGAGGTCGGATGAAGATGACACTGAAGAATGAGCAATGGGCGGAGGTGAAGATTGGGCAGATAAATGTGATATTGTCAACACGAGCAAGACTCAGTGTCAGAGGCCAGACTGAATTATCGGTGTAAAAACAAGACTGGAGAACACTTGTAGCAACAGTGGCGGTGTCAACGCTAAGCTATATCCAGCTTAGCTCGTCCATCCTTTGAGGAGGACGAGGTACTTTCAAACGTTCCTCACTATTTTCAGCCGCCATCTTGGTCTGGCTTGACGGATTTTGGTGATTTTTGGTGCACATGTTGGGTAAGGTATCATGCACATAAGTGTGTATATAAAGTTTAATCCAAATCCTTTCTTAAATACAATTTTTAAGAAATGGACCCCCCAGGACCCTTTTGGTGGTCCGATTTTACTGGTTAACAAACTTGATTTAGATTTTTCAAAAGAAATATTTGTACCAAATTTCGTGAAAATTGGGCAAAAGGCGACCTGTGGAGTGGTCACAAGGGTCCAAAATAGGGTCAAAAGGGCATTTCCGGTGTTATTCTTACCTTGTTATAGAAAATTCGCTAGGATTCACGGTAGCGCCTGTGGCTACGCGTCGCCTATGGCTTTTTGTTGGAGTAAATATTATTTAGTTTCTAAATTATATTTTTGTACGTATGCCTGAAGATCCTATTTTCTAGAAGATTATATGAGCGAATATATTATAACGAATCATAAATGTAGTTTTTATAGTAGAAACCCCATTTTGGGCTAAATTATCCCCCTCCACCCCTGTAAATGGAAACTCACTAAGACTCACATTGAGCATAGAGCAAAGCGCCTCTAGATCTTTTGATTGTACAGAGTTTTAAGTTTTACATTTACTAACAGACCACTAGTAGGACTAAAAGAACTCTACCTTTGTTTTGCAATGCAAACGAACTGTTGGTTGGAAAAACTAAAACATAAAGTGTGAATAGACGTTGCATGCGCACGATCTAGGTTTATAGCGGCCTAATTAACTAGGAGGATTGTTAGACCACAATACAGAAGTCACACTGTTCTGCAGAGCCGTAAAATAAATATTCTCCGTGAAGTAAGTACCTTTGTTGTACCTTTCTCATTTTCTTTTTTACCTTACTCATTTTTTATCATAGAGTAGCTATAACATGATTAAAACGCTTTTTCATTCATAATTGCATCAATAATTTTTGGAGCAGGGTTGTGAAATCCTGATTTGGTTGTTTTTATTAGAAATTGTAAAACAAAATTGTATCTGTTCAATTCAGGCACAAAATGAGTTGTTCTTAAAACCTTTAGGTAGTTTTTCTGCCTTTATTCAATCCTGACACAAGAAAGTCGCTTCTAAACACCTCTTTTAGGTTATTTACAAAATTATTTCCTCTTACTTCTGTTTGTTTGAAGTTTTTGGTTGCGATGGGAGAATTTTTGAGTTTGTAATGATACTGACGTTTTCTATCGTTAGTGGAAAAGAAGAACACGACGTATCGGGATCTGCAATCTGATCCCGTCTTCAGGTGAAATTTATGTTAATTTTTAGCTGAAAAACGGGGTTAGATTGCAGATCCCGAAACGTCGTGTTCTTCTTGTTCACTAAAATTGGATAATGTCCGCAATAACACTTTAAAATTTAGAGTTTCTTCTTACAACTATCTAATCCAAGTTATGGATATGAAACCTCATAATTATTGGAAATTTATGAAACACACAGTATTTTTTGATAGTAGAAAGGTCGACCGAAGTGTTTACAAATACACAGATTAAACTGGTTCGTTTTTACTGTGGACCAGGCGGCAAAGGTTTGAGAACGTCACGCATCATTACCACGTCACAGCACCACGCCTGACATCTGGTGTCAAGTCTCCAAAGTAGCTTCATTCACTGTAGAGTGTACAGCACTGGGTGTACTACTGTATAGGGAGGTACAATCCCGGAATGGTTGTGGGGAAGTTTATTTATTTATTTATTTGTAGTCATTTTACAATAAAAACTGTGTTGACTACTACCACTGGTAAGACAAGGTCCAATTCTGTAACTATGTAATTTAAAACTATAATAATTTATACTAAATAGAGGTATTCATAAATTCGTTCAAGTGTAAAATGGACGATTTATTGTGGGTATTTTTCAGTTTTTTCTAAATGAAACAAAGTCGTTGGTCGATCTAATATCTATTGGGAGTTTACAACAATTTTTACCAGCCTGAAGTGGAAGTTTATTAAACATTTCAAGGCGATGGGATTCGTAAATTTTAACATATTTCTATTGGTGAATTTCGTAGTTATGAGAAGGGAAAAACATTGGAATTGTGGAAAAACAAGAAATTAGAGTTTCAAATATGAAAAGGAAGTAACGGTCAAATAATTCAAAGAGACAAAGCATTACGACAGGTCTACTGGAAAAGGTAGCCCAGAAATCGTTCTGATCAAGCCGATTTTGTTGAATCAAAACTCAGATATTTTTAGATTCAGCACAGTTCCCCAAAACACTATGTCAGTACAAAAATGTGTGAGGATGTATTAAAATAGCTGTTCTCAAAACATTTAATTTGTAATAAGATGATAATTTTCCCAATAAAAGACACCAGATGTTATCTTTTACAAATAAAATCAACATGATTATCCCAACATAGTTTTGTCCGGAAACAAGCCCAGAAACTTAAAAACTTTGAGCCTCATGAATGGTGTTATTATTTATAATAAATAAGTAGTTTTTACATCTGAAACCCAAACTCATAAAAATGATTTTTCATAATTAGTTTTTAAATTTAGGCTCTCAAATTGTTGCAGGTTATCCAGTACCTGTATTCTTAAAAACAGTTCGAGCATTGCTAAACTAAACTTCGTATAGAGAGAGAGAGTCGTTTAGGCAAGAAAGACGTGAAACTGTTGACCCTACCTTGCCTCTACATTTTGAAGACTTGTCTCTAAGATATGTCTGGCGGATTTACGTTTTCACAAAGCAGTAGGCTCCAAATTGATGCTTATTATTGTGCGAAGCCCCAAGACCGTGTCTAGAAAAGATTTTTAGAGTCGATTGACTAACCTATAGGCCATAGGGTCATAATTCAGAGGAAAATTTGGTAAATACGTTGATCATTTAAGCTGGTTTAATGAGTATTAAAAACTGTATTTTATTCTTGTACACTGTAGGAAAGGCTGACTCTCTGACCATTCTTGTAGTAACATTTTACATTACAGATTATAGAAACTCCAGTGTCTGTGAGCTAAACAATTCCAAAAATAAAACCAACGGAGAAATGTTACCTTAACTAGGATTGGTTCTTGAAAATAATGCCAGAGGGATCTTGTTGTAACACAGTCTATTTGAGTAAAGGCAAGACATCTTAAAAAGTTACTGGTGTAATAGCTGAACGTAAAAAGTTATAGCTGACGACTTTACTCTGCTTCTTTGCACCTTATGTATTTATTTTCCTTAAAATTAAAATGTCCTTAGAAATTGTTTTTAAACTTGGGACCAAAGTTTGCAAGTGTCAGTCTATGTAGAGTACAGAACAGGCAAAGGCCAGTAGAGTGGCGTGAGAATGGCTGCTTTGTTTCTGCACTTTTCCTGCTTTACGAGCTTTAGCCGCTTGTTAACCATCATAAACATGATATAAGACTCTTAACTACGCCCTCGTAATGAAACCAACCATGTTAACCTTGCTGTGGAATATATGAGGGCTGAAGAATCAATTGCTGACGTCATACATTGGACGAAAGAAAGACAGAATTATTATGGTTAAAACTTTTCAGATGTATTTATAGTTTACTCCACTGGCGTAGGTTCAATCTCCACAGTCACCGCTAAGCAAATAAATAAATATTCAATTTTCATTGAATTCTTAGAGTTTTGCGGCCGGTGTCACTACAATAATCTAGTTCTTCCAAATCATACTGTGTCAAAACATCATTATAATTTGCTTGGAATATTTTGGCCTCGCTGTAGAATACCATCTTCAGTCGCTGATTGGTTGAAACTGAGATACTTGCTGTCCGTAATCGTCCATTGGAGCAAGGATGCCAACTGTCGATATTCTCATTGGCTGTTACACTATCGAAAAGACTTCTCCAGAACTGGTTGCCAGCTTCTTAAAAGTTTAATGCTGTCTTTATTGAAGTTCTTGTCGTTTTTAATTATATTTCAATGATTTCTGGGATGACTTTCGGGTAATAATGCTATTTATAACTTCGGGTAACGATAATAAATATTGTATTACGTAAACAAGTTTACAACACATGCCTATTAATCGTCATTGTAAAAAACTGAATTCGGCTTTCACCCTCACATCGAAATGACTTACAAAAATTCGATTATAATTGATTGAATAGATTATATTATAACACGTAATGTGCATTATTGTAATGTATGGTAGGTGCTGGCTTATCTCTAGGTGGAGTGTATCCTCTCCCTCCTCCTCGTGAACGCAGACACCGCAATATCAGCTTTGTAAGGTGTAAAGTATCTGTGGAATATATTCTACAACAGGTAGCGGTGTACTACACTGTAGATACAGTGGCAGATTACATTGGTAGTGTACACATGTAGGCCTGTGTAATGTGCATTATTGTAATGTATGGTAGGTGCTGGCTTATCTCTAGGTGGAGTGTATCCTCTCCCTCCTCCTCGTGAACGCAGACATCGCAATATCAGCTTTGTAAGGTGTAAAGTATCTGTGGAATATATTCTTAAACGTGGATCAAAAGCTGACTCTAGCGAATGTTATTTCAATTTTGGTAAATCCCTTAAAAACGTAGAAACACAGAACCGTTGGAGCTCTGAAACCTTGAATTAAATTGGAATATAAAATGTGGCTCCAATTACCCTAGATAATATTTTTGATCTTATGTGCAAATTATGATATATAAATAAAGTATCACAAGAGAGCGGCGTTCATTTGGTTGCAAACCCTTGCCACCAGAAGACGCTCGTACAAAGGTGACGCGAGGTTTCGTAGATTCTAGCCGCTCAAAAACATATAAATTGTGTTCGCCTGTCATCGGTCAGACTACATCGTCATTTTGACGCTCGTACCCTTAAGTATTTTCACCCCAGAAACTCCGTATGTTATTACTCTACTAATATTTAAAACAAAAAAGAAAGAAGAAAAACATTATAAAGAAATGGGAGAAGCACGAAGAAAAGCTTTGCAAAGAGAGATCTAAGAACACCGCTTGAATGAGTTCACAAAATAAACAAGACAAAATCAGCTGCTTCTCGATGTTCTTCTTTTCATTGCCCAAGAAAATGGCGTAACGTTTGTTTTTTTTAGTAAATTACATAAACTATAAGTTTCAGATCAAAGATTTCAAAACTAAGAAACTGAGAAAAGATTCCTTGAGAGATAAGTAAAAGTTATTTCCGTTATGAAAACAATTGGAATTTTAAAGTTATAAAGCTTAACTGCTTTTATATATGCATAGTTAAGGGTCTTAATAGTTAAAAAAAACTTATGACAGCAGATTGTATAAGACTAAGAAAAGGATGTACTGTATATCAGAAGGTTTCTTATCGACTCAATTTGCTGTTTAAACATTGAGAAATCAAGCGCTTCATCCTCTCAGAGTCTTGTTTATTCCTTCTTGTTTAGTAAATTGGAAGAAGGGAGATAATATATTAAGAGTGCACAGTACCTGTCGGCCATTTTGTTTGTTGTCTCGTAAGAACAATGTAAAAAACAAGCATTTTCATGACATACCTCACGCCTACAATTTTCATCAGATATTTTTTAAATAAGTTTTATTTGAAAGATAATAATGTACTGCAGTGAATCCCCAACCACCTTTTTGAGCATTGTATCAGTTGGGTCCAAAATAAATAATAAGCAACAGTAATATACTACTGATGTTTAGCAATATAGAAAATTACAACTTATTACTCCTGATTTAACTTGAATAATTTAATCAAACGAAAATATTTTTTCTGATGCCCGTCGTTGTCATTAAATTTTAAAATAAAACCAATATTTCGCAATAGTTCTGATACATAATATTCAATAAAGAAAAATTCTCAGAACATCTCAGTAGACGATACATTATTTATCGTTCGTTTGACAGTGAAACGTAAAATGACACAGATTGTTTTCTCAACAAATCCAAACGATTGGAAGTTTTGCTTGCCCCTTCTCCCCTTCCCCCAAAGTGCTTTGGCTTTTGCTCAATTTGTTGAATAAACAATCGGAAGAAGGTTTACTTTGTCTTGAGCCAGATGTTTATTTTAGCCTTAGGCCAGTCTTGTCTTGTGATAGCTTTAGAAGGTCTTTTCCTTAGGAATAAAATATCTTTAGGGCAAGCTTCCGGTTTTGTTTCGCAGTATGTCGGGACACAAAGTACTGAAGTTTATTCAAATTATTTGGTTGATTTTTTTTACAGTTTTATGTTTTTATGTGCGTTTAGAAAGGATATTACGTTATATTTGATATAGCTTTACTGGCAGTTCGAACAATTGCAAAATTACAAAGAGTAGAGAGTAGTGTAGGAAAATACTAAAAAACCTGAAACCTGTCTTTGCTCTAAATTTGGAGACGGGTCTCTTTTACAAATCAAAAATAATACCATAGGAGGCACAGGCGAACACTCTTATGAAACTAGAGTACGAAATTTAAATATAAATCTTAAACATGGGTAGTAGCAGGTTAAAAACTAACATAATTTGAAAGCAAACTAACAGTTTGTCGTATGCAACATCGTGTTTACTCGTCAAACCCATCACCAAGCAACGTTGCCATATCGTGCATCCTGGCCCGGCGATGTTGAACATGACGGGCGGATGGCGCTCTGCAACCGCGCTGGGTGATGAATTTGGTAATTGAACTCGCCTTCCCTTATTGACATAGAAGTTGACGTCTGTATAAAGATTTTATTGTCTGTGTCCAGACCGACGAGACACCGAGACGCTTTGTTGTCGTCTGCTGCTGTCTGCTGGAGGTTTGCCATCGGACATTAAGGAAACCTACACCCGTTGTTCGCCACGGGAGACCATGTCCTTTCTTCCAGCAATAGCATACATTATCCCAGTCTGGTGCAGTCTAGCGTTACAACGGCACTGACCTTTCGGCTTCGTTCCTTGTGTAATGCTGCAAAAGCTCAGTTTAAATTGAACTCTTGATTTTAAACTGACTAGTACTACTTAACTCTTGGGCTTTCGCGGCCGATGTCACAACGATCTGTTCTTCCGGTTCACACCGCGTCCAAACCTCATAATCAGGTTTAGATATTTCGGCCTCGCTGTGGAGTACCAACTTCATTGGGAGATTCAGACAATCAGCGACTGAAGATGGTATTCCACAGCGAGGCCGAAATATCTCAACCTAATTTTGAAGTTTGGACGTGGTGTGAACCGGAAGAACTAGATTATAGTTGAGTAGTACTAGGTTAAAACTAACATGATTCCGAAGATCTGAGGAATACTCTTAAAATTCTTAATTGGGTGAAAGAATAATGATACAGTCCCCAAGCAAATTAGCACTGTAAATAATTGTTACTGTAAGGCTGGGAGGTGTACACACAGACCTAGGCAGACGTGCAATAAGGTAGGGCAGGACAGGGCGTGCACGATGAGTCATTGACTTTGGCTGCCGCACACAGAGAGGGCAGGCACGACAAGTCAACATTTTTAAGCGTGGTTTCTTCGTTGTCACCGGTTTACACATAGTGAGGGTGTAGTACTGTGCTGTGAAATAAGTGAAGAGTATGTAGAAAGTATCAAAATTATTGAGCCTAGGTAAACAAATATTATATTAAAATATTATTTTATATTTTATTACTATACATAAAATATTAAAACATGCGGTGTCTAGTTTGCAAAAAGTAATAATACTAATTTTCAAGAAATGTAGCAAAATTGCAAACAAAATTATTATTATTAACCACAACATGTTCGAGAAAATTAATGTCATTGTCAGTGGAAATACCATAATTAAAGAAAAGTGCTTTCTTTTTAAGTATACATGTATAGATCTTTTTAAAACAGCTGAGATTAAAATGTCCAAACTATATGCCAATTAAAGGATTACCAAAGCATAAACAAAGAGCATGCCTACTCGTATATAGCCTTTACTTGAATACAACGTAAGCTCCAGCTTATAAAACAGCTAAAAGCTTGCTTCGATTGATACGAACTTCATAACATTTGAAGAAAACCACTCTCTGAAAAGGACTTTGTAGATTTAGTAAGTACACTTTAATCTATCAATATACCTAATGGTTCAATCTTAACATCATTTAACATGCCGTAACCAGTTTTGTAAAATGTTTTAATTAATGAATCTATAGCAGTTGTTAAAGGTATGCCTTCAGAAGGCAAAAAGTTATCTCCGAAAGCCATCGTCAAATTAATAAGAAACTTGCTTCATTACAGTCTTAAGCCAAAATTATTTTACTTTTAATGATAGATATTTTATTCAAAACGATGGACTGACAATGGGACTTTATCTGTATTATAGCCGAAGTATCTTTAAATAAAATGAAAAATAACTATATTATGTCAAACAACAACCCATACAAAACAACATGATATACTATTACAGATATGTCGATGATATAATTTGCTTGTTCAAAGGTAAGAGTTAGACAGCTGACGTTTTCAAAAACTATATCTTAACTCAGCCAGGTCATCTAATCTAAAAATGTGAATCTGAAATCAGCAATAAACTATTTGGACTTAACAATAAAAAGCCAGTTTAAGGTCACAAGAAACCACGGACAAACCACAATACATTCGAAAATCTTCACCGTCGCCAATCTTAAAACTATCGATCGTACAGACTAATTAACGAACATTTCTTTATCAGGTTTAAGTGCGTTTCAGGATTATTAGAATGATATCATTTCTTCATGGATTTTATCGCGTGATGGTGTTATTATAGACAGAACTTTTGTCTGGATCGTTAACTATTTTTAATTTATGGATTGGATCAATAAGGTCATAATTTGAAATAAACATATTTTTGCAAAGTTCTCACTGCAGTGGCTGCAGTGGACGCGAAGAGCGTGGAGGGAAGAAGTCGTGACTGCGCATGCGCAGATCGTTTTGTCCGCAGTCTCTTGCCCCGAGCCATAAATTTGGTAGCTTCGATTTGCTTTGAAGACATATTTCTACGTAATCACTTGATCGGATCAGTGTGGGTGCTCCATAAGCTTCATGATTTGGTCGAAAGAATAATGATACGTCCCAACCGCCTTTTTAAGGTCTGTGTACTGTAAGTTTTAATTAAAGGTCAATATATTCTTAAACGTGGATCAAAAGCTGACTCTAGCGAATGTTATTTCAATTTTGGTAAATCCCTTAAAAACGTAGAAACACAGAGTACCGTTGGAGCTCTGAAACCTTGAATTAAATTGGAATATAAAATGTGGCTCCAATCACCTAGATAATATTTTTGATCTTATGTGCAAATTATGATGTATAAATAAAGTATCACAAGAGAGAGCGGCGTTCATTTGGTTGCAAACCCTTGCCACCAGAAGACGCTCGTACAAAGGTGACGCGAGGTTTCGTAGATTCTAGCCGCTCAAAACATATAAATTGTGTTCGCCTGTCATAGGTCAGACTACATCGTCATTTTGACGCTCGTACCCTTAAGTATTTTTACCCGAAACTCCGTATGTTATTACTCTACTAATATTTAAAAAAAAAGAAAAGAAGAAAAAACATTATAAAGAAATGGAGAAGCACGAAGAAAAGCTTTGCAAAGAGATCTAAGAACACCGCTTGAATGAGTTCACAAAATAAACAAGACAAAATCAGCTGCTTCTCGATGTTCTTCTTTTCATTGCCCAAGAAAATGGCGTAACGTTTGTTTTTTAGTAAATTACATAAACTATAAGAAACTGAAAAAAGATTCCTTGAGAGATAAGTAAAAGTTATTTCCGTTATGAAAACAATTGGAATTTTAAAGTTATAAAGCTTAACTGCTTTTATATATGCATAGTTAAGGGTCTTAATAGTTAAAAAACTTATGACAGCAGATTGTATAAGACTAAGAAAAGGATGTACTGTATATCAGAAGGTTTCTTATCGACTCAATTTGCTGTTTAAACATTGAGAAATCAAGCGCTTCATCCTCTCAGAGTCTTGTTTATTCCTTCTTGTTTAGTAAATTGGAAGAAGGAGATAATATATTAAGAGTGCACAGTACCTGTCGGCCATTTTGTTTGTTGTCTCGTAAGAACAATGTAAAAACAAGCATTTTCATGACATACCTCACGCCTACAATTTTCATCAGATATTTTTTAAATAAGTTTTATTTGAAAGATAATAATGTACTGCAGTGAATCCCCAACCACCTTTTTGAGCATTGTATCAGTTGGGTCCAAAATAAATAATAAGCAACAGTAATATACTACTGATGTTTAGCAATATAGAAAATTACAACTTATTACTCCTGATTTAACTTGAATAATTTAATCAAACGAAAATATTTTTCTGATGCCCGTCGTTGTCATTAAATTTTAAAATAAAACCAATATTTCGCAATAGTTCTGATACATAATATTCAATAAAGAAAAATTCTCAGAACATCTCAGTAGACGATACATTATTTATCGTTCGTTTGACAGTGAAACGTAAAATGACACAGATTGTTTTCTCAACAAATCCAAACGATTGGAAGTTTTGCTTGCCCCTTCTCCCCCTCCCCCAAAGTGCTTTGGCTTTTGCTCAATTTGTTGAATAAACAATCGGAAGAAGGTTTACTTTGTCTTGAGCCAGATGTTTATTTTAGCCTTAGGCCAGTCTTGTCTTGTGATAGCTTTAGAAGGTCTTTTCCTTAGGAATAAAATATCTTTAGGGCAAGCTTCCGGTTTTGTTTCGCAGTATGTCGGACACAAAGTACTGAAGTTTATTCAAATTATTTGGTTGATTTTTTTTACAGTTTTATGTTTTATGTGCGTTTAGAAAGGATATTACGTTATATTTGATATAGCTTTACTGGCAGTTCGAACAATTGCAAAATTACAAAGAGTAGAGAGTAGTGTAGGAAAATACTAAAAAACCTGAAACCTGTCTTTGCTCTAAATTTGGAGACGGGTCTCTTTTACAAATCAAAAATAATACCATAGGAGGCACAGGCGAACACTCTTATGAAACTAGAGTACGAAATTTAAATATAAATCTTAAACATGGGTAGTAGCAGGTTAAAAACTAACATAATTTGAAAGCAAACTAACAGTTTGTCGTATGCAACATCGTGTTTACTCGTCAAACCCATCACCAAGCAACGTTGCCATATCGTGCATCCTGGCCCGGCGATGTTGAACATGACGGGCGGATGGCGCTCTGCAACCGCGCTGGGTGATGAATTTGAATGAACTCGCCTTCCTTATTGACATAGAAGTTGACGTCTGTATAAAGATTTTATTGTCTGTGTCCAGACCGACGAGACACCGAGACGCTTTGTTGTCGTCTGCTGCTGTCTGCTGGAGGTTTGCCATCGGACATTAAGGAAACCTACACCCGTTGTTCGCCACGGGAGACCATGTCCTTTCTTCCAGCAATAGCATACATTATCCCAGTCTGGTGCAGTCTAGCGTTACAACGGCACTGACCTTTCGGCTTCGTTCCTTGTGTAATGCTGCAAAAGCTCAGTTTAAATTGAACTCTTGATTCTAAACATGAGTTCTTGGGCTTTCGCGGTCGGTCTCACAACACCTTATTTAGGTTGAGATATTTCGGACTCGCTGAGGAGTACCAACTTCATTGGGAGATTCAGACAATCAGCGACTGAAGATGGTATTCCACAGCGAGGCCGAAATATCTCAACCTAATTTTGAAGTTTGGACGTGGTGTGAACCGGAAGAACTAGATTATAGTTGAGTAGTACTAGGTTAAAACTAACATGATTTGGAAGCAAACTGGGAGTTTGGTCGTAAACAAATTTAGCATCATTCACCTAATGAATATAATTACGGTGTGATATAAATGGCTCAGCTAATGTTTATTAGGTCCTATTCACGTCTGGCAAATTTACATAATGGTTGCAATCGGGAGCCAATAGTACAAATGTACACTATTAAAGAAACCGTTGTTATTTCCTCGCCGATGAACGGAAACCACGGACAGTTGCTCAAAACTAATTCCAGCCTTGCTTTACGAGGTGTGAGAGTTATGACATCATAAACATAACGCAACATATGTTTGACTGAATGAAGCACATGGCGCTACAGACAGACACATTTATACCCGGAAGTGACGTCATCGTATTGTTGGAGCTTCCGCGTTCGTATAACAAGAGGTGAAGAGGTTGATTTGAATTGGTACTCGAAATGCAAACTGAGTGCTGAAAATAATTATATTTGACCAAAGGGTAAAATGTAAAGTTTGTCTTGTTTAACGATCGAGGCGAAGCTAGGACTACAAAGTCCTCTCTACCACTCAACCCCGATCTTTACCTAGCGTCACCGTATAGTCATATTACAAATTGTAAGTGGTGAATGCGGGAATCAAACCCGTGCCACCGGAGGTAGTTAAGGATTGACGCAGTAATGTCAGGCAAACAGTTAAATTGAAAAATGGGTAATACAGTTGGTAAGGAAATATCAAAATCGAAACCTTTTTTGTGCTAATAAAAAATAAGCAGACCGTGCTTTTCTGAGTATTTGATATACTTTATTATCGTATAAAACCAGATAACTTCAGATTTTAAACGAGAAAATAAGTTTTTGATTATAGTTGGTTGGAAGACTAAAAAGATACAGTTTGTCTTAATTAACGAACTAAAACCTTCTCTATCACTCAACCTCGACTACTAATCCCTCAAAGACTAGTTAGTGACTGATTTCAGATCTTGCCGTTTGGCAGTTAGAGAAGTATCATTAGTTTTCACAAAGTTCCTTAAAGAAGGATTCAACATCGTGATCTGAACTTTACAGTATAGTGAAAGATATTCACCAAAAACTGTAGAGCTTCTCTATTTTACTTCTGTACTCTATGTTCAGTGCTTGTAGTTCGCTCCACAATGTGTTTTAAGGCAAGATTTAAGGCTAAACTTGCTGTCTTAACGTCAGTTAAAGTACACAACAGGAAGTAGCACAAGTCTCAATCTCACCCCTAGGGGGTCGTGAACAGCAGGGAGAGGGGAGGGGGTTGGTATTGGCTCGTAAAAGGGTTGAATCTTGGCAGCGGACAACCATTACTAGCAAACTGCTCCGGCCATGCGACATTTTAAGCTTGGTGACTGGTTATGTTGTTCGAGTAGTGGACACAAGTTTTACACGACAATAGATATTTTTAATCATTCAACAACGAAGCCAACACACAGGCTTCCAATAAGACTGCACGTATGACAATAATGTTTTAACATCGAAACGTCCCGGGGTCTTGTAACAACGCTCAACACATTTTTTGAATATTTGGATATTTGATAAAAATAGGAGATATTTTGGATACAAACCTATTTTATTGTCAAATACATATTTATATAGACACTGCATGAAAGGTTCCAGTGTATAAAACACTTGACTGTATATAGGTCACACAGCGAAGCGGACATTGATTTTGCAATTTGCAAAGTGTAGCGCGTTGCCTAATGGAAAGTCTAATGGAGTTGGCGAGCGTCACATGGTGGGTGAGGGTTTACTCTATAACCTATAATACACTTTATATAGTATACAGTATAGATGTTCCATTATCTGCCGCAGTATCTAGAGTGCATGCTGGCTCAGGACCAAGCCGTACTTTGACCTCGTTACTGGCTATGGGCTTCGTGTAATCGAGTTAGGAGGTAATTTACGAACATTGAAGTAAATACAAAATCCAGTAATTTTGTTCGTTTGGGTTATTTGATCGATTTCAGTGTGTAAGTTGGGGTAAATAAATAAATGGAGTTACATAACGATGGCGTAAGACTAACAGAAATTACGGAATCAAACAATTAAAGACAATTTTAAGGTTTATTATTTTAACAATGTATAATGACCGGGACTGTGGCGTGGTCCTGTAATACAACTTCATGGATAGTCAGGTTTTGAGGATATATAGGTCTAAAGCGGCTCAGATAGTCTCAGAACATCTGATGATACCCGCATCAACTCCCACCATCGTTAAGACATATCAGACCGTCACCTGCGTGGTTTGGAAGTCACGTTAAGCCGTTGGTCCTTGTATTTCCATTGGTCATTGGGTTATTAATAATGACTCATTCTGGGAAGAGTCGGCTGGTTTGTAACAAGACTACTTATAACTCATTACTACCACTCATAACACTCTTCCTTCACCACATATTTGCCTTAAAATACCCTCATGAGAGTGGTCGGCATCTCAAATAGTGATATACTGATAATCTACGTAAAGTTGTGTGTCAGTTAAACCTTCTTAATACTTGAAACATGACTTATCGTGCTATTTCCATATTTTGTACAAATCAAATTACGCCCCCACTATGTACTTTTCAATCACTTATGTGACAGAAAAATTTCATTTAATCCCGACTCGCTACTTAAAACAACCAATCAGCTCAAACTTCTACACCAGGTGCAACCTAGCAGTGCACCCGCACGTACCGCTGCTCGCCTAACAAATGAAGCCATGGTGAGATTCAGTAGGCTCCATTGTGGAAGCGACAATAGCCAATTACTCCGAGTACAAGCACGGGCAGTATATCTGCGCGGTCGTGATCATAGACTCTCCCGCGCTCTGGTGTACCACAAGGGTCTGGCTTGGGACCGGCGCTGTTTCTGATTCTGCTGATGCAATCTCTGCAAAGTATACAGAATGTTCAGAAAATATTGTCACAAATGTAGGATTAGGTTTATTGAGTCAAAATAGAGAGACATTATTTCATGTTCATTTACCATTATCATTTTCCACACCACTTATTGGAATTGGCTCAAACTCGATGTAAAATTGTATCTAAATAAGACCATCACTAAATCAATAAATCACTATTTGAGATGCCGACCACTCTCATGAGGGCAAATATGTGGTGAAGGATGAGTGTGATGAGTGGTAGTAATGAGCTATGAGGTGTAGTCTTGTTACAAACAAAGGTCGACTCTTCCTTAGAATGGGTCTTTAATTAATAGCCCAAGGACCAACGGCTTAACGTGACTTCCGAACCACGCAGGTGATGGTATGATGTGTATAAACGATGGTGGGAGTTGATACGGGTATCAAATCAGATGATCACTTATTAATTATCACAAATTTAATAAGTTCAAACAAATAGACCTATGAAGAATCCGTCTAAGAAAATTCCTCCTGTTGTCTCGTTGAAACGAGTTGAGATTCCTGCAGCAATCTGCAATGATCTACCAACAGCACTAACCGCTTATAATCTAGAATGGGAATGGTTTCCAATCTAATAGCTCTATAATCTCGGCATTTGATTGGTGCAATTATTTGAGCGTAGATTGCAGCATTGCTGTCATCGTAAACGCCTTGACCTATCTGCATATATGTGGACAATTTCATCAGGGCAAACCGTGGACAGAAATGTGGTTTTGGCTGTGTCTACGCAAGTGGTAATTGAAATAAGGCTAACGTTTTTTGACATTATCGAAGACAATATTACCGTCTTTGACATTGCACAAATAAAATTCGGGAAAGCGATAAATCTATAGAACAATGTCTGTAAAATTAAAATGTAAGCACTTTTATTCAGTTGTTCAGTTGAATTAACATGGTATTTATATTCCTAACATTTTTGAGCTGCTGTTACCAACGTGACCGTCTCGCTTGGGCTCTTAGTCTCTTTCCGAGGTTATGAGCTTTAGGAAACCTTTCAAAAGATTCACTTATGCTTCAAGCCATTTCGTAAATTGATAAAAACCAGTAATAAACCAAGAACTGAGCTGTTGACTTTGAACGGGATTTGAAGGAACGTTATATGATTAAATTATTAAATTAAATAATTAAATCATTTTATTGAGCCGCTCAAATATTAACACCAGTTGGCTAGGTCGGAATTCTATAATACGATAAGTTAACATAGGTTTAAATAAGTTAACTAAAACAATACTGTGATACAATAAATAGTAGTCATGCAATAAATATAAAAAAAATATATATATATAAAAAGGTAAAGTTTGTCTTGTTTAACGAGGTGAAGTTAGGACTACAAAGTCCTCTCTACCTCTCAACCTCGACCTTTACCTAGCGTTACCGTATTAGTCACATTACAAATTGTAAGTGGTGACTGCGGGGATCGAACCACAGTAAAATAACCATATAGTTATTTCAATGCGCATGCCATGCACAAAACTACACCACAAGTTCATGCCAAGCACACACTACAGTCCACACCATGCTCACAGTAGTGTATGTCTAGTTACAGGTGGTTAAGAAGATGAAATATCTTTACAATGTTACTGGATGTGAATGATATTTCGAGTTAAGCGTTTCTAATGTAGACTGGCGTTTGTTATAGTATGACGACATTAGCGTTAGATATGAGGCCTAATATACTCTAAGCCTCTGACTAGCGGATCCGTGGCGGATTGGTATCGCGCGCGACTCCGGAGCTCATCACTCCTGTGGCGCGTGTTTGATCCCCGCAGTAACTTACAATTTGTAATGCGACTTACAGTGACGCTAGGTAAAGGTCGAGGTTTAGTGTTAGAGAGGGCTTTGTAGTCCTAACCTCGCCTCGTCAAACCAGACAGACTTTACCTTTAACTCGATTACACGAAGCCCATAGCCAGTAACGAGGTCAAAGTACGGCTTGGTCCTGAGCCAGCATGCACTCTAGATACTGCGGCAGATAATGGAACATCTATACTGTATACTATATAAAGTGTATTATAGGTTATAGAGTAAACCCTCACCCACCATGTGACGCTCGCCAACTCCATTAGACTCGCCATTAGGCAACGCGCTACACTTTGCAAATTGCAAAATCAATGTCCGCTTCGCTGTGTGACCTATACACAGTCGAGTGTTTTATACACTGAAACCTTTCATGCAGTGTCTATATAAATATATATTTGACAATAAAATAGGTTTGTATCCAAAATATCTCCTATTTTATCAAAATATCCGAGTATTCAAAAAAATGTGTTGAGCGTTGTTACAAGACCCCGGGACGTTTCGATGTTAAAACATTATTGTCATACGTGCAGTCTTATTGGAAGCCTATATGTTCGCTGCATTGGCTTCGTTTTTGAATGATTAAAAACACCTTTTAGAGACTATAGTGGATTTATAAATAGAAAGAAATATAGCCGACGTTTGTGGCTAGCGCTACCATGAATCCTAACGAATTTCCTGTAACGAGAGAAAATATCAACCGGATGTGTTCTTTCGAACGGAGCCCCCAAACGGGAGTGTATGCTATGACTGGGACTCGTGGCGCGGTCCTGTAATCCAGCTTCATGGAGGTCAGATTTTGAGGATGATATAGGTCTAAAGCGGCTCAGATAGTCTCAGTGATCATCTGATGATACTCGCATCAACTCCCACCATCGTTTAGACATATCAGACTATCACCTGCGTGGTTCGGAAGTCACGTTAAGCCGTTGGTCCTTGTATTTCCATTGGTCATTGGGCTATTAATTAATGACCCATTCTAAGGAAGAGTCGGCCTTAGTTTGTAACACGACTACACCTCATTACTACTTAACTCATTACTACCACTCATCACACTCATCCTTCACCACATATTTGCCTTAAAATACCCTCATGAGAGTGGTCGGCATCTCAAATACTGATTTAGTGATTTATATAGACTGTATTTATGACTTGATTTCAATCAAACTTGGTTTGAATACTTAAATCAGCGTACCCAACATATGTTTTGGGGATGTTAACAAAATCCAACCTGTCAGACATGACCTTGCTGAAAAACAATCCTCCGCAGCAAATGGTCTGGCTGAGTTTGTTGATTTGTCGGTAGCGTACTCACTTTAGGTACGGTCCGATAAATGGTTACATCAAAGGTATTCAAAATCAGACCATACATAAAGTTGTTATAGCTTTAAAACCTCATTTTTGGGGGAAACAACCTCCCAAATAAGATATTTTTAGTGTAATTTAAACTCAATTTCAGGAAATTCACAGGCACTTGTGGATACGTGAAGGATATGTAAATGCTCCAAATTTTCCTTAATCGTACTATATAAAAACACAAATAATTAGCATAAAACGCATATGAGAACGCTTCAAGAACTCTCCCCCTTATGACTCCCACAACCAATCAAAGAAAAGGCAGGTTCAGATATAGAAACAGGTGTTTTAGGTTCAAGTTTATCGCAGTGGCTGGAAGGACCACATTTACTCTCATCTCCAGCTGTTATAGCAGTACTACACAACACATGTCTGTTAACATTATCTTTTACTGTTGACTATAATCGCGGCTAGAACAGATGATATGAACAGGCAGTAACATAGACATGCCGTTTTATGAACTAGAAGAGGTGTAAATTTGGATTTCAAGTTTTATAGCTGGCGTTTAGGACTCGGTTTGAGTTGGGGGAGGGCTAAGTTTGATTCATAGGTTCTAATTTTAGTTGGACTTTGAAGATATCACCGTTAGAATTTTTCTGTGTTATGCCTTCAGTGGCTTATTGAAATTTATAAACTTATTCCTCCCTTTACAGTTTGGCATTGAATCACATCAATGTTTGGAAGACTAATATTAATTATTTGAAACAAACTAAGGTTGTAGTTATGGCACATAATTTTTCCAAACTTCTCAAAAAATGTGGGTTTTGAATAAAACACTCTAGATTTCATTGTGTTTTGATGGCACTTAAAACCAAAAGTATTTTGATGTTTTCCATCAATATACCAAACACTACACAAATCCGTTGAGCGAAGCGAACAGACCCGTGACGCCCGTGATCATACAGAGGCTAAGGCCGAAACGAGGCTATGAGCGTAGTGAATTAGAGTTATATAATTATCGAATTAAAGCAACAAATTGTCTAGGAATTCGCTTCAATCACGTCAGCCTTAATCTGGTTATTTTTAAAACAGTTAAGGTATTTACAAATTGCCCGAAGTTGGGTAAGGAATTGTCGTGTTAACGGCCGGCTTTTGGCTTGGGTTGGCCGTTAGACCTTAACCGCTTTCTAAACTTTCCTGCTTTGCCTCATAACTCATTGGCAACAGAGTTTTAATTTTTGTTTCTAATTTGAGTTCTAAATGGTAAAAGTTGTAAACAAGCATTCAACTCAAGGCTATAGTTATTTTGAGGTACACCATCAGCAAAAATATTATAAAATATATTAAAATTTAAATATATTATCAATATATATATATATACTATAAATATTATTATAGTAAATTTTTAAAATATTATACTGAGAATTTCAAAAAGCTGACGCCGTTTCGATAGGAGTATCAACTCTTGATTCTAAGACCATTTTATAGATTGATTTAAAGTTTTGTTACATACAGCTTATTCAGCCTATACCGTGAAGACCAAAAATAGTGGAAGTCAGAAGTAATTTTGAAAGATATGAGATTTCTCACATATAACAAACACTATCGGAAGGGCATTTTCCCAAAAGTCCAAAAAACTCCCCTCGCAACTGTGTAAGTAAAAAGCGGGCATATGTATGTTTCTGACATGTTAGCGAACATTTTGATGACTAATCCAGTGAAATCGATTATTATTTTACTTTATTATGTTTAAACCCTAATTTTTATTATTGTACGTTCTTTATGAATTTATGTAAAAATATATACTCGTATTACGTTTAAGATGGTTTAAAAGGGGTTTGTTGTTGATCTTTTGAGAAAATGCCAATGTTTTTGAAAGTTTACTCAAAGGTTTGTGCGTTGTTTCTGCGGACATTGATATTATTATAAATATGTATACTCAAATTTTTTATACAGATACAAGATACCTACACTTAAATGGCTAGTTTTGGAAGGTGAAGATAAACGTATCACAATTTTACTTTTTGTGTGTTTTAGCCTAATTTTAAATGTGCCAGTGCGCGAAAAAACTATTTTTTGTTAAATTTTAAGAAGCAAAGAAAACCAAGTTGAAATTGTATTTCCACAAAACGCATTTTGCACAGTTTCCTTGTACGGTTGAAAAGGCGTTCGCAAAAGGAAAACTCATTATCAATCACACACTCAACTTAGGTTTGATTCAAAGAGATATTTAAGTCTTGAACTCGCTTCTCGTTTCTTAACCGAATGCATTTTCTGTTTGCAAACGCTTGAAGTAAAATTGCCTGTGAGATCGTGTCTTTGATGTTTCACAGAAGGCTTCAACAGTGTTGTGAAGAGAGAAATATTGCGAGTTTGTAAATCACCTCCAACCTCTTCCTCTTTGAAAAACCTAAAGAAACGCGAGCTTTCAAACGAAACCGATCAAAGACAAATATTGGCTGTTTAATACTTTTTGTGGGAGGAAGTGAAAACCGGCAAGGATTTAAAGTTGGGCCTGAATACCGTTGCAATTTTGTTAGTAAAGTAAAGTCTTATGTAAGTAAAGAGTATATGTATTTTCTAGTTTTACAAGATTCGCTGCTTTTGAGAAAATCGGTGGTTAGGAGACATTTGAGGTGGCTTGTTGCTAGTCACCTTTAGGAAAAGACATATTGGAGAGTTCACGTCTACCTTTCAACAGGGAAAAAAATATAGTTTCAACGAACAAAGATGAAAGTCAGACATTGAAAGAAAATGCCAGTTTTGAAAGGGTTTCCATGCTTCCGAAAAGATTAATGACCAAGTTGGTACACATTTATTTATTTTACCATTATGTCTCCTCCAAAGCTGGAAAATATAGTCGTATTTAGCAGTTTTGTTATTCATTAAATTTATATCTTACGGATTACAAATTTAAGGCAACAGTCCTTTTTCTAAAGTATCCTAATACGTACTACCATAACTACCAGGATCTAGTAAAAACCAAACGCATAAAGCAGGATTTGAATCCCTAACCTCAAGCCTAGGCAATAGACCACTGACACCCTCCAATTCAATAAGTATTAATCTGTTGAGCCTTTCAATATTCTAGAATCTATGTATCAGCTTTAGCAAAAGCAATGTTGGAAATATTCTTAAATATATGGGTAGGCCTACATTTTTTGGCGTGACATTTCCAAAGATCATTCCCACATCAAAGAAATAATCAAGATATTTTTAGTGTTTTATTTTGCCTCTACACTCTCCTCCTTCTGGTACCTGATACTGGACGCGTACACGTCATATCCTAAGGACACGATGTTCAGGTACGTCACCCGGTACCTACTGGGCACCACGTAGAAGCCGAAGAACTGAGCAGGAGGCCACACAATCCACTCTGCGAGGTACATCTTCTTCCCCTTGACCAGCAGTTCGTGTCGGGTCTTCTCCCAAGTCTCACCCTCCAGCACCGAGATGGTCAGGAAGAACAGCAGGATGCAGATAGGGGAGCCGATCAACTGGTCTGTCAGGACCTTCTGCGTGACGGCCTTCAGTGTTCTGCCGGGAATCATCTGTGGGAAAAGGTGTTGTGTGTATAACTTATAAATGGAGAAGATTTTAAACACTTTTTATTTTGAAAGCTGGAGGTTACTAGCAAAACCACTTCTTATATTAGGAAGTTCCTACCACCCCTATGGGGAGGAAGTACTCTTTCGACGGGAGCTCCTTCATGAAAAGCCATTTCCTAATTTCTTTGATAACCTTGGTCAATTATTTGTACTAAGGGAGAAGAAGATGCCTGAGTCTTAACAGTATTTTGAATGATTGATGTCTGTCAATAGACACTCTGCAAACCTGAGTTCGTACCTTGTGCAGAAGTTGCCAGTTGGCGTGGCAATTAGGCTCTCCTAATGTCCCAGGAGTCGCTAGTTCTTCATGATTTCGTACCTTTGCCGAATCTACCCCAATACTTCAACCAAGGGGTTACTTACCTTGTCTAACTGCTCGTACCAGTGATGGCAGAAGATGCCAGTGGACATACCAGCCGTGGACATGGTGTAGGTTCTTCTCATGTCCCAAGAGTCCGAATTCTTCTTCATGATCTCGTACCTTTGCTGAATCATGTCTCCCAACCCTGCCAGAACTATGGACAGACCCACGTTTGTCAAGAAGAAGCTTTTGTTCACTGCCTTATCGCAGATTCTTCGACATCTCCGCATAGATCTAGCATTGGCAATTTTGCCAATGATCATTCTGAAAGTCATGATCAATCTTACGCTTCTGAATCTTTAAGCTACGGTTAGGATATCCAGTTGTTTACACACGGTCAGCACTTTGAGGTTAATAATGATTATAAACAAAGCAACAGCTGATGTTTAAGGATATTATGATCTACAGATATAGTTTATATTTTGAGAAAGGATAGTAATACTAATAGAGATTAAACTATTTGATCTGGAAGAATTTTATACAAATTTATGAATTACTTGTTCTCGTATACGAGTATACTCTCCGGTAGCCTAACATTAATCCGAATGTGTATTGATTAAAGGACATAAGTTGAAAGAATGCTTTGTTGCAATATATCTTTTACCAGTGAAAGCAGGAATGTCTGAGATGGATGCGACGCAGTCAGTGACAGGAAATGGAATGTTGGCAACATAACTTTGAATCCAATGAAGTGGAGAAGAGAAGCTTAACAATGTCCAAATGGTTGAGCTTCGATATTCTTATCTTTCACCTCGGTGCTCTTTAACAATACACGGGTTTTTGTATCGTTATGTTTTATTATCGAATTTCCTTTGGAAAAATGAGACATTCAAGCCATGAGCATGGTGAGACCCAGGCCCGGGACCATGAAATGAGCACCGATCCTGACCCCCAGAACACGTTTTGAGCATTTTTTCAAAACTGTATATACGTATGTATGTATACTTGTGTATCATCTGTACTGGTCGCTTTCTTTGTCCGATTTTCACCAAATTTGGTACGCATGTTCATTTTGTAAATATATTGGTTGAGTTTGTCAACCAGCAAAATCGGACTACAGAAACACCCCTTTTGGAGGGGTGGGGACTTTTCACCAAAATATAAGTTTTAACTATCCTTAAACAGTAAATTTCGTCCGATTTTGATGAAACTTGAAATAAATATTTATTTTCTTACTATTCATCAATATACCGCAAATTATAAAATCCATCAAGTCATTGATTCTTTGCTATGTCAGTTGAATGAGTAGTCAGATTTTATTTAAATTAAAGATGTGTTTTCCTTTCACGATATGTAGTATGACTTCGAGTAAAAAACCGTAAACCTGAGGCCGAAGGCCGAAGCGAGGCAGTGAGTGAAGTGAATTAGAGTAACAAATATGCTAAGGGAATTCGATTCAATCATGCTAGCGTTGCTTTAGCGCTTGGCTGCGTGTCGGCCTGATATTACTTACTGCAAAATGGCGTAGAAACTAAGATTTTATTGTAACTCTTGGACCTTTCGATTGCTTTGAAATACTGTAATTGAAAACCGTCTTCTGAATCTGTCCTTTTTGCTATTCCTTTAGGAGAAAAATACAACCGTGAAATTAGATAACGAGCTATCGTAAAGTGATTTGCGTAAAGCTAAGGTTTCCTAAGAATCAGTGACTGCTATTTTGCGCCCGTATTGTGAAAGCTTTTTCCAGACCCCTTTTTCCGAAACTCAGTTCAGCGACCATTCTTTCCGAATAGTTTCATCATTGCATTGGCATCGTATACTCGTACTTTGGAGACCAACTTCCTCAACTTTCCAATACATTGATTCGTTCAAATAAAATTTAAAGAAAACAACAAAGACAGAAACTTTTGTGTACATCTCCTCACAATATATTTAAAATGTCTTTCTCAAAATCTCTCATTACTCTTCTTGGAAAAAGGTTTGGATTCGATACTCTTAGGCTGCTGCTTTCACTGCCTGAAAACTCCCCCGCTGATGGAAGTCACCACCCTCCACTGCACACACGGCTCAGAGCGCGCATGTGAGGGCCTCGCCCACTGCACGTATTGCACACTGCACACTCTTGTTGCGCATGCGCGGCGACGGTGACGGTGATGGTATCGCACGACCTGGACTCACCACGGCATTAATTACCTCCGGACCGGTTTGTCCCGGTGTCATTGTCTGGTGCTAATTTATTCGCGCAGATAAATACGCGGAACGTGGCCCTGATTGGGGATCTCGTTACGTTCGTGAGCTCGGGCTGGCTGGCGTCCGTGGTGGACATTATTTCAGGTTGTTTTTGTGATTTTGGGACACAATCCTAATGTCAGTTTTATATATTGATGTATGGTAACAAATTACATATTTGTTTCAAATGTCATCAAAATCGGACGAAATTTACTCATTTTACTCGTTTTTAGATAATTAAAACACCTTTTTTGGTCAAAAGTCCTCCCCAACAGGGTCAAAAGGGGAGTCCCGGTGGTCCGATTTTGCGGGTTAATTAACTCGACCAAAGTATATACAAAAGGAAATTTTGTACCAAATTTGGTGAAAATCGGACATAAATGCGGCTTGTAGAGATGAAATATTCTCAAAACGTGTTCTATAGGAATCAGGATCAGTGCTCATTTCACAGTCTCGAGCCTGGATCTTACCATGCTGACGGCATGAGTATATGCTGTTCTAATGTTTTTTCCAAAGGAAATTCGATAGTAAATTTACATGAAATGCGTCGCAATCGTCAACAACTTGATATGTAAAGTTTTACTTTCATTATAACATAAATATTCTTTTCGTACGTACAATTTTACAGTAACTGTCTCCCTTTCGTTCCAATTGTACTCACTCTAGTCCCTAGACAGTCAGCTAATCAAAGATCTCCCAATAGAATTCCATAAACTCATTTGTACTGTGAAATGCTTGGGTGGTTGAAGTTGCTTTTGGACGGGATTTGAATGTTTTTTAAACTGCGTTATTTTTGAACAATTTGGCAATCTGTTGACGAAATTAACATCTGCATGGGAAGGCAGACGACGTTTATGACCTCTCTGGGTCTCCCAGTCCGATAGTTATCTCGGTCTCTAGTTGCAGAGTGCGAGGCAATGGTATGTTACCGTAAAATTTTCTTAAGGCACGTAGGTATTAATATAATCTTTATTTCAATGTACTTGAAACTTCAAACTGTCGGTAGAGGGGAAATTCACCCTATTCCGCCACCAAAGAAACGGCCGGACTAGACGTATAATATCTTGGGAACCCATTATTTTATGGTCTAATAAATTCCTTAAGTAAAAAGTCAGATAAGTTAATGCAATTACCAAGATACCGGACGCATCTCCCACAAAGGGTGGCCTGTTAGACCTACACAATAATAAAGTACATCTCCTTTTCAACTCACGGTAAAAAATTCTAGCCAATTCCAAAAGTACCAGCAGAATACTTCCAATTTCAGAGGAAAACATTGAGTGTGCTTTCAGTTGATTACTATTGACAAAAACCCAAGAGAAGAAACAAAAGAGAGATGCAAAACGAAACACTGTTGTGACGTTTGGCACGTCCTAGTTACTCTTGAACGTGGCAAATATTTGACACCCCAACACCCCCATTGATGGGTGGGGAGGTACTACTGTGATCTCTGACCTGGAAGTTACAAGAGAGTGGGAGTCAGAGCTCGCTTTGATCTACCAAATACACGACTAGCAACTATTTGATTTAGTCTGAGAGGTCTCTTTCAACACGAAAATAGTTTTATAGAAATATATTAAAATTTTATTATCTTAATTCTTTAGTTGTTTGTTTTGTTTCTGCTGTGATAGCTACTAAATCATGTAGAGACATAATATGTTATTTGTGTTGAGTATTTCATCCAATACTGTAATCAGTAATGCATACCGTTCGTGCTATGTTTCAAGGGTTATTAACATTTTTATTTACTTTAGCGCTTGGAAAATGTTGAATATATCCCAATATATGAAATGAAATAAAAAATGCCAATAAAGACGTTTCATTTCAATATATAAGAGGTTCTGTTCTATTTTCCATGTTAACTAAATAAAATGACTGTTTACTATCTCCGTCACTTTTTCACAATGGCCATTCCCCGTGGTTCAGAAGTCACGTTAAGCGGTTGCTCCATTCCATTGGTCGTAGGGCTATTAATTTATGACCCAATCTGGGGAACAGTCGGCCCTAGTTTGTAACAAAGCCACACCTCATCATCCATCAAAACCTTCATCCACTCACCGTTCATTTCATATTCACCTTGAAATACCTTCTAGGAGTGTTTGGGGTTTCAAATATAAGAATCAAAAAGAAAACAAGTGCTCAAAAACTTTAGTTTAGATCCTGGCCAAAGGAAAGCTTTACTAATGTTTATTGCCATATTTTACTTGAAATTATTTGTAAACGAGCCAAAAATGATGGCCATCTGGTGAACGAAGCGTTGAAAAAGTAATTCTACATTTGTTCCTATATTTTGACCAATAATTAACCATTTTCTGAAGTGTGTAACATTGTTTTGTAAACGCCCTGATACGGACATATTTACGAGAACTTTGCAAATTTACAAGACTTGCAGGAATTTTGCAGTTTTGCCAACTTCCGAGAACCGAGGACGTAGCACAGACTGCAGTGGGCGGGGGAAATGACCCTCACCCACACGAACCTGCTGTCCACCGTGTACAGTGCATCCGTTCTAACTTGACCAACCAGTTTGTCATCAGTTGTTACAGTGTAAACGAGGCAGTTAATTGTATAATCACACCAAGGATTTCTCACGAACCGTTTCACGACACATTTCTTCAGTGAATTTCCGTCGTAGAATAAAATTGTTGGTAGTTTTAGGCTTCTCAAAATCAAATAGCGAATTCACGAAATTTGTTATAAATGTTCCTTTTGTAAATTTCTAGGTTAAAACTGTATTTAAGAAGTAATTTTGATTAAACTTGATAGGCCTATACATATTTGACACACCGGCTGGTGCTTACCCTAAATCTACTTGTTAGTACTATATCACCTTTCGTTTTTATAGTAACCAAAATCTTCTACTTTAGGGGCGCGGACCAGGAGTCGGTGGTGGCTTGAAAACGTGTATAGCACCAGAATAACACTTGATACATTAAACTTAATGGTTTTGTCAATAGAATTGATTTTCATAGATTTTACCTGGAAAGGATGATCTAGAGCAAAATCGCGGTGGACTAAAGTTTAAGAAGTTTGACATTTTGAACCCATACCGTTTCGGACAGAGCGAGTCGAGTGAAATAAAATTTTAAAAATGTTTCAGGATGTATACTTTTTCAGAAAGCCATCTCGAAAAAATTAAGCCGAACTAAAGGTTCTTAGTAGAGTGCAACGAAGCACACCTGACCTAAAAACATTTTTTAGGGGGGTAAAAATCTCGAAAGGGTTAGAGATAGACCTCCCCACAGTATGGTACTATCTGACTAATGACTGCACTTCCCTAATGTAAAGTTCACAGATGAGGTTTCCCAGTTGATCCTGATGCTCGGGAGGAAGGAAGGATGTGTCAATCCTGTGTAATCCTGCAGACACTGACACTGATGCACTTCAGTTGACGTGTGAGAAGCCCTGGTAGACATGTCTCTCCCCGTGTCACCCCCCACCGCTACGAGGGATCTAGTTAATCTCGCTCCATGAAGCTGGAATAATTGTTCATTCATCAACATTCTCGGCCGAGGCAATTTTGAAGTTATCATTTAAAATTAGTATTAAAGTATTAAAAGCTAAGATTTTAAGTTTGAAAGTTTCGTTATAAGATGGTTTATTTGTTCTTTTTTCTGTAAAGTCGCGGTTCAACGCTTTCATTTGTGCCCTGATCTCCTTAAAATGTAATGGTTACAACTTTACGTTTATATTTCTTAACTGCACTGTTACAATATTTTTCTCCATTTTAGCTACTTTCATAAATTGTTCAAAGTTGTATGCCTAATTTTGTCAGTTTCTGGGTGCTTGTCATTCATGGTTTCTTTTTTATTTTGCTGCTGCTAATGTATCTTATATTTTCAGACCGTTGAATTTTTATCTTTTCTTCATTTGAATTCCATCAACTAATGAATAAAATCTGTTTAACCAAAAGTTATTCTAGAGGCAACATATATGGCGTTTGGTTTTATGGCACACCTTTAAGCCGTACCACTTATACTATTGAACTCTCCTAGATCACGTCAGCGCGTGTAGCTGCGTGTCAGCGTGTTGTTGAGTACGGTTGCTAGGAGACGAGGAGAGTGAGAGAGCCATTCCATTCTTGTCAGCTTCAATTTGGCAAATAATAGCAGCGCTGAGGGGTTTCGGACTTCGGTCATTTCAGGGGAAACCTTTTACGTGAAAACTCTCTTTAAGCCTTTTGCAAACTGGACAATTTACGTAGGTGTAAAAGCGTTCCTTTTAGAACAGATGCCAGAAGAAGAAACAGCGAACCTAAAGAAATCATCAATGATTCGTTTTACTAAACAATTACTGTACTATTTCGATTATGCTTAGAGCAGCGTTTATTATGTTTAAATAATTTTTAGGTTCATTGGACGATGTACTAGGTTTCCTTCGCCTACTGCAGGTCGGCACATTTTTTACTATGCGCGGTAAAGATAATCTTTAACCTACTGAAAGTTAATTAGATGTCATCGTCATGACTATGAGTGGTGACTGCCATAATGTAAGTGATGAAGCTTTCTAAGTTTTAAAAGAAATAATCACTGACAACAAACTAAACTGCTGAGTTTCAAATCAATTCTGGATTATCTGCGTTTAATGTTGAGTTTCTTTGCATGTCAAAAATGTTTTCTTTCAAAGGATTAGACTTGGTTTTTATTTTAGTACAGTAACAGGTTAGGTCTTAAGATGGATCCCTGTGGCACTCCAGTACCTTACGAGTGGAGTAAGCTCTCAAACAACAATATGAGTATAACGACGGTGGTACTAGAACTAGATTATACTTTCAACTAGTGTTATACTTTTGTGGTTTTGGTAAAAATAATCTACAGTTTTTCGTTAATATTCTCCGATCTATAGCCTATTTCTTTATTTATGTCTTAGTTCTGAGTTCTTCTCCCTCTGGACCCTCAACGCCTGCCTTTGCGTGAGTGTCAGCCAGTACATTCACACGTATTGTGCGGCTGCTGAGGGCGTATTCACGCAGGTTGATTTACTAAAGGTGTTCTCACAATGGGTGTAAACGAAGGAAGCTTCAGCGTGGGACTGAAGACAAGTGAGCTATTGTGTTGAGCCGGCGTCGCTGTAGACGTATCATATATCCAATCACGCGCAGACCATCGAGCTGCTTCGATACGAAATCGGTGCGGTGTCGATGTTAAGACCATCGACCAAGCTTGATTGCAGCTTCGATATCTAAATCGATACGTTATGACGTTAAAACTATCGGAAGACCATCGACTAGCATGAGTGTAGCTTTGTTACGATACCGACATCGATACTGTGTCGTTGATAAAATTATCGGAGGACCATCGACAGTGAATTGTTCCGTTGACAATACATTGGTACGGAGTCGATGTTAAGTATCGGAGTATCGTCGGCCGGTCTTGGGGCATCTTCGATACGATATCTACATTGATGTCGTGTAGCTAAAGATATCGGAAGACCATCGACTAGGCTTAATGCAGCTTCGATATCACACCTATATCGATACGGTGTCTATGTTGGAACTTGAAAGTATTGAAAGACTATCTACCAGGTTAGGGGCAGCTTGGATACAATAACTTGATTATATGGAGACGATATAAAAAGTATTGAAAGAACATCAACTGGGCTTGTCGCAGCTTTGATACGATACCTTCAACGATATTGTATCGATATTGAACATTTCGAAATACAGTATGAGTTTTGTGCTTCATAGTTACGGACTTGAAGTTAAATGACCATTTTTTACTTCTCGGTAGCTGAATTAGGTTACCGGTATTCCTACTTTCAACGTTGGGAGCTCGCCTGGCGTGCACCCTGTTGCCTACCAAACTTATCTCACTTTTCGTCTAAACTATCGCATGGCCAAACTGGCGTCTTTCTCCACTCCTGCACCTAAAATCTTGATTAACAGATACAAATGGTATCTTCTAAAGAAAAAACCTTCAAGTCATGATGTCTACTATTTAAGTGGATATTTCATCAACAACTTTGAGTTTGAAAGTCTACTTTAAAAAATTATTTTCCCACTACATTTAAAAATTTCAGTTACAAAGAGATGGTATTGTAAGGTATGGGAGATTGCAGTCTTTAAGTAGATATGGTAAATTATTCTTTCAAAGCGCAGAAAACCTGTTTCCTGGGTTATATTTTCAATTTTTCTCGTTGAAAGGGCCTAGTATGGTGGCCACCCCCTTGGAGTATAACTTATGAACGCCCTTAGACGGTAACCTAACTTTCACCATGGACTTCAGCTGAAAAAATAAGAGGTTCAGTATTAAAAGGACTCCACTGTTTTCGATTGACAAATTATCGAATGCCGTGCCCGAGGATCGAACGTATCGATTGACTCTAATTCAATACTCAAGTCAAATGAATTGCTAACACAGACTCAATCACAACCAATCAACAAAACCTTTCAAAGCCTCGTTTAACCGAGAATATTGTCAAAGGACAAAAGCTCGGCATGTAATTAGAACAGTTTTTACCTCAACGGAATGAAATTCTACAGCTTGCTTCTGTGATACACTTTTAGTTTTTCCTCCATTGAGAATGGTACTTTCGTTTCACTGAATTGATTGATGAAATTACTATAAGGGTGTTGTCTTTAGAATGGAGTAGTTTTTGATGTGTTAATTGAAAGAGTGGTTAATAAGACCAATTTCTTGCCAATTATAGGCTACTAAGGTCTGCCTTTATAAAAGTGAATCTGGCATTAAACAATTCCTGGCCGTGTTAACGTTGGAAAACGTTATAATTTTCGGAATGATATTTTTAATTTCAAAGGAAAATGGTGATGTTTTCACTAAAACGGTTTCTGTGAAATTCATGGTCTACCTGGTCAACATGAACACCCTGTATACTTAATGGTTATATATAATTTTAAAAATTGAATAGTGGTTTCTCGAAGTGGCCGATTTGAGAAGTTTCGAAGGTCGCTCTCACTTCACCAGGGTTACCCTAGGGACTGCTTCCTAGCGATATTTTACGTACTGAAGGAGTTAAAAGCTCTTGGAGGGATGTTTCCCCCAAATACGGAATTCAGTTTTACGAGTATAGTTGAAAGTTGTATCGGTCCTTTGTGGTGAAGAACGAGGCCACAATAGTTAGTGGACTCATGATATAGCTATTTTTAACTACTAATTCTATTGTTTTTAATGTTATTTATTTTGTTGTGATTGCTGACTAATTCTTTTTAATTTGTTTACAGGTCAGTTGCTGTTATTCTGCTCTTATTTGCCGGTGTAAATAAGTAAGTTAATCAGCTTAGTTTAGTTTTGAGATGCCTGTTGGTGGAATTCGGTTTTTGTAATTTATTCCGGTGCTCCCTATTGTGTAACGTGTTTAGTTTTTTAACTTGAATAACGAAGCCAACACGCACTTTTCACACATTATTTGTTCATATCGATACATCCCGGGGATGTAACAAGTCAATGATAACCTCATTATACATTTTCATGTAGACGCAGGTAATTTAAACAGTAAAGACCTATTATCTAGTTCTTCCGGTTCACACCACGTCCAAACTTCATAATTTGGTTGAGATATTTCGGCCTCGCCGTGGAGTACCATCTTCAGTCACTGATTGGCTGAAACTGAGATACTTGCTATCTGCTGTCCTATTGGTGGAAGGGCTGCCAACCGTCCAGTGGAACAAGGATGTCAACTGTCGATGTTCTCATTGGCTGTTACATTATCGAAAAGACTTTTTCAAAACTGGTTGTCTTGAGAACTCAACGTTTCAGGCTCAACACTCGGCCCGAGTCTTTTTGACCCTCGATCATTTAACGTCCTCGGTTGGCGTTTCGCTTCATAATCACCTAAAAATAACAAACATAAAACAAAAATAGAGCTCTAAATTAAGTGAAAACGTAAATTGAGAAGAAAGACCAGCTGAAGAGAAGAGAGCACGGAACTAATGTAGTCCACCTGACAATGACAATGGCAACGGACCACCCAAACATCCCGCTGAGGTGCGCTGCACTTGTTTACATGCTTTGTTTACACTTCCTTTGTTTCCCGCAGCCTCTGTTGTTTACAATTACTCATTACGTCTGTCTCATGGTAAGTAGGAGAGAGCACCACTAATGGATTGAGTGTTCGTCCCTCTTCTCAGGAGAATACGAATGAAATCTAAAGTTTCAACGCGATGTTTGTTATCTTTTTCGGAAAGGATTTTTATGTGGTATGGACTTTTAAAATGAGAGACCTTTCTGATTGGTAAGACTTTAGGGTTGTATGGATAAGCCAAGAATTTAAATCAGTTACAATAATAACATTTTAAATGTTACACTAACATATGAGAGTTTTTCTTTGAATAGTCTTCATCAAATTTTACTAAAACATTTTTGGTATTTTTTTAATTTGAAGAACAAACTATTTTACGCAAGAATAAGGTCATTTGACTCGTTAAGGCTGAAAATAAATCAGCTACGTTTTAACAATAATGTATTTGATTTGAAAAACACTTTTGGGTGAACCACAGAAAATATCTTTTACTAATAAACAATATTTATACAATAATACAACTAATGTACTCATTTGTCATGTTATGTATAATATGTCATTGTCTAATAACTAATAACAATGTTTTCTGTGGTTCAAGACGTTTTGACTAGGGCTATGATAGTCATCATCAGTTTTAGTCTACCATAGCAAAAGCAAAACGTAATTAAAAAAAACTGTTTTATGAAATGACGTTTCCAAATGCTTGTACGCTCAACGGAATAAAAGTTGTCATTTCTTGTCATTCCCCATTATAATAACACCACGTAAGTTTCAAATCCAAAAATGTTGTCTAGTATTCTTTAATCGATTTGACATTCAAACTCAAAAGCGCTACAGTACTGCTTAAAATAACCCTTTCTTCAATTGGTTTTGTCCATGAAATCGTACAAACAGGAACCAATTTTTATCTCAATTGGTCCTTAACTTCTTCAGTAATTGTTAACCAGATACTTGACTGACAGCTACTGACCTGGGGGGGGGTTAACTATTGACCTCCCCTTCCCCTCCTCCCATGAAGTCAATTAACCCTTCCACATCATTCAGTAGATGATATGAGGAAGCACTCATCTTTGAGATTTGACATCTAACATTCCCTTGACGTCGGAGTTTCAACAAGGATTGATGACTGATTTGTTTTAGGGGATGAAGGATTTAATTGTTATTTTGGATCGCATGTTTCCATCAAAATAATTAGTAAAATAGTTTCTTGAATAGTAAAAATTTTTTATAATCTGAATTTATAAAAATAATCTTCAGTTTGACTTACATTATTACATCTGTACAACGGCTTCACATATTTAAATTATCACCTTTTTTTAAGTAGTATAATTTTTGTAGAAGTTAACATATGTTTTTTTGAGGGCAGGAAAAAGTCTGCCGGGTCAGTTAATTTGAAATGAACAATATTTTAAATTTATACTTAAAGACACAAATGATCGACTATAGAGGAGGCAGATCAAAGTGAGAACTCCGCCACGATCGTGTATAGTTTCCAGATCAGAGATCACAGACGCCCCATGGGGTGTCTTGGGGGAGGAGGGGGTGAATATTTGCTCCAGTCAAGTGTAAGGGAGGTAAAGGCGCCATACGAGTCAAGAGCAATGTCTTTGCATTTCCTGGCACAATATTCAGTATCCTACTAAGCTAAGCGTGTGTGATACTGACAATTTCTTCATCGTATGGCTTCAAAAGTATTTTCTGAAGATTTAAAAATGTTATTTCTTATGTTTTTAAATGTGTTTCTGACGTTACACGTTGTTATATCTAGCTAATATCGATGAGAATTTATACACTGTCGATTGGTCTGCTCATTGAAGAAGAATTTCACTCTTGATGAACCAGATCATTAAGACTTTATTTTTAAAGAGCTGTTTTCCTAAACTTGAAACTATGTTATAGGGACGACTGTATGAAAGGATGAGATGAGCTCCGGAGTCGCGCACGATTCCAACCCGCCACGGGTCCGCTTATTTTAATTTGGGTGGCAAAATGCGAACAATATAGAATATTAGTCTACGTTTATTATTTTCAGATTATTATGAAACATTATTGATCGTCTTTATTGTTACCTTCGTACAAAGCCTAAAATAAACTGAATATTTCTTCTTGTTCCAATCATGATTGGGCCCTAATGGAATTCTGCTATGTTACAAACTAAATAGGTTAATACTGACCTATACATTTTAGCAATTTAAATGAGAGTATAAATACGCAAATAGACTTAAAATCAAAATAAGAGTTGAATATTAATGTCTTATGACGCATTTGTCAAACCGATTCAAAATTTTAAAAGTATGCTTTAAACAAACAAATGCCTAAAATTTACATTGCCAATTAGTACACAACTTTTACTCACTTATCTAATACAATGTAATCACACACGTCCGTTAATTTTGTAGCAATTTTACTGTATTATATTTCTGCGTATACAAGTTATGATATCGGTGTATCCTTTTGCTTATAAATGAATAAATAAATACTCGACCAGTTAGCAATTTTAAGTCAAATTTACCAGTTTAAAGATGACTTTGGTCAAACTAAGAAAGCTCATTAAATCAATTGTAACTGAATAATTCCGAGAGGTATGTTATAACCCTTTAGTTTTTGAGTTCAAACCCTCTAATATAGCTGGTACCTAACGTAGTCGGTTATGTAATATTTTGGGGCATACAGAGAATTTGGCCGGTGGATAATTTATTCGAACTCATGCACTGCGTTGATCATTTTAAAAATTGAGTATTAAGATTATTAGGATAAAGTCAATGGTAAAATAATATTTTAAATAGTTTACTTTAATTTATACAACAAGTGCAGTATAAGAACTTCAAACCCTTATAACGGCCACTAAAGGTTAGAAAAAACTTGTATATTCGCTAGGAAACGTCATTAAACTATCTAAAACGTCCCAGCAGAGCTTTCAAAGAGAAAAACAAATCAAAGACCGGGAACGGAGGGAAAATGATTTAGCCAGAGTAAGAGCGTAATGTCAGAGCATTCAGAGTTATAAAGTTCCGCCACTGTGAATAATAAATACCAGAGAGTTGAGTTGCAACCCTTGAGTATAAAACAGCTGACCAAGTTTAAGGTGCGCAGGACGGTCGTCGAAAAATGACGATGTAGTCTGACCGAAGACTCTAGTCTACGGGTGTGGTCAAATGATATGGAGGACTACCGAACTGGGAGACACAGAACAGTAGTGCATGAACGTTTGCTATCTCAGGCAGGACTGCAGAAGTTCAATTCGTCTAAATCGATTAGTCTAATTCGATTTAAAGTTCCCCGATGCCCACCAAAGGCGTTTGACGCTTTCTTATTACCTTATTACCTTCTTCTTTGTCTGTGACTGACCAGGGTCAGATTGACAGCGTCAAATGAGATTTTAAAAAACTATTTACATATATACAAACATACAAGACGGCGGCACGATACGTTTTATCTCAGTGTTACGTGCCGGGCATTATCAAAAATAAGCAGCACTGTTAGTGGTCAGTGCTGTTGCACTCCTGATGTTGTGGCTGTGGACCAAAATCTAACTTCTAAAATCTAACTTCTAAATTCTAAAATCTAACTTGCTCGCGGAAGCCTTTTATAGGATATTAGAGTAGAGTATGCTCCCCAATAGCCTACAAAAACTAAAATTGTACTTATGTATAAAAAGGATAATTTTACACAAACTGGTACATACATACCCACTTCACTTTTACCAATATTTAGAAAGGTGTTTGAAGAGTGTTTTGAAAAGGCTTCTTGGTTTCATAGGAAATCATCATGTTTTTCCTCAAGGCAAATTGAATATAGGAAAAGAAAAATCAATTGATGCGGCTACGACCTGTTTAGAAGACGTTGTTGATGGATTGGGGAGACAAAACATTGAGGTCAGCATATTTCTTGGTCTCTCCAAAGCTTTTGGTTGAGTACATCATAAAACCCTGTTGGGCCAACTAGAACACTATGGTGTGAGAGGTTTGGCTCCAATTATGTTGTTGGTACTTCAAATCTTGATAGAAGGAGGCAATGTGTGCATATCGGAAACGTTTTATCAAGTAACGTTTCAATTACTCCCGCGGTGTTCCTCAAGGATCGGTATTGGACCAGTTTTATTTCTATTATTCGTCAACGATTCAGAATCATCTTCAAAACGCTAAATTAGTTCAATATGCTGACGACACAACCCTTTGCTATGGCAGCAAATGGAATTCCCTTCGAACACTTTATAGGATAGCTGCTACGAACAAAAATGTTTTGGCCATTTTAAGTAGACAATAATTTTATGACATCAAAAGTGATCGTCAAGAGTTTTGTTTTGAGAAGTTGAAATCGGTTTTCCAGCCCAGTAGACTTGACTGAAGAAACTTGTCAGACTCTTGCTAACAGAATGAAACTAACAACTCGACAACAGAGAACTGTGAACTCATGTTGTAGATTGCTGATTACAACTTTTCTCACTTGTCTAAATTAATGAAGATTCCAAACTAGTTTCAGCGAGAAACTTCTTCTATCTTCATTACAAAGTGTTTAACAAGAGAGTTCATTCTAGGAAATATTTTTAACCTTTTGAATACAACTTTATTACTAAAATCATCTAGTTTAATCGTTAGATAAGTTTTCAAATGGAAAATCGGTCAGAGAGAAGTTACTAAGTAGAAGAGTGGATTGGGAATTAGTCATTTATTAGAAAGAAAAGAGTAAGTTCCTAAAGGATGAAGCAAACCTGGGTAGAAAGAAAAACCAACTTTTCTAGGCGGCGTTAACGTACTTCGCGAAGTCTGACTGAGCCCACGTCGTGAATGATAAGTTAACTATTAAACTTTAGCTAGTTCAACTTATAGAGGGTTAAGAGTTATGAGTCAAAATTCTCGTAAAAAGTATTCAATTCCAACTTAATGAACAAATTGTTCTGAATGGCTCTCTGTCCAGCTAATATTTTGTAACTAATTTACTTAAGTTATTAAATTGACATTGCTTCCTGAAGCTTCAGACATATACTTTAAAAGTTTTTAACGTAAACACGTTTTATAAAACTAAGTCTGTGTTGAGATTAGTTGAAATCGTTTCTAAGCTTTGTTTTAACGGAGTTAACATTATATCAACTCATACGACTTAGATAGCTCATCATCTATCCACTATCAACTTTGTACTTTTCCGTGAGGTACGAAAGTGATACAGCAAGTTTCTTCATGGAAATACAGTATTGTCAGGGAAAGACATTTCACTCATACATGTATACTTGATGGACAGGTTTGCGTGTCTTTCGTCAATCTATATCGACCTCTATCCATGTACAATATTGATATCTCATCATCATCCTTGTACAAGCCAATCACTGAAATCTGATTACTTGATTAGATCCCTCTAGAAAGGGTTTTCTGGATTAGGTTTCTTCTCTTTCGCAGAATTCGTAACGATTGGTTAGCGTATTTAGTACTAAAAGATAAGCTTAACTCATACATTTGTCATCATGCTTGTTAAAATTCGGTGATTTGAAGGGTTTATAAATGAACATTAATTTTCTTCCCTTCTTAGTGTTTAGATAGATCTCTCTTTTCCACATTTTAATGGCTCTCCCTTGAGAGGGTTTAACATTTTATCCGGCTTCTAAAGTTTTAAATAAACTAAATAAGGCACTTTCTACATCACATTCAACACTTCTGGACAAAAGCTTCTATGAAGTTCAACTTCTGGTACATCATAATGCGCTCTAAAACGCCGCATAGCCAAAGACAACAGCTCACACCCTGGCCTAGACTGTGGTCGTGTGAACTACCATCTGGTCATCCCCCTCCACCTTGTCAACACGTCGGCTTATCCTAGACACCCCTGCTGTCATTAGTTCTGGCTCTATCAGTTCCTAATGAGTGGAAGCAACTGAAGCCAGCTTTTGTAAAAAACAACTCATCAAGACTCGTCACTCAGCTGAGAGACAGGGGACACATTTCCATGCATTGCAAAACAGAAGCTGTGTTCTTTGAAAGGGTGGGTCTATAGGCGTGGTAAATGAGAGATTTGAAAATATAGGAAGTTAATATGATTAAAACCCTGTTTACTCTAAAAACAAAACAACATCATTTTCAGAGTATAATTAAATTTTTAAAACAGTTTTGGTCCAAAATATATATACTTATTTATTTTTTATCAAAATTGCCATATTCAGAGATTTTTTTATTCCACAGATGAAACTAAAATAGAAAATCACAGGTAAATAATAGAGTCTGTAATAATGCTCTTTATTTATTTAACAAATCATTAACTTCGTTTTTAGTCTTTGTAGGAGAGTTTTCCATTAGTTAAAAAAATCTTCTTCGTGTAATCTTCTCCACTAACGTTTTGGGTCAAAGTCAATTTGCGTCATTCTAAAAACTTTAGAGTAGATTGTATTTTTAATTATAATTCGTGCTATTTTTGAGTAGGTACATTTTTTCCTGTCAAGCCTACAGCCAGATACTATCGAAAGTGGATTCAGCAGTTATGGAAGCGTCTGCAAAGTTTCTTAGTTAAAAGCGAGTTGAGTGTGGCGACCTGGGACCTCAGCGTCAGACAACATTCTCAGTAGCTTTTACTTTCGTATAAACTCAACACTGTCACAAGTAGAGAGAATGGAAATTAAAACTCTCAAATGCTGGTATTGAACGACGAGTGTGACGCTATTGGACAAACCGTGGCATATGTTTCACTAATGGAGAGTTCATTGATTTAGCAATCTGCGGGCTAAATCAATATTTCAGTTAAGCGAAGCTCATGTCACATAATTGCATTTATTACAGTGATTTTACATCGCCGTTTGAATGATTTATGCATTTGAAACCGATTTTGCCTTTTGTGATTACAATATGTAAGAGTATCGTACGAAATAGCTTTAGTTGCTCATAGCCAAAAACTGGGAAAAATTAAAAATAAAGCATAAATATTTTGTGAATAGTATTTCATGACAAGATAAGCAATATTCCCCTAACCGTTAGTTGGCGAACACGCTTTTCAGGGTGAGGACCTGCTTTAGTTTTTAAAGAACATCCTATAATTTCTTTTCGTGGAATGTAATCTTTAGTTGATAAAGGCCTGTACAATAAATGATTTGCTGACGGAAGAGGAAAAGCTCATATATTCAAATAGAAAACATTACAATTACTTGCTTTGACATTTTAATGGAACACGACCAATGAACACATTGATTCTAAGTTTCCCATAGAGTTGGAGTTCTAATGTTATCCAGTACAACTTGATTAATACTATCAGATAACCAGACCCAGTGTTAGTTGATCCTACTGATCAGATCTTGAACTCAATTTACTGAACAAACACAGTGAAATCAGACACTTTGTCTCACTGGCGGCGCGGTGTCTGTGCTCTTCCTCGCTCTCAAGCAAGATGAGGCTGCTTTCTTCTATTCCTCTCTCTTCTGTTTCTCTCCTATTCTCTTCTTCTCTTCATTGATATCTCTTTTGTCCTCTTGCGTTCTCTCTTCTATCTCTCTTTCCTGTGCTTCGTTCTCTCTTTTATTTTGCTAAATTCCGTTCTTCTCTTCATTGATATCTTTGCTATCGCTCTCTCTTTTTGCCTTCGCTTTCCTACTTTCCTTTCCCCTATCTTTACCTCTTTTATTGATATCTCTTTTGTTTCCCATATATTCCATTCTTTGCACTCTGGCTATTGCTTTCTCAACTTGTGTTTTTGTTCTACTTCTCTTTTTGGTCATATCCTATCAATTGTAAATATGCGCAAATACCTTATATCTCAATTTTCTCCCTAATTAGTTTGTCCTTCTATAACTTCTTCTGTTTCTCAGCTTTTCTCTCTCAATCTCTTCTATTATTTCATCCCAAATTTTTTTACTCCTATTTGTAATTATGGTTTTTCCTTCTATAACTTCTTGTCTTCCAGTTTCTTTCTCTTTCTCTCTCTCTTCTATTGATTTCCACTCTAGTCAATGCATTTCTCTGCACGCTTGCATTTGTTTGGTTTAATATGTTATTTCCTTAGAGTGTATAGTTTGGCCGATTCGATATACCGACTTTCATTTTACACTTTTCCACACTGTTGCACAGTTTACACAATTTTATTTTTAGTTTTATTTTAAAACCATATATAAGGAGCATCTCCTTACTTATTAAACGTGCTATTTTTTGTATACCATCTTATGTCAAAACGAGTCTTAGATAATTATTTCTCTAATATTCTCTATTTCCAATAAGCCATTGTTTTTTCGTTTAGTTTGTGGTATTTATCGTGGCATTTCTCACCTAGTTTTAACGGCATGTAAATGATTCAATCACAAAGATACACATTTTAGAATGTTAGTTTCATTTTTTTACAAGTTTCCCTTTTTATAAAATCCCAAAACCATTTAACTTCTACAACATAAGACTCGGGTTAAGCCAGCAGATCTGTGTGAGCCACTCTAAGCCCGGACGCCAGTTTGTTTCTACCGTGTGTTTGTGGGGGTTGTTTGTGAGGGGGTTGGAAGTGTCCTGCTGTGTTCCATTTGCTGGTGTCAAGCCCAGACCTCACCTCAGTCAGATGTTGCCAACACAGAGTTCAATATCCGACCCTCACAAACTAATCTCACAGTTTGACACTTGTCTGTGTTATACATGTACTCCACTCACTTGTCAGCCATCTAAGCTTTGGGTATGGATAGACAGACTCGCTTTAAAAGTTGAATTTAGAAATTTTATTGAAACTATAAAAAGAAACAAAAACGTAGATTCCATTACTGTATGGATTGTTCATTGTTGTGCATAAACTATTCGTAAGTCAATTTTCTGAACTCTAAATGCATGCCAAAACAAAACGAATCTTTAATATTCAATTTAATAGTTCTATTGACCTGAAAACACATTCCTAAGAAGGTTTTTATGTCTTTTACGGCACAAAGTTTTATAATCCATCGTCTTGCGAATTTTACCTTTTCTTGGTATTATTGAAAGACAACTCACCACATCAAAATTAATTAATTTAACAACTCTCACTTATCAAATTTAATACACTATTTTCGCAAGTATTTATTAAGAATTCGTTCAATTATTTAATCCTTTAAAAGCCTACCAGACGGTTTGCGAAATTCATATCCCGTAAGTCTAAAAATTCGTCAAACATTTCACTAAGCGAAATTTTTTAGTCAAGAAGTAATTGTTTCGTAAGTGATTTTGTTTTCTAGACGTATTCCTGGGCAGACAATGTATCCCCCAATCTCCTAAAACTGCCATGAAGTCATTCAATCTTCCATGGAATTCGTAATAAATTAGAGCCATATTGTTCCTATGGCCTCATGATCTCCTGTTGCATTTATATTAATAATAGTTTTATCCGTGCTGTTTCCCGTGACTTCAAACAACCTCCATCAACTATAGATGAAAGCACCTCCTCACCGCCGATGACTCCTACTCTTCTCATCCCCTGATCACTAGACCCCAATGCAGTTAGGCCCAGGACAAGCAAAGCCTGTTAGTGTTTTCTGATCCCCTGATCCTGTGATCAGATTCCGGCTCAATTTGTAGAACAAACACAGTGAAATCAGACACTTTGTCTTGAGGTTAGGCCGCGGCTGCTTTTTGTGCTCGCCCTTGCTTTGCTTACAATTTGCCTTCCCCTCTTCAGAAACCCATCCGGGCTTCACGGTGATTACTAAGGTCCGTCGTATCAGATGTTGTTGACAGTGTTATTGGACGCGTCAGTTTGAAGAATGGAAATTGTCTTTTGAGTTGAACGAATGAAAGAATAACTACTGTATATAAATAGAATACGTGTATTATCCTAAGCTTGCAAATATTTTTCATTATTTACAGGATTGCGCAATACACCCACAGAAAAATTGGTCAAGTTTCAAAAGATTTGGAATTACGTACAAGTTACGTACGAAAATGTTAATGGTTGAAACTTTTCTTAAAGGAAACTTTTGACTGAAGTCATGTTCAATCTCAAAATCATCCAAATCACCCGGTGCCTTTTTCTTCTTCGTGGCGGTTTGGTATCGCGCGCAACTCCAGAGCTCATTTAGTAGACTCCGGTAGCATGGGTTCGATCCCCGAAGTCACCACTTGCAATCTAAAAAGTGACTATACGGTGACTCTAGGTAAAGGTCGAGGTGGTATAGAGGACTTTCCAAACCTAACGTCACCTCGTTAAACAAGACATATTTTTTTTTTACCCAAGCTCTACCTCATGACAATTTTCATTTATTTCTACACTTGTTTATATTAAATGAGTTGATTGTTATTAATTATTTCAATTCTCACTTATCATTTTCACCTGAAAGCTGTAAGAGATTGGTGGGGGGGGGTTTTATGTTCCTGTCATTTATTATTCACTCTCTTCTCTCGTCTAGACGCAAATAAGCGCTCAGTTTGTTCATTGTTAGGTGCGCTTTATATTACATCATTTTTCACAATTTAACTTTGCACAGTTCCCCTGACGAGAAGCGACTGGAAAACACTAACAAGTTTGCGGGGATGAGCTCATTTCTGAGCTGAACCTGTGGGAAATAAAGCGTGATTTGTTTTTTTAACACTCTCTTGTAGTTAGTATGTACAATTTGAGATTCAAGTTTCTAAACATGTTGGAATAAGTCTAAATTTAAAATTTTGGCGACATATTGTAGTACATGAATTACAATATAGTCAAGATTCCAAAAGCTTGACAGGACCAAAGGTCATGAACTACAACATCAACTATGTTGACCTTGCAAAACCCCTGAAAGTGTTTAATAACGCCTTATTACAACTCTGTGTCAATACATACTTCGCGAAATTGATCATTTGTAAGTTTTTCAACAGTTTTGGATACAAGTATAGTTTGAGAAGCCCTTATAGGTAAACTAGAGTGTTAGGGCTTCAATAAAAATATTCACATTTTGCAAGTATTGGCGAACACTAAAAGTTGATTATGGCTTTAATAAAAAAACTCACTCAACAACTAATAACTCAATGCACGAGATCTACTTTTCGCAGAACTACTACAAAAGGTTGAAATTTCAAATAATGGTTGGCAAACTATTATCCTATCAAACAGAAAAAACACTCTTTGTACAAAATCCTGCAGTTTTTAACTACGTAACTCAAGTTCTCTGCAGGAAGTAAATATGAAAATTAAAAAAGTGCATTAAAAATACTGAAACGAACATATTTTCATCATAAATACAGTTTTTTTCGTAAACCCCAAAAAGCATTTCCGGTATACAGTATATCCCGTTAAAAATTCGATATTATTCGCGTTAGCGCTTGTAGCTACACGTTGGCTATGTCTACTACAGAAGTGACTGAAGAAGTAGAAGCGGTGGTGTTGGTGGCGGGGTTGGAGGACAAGGGGAGACAAGGCAAGGGTTCGCTCGTCTGTTTCTTATTGATGATCACATTCAACCGCAATGTTTGTTCTTGATTGTTCCCTCGAGATCAATGTTTACATTGGTTCCCAACTTTGATTAAGAACGGATATTCAGAGAGGGAGGCGAGCCAAGGATGACTGAAAGCGACAGAATTGTACATCATTCTTTCAAAAGTAAGGGTGTTTTCTGTCGTATTTCGTAAGGGCTGTATACACATTCACATATTTTATCTGCAAATAGAACAAATTTTACATAAATATTTAAGAAATGTATCAGGATTAATCCTTTCACTAAATCACTATTTGAGATGCCAACCACTCTCATGAGGGTATTTTAAGGCAAATATGTGGTGGAGGATGAGTGTGTGAGTGGTAATGAGTTATGAGGTGTAGTCTTGTTACAAACTAAGGCCGACTCTTCCTTAGAATGGGTCATTAATTAATAGCCAATGACCAATGGAAATACAAGGACCAACGGCAATGACTTCCGAACCACGCAGGTGATCGTCTGATATGTCTAAACGATGGTGGGAGTTGATGCGGGTATCATCCATCTGATCACTGAGACTATCTGAGCCGCTTTAGACCTATATCATCCTCAAAACCTGACCTCCATGAAGCTGGATTACAGGACCACGCCACGAGTCCCAGTCAAAGACAATGCCTTGATTTTAAGGTCAACACAAAAATTATAAGTGCTGTTGATTTTGTTGTAATTTGTGTGTGTTTGTGCGGTCTTGAAGATAAAGGAATTGCATTTGAAAGACTTTGTTCTCAAACATTTCTTTAATATTGGCTTTGAGGTTTTAAATTCGTAAGTACTAGACTCCAATAAGTAGACCTTGTTGAGAGATTTAGGTTATTTGTTGTAATTTCTGTGCAAACCTGAATATAAAAGCATTCATTGTCTTTGCAGAAAGGTCTCGTCTTAATATATTTCTATATCTAATATTGAGCATCTTCTGCTTTCATTTTACCTCCAAATTAACACCAATACGTTAGTACTAAATCGTTCATGTCCATGTACTCACAGTGAGAGAGAAATGTAATTGAAACGTAGGGTAGATTTTCTTTAAGTTTAAGGCAATGGGAGAATTTTTATCACACACATTTGACAGCCCGGAAGCTAGATTTGGGGTATAAAATACATTTTTTACCAAATGAAATTGTTTTTTACTAGAGTTTCTAAAGGGTCTCTAATTTTGTAAATGATTAGCCACAACTTCCTCGTATAGTTTTTTTCAGTTCCCTTCTCTTCTCGTTCTGTCTACTTCTTCTTCTTTCCTAGTAGTCTCTTCTTCATTATTCAACATCGCTATCTTTTACTTGTTCTCTCCTAAGCTTTTTCCAATGGTTAAACACTGCAGGATTGCCCCGCTAACCCGGTTTGAATGAAGACATGAATCACCTCCAGCAGTAAACACCTCCCCTGTGGCACTGCAGTTCCCCCCTATACACTGTGCAGTAGGTGGCTTATCTACCCCCCTGTATAATCGGTTTATGGCTGTCACGGCTGGTTATGTTCATATTTGAGGGCTCCCGTTCAATCAGAAGAACTATTAGTAACCGTTCCCCTCCTGACCCGGGTTCGGTGAATTACAGACTTGTCTACAAATCACGTGTTGTGCTGAATCGATATATTGAATGCGACAAATTATATGCTGTGAAGTTCGGACCTTTGATCATAATCGAATTTGCTGAGTCATTTATTGTCAGTCTAGGTTTAAGGTATGATGATAGGGTTTAAAACAGAATTACCTTTTCTTACTGTCTACGCCAATGGCATGTTTTTAATAAACTACTTAACTTAGGGTTTGTGAGCATCACAAACGCTTTTAGGGAAAGCGTCGAAATCCTTGTGCCTGCGCCGGAAATCACCCACGACTTTGCATTTAAGCCGTGACTACTGAACCACGAACTAGATGGAACCACATATAAAATAGAAACTTGAGTTGTATGAATTGGATCGTTTTATATAAACTAGTTTAGCTATTTATTAGATCAATCAATTAATTATATTATATTTCAAAATAATGTATGTCAAAACCTGTATTCAAGCACAATAAACTATGTTCTGTCTTTTGCACTGATACTCTAAAATAATGGTGTCTTTTTAAAGGGCAAGCTTAATAACCAATGTTTAATGAATTTTAAACATCTCCAAATATTTGCATGAATTAACACCTCGAGTTATATAACCACAAGTTGAGGAATTCAAACAAAATTATAATTTAGACAAAACCTGGTCAAAAAACCTAAAGAATTTCAATCACAGACCTCTAGCAGTAGTGTGTCAAATCGGGATGGAAACAATATTATTAGTATACGAGTATTAATTATTTTCAATCGAAAACTATTACACTAGATCACCTTTTGCCTCCGGGAGAGTTTGCACTTTACATAAATAGACTATCGATGATATCGATTATCGATACGGTCGCTGCCAAATGGCGGCCTGAATGAAGGCCTTTATTACATCGATTGCAGCGCCACTGCTGGGTTATACGGTCGTATAATTTTATGTTTGATCATCATATTCGTGCAGTCTGCTGTACGCTGTTTGTAGCGGACTTGCATTTTATACATGGTCCTATCTCTGTTGTGGAGCTGTGCCTGATTGCAAAATTTGTTGAGAGGTAAAACAATAAATCTAACCCTGATTTTAACAACAGGCTGGTAATAGGAACGGTTTTCAAAAATACGAACTCGTAAATATTACATATTGACTTAAAATTAAAATATAAAATATTGAAATCTCTAAATTTTTCCTCTGTATCGTTTAAAACATCTGGAAATAGTCAATATCTTCTGTTTAAATCAACACATATAAAGAAAATAAAATTAAAAATGTATTTTGAACAAAACGATATTTCTACTCACCTATTGCTCTAAATGATTTCTTTTTTCATACTACTTCAGTTATTTTCTCAATACTTAAATATTCCTAAATAGTGCGTATAAAATTACAACTAATTAAACAGTGTAGACGCCATTCAAGGCTCAAAAAATAACGTCGCGTCATTTTAGTAAGGGCACCACACAAACATCAATGCTTTGTTAGAAGTTTGTTGTTGACGATTTCTGAGTTCAAAAAACATTAAAGACGTTTCCATAGTTTTTAGAGAACAAAATAAACACGACGTTTAGGTATCTGGATTCTAAAACAAAAGTTTTAGATTATTCCATTGTCTAATTAATATAAAAATTAATCTAAAAAAAAACACTTAATTAAAATGAGCCAGCTTAAAATCATCGTTAGCTGACCAGTCACCGACCACTGAAGAACATAAATTTTCTCTTTTGGTTTTTCTCTCAATTGATTTAATTTTACAACAACTAGTCTCGAAAACAATACCTGCACAAAAACTAAAGGAATAAAAGAAAACTAATAGAAACCCCAAGCAGGTCCACGGCCAGACAGCTGCCTACCAAATTACTGATTGGCTGGCTGAGAGCAGCGGACGACCAATCACAGACGTGTATCAGACTAACCAACTGTAACAGTGAACACAAAAATACCTTTATGTTCAGCCAATGAAGAGGAAATTCTTTAGAGCTTTTACGAATGATTCAGGTTTTCTTAAAAAGGAGTTAACAAGACTTTAGAAAGACTTTAGTATCCCTACATGATGAATCACAATACTGATAATGGACCTGCTATTGGCAAAAGAACGTTAGGTTCATGATTTTGGCGTATTTCCCATCTCCACAAACCACGAGAAACTGACAAAGTTCACAAACCTGTAAGATGGAAGAGTCAATGCCAAATTCACAAATATAGCAAGATGGAAAGTCAATGATTTTGGCCAACAATTTTTGGGCAACATCATGACATCTTGTTTCACTAAAACGATGGAAGACATCCCATAATATTTCAATCTCAGGCACCTCAGTTCCTTTGAACAAGGTTTTGTAGGCACGAAATCAATACAGTTATACGATGGTTTCAATCCAGCATAGTCACCGTCACCTTTCCACGCATTGCAATATTCACATTTCACCTTGTACCTTGGAGGTGCGTGGCTAAAAGCTCAGCCATGCAGTGAGTTTACCCTACAGGGGAGAGGAGTGACTTGTGTCATTTTCACGGCTAAAATCACACTGTGAGGAGAGTAGAGTGAGGGAGTGAGAAAAGAGTGATGGTGAGCAGAGGAAAGGTTATACGGTCGTATAATTTTATGTTTGATCATCATATTCGTGCAGTCTGCTGTACGCTGTTTGTAGCGGTTGCATTTTATACATGGTCCTATCTCTGTTGTGGAGCTGTGCCGGATTGCAAAATTTGTTGAGGGCAATTGTTTTAAAGCAATAAATCTAACCCTGATTTTAACAACAGGCTGGTAATAGAACGGACCTTTCAAAAAAATACGAGGCTCGTAAAAATAACATATTTGACTTTCCTCTTAATCTCGTTTTAAAAGATCTGGAAATAGTCAATATCTTCCGTTTAAATCAACACATATAAAGAAAAATAAAATTACCAAAATGTATTTTGAACAAAAAACGATATTTCTACTCACCTATTGCTCAAATGATTTCTTTTCGCATACTACTTCAGTTATTTTCTCTCAATACCAAAATATTCCTAAATGGTGCGTATAAAATTACAACTAATTAAACAATGTAGACGCCATTCCAAGGCTCAAAAAATAACGTCGCGTCATTTTAGTACGAGCACCACACAAACATCAATGCTTTGTTAGAAGTTTGTTGTTGACGACGGTAGAATTTCTGAGTTTAAAATATTATTAAAGACGTTTTCCATAGTTTTTTAGAGAACAAAATAAACACGACGTTTAGGTATCTGGATTCTAAAACAAAAGTTTTAGATTAATCCATTGTCTAATTAATCTAAAAAATAACACAAAACATTAAGAAATGAGCCAGCCTAAAATCATCGTTAGCTGACCAGTCACCGACCACTGAAGAACATGAATTTTCTCTTTGGTTTTCTCTCAATTGATTTAATTTTACAACTAGTCTCGAAAACAATACCTGCACAATAGAAACCCCAAGCAGGTCCACGCGGCCAGACAGCTGCCTACCAAATTACTGATTGGCTGGCTGAGAGCAGCGGACGACCAATCACAGACGTGTATCAGACTAACCAACTGTAACAGTGAACACAAAAATACCTATTTATGCACAGCCAATGAAGAGGAAATTCTTTAGAGCTTTTAAGAATGATTCAGGTTTTCTTAAAAAAGGAGTTAACAAGACTTTAGAAAGTCCCCTACATGATGAATCACAATACTGATAATGGACCTGCTATTGGTAAAATGAACGTTAGGTTCATGAATTTTGGCATTGACTTCCATCTCACAAACCTGTAAGATAACCAACTACATACTTTAAATTACCATCTTGTTGTCAAAGTCAAAGCTCGCAACCGTAAGATGGAAAGTCAATGCCAAAATTCACAAACCTGTAAGATGGAAAGTCAATGATTTTGGCCAACAATTTGGGCAAGGCAACATCATGTCGTCTTGTTCACTAAAAAACGATGGAAGACATCCATAATAATATTTCAATCTCAGGCGCCTCACAGTTCCTTTGAACAAGGTTTTGTAGGACGTAAAGCAATACTGTTATACGATGGTTTCAAACCAGCATAGTCACCTTTCCACGCATTGCAATATTCACATTTCACCTTGTACCTTGGTGGTGCGTGGCTAAAAGCTCAGCCATGCAATGAGTTTACCCTACAGGGGAGAGGGAGTGACTTGTGTCATTTTTCACGGCTAAAATCACACTGTGAGAGTAGAGTGAGGGAGTGAGAAGAGTGATGGTGAGCAGAGGAAAGGTTAGATATCCTCTCATTAGTCTGCTGTATATAGGGTGTGGCGAAACCTCGGCGTGGTGGATGAAAGCTATTAACAAGTAATTCCCAACAGAAAAAGTTTAATTAAACAATATAATTTTTTTGTATACAGTAGTTGATTTTACATATCCTTGAAAAATTGTATGAATGCTGTCAAAGTATTTCATTCCCTCCGTATATTACGAAGTATGTACGTTTGTGGTTAAAAATTGATTGCTCAACACATATTTTCCTATAAGTTTTATTTTCTTTTTGTTTTGATTTGTAGATTTTATTACCTGTTTTCTATTTAAACCTAACATTTCTGCTGCGTACTGACATTATATTAAATTGTTACTTTCCCCAAAGCAAAGCACTGCAACGACAACTGCACGCTAGAGCGTAGAGGAAGTGGGACCACCCGGTCAAGCCCCGGGGGTCTGGACGCGCCCTAATCTGCCCCATTTTGTCAACTGGGATTTATGAACGTGCGCGGGGCGCCCCACAGGTAGCCTCGTTAGTTAGTGTAGGTGGCCATGCGGGCTGCTACGTCTTCATCTCTCCCACACCTCGCTCTGGCGTTATGGATGGCTGTAATCAACCCGGCTGGATTTGCGAGACGTGAAGAATACGGGTTTGAAATAGATCTTCTGACTTTCGGTAGGTCCTAATGCGCTGATTTGTGATTTGGTTTGGTAACGGATGGTTTCATAAATGAAGCTACGCATCATGCCGAAAATAAGTATTTATTTCCTGATTAAAATTAAAACTTTACAACTATAAGTTTTAAATTATTCCCAATCTTTGGGCTAATTAATGTGTGAAGGTCTGGGAAGTTTCCAGGTGAGTTTTGACTTGGTAGGACTGTAGCCCTGGTTAAGTTATAGGCTGTTGGTAATACAGGGTCATGATCCTACCTTCGCTAATAATATTGAAACATTTAACGTCAAAGTCAAACATACAAGAGAGCCTATATATTAGATTAGATTAAGTAGGGCCCATGTATAAGTTACAATTCATTTCATGTATAAAAGTAATCCACTATTAGGCTCGGAAGGACCACGCGACTGGACGGTGTTTGAATCGGGACGAGTAGTTAGTTTGCTGTGAACCCGACACAGTTTTAATTCAAGAGTTTGTTGCCACTCACTTGCTTCATACAGCTGAGTGGGCTGCGAGGGTACACCTAAACGCAAAAATATGCAAAAAGTAAAAGCCTCGATCGGCATTATCGAACAACATCAAACTCCAGAATTTAGTGGCCTAGCCATTAGATTACCGAAACCCTGATCTAAGATCAAAGCTCATATTATCACTGCATTTATAATATGAGATAGACAATTCGTAAATGGAAACTAACCGGTTAACCCAACACTAACCGGTTTCAAACCATAATCAAACGTCAAAATTATACTTCTATTCCATTTTTCCAACAAAAGCTACCAAGAGAAAATCTTCAGCCCCGATTTTATCAGTTCAGTTTCATCTACATGACTGCCGGTTTACTAAAGCAGTTTTACACATGATTTCCCCTCGGCCTTAGATAAAAGCTGTGTAATGGAGATCGAATATCTATCTCATGTAAACTAATCCGCCTGTAAGTAAGACACGCAGACTGTAGCGCTCACGCATCCCAGGTCACGTGACCTGCTCGTGTGCTCATCCCGCGTATAAGTAGACGACACGCGCTTCACTTCATACATACCGGTAACATGAAAAGTGTGAAAACACTAAATATTAGTTTGCTTATTAGCAAATCTGTATAGCGAATAGAGCTATCTATTTATATTGCCATCTAGAACATAATATACATGTTATTTTTGCATCTCAACAGGTTAAGTTTGTTATCAGCCAAATCGTCCACTGAAAGTGCCTTTTAAGAGGGACGTTTATCCAAAAACGTGCTTATGCTCTAAATGTTTATGATCCGATTAAGATGAAGTTTAATATAGCCAACACATTTGGTCACTGTAGCCTACACGTGTACCAATAATTGACGGTATCCAATAAGCCGGATTAGGATGGCGATGGAAACCCACATTCTCGGTTAACTGGTCGGATTTTCTTGACTTTTGATACAGATGCTAGTTACGACATATTTGCGACTTTATATCTTTAAAAACTTCATTTAGTTTTTGAAGATAATGTCTAAATACTAGAGAAAGCAACACTGTTATCTTGAAGGCAAACATATGAAATCTTCGAAGGGCTCACACACAAAGAAAAGATTGATTAAACAATGGGACCAAGACAACTCCTCCCGTTTAAGTCAAGATTTTATTATGAAACATTTCTAGGAAAAGCGGTACGGCCTGATCTTCTTAAGAAAAATTAAACATAAGAAATGGGACCAAAAGATCGATTACAAAGATGGACAACTCCTCCCGTTTGGAGTCCAAGATTTTATTATGAAACATTTCTAGGGATAGAAAAGCGGTACGGTCTGGTATCTTCTTAAGAAAAATCCCAATTTTCACAAACTTTTAGACTTGTTATTTGAACTCCTAATTTGAAATTTGAAAATGTCCAAAAGGAATCACTCCCTCATGTTCTCCGCTAGATGCACGATATCTTGCTCTACCACTACATGCTCGTGTGACTAGGCACACGGTATCCAGTGATGTAAGCAAGTACCGAGCACGACTCCAGTACTTGTGTAGATCGTGAGAGTCAGGTGGTCTAGTGTTCATGTACGGACATGTACAGACTTGCGAGTACTCACGGGTCACGAGTTGCTACCTTGCAGCTCCCGGCAGCTCACGTTATCTGCCGGAACACCTGTTGGAGGAGTCAGCATGTAGTAGGAGTAACGAGTCTTGGAAAATATAAAAGGATTGCCATTTTGAAAGAAGCGCGTTTATGGAAGCCGATTAGTGATATACAAGGGGGGAGGGAAAAAGCTGGAGTGACGAACTTCCCAACTGAAAAACAAAATTGTCCTAAAGGCAGTAAGCCTACTACCGTTACAATTTCTAGAGAGCGATGTGCACCTTAGGGGATTTGTACGGAATATCAAGCTATCTAGAGAGACCGGGGTTCAAGAACCTTCTCCAAAATTTGAAAGCTTGTATGCGAAATAACGCATTTTTAGGCTCTTCAAGACTTGGCTAAACCTCGGACGTAAACTTAACTCGTATCGAAAAGCTTTACTCTAGTGATGGAATATACACTATTAATAGCTATACATATATCCTAAAATTTGTGTCTAGCTTTTTATTTGGTTTCATTTCATGGCTTTATAAAACTTCCTAGCTAAGCTTTTAACTTTAAGTTAAGCCTATTCAACACAACAATCAACTGCTACAAAAGCGTATACATATAATGGAAGCTTAGTTGGCTGACAAGTGAGTGGAGTACATGTATAACACAGACAAGTGTCAAACTGTGAGATTAGTTTGTGAGGGTCGGATATTGAACTCTGTGTTGGCAACATCTGACTGAGGTGAGGTCTGGGCTTGACACCAGCAAATGGAACACAGCAGGACACTTCCAACCCCCACAAACAACCCCTCAACAACCCCACAAATACACGGTGATAGAAACAAACTGGCGTCCGGGCTTAGAGTGGCTCACACAGACCTGCTGGCTTATCCGAGTCTCATGTTGTAGCTGTTAAATGGTTTTGGGATAATAAAAAGGGAAACTTGTATAGAAATGTATACCGAGCATTCTGGAATTCTTTCATCTTGTTTAGAAATATTTATCTGAATTTGATTGTTGTTAAAACTACTGTTGGTAAACTGTACTGTTCCAAACACTTTGAGGAAAGATCGTTAGGGGTTCATGAGGTCTGAAAGTAGTCATCTAGGTCTTTTCTAGCGTACACGGTAAACTTTTGATTTCTGAAGGATACGGAATAGAAGAGGGAAAGATAAGGGAGAGAGAATAACATTGAGAATACAAAATGTGAGAGTAATAGACGAGACGTTACCTCACCTAATTAGAATTTATTTTATTAGAGAAGAATGATAGTATTTAATTGCTTAGTAATTTGTGCAACTGATAGGGGAAGAGAAGTAAAATAAAAACACATAAAAAGATAGAGCAATAGTAGAGATACCACTATAAAGAGAAAAATAGGAGAGAAACAGAAGAGAGAGGAATAGAAAAGAGATGCTTCATCTTGCTTGAGAGCGAGGAAGAGCACAGACACCGCGCCGCCACAGCGAGACAAAGTGTCTGATTTCACTGTGTTTGTTCTGTAAATTGAGTTCAAGATCTGATCAGTAGGATCAACTAACACAGGACTCGGTTATCTGATAGTATTCATCAAGTTGTATTGGATAACAGTAGAACTCCAACAATTCTAAGTAGAATTAAGGATCTTAATCTTGATTCCCCCATCATAAAGAGCTTTTTAAACGAATTTCCATACTTAAACATTTCTCGTGTTCCGTTTTTCATCGTAGACTACATCCACAAAACTCATCAGGAATGACAAAATATTTCCTGAATGAATAATTCATTCAAACAACGATGGAAAATCACTGTAATAAATTCAATTATGTGACATGATCTTCGCCGACCTTCAATATTGATCTAGCCCGCAGATTGCAAAATCAATGAACTCTCCATTAGTGAAACATATGCCACGGTTTGTCCAATAGCGTCGCCATCGTTGTTCGAAGCCAACATTTGAGAGTTTTAATTTCCGATATCTCTACTCCTTGACAGTGTTGAACTTATGCAAAAGTAAAAGCTACTGAGAATGTCGTCTGTGTTTGTGAGGTCCCAAGTCGCCACACTCAACTCGATTTTATAACTAAGAAACTTTGCAGACGCTTTCATAACTGCTGAATCCACTCCGCCTACTGTCAGTATCTGGCTTTGAACACTAGTCTAAAAACAAACTTACTTCAAAATTGTACGAGTCAGAATTTAGAAGACATTTATTCTCTTTAAGTTAAGACCTTGAAAAAATTGACTTCGACCAAAAACATAAGTAAAGAAGATTGGAAAAAGGATCCTTCAAAATTACTTGAGAACTCTGCCACAAAGACAAAAAAAGTAGCCAATGCTTCACCCTTTATAACGACCTCAAATTTCAAATTTTCAAACTCCTTACTTTTGAGATGTGTACACGCCAAAATGAATGTCTATACTATACTTCCGGTTCCAAGCTAGCTCTAGTTAAGGCTTTGTTGTAAGCTCTGGGCGCTAGCAGCACTGAAGCCATATCCTATTTTAGATCTATCATTGACTTTCCATCTTACAAAGATGGAAAGTCAATGGTTCTATAGATATAGCTAACAGCCTCTTCTAGCCTGGGTTATAAGTCTCTTCTCGAGTGGCTTCAAGGTAGCTGGCAGGGCCCAGAACTCAACAAACAGCTAACCTATCTACTTGCTATCCATACAAATCCTGATTTAGCACTTCTAGACCCACCCTTTCAAAGAACGCAGCTTCTGTTTTGCAATGCATGGAAACGTGTCCCCTGTCTCTCAGCTGAGTGACGAGTCTTGATGAGTTGTTTTTTACAAAAGCTGGCTTCAGTTGCTTCCACTCATTAGGAACTGATAGAGCCAGAACTAATGACAGGAGGGTCTATGGAGGGAGGTGTTGTTTAGGATAAGCCGACTGTTGACAATGTGGGTGAGAGGGGGGATGGCCAGATGGTAGTTCACACGACGATAGCCTAGGCCAGGGTGTGAGATGTTGTCATTGGTTATGTAGCGTATTAGAGCACATCATGATGTACCAGACGTTGAACTTACTCTATCCAAGATTGAGTCCAAACTTTTGAATTATGTGTTGTTAAAATTGTCGAGTTCAATTTGGCTAAAACTTTTCAGAAGGCAAGATAAAATGGTCTCGTAAATCATATCATTGGGCAGACAATCAAAACGTACAATCTATTGGAAATACTAGGATATGAATAATAGGAAGTTAATTTGTAAAATTGTCAAATCTTATTAGGAAACAGGCAAATTATTAAAATAATGAGTTTAGTTGATATCTTAATACTAGACTCTGTAAACCAATTACTAACCTTTCTTCAAGAGAGGAATCTAATCAAGTAATCAGATTGCAGTGATTGTACATGTAGGGATGATGATGAGATATCAATATTGTACATGGAAGGAGGTCGATATAGATTGACGAAATACACGCAAACCTGTCCATCAAGATCATAGTAGGTACATGAGTGAAATGTCTTTCCCTGACAATTCTGTATATTCATGAAGAAACGTGCTGTGGTGAAGGAAAGTACAAAGTTGACGCGTGGATATTATAGAATGTTGACGGAAATGTTATCTAAGTCTTATGAGTTGATATAATGTTAACTTCTATAAAACATGACAACAACTGTAAGCTTTTGTAAGCTCCTGCGAATCAACAAACAATCTGAGCGAATCAACATTTCGCTCAGGAACAATTTTAAGATCTCCCCAACATAAGCTTAGTATTTTCTTATCATAAAGTTTTTTTCAGTATTTTAACAATGTTTCCTAGATTGAACTTTCTTATTAAACACTTTGTAATGAAGATAGAAGAAGTTACTCGCTGAAACTAGTTTGGAATCTTCATTAATTTAGACAAGTGAGAAAAGTTGTAATCAGCAATCTACAACATGAGTTCACAGTTCTCTGTTGTCGAGTTGTTAGTTTCATTCTGTTAGCAAGAGTCTGACAAGTTTCTTCAGTCAAGTCTACTGGGCTGGAAAACCGATTTCAACTTGACAAAACAACAATACCGACGAATCCTTATAATAAAATATATATTTAACTGATAATATATTTGATTTGGAATTCTTTGTTGTTGACAATGGTAGAATTTCCGCGGTTGATATATTATCGCGGACGTTTTGATCGGTTATTAGTGGACAAGAAGATCACGACGTTTCGGGATCTGGAATTTGATCCCGTCTTCAGGTGAAAAGTAACCTAAAACATAACACAAAACACTAAGAATTGAGCTAGTCTTAAAGCAATCAGAGCAAGCTAACCAGTCACCAAAAGACATGTTTTTTTCTTAAACTTATTTGATTTGAAACAACTAGCCCTTACAACAACACAACAACTTTGAAAATTAAAAAGGCAAATAGAGAAATCTTGAATGTTCCACGGCCAGTGACATGAGTGTTCAGGTACCACTGACCGATTGCTAGCCAGCCACCAGACAGCCGCATTGGCTGGCTCGGAGCAACGGACGACTTATCACAGCCATGAGTCAGACTGACCAACTGTAACAGAGAACATAAAAATACCTATTTATGTATAGCCAATGGAGGGTAAATTCTTAACAGTTTCGATGATTGAATAAGGGTTTCCTAACAAAAGAAATAACTAACAAGCCTTTAGAAAAATACTTCGTACGTACTTAGAAAAATATTTTGATTGTCTTAAATTTTTCAAGAAACTTTCCTATACAGTGTTCAAAAGTAATTTGTAGGTAAGATGGTTCAAGTTTATCCAGTGAATATCATTCCTTGAATTAAAGAAATAAACCTAAAGAAAATCTCTATTCTATTTTTCACAGTCACTGATTTGTTAAAAATACTAAAAGGCGTATACAACCAGTAGTATTCAGATGATGCAGAAAGGAGAGGGAGGGGCGGAACACGCTCTCTAGCCTATAGTTTTGGAAAGGACTGTAGTGTTGAAGCCAACAGTTCAGTGCTTCTCAAGAAGTATGTATCTAGCCCGGAGCAGAGATTGAGAAATCGACATTTTATACACTGTGACACTAATCAGGTCCAGGATATATTGTAACACGTGAGGCTCATTTGACATGCACTGAGTTGTTAAATCACACTGGAATGACGCACGTTTAAATCAAAGATTATGTTATGGTAGGTAGATTCGACATAGATGCCACAAGGCAGAGGCAGGATAGTCAACATAGTTTGACAGCCCAAGCACAGATAGCGCTGGGAGCGTAGCCATCTCTTGCCGTCTTTCTCCTCATGCACCTGCTCGAGTTTTTCCGATGGAGATGACTTATATGTGACCGGATCGTGCGATTTTCGGGAACGAACAAACTTGCGCGTGCGTCAGTGGCTATATTTGAGACTATTAGATAAAGTCCCTCCCAGCGCTATCTGTGCTTGGGCTGACGAATTAAGTTGATTTTCCTGCCTCAGCCACGTGGCATCCACGCGCAATCTACCTACCATAATCTTTGGTTTAAATTATATTACGTAATGGCCATAGTATTTGAGGTTGTAAATAAAGAAGTCCTTTAGTTTTCGTAGATAGTGCTCAAAAAGGTTTGCTTGTATTAAACTATTGTAACTATTGTTTATGTTTTTTAACATTTTACATGAGTCCTACTTCACTATTACATTTCGATAAATTTTTATTTCCGTAAAAAAGTTTTCACGTGAAACATTTTTTCAAAATTAGGCCTACTAACTACACATGAATTTTTAACATAAGACTAATTCTTAAATATTTCCTTATATTGCATGTCCTAACTATTTGTGCGATTTAAGGGCTACTTTCTATTGAGTTCCGCGATTTTCGAACTATTTTCGATACAGTTATCTTACGAGAGCCTAACTGGTTATTTTGCACTTGTTTTGCCTCCCAATATTTTGCAACCTCTAAAGCTTTGAATTCCGCAATTAGTTATAAAATCGTTATGAATGCATTAAGATTGTTTTTTTAATTGGTATAATTTTTATTAAGTTTTTTCCTTTCTACTATCCTCTTACTGACGTAGAACGTGATACATTCAGAGTGCTGACGAAGGCTCCCCCTCGAATGCAGCTTTGACCAAGAATGGGGAGATTCAAAGAAGCTCAAATCTGCAGCACTTGTCGCCCCCCACACTCACCAGAGTGCCCCAACACTCAAAAAGCACAATGACCACTCCCTTACCTCCCCCTAACACCCCCAACATCAACTCAGGATGAAGCAGGATAGAAGTTGTCATTCGCAGAACATTCTCTCGTAGGCTTCGAGTTATTGGTAATTATTCGGCACAGAAGCAGTAATTACTGATGACTGGAGTAGATTAGGAGAAAACATTGCTTAACGCTTTTAATTGGTTTTCAATTCAGTTTTTTAATTCAATATTCGTAGACTTGAATAAATAGTTTTATGAACAGTTATGAATAGTTTCTAGTCCTATTTTGGCTTGCGTGCTATGGTGCAATCAAGAACTTCACAATTTCTTACAGTATACCTGTAATTAAATATTTTATTTGAGGATTTGAAGCAAATTTTCGAAAAGTGTTTTGGGTAAAGTTGATAGAATTACTAAACCCACTTTTTAAATGTTTTATTCTTAAAGGTTTTCCTATTATCCGACAACTTTGGTTATTGGCCCTTCTGGCTGTCCGTTGATAACGAACGTGAGACTATATTGCATTCAATTGGGAATGGAACACAAATTGCAAATTTGTATATGTTGGAAAACAACATTTTAGGAAAAATCCTAACCTCGAAAATTTCTTGCGTTTCTATTGGTTAACTTATTAGTGGTCATTGATCTTAGATTGGACATGAATTGAAAAACGGCCCGAGTATGTTTAAATAACCAAAATATATAAAGGTTCAATTAAAAATCCCTTCAGTTCTTTACCTGACCCTTAAAAATAAATACTGAAACTATTTCAAATCCTCCCCACACCACAACACATTATCCAAACCAAATTGTCGGCAGTAGTTCGGTTTAATAAATTCTCACACTATATCCACTCAGGTTTCTCCCTCCCTCAAGACCAATATGATTATAATGTGCTTCACCCTGTATAACAATCACTCTCCTACCATCAGGTGTGACAACTTCAACAGCAACACAAACACAGCTGACAACGTATGGTTACCAGGTGACAATACAGAATACTGAATGCGACCTGACACCTCGTCTAGTGGAGGGGTGGTTGTGTTTAATTTGTATAGGCTCAGGTCGTGTTGGGGTCTATAGGGATGTGCATAGATTTGGCTGTTTTTTGTGTCTGGTGTGAAACTTGGGATTGTTTTGAAAGTTCCAGGTTTTCTTTACATAAGGGTTTGTGTAGTACTAATGTGAAAAGAAATTATGATGTAGTATGACAAATTACATAACAGTTTTGCATATACCTCATATACCTATTGATTCTATTATCAATGGGCTATTATATAAGAGGGATAATTCTTCTTAGTTAAAAATTATGTATACCTATTGAATAAATTATTGTGTACATTATGTTGACTACGAAGGCCCACAGTATACCACAGTGAAACAATAAATAGGTAAATGTCGTTTGTTACCTTAAATTTCTTATTCCTACACTAAAAATACTCAGAAATCGCCAAAGCTCTTGTGTTCTGATTCTATAAATCTAATGCTACCATTTGTCCTAATAGGGTTGACTATCGTTTCAAAACCAGGTCTTTCATATAATAACTAGTTGTTTTTCCAGCTTTAAGGCTTTTGACAATTGTTACTGTTGTTGCTTGTAGACCTTAGTATTGTTGTTTCTCGATGGACATTTCAACCTAAGGGTAGGTCATCTTCACGGGGATGCTGTCTATATACCCTATTTACACTAAACAACCGGAGGTCCAACCGCGTCGCGCTACAGTAACACAAAATGGACCAACAAGTGTATATAGTTTAGCGTTTAGTGTAAATAGTGTATATAGACAGCATCCCCGTGAATATGACCTGCCTTTAGGTTGAAATGTACATCGGGAAACAACAATAACCTAAGGTCTACAGGCTACAACAAAGGTGACTTAACTTTCATATAACTTTCATTTATTTTTCATACACAATTGTCAAGTACAAAACAGCTGTTTCTTGTAATGAATTAATTAGAATCCATTCATCTTTTTGCCAGTTTTTACACAGGTTTCAGTGATCTCAATGTGTCTTTAGTCCCACAGAGGTATGCTCGTTAAGACTCAACTAAAGTCAAACCATTGTCTCAATGAGTAATGATGGATTTCCCCGGTCAACTTTGAACGAACTGACAGTAGAGTAGCTGAGGAAAGGTTAGACCACGTGATTTAACAAATGTGCCGCCCAGAGCGCCGCCAGTTAGGCACGACGGATGATTAGGCCTACTTCTTACTAGTTTATATTTATTGTTGCTAACTTGTCACTCTTTACTGATTTCTCTTTACTCTTAGGCTTTCACGGCCGGTGTCACAAAATATATAATCTAGTTTTCTGTTCTATGTCAACATCATAATAATTAGCTGGAAATATTTCGGTCTCGCTGTGGAGTACCATGTTTAAAAGTCAATCATTTTCTGAAACAGTAACTTGGTTTCAGCCAACCGGTGACTGAAGATGGTACTCCACAGCGAGACCGAAATATTTCAAGCTAATTATTATGATGTTTTGACGCGGTGTGAACCGAAAGAAATAGGCTATACTTGTAACTTGTCTTTGTTACTTGTTCCCAACGTTTTCCTACTATTTACTTGATACTAAGCTTATTATTGTCGCCTTGCTACTTGTTACTAGTCTTCATTGAGCTGTTTAGAAAATACCGTATAGTAAGTCCTAATCAAATATCTTGCATATAATGTCATCTCTTGAACTAGAAACAAGGTGGTGGGCGACTGGCCAGCTTACGCTGATCACTTTTAGGCTAGCTCAGTTTTTAATGTTGTTCTATATTATGTATTTTACTATTTACCATAACTCCGAAAGCTTCTAGGTTGCTGCCGACAAAATGCGGCCAAAGTTAGCGAACGAGACTTCTATTTCAGTTGATCTTCTATATGTAAATTCAATGGGTTTGTTCACTATGCAACAAAACCAATAACACTGAATAAAATCCATAGCTAACAGAACAAGTCTCTTTCATGAAAAAACTAACAAAAATATTTATTTCTAATCATATAAGCTGCTGGTTCTTTTCACCAACAACTACTCCGTATCCTCCTGTGGTCGCCCATCGATACCTCGACTGTTGCCGCAAGTATCAACAGATGTTGGAGGCACGTGGCACTTCACCTGTTTACACGAAAGTAATCAGCCGGCTCCGACTCGCTGACAAATGCTCGTTTCCGTTCAATCGCGAGCAAGCCACTTCAATTCCAGCCCAATATCCGGTCTCCTGTCAGCAGTCACCTGGGCTTCGTCAAGTCTCTCACCATCACCGGGCCAATATTCACTCGTGAGTCTTGGCTTACTTCGGGAGTTGTGTTTTGGTGATCTGACTCCGACTTAACATCACGTCTTATAATCGTGTTCCTCTCACACACTTACCTTACTATCCTATAATGGCCCTGTGGGGTTGGTATCGTGCGTGACTCCGAAGTTCATCTATTCGCTGGCGCGGGTTCGATCCCCGCAGTCACCACTAACAATTTTGTATGTGACTGCGGCAACGCTCGGTAAAGGTCGAGTGGTAGGGATAACTTTGTAGTCCTAACTTAGATCCGTTAAACAAGACAAACTTTACCTTTTACTTTTATCAATCCTGCAGGCTGAGGGCGGCCATAGCTCAATTGTACAGTGCGTACTTCGCTCTAAGTCGGCCCGGGTTCAACTCACGGCGCTGCTGTAACAACTTTTTCTCCAAGGTTACTTCTCCCCGTAGTTCGGAAGTCACGTTAAGCTGTTGGTCCATTCCATTAGTCGTTGGGCTATCTCAATCTGGGAAACAGTCAGCCCTAGTTTTTAAGAAGACTACGCTTCATCATCCATCAAACACTCATCACACTTACCATTAATCTAATATTCACTTTAAAATATCCTCTAGGAGTGGTCGGTGCCTCAAGTACCTTCATCCACGACTATCCAACCTGCCTACCGACAGCAAGTGGTACGCTTTCACTACAACCTACACGCATATTTTAACGAGTACACCGCTTACCTACCCTTCTCCTACCAAATCCACAATCTCTAGCGTCATCTTTAGCTAACTTCCTTATTAAAATATCGAAACCAGCCTTTTTCTTACCGAAGACCTTCGCGAGGTCAGCTAGGAACAAATGCTGCTCGTAAAAACAACCACTCATGAAAATACTTATAAAAGGATAAATATTTATAAAATGTCATAGATTAAAACAAGATTTTAAAGACAAACTTTTCTAAAAGTAAAAACATCGGGTAGAATAATTTCTTGTTGCAACATCCAACCGAATGCACTGCCCACTACAGAACAGATACGTCGTCTCCGAATCCATCTAGTTAAAGAATTTAGGTTAGAATAGGAACAGTAACAGGCTGCAAGGGAGTGGAAATGAAAATTAATTAGGGTTCTAACAGAAACTAAGTGACTGGGTGAGGAGCGAGTGACGTAGACATATCGAGTGGAACCGAGGACAGAAATAGCGACCAGAGACCGCTCGGAGAAGGAATAGAGCAAAGGAAATCCATTGAAAAGGATATTAAGTAATCTAGATTGAAAATTGACCAAAAATTATAATGAATTTTAGGTTTAAAAGCTGGTCTTTAAAAGATTTTGGTACGGCAGGTAGTATTGATAGAGGTCTACAGTTTTGAACATTGTTGTTCCTTTTATGCTGAGGCTTGAAGGAATAGAGCAAATGAGATCCATAGGATATTGACTAATCTAAAGTAAAAATTGACCAAATATTTAGGTTAAAAAGTCAGCTTTTCATAAATTTTGGTACGGAAGATAGTAATGATATAGGTCTACAGTTTTGAAACATTTCGAAGTTCCTTTTTTCACGTTGGAGTTAGCAAACGTACTTTGAAGTTAAGATGGTGAACTTTTATTTAGTGTCAAATCAGAGTTCACTTACTTTATCATGAAACATAATTATTTATATATTTCACTGTTTTTGTAAGTCTTTTTAAGAAAAAATTTCTCGCAAATACGCAAATGAACATTTTAAGTAGTCTCAACTGGTTTCTACTCGTATTTGTCACTGGAGATAACGATTCTAAATTGCGTTTGATTGCTTACTCAATTTGTGTATACTGTTAGGGACTAGTCCAACAATTTTGCCTCGGCTTTGTATACTAGAGCGTTAAGCACGTTTCCCCAATATACGTCAGAAAACAAACCCTTTTACGACTTAGTACTATAGTACTTGGATTCTGAAGATGATACTAGCGTTGAAGATTACTAATTAGTCCTTTTGAAAATTAAATTCCTAAAACTACTAAATTAGCAATGGTGTTGAATTATGAATTACGTCATGAGTTCTTCCTCAATATAAAAATGGTGTAATCCGTTGAAATGAGTAAATAAATAAATAAACCCCGGACGTAGAACTGTGATGTAGAACTTTATTTTTTTAAGCCACTAGCGCTTAAATCCTTGCGCCTGCTATGTATTAGTGTTCGTTTTAGAAATTTTATTAATATCTAAGGCTTCGGGTTTACACCGCGTCACAGTTGAAATACAAATACTGCAAAAGTTTCGACCTCGCTGTGGAGAGTCATCCTCAGTAGCTGGTTGACTGGCTGAGACTCCCTTGCTTACACAACATGAACCTTTGTTAACGTTAACAGAAGAGAGAGGGTTAGCAGTCACGTGGACACTTGTGAAGGTTTGTACAACTGATTCCACGGCGCGTCTGATAGACACGTTCAAACCATGTGCGGTTGGCAGTGGGATTTCAATGTACGTGCTAAACCAAAGGCTTGATTTTGGATACACTGGTGCTGTGTTTGGCTGTACGTTGTTACACTTTTGAGTTAATAATATTCAGAGCGGGGGTAAACGCGGGTCGCGTTAAATGGATAGAAAGTTTTTTTTGAAAAGTTAAACAAATTAAACATTATTTATTAACAGCTACCATTTGTGCTTAAATGTTTTTGAATCCGTAACGTACAATTTGAGTTTTTGCATGATTCGTTATACTATTAAGACACATTTGTGAAAAATAATCGAAACTTTCCTTTTGACGGTTAAACAAGAATTAATGGTTGTCCTTTTCGAAACGCAAATTTCTATGTAATTGCTGTTAAGAAACTTGAAATATGCACCGTTTTGTTTCGTCAGTCAGAATATTTGGTCTTTTCTTTTTACATATCTTTGTATTGTTAGTAGGGCCTAAAATGAACCGCAAAATATCAAGCTCGTCGTTATTCGACTAAATAATAAAACATATTGCTAAATTGTTTTTAGTGCGGTTTACTAAATGGCATAGGTTTAGAAAAACATTATTCTAGTTTTATTTGACCTAAAATAAAAAGACTAACGTATCCGATATGAGTTTTGAAACACATTGTATATCCTGACAGTATGAGCTGGTTAGCTGGGGGCAGCCCACGACCAATCACAGGTACGCAGCAGGCTGACCTTCTGTAACCGATAGATACGAAATTCCTATTCGAGCACATCCATCCAATGGGTTAAATACATGGGAATTTTCACACTAATAATTCAAACTCTGAAATTCTCTCACAGTCAAAAACAAACTTTTATTAAAGAGTGATTAGTTAGTATTGTACTCGTATATGTCAGAAAGCCAATATCTTTTCTGGTTGGTGAGATTAAAACTTTAATTTTGAGTCTGAATTTGTTACGTCCAAACTCCTCGGGCTTGGACTCCTGCCTACCGACGGGTCCCCGCACTACCCCCAGGTGCCCGCCCGCGGTCTCGAGCGACCTCGAGTATATTTGCGCACTCACACACCTCAGCCGAGACGCCAGCTGACATGTTCCCACTGTGTCCTATGTAAACAGTTTGACACGATGCATCCCTCGCCACGACCACCCTTATAGCGTGAGAAGTGAGTGACACGCCTCTCCTCTCATACGCTTATTGTTATTGTGATTCCCTCCACGAGGGGCATTTTTCAATTTCCTGGCGAACATGTCACCGGGCTTCATATTTGGTGGGTTCTGTCAATAGATTTCCTGGGCTTTTCACGCCGGTGGGGGACTACTTGAGGTTCGGTTTGGTCTATTATACTTGCTTGGGTTGTAAATTAAATGTGATAAAATTGGGGTATTCAAAAAAATTCAGGTAAATGATTAAACAGCAGGTCGTATGAGAAAATATAAATTTTATGTGTATTTATTATCAAACTGTAACTAAACTGTGCACTTTGACAGCGTTGAAACACAACTAGTTTCAGGGTTTTGTTTCACACGAGCTAGTGTTTCGCAATTTATAATTTTTTACTTCAATAAATGTACAAGTAACTTTTTTAATTTGACAGTAACTTTCAGCTTTTATATTTATTGTTTGCTGCCATTTTGAAGAATTGTTAAACTTCGTCTCTTTTGTAAATATATGTAAACTATGGTTATTGGAATTATTTCCATAAAATACAACAAAGAGCAGATTTTGCTATTACTGAAATCTACATATGGTACTGGTTTTCGCACAAAAAGCTCATTATTTTATTGACACCCTTTCTTAACCAAATACGTACAATATTATAGCTTCTCTTAATGCACTTTTATTTTGTTAATTGTTTGTATAAACCAAAAGTTAGAGGTTTTAAACATCTAATTCATACATTTCACCCTCAAAAATAGATTCTTAAACTGTATACACAAAACTAAAGACTTCCATATCATACAAATAAATAATTGTTAGTCTATATTTCATACGCAACATATACTGCATTGAAATCGTCTGGTTTTAAATATTTTAAAAGCAAAAATGTTGTCACTCATACTGACATTGAGAACTCATTCATACATACAATTTTTACAGTCATACTGGCTCATTCATTCGAATTCTCCCACTTAAGCATCCTTAGGTCGGTAGCCATTTCTCACTAGGTCTCCTCCATTGGTGTGCCAAGAACTGCTGAACTATAGAAAGTGTTCACGGCCAAAACTGCTTTCAGACGAGATATGAACGCCTGTGGCGTTAGAGCACATTTATCGAATTTGACAATTTGTTGACAAAACGGGCTCCTACCTGAGAAGGCAAATGCTCGTAAACCACCGTTCTGTGTCGCCCAGTCCGGTAGTTATCCCTGCCTCTAGTTTCATAAAGTGTATCTTCAAATGTTTTCTTCATTATAACAGACTTGCAATAGAAATGCTCTCCATTCCTACACTCTAACCTACCGCGCAGAACAAAATTCACTTCCTAAAGTAATTTCATCTCAGAAGGCACTCAAAGCTGCGCGCTCACGCTCACCCCTGTGTGCACACTGCACACGGTGAATCACACTTGAAGAGCGAGGCGCTTAGGCGCTTCAAAGTGTTGTTTGCGCGCTCTTATCTCCGAGTATGACTCATCCTTATCAGCCCCCGGCTACTGGTGACACACAATACATCTTGATCAAGTTATGGGGACGTGACAGGCTGCTGGGGGTGGTAGGGACCCCCACGCTGGGCCGGGGTGCCGCTGACCCCCTGCGAGTACAGGGTGTGACAAACAAGCAGCATGTGGGTGGTAAATAACTAGTGTGATTTTAGTGCGATAAATTTGTCGGAGGTCATAATAAGATAGTTATCAGAGTAATGAAATCGGGTCAGAAGAACAATATCTACGATGGCGCATTTCGAACGTTTCGTAGGTGTCTTACAAACAGCAAATACAAACCATGTGGTTCTAAACAAACGAATTGAGATAATATGGGATTTACACGGCTTCAATGGTATATTGGGACAAAACTTTAGGCTGTGTAATATTTAATTTGTTCCATGGGATCAAGTGTAGATCTTGAAACATCGTGTTCTTCTTGTTCAGTAACTATAGTAAATTCCCCAAGTACTTCGAACTCAGATAGGATACTTAATTTGAATGTTCTACATACCTGCAAACCAGTCTTATTGGTAAATTCTGGAATTTCTCACTGGACATCTGAGTCAGTGCTCTGGATGTTGGTAGTGTTTCCCCAACTTGAACGTCTCTCCCACTTTTGTGTCGTTTCCTCAACGTGACCTCCTCCCCTGGAACCACAGTTTACTGTCACAAGAAGCAATGTAGGAACCGAGAATAGAAACCTCAACACCGGGACATATTTTGAGCCCCAAGAACAACATTCTGATGCCGGTATCAGTTTCGTTTCCAGCCCGCAGGAGAAATACCGAGGCTCATCTTTAGGAGCCCTTAAATTCTCTGGTTTTATACACGTAGTTGTTAAGTTGGAACAAAACTAATACTCCATCGTCAGAATCAACCTCTTTCTGCTGCCTGCTATCCTATTGGTGACAGGAGCAAGGATGCCAACTCGCGATGTTGTCATTGGCTGTGACACTATCGAAAAGACCCCTTCAGGGCTGGTTGTCAGATTTTGGTAAGTTTAATGATGTGATCTTTGCTGAAGTTACTCGTATTGTCATCTTTAATTATTTCAATGGTTTCTCGTTTAATAATGTGAAACTTTTGCCAATACTTTGGGCTATGTGGAACTCTACTGCATGTTTCGTGGTGAGTATGTTCTGTTATAGAATATGCAGTAAAGTTCTATACAGCCAAAATATGGCAAAAGTTTCACATTATAATAACCCAAGAGTCATCAATAGACCATTGAAATAATTAAAAATTATAGTAATTTCAACAAAGAAAACATCATCAAACTTTCCACAAGATAACAACCAATCCAGTCCTGAAGAAGTCTTTTCGATAGTGACACAGTCAATGATAACGTCGAAAGTTGGCATCCCTGCTTCAATGGACTGTCAGCAGTGTGTGACCAATTGGATAGCAGACAGCAAATATCTCAGTTTCAGCCGATCAGTGACTGAAGATGTTACTCCACAGCGAGACCGTACATATCAAGCTAATTATTATGATTTTTGTGTGAACCGAAAGGACTAGATTACAGTTGTGACACCGGCCGCAAAATCCTTATGCTACCAATAAAACCAGTACACAATGTTAAGCCATATCAAGATTTTGATGGAAAATTGTTTTTACCACTTTCTTGGTCTGGCTGATTGGATTTACTGATTTTTGGTGCACATGTTGGGTACAGTGACATAAATGTTTCTGATCGATTTTTATTTAAATCAGATTATAAACACGGCTTTGTTGCCCAAAACCCATTTTTGGGAGGAAATACGAGAGTAACTCAAAACCTTCATTATGATCTTTATGAAAATGTAAATCCCTAAGCAAATATACATATATAAAAGTTATACCTGTAGGCCTACTCCCCAAAAGGGCACTTTCAGTGTAAATGATCCCCGGTTTTAGAAAGTTCGCTAGGACTCACGGTAGCGTATGTGGCAATACGTCAGCTACGTTTAATTAAATTACATAATTTTGGGCCTAGTTATAACCGTTAAACTACAACGAACATTACAATTTTTAAAACAACTGTTTTTACTGCCATCCCGGGTAGAATATGTCAGCACAATATCGCACGTTACAGCGGAAGTGCAAAGTAGAGTTGACTGTGGAAATGTGGAAAGTTTACCGAACTGAGGCCCAGGATACAGGATAGGTGTGTTTACTCCGGACCGCAATCTATTGCTTCTTCTCGCTTCCTAAACTTTCTGTTTGGACTGAGGGGGAGTCGTAACTTCCAGCAACTCGTATTGTAAGTCTAAACATTGTCTTAGAGTCCACGTGTGCTCAAACCAGACACACAAATATATATAGTTTGTGAGGGTTCATACAACAATATGAGATTTTTAATTGAATTGTTTAAATTTAAGCTTTAGAGCCGTCACGTTTACCTAATGGCTATAAAACCACAACAGCATTATCTCGTTATGGAAACCAATACAACCATCTTTCGTCAGCTATAAATATTTCAAGAGAGCTTGAAAGTTTCCCCCTTATAGTCTTTCCTGTCAATTTTTTATATACAGTTATCTTAAATAAAATATTTGGCACTTAAAGAATAAAGAGGAAGGAGTTAAAGAGTTTGAAATATTATTGCGGACATTTGTCATCGTTAGCGAACAAGAACACGACGTTTCGGGATCTGAAATCTGATCCCGTCTTCAGGTGTAAAATAGCCTAAAACGAAACACAAAATATTATGAATAAGCTAGCCTAAAGCGTAAGCTGACCCGTCCAAACAGCACAAATGTAGCTGCTGTCAAAATTATAAAATCCTAAACACTCACCCAGAAAACAAAGCAACATGCACGAAAAAACGTAAAGATACTATCAGCCCTAAAATCATCCTGTTAGAAATTATTGTTCAATTACATAATCTGCGTAAAACTATGATCTAGTTATTCCGTTTCCCACCGCGTCGAAACATCATTATTATTAGCTTAAAATATTTCAGTATATTTGTGAAGTAACCTCTTCATTCACTGGTTGGCTGAAACTGAGATATATTTGCTGTTTGAAGTCCTATTGGTCACATGGCTGCCAACCGTCGATGTTCTGACTGGCTGGACACTATCGAAAAGACTTCTTCGAAATAATTAAAAATGATAATAACTATAACAAATAAGACAGCATTGAACTGTCAAAAGGCTGGCGACCAGAATAAGAATCCACTTTATTTCCACATAAGCAAGAATTACATACATATACATGAGAAAAATAACAATAATGGAAAAGCAACTAATGTTTACAGATTTGAAGTTAAACAAAAATAATAAAGGTTGATAATTGCTTATCTGGTACATTTTAAACTAAACCAAATTAAACTAAATTATAAAATGTCAAATAGTAGTAAATTTGAAAGCTTCCCTGAAATAAAGAAAAATGAATTTTTGGAAATGAGCTTACATAGGCTAGAAGCATTACTTTTGATACTTTGATTTGAGACACCGACCTCTTAGAGTAATTTAATGAATATATGATAATTCATAATGTTTTGATGGATGATGAGGTGTAGTCTTGTTAAACTAAACGACTGTTCCCCAGATGAAGCTTGTGCGTAAGCTCGAGTTGCTAATAAACAGCGAAAAGGTAGTGGTCGTATACAAATGTGTTTAAATTAAAATAATTATATTTTAATGTAGTTGGTTCCGAGTGGTAATGGTTATATAATAACGCGCTGCGCCAGCTGGACACATAGCTGATCATGAAGATGGTGGCGGGAAGGGTTGACTTCTGTAAAGTAGATAGTAAGTAAGGTAGCCGGTGCGTGAAATGTGTACACGTTATGTCATGTTGTTAACCAGTCCCTGTCTGAACAGTCCTGAAGACGTATTTTTGGTATTGTCCAGCCAATGAGAACATCGACACTTAGACAGTTGGCATCCCTGTGGCCAATAAGATAGCAGACCGCAAAAATATTACAGCCAATCAGTGACTGAAGACGGTACTCCACACCGAGCTCGAAATATTTCAAGCTAATCTCAATAATCTTTTGACGCAGTGTGGACCGGAAGAACTAGATTATAGATTATAGTTGTGACACCGGCCGCGGAAGTCTACGAGTTATATCAACGTTGAAGTATAGAATCTAAAGCTCCATTGAAATCAAGGGAACTTAGTAACCAAACTTATATTGTCTAACTTGACAAAGACTCCAGGGTAAAGTTACTCCATAAAGGATCAAAACCCGGACCAGAGTTACCCTTTCATTTTGCGGGGTGGCTAAAATAAGCTGCTAATTATGAGCCCCGGGATGAGTGGGGGGGGGGGTGGCTCAAGTGTCATGGGGGGGGCTGTGAAGTGTGAAACTCGGAACACATCGTCACATCGCTTGTTGCAGCACGTGTCGGCCCAGCTGTTGAGTTCATATTGAAAACAGCTGATCTCATCGGATTTGTAATTAAACTCTCGCTTGCAGGCTGATCAATCTTGTGCTGTTCGATTTTTGAATGGAGTAGGCATCGTAGAATCGATTTATAAAATTTTTAGAAAGGTAGTTTTGGGAAAATGTTGTTTTGGGTACAAACTGGTAGTGTTTAAGGTGCATCAAACAAGTGTTTGTTTATTTTTCTACATTGTGGGGAGGGTCGATCCCATGCCCCCTTGCACGACCATGTAGTACTGGAAGGGCAGGGAGGTAGAGTCAGCAAGAAGTGTACCTAAGTCGAAAGTTAGGGGGTAGCTTACGTAGGCCCCGGTTAGGGTCAAGAAGTACTCCACGCGTTGATCTGTGAAATATACTCAATGGTCTACAGACAGAGCGCAAGTGGTTCGATAGCTGTGACTAGTGGAAGTTAAGAGTGCGCAGTAGTGGCCGTGACCTTGAGTTTTCGTCTAATAAGAACAATGTAAAACCCGGCATTTTTGGGATCTTTATGAAACAAACTTTGTTTTAAAAGTCGTTCAATGCTTTAGGGACTTCGCTGAGCCGAATTTCCATTTTCTCATTTGTAAGACCGTGCTGACTTAAATCCAAAAATTGAGGGGAATTTTTATCTATCTGTTGATGTTGATTTGATTCCTAGTTTTTACTAGCAAACTAATCAAATTTTCAAAAGTGAACAGTGGAGTTACTGGAGTACATTGTCATCTTAAATTCTATTTTCAAAAGATCTTATGAAAATTTCAGGCGTGAGGTGTCTCAAGAAATTGCTTGTTTTTCGTTGCTCAAAATGGCTGAGTGGTACTGTGCGCTCTTATATAGCACTACTATTTAGTGGTGGAAACTAAATAGTTTTTCGCTACTTAATGTAATGATCTCAAACTTTATAAACGTCATTGTAAGCTATTGAGCTCATCTTGTGATTTATGTTAAGAAGTAGGCGAATTATTAATGAAAAATATTATAGTTGGTGAGAAGTCCATGGTAAAGCGCTAGGCAGATGTCCTACATTTCTAAAAGTGTATCATAGTTTATAGTTATCAATCTTCCCTTACAAATGTAGCTCTTTTCTCACTTCCTCGGTTTATAGTTTTGCATCTTAATTAAAGGATGACAACGTCAATCGATTTAAACCGAACTTGAGTAAATTTTCTCGTATCCCAATCACTCAGATTCTGTTGTAGGGGAGGGGAAGAGTGGAAAGGGGGTGATTGAACGATGTCCAGGGTTCGAACTCCCTAGGAGAATGACTCATTGAAACACAACCATTAGTCTGAGAAGACAATCTTCTAAATGCTCTCAATGCGAGGATACTTTGTGTCGAGTCCATTTCAGGTACAACACAAACGTTTTACACTGAAAGATTGAAATGAAAAAGCACTTATGGTTTGGTAGCTTCCAGAAACGGTAAAACTAATGATAGTTTTGACCCAAGAAACACCACCAATGAACCTTTAGGACGATACAAAACTTAACTAGTGCTCAAATTTGAAATTTCTTAGATTCGAACCCATAGCCTTGGGATTCAGTTTCGGGCACACCTTTTACTTCAAAATAGGATTAATTTTAATTTTAAGGCAATTTCAGGAATAAGACTATATTTCAGATTTCAATATTATATTTTCATTTATTTAGTCTTTGTCATCAATTATTAATGAGAACAAGAATAACGATTTTATGTAGCAAAATAACAATACTACAACAAAATGAAACTTAAACTATTTTTGTCTTAAGCTTCATTTTGGAACTTTGTTGTTATTTAAGGTATTTACATTTCTGATCGATATTTGAAATATTATGTTTTATCTCGTTTTCGATGAACAAATCTTACACGTTTCGGGAACTGGGATCTAATCCCGTCTTCATTGAAAAATAACCTAAACCATTGAAATGCTACAGCTAGCCTAAAATAATCAGCACAAGCTGACCAGTTACCGACCAAATCCATGTTTTACTTCAAATTGTTTATTCAATAACAATTTATTTTATTAGCTATTGACATAATTTTAAGTTACTAAGGTCGTGTTTATGCTAAAGTGACTAATAAATTACACTTGACAACAAGCACGGCATACAACAGCTTTTTCAAAGTTAAAGAATCAGGGTAAATGCGGCTGCCCACTAACTTGTTAGCTGCTGGTTAACAGTCACGTTGGTTCGGAGTAACCATGGTGAAGTACCAAATGTAACAGAGAACGCAAAATGCTATTTTGTCACCATAATCATTTGAGGCAGACTAAGAATCAATGTCTAACACTTTAAAATTGGGCTTAATTTGCCGGTTGAGTGGGGATTTAAATTAAAGCGGTGAATGACAGTTGTGATAAAACAGTTACCATAAATGAAGAATTCTCTATTGTGTCATAGTTATTGTAAATTTGCCTGAATCCTTGAAAATGCAAGCTTACCTTAAATCAATTAAACTTCATTAAACAGTTAAAATATTAGATTTGACCAATAAACAGTTCAAAATTAGCTAACATGTACTCTTTAAATAAAAAATATTTGTATTATTTTTCATATTTTTATAAGAAATTACTCAAAATATCTAAAACTAAACGATTACGTTTTGTTTTACAATTAATATAAAGTTGTATCTAGACATTTTCCAGCAGTCACAACATGAAAAACTCAAAAGATATGCATTACTTTTTCCAAAGACTTCCTCATAGCTCACTTAAATAAATGCGGAGTAAACTCAGTTTACAGTAGAGTGACAAAACTAAGTTTGAACTTGTTGAATTAAACTCTAAACTACAAATTAGACTCAAACTGAAACTTTGAGATGAAACGTGTTCATGCCTACTAATCTAGTGACAATTCAGCTCAACAGTTAAAGTAAGCTGTCGCTGAAAATTTTACCTAGAAACAAATTTGTTCAAGACACTGTTTCCTACCTTTGTTTTTGGCTGAATAATGCTTTTATAGTGATAAAGGAATATCTGATTTAAGTTGTTCTTACGTTTTTAAGGTTCAAATCAAAGAACATTACATTTACAAATGTAAGTATGTGTGGCATTGAACTTTTTATTGTGAGTTTATGACGATATAATATTAATGTTATTGTAAAAGTAGACTAAATTGTAGAACTTAAAATCTGGTCCTTGTGTTGATACTCATTACTATTCTAGGTTTTGAATCAAAACAAATCATATCTTAAGAAAAAAGTAGAGCTTAATGTTGTGATTAATAAGAAGAAGCTGTTTGTCAATAACCATCATTTGTATTTTAGACTTGCTTTCAAGCTTAGCTTTCTTCATTAGAATATCAACTTTTGTTCAAATTCATAAAATATTGTTGTAGTTTCCATGGTTTCATAAACAAATCATATGTTTAAAGTATTAGTTGTTGCAGAGAGAATTGTGGCGCCTATGTTAAATAAATTCAACTTATATGCCTATATGTTTGAAAATACTACATTTTATTTATTTATAACCAGTCACCTTTTTGTTAGGTGAAAATTTAACGGTGTAAATTATAATTTATTGTTAGGTTTTGAAACCTTTTGTAGAAAATAATAATGTGACATACTTACGTTGTCTGTTGTGGTATGGTAAAGAGCTGTATTTTACTATTTTTATTACTATCATCAAATCCGTGGTGGATTGGTATCATGCGCGACTCGGAGCTCATCACTCCAGGTGGCGCGGGTTCGATCCCCACAGTCACATTTTACAATTTGTAATGTGATTATACGGTGACGCTAGGTAAAAGTCGAGGTTGAGTGGTAGAGAGGACTTTGTAGTCCTAACTTCACCTCATTAAACAAGATAAACTTTACCTTTTTTTGTATTTTAATATTTGCAAATGCAGCATTAAAGCACTATAATATTGTGTTGTGTTTCAAATGAAATACCGAGCTTGATTCTATCTAAATAAATATCAAGTGTTTTACATTATTCATTTGACGCCTTATTAAATCGACATGGCCTCCATACCTGACAAATAACAACGAAAAACTCCTTGGCTGGAAGCAACGAATAAATCAAATGCAGGACGATATTAAATCCATCGATGGAACTTTGGTGTACAACTATCCAGTGTGTTCAAGTAGATGCAAATTTGTATTAGTGGCTGCAAGTTCAGAAACTCAGTTATGCAATGAGTTTCTGCGACGCCTTTAAGTTGAGAGAACCAAGTTTGAATCCATTATCAGCTAAGATCAGTTTGGTGTTACGCCTTACTTATCGGATAAACAGTGAGGTTTACAATAAAAGTAAAGAAGAACATTCTGAAGAAAAGTTGTAACCTACATATCGACACAAATCATAATCGATTGAAAATAAACAATATTACAGTGGATACCGAGGCAAAAAAGTTGAAAAGTTGCCGGTTTTCAACCATAGTTTCTCTATAGCTCTGTCATTTTCAAAGCATTTGGAACTTGGTGTCAATTGATAGGTAACAAGATTGTCTACAAAACGTTTACTCTAAATATGAAAGACTGAAAACCACTCCCAAAAGAGTGAAAATAAGCCACTCTTAATGAGAATGGCTGGGTTTCAATACCCAAAAAGAGCGAATTTTCACTTTTCTGAGTGTCTTTCACTAGTTCACATTTTTAGAGGTGTTATTGTTTTATTTTTGCAGTAAACATCACATTTCGTTTTGACATAATAAACACAACCCATAAGTTTGTGACACTCTGGTGTTGATAAGAATATATATCAGTTAGACTTAAGTAATATGTGATGTATTATGTCCTACACTTAAACAGGATTCACTAAAAATGAATCTTTCTGATTCTGAATCAACTTGACCCTGTTGATCTCAGTAGGAGCTCTCCTGAATGATTAGAACCCCATGGAATCCTCATAGACAATTATAGAAGTCGTCAAGGCGGTAAACTCTCTGAATTAGCACCCAAGTCGAATTCAAGTTTGTTAATTGCAGTGAAATTGGAAGCGGCAAAACTTACTCCGGCTAAATTGCTGTTAGATTAGTAGGTTTGGCAAATAGTTTCAGCCATTTGATCTAAAATCAAATAAAGCCCAACGGAATTGAATTTGCAGAACCTTGAGAAAACTAATTTACTTGCTGTGTTGATCTTTGAAGATAATGACTCTTTAGGGTTTCTTTTCTAGTACTTGCCTTCTAGCTATATTGTACAATAGTATTTCTATCTTTAGAGGACTTATTGCTGGACCATTTTATGCGTTTTAACATAAAAAATTTATTTCTGTAAGATTAGGAAAATTTAAATGTATGTTGGCATTTCAAATTGTTGAAACACTTCGTCTAATAAATTCTTCTTCATTCTACTTTTTAACAAACTCATGGTTTGCTAATTATTAGCAAACCTTTTCCAAAATCAAACAAAATAACTTTCCACAACGAATGGCTTTATGGTACTGCTCAAATTGAATTATTATTACGGACGTTTTCCTCTTTAAAACAACAAACAACACACACCCACAAACTCACCCAACAGTTGGGTGGTGTGTGTCAGGTCAGTATCGCAGACTTCTTTAGTCTAGTTCATTTTCTAATACTTTGTGTTCGTTGCTTTTATTTGAAGAAGGGGTCAGATTCCAGTTCCTAAACGTCGTGTTCTTCTTTTCACTGAAAATTACGGAAAGGTCCGCAATAATAACAACGTATAAGTCAACGACATGTTGAGGTTGAAATATTGTTGCAGACGTTTCCCATAGCTTTTAGAGAACAAGAACACAACGTTTCGGGATCTGGATCAATCAAATCATCAGGTGAAAAGTTACCAAACACATAACAAAAACATTAGGAAATGAACCTAAAAATCTACGTAATCCACACCTGTACTCAATCAACCTCTGTCTGAGTGACCGCTCGTCAGGATTCCTAAAGGAAGTAAGTAAGTAAGTAAAGCAGTCACCCCTCCTTGCGCTCAAGGTATAAAACATTCATGGTATCTCCAGGGGAAGGGCAATACATATCCACATAATCTTGCTGTGATTGGCTTTGCTTTGACCTCTTTGTTGTTTGAACAGATTCTCTTGTCATGTTGATTGGGTCAGTATTGCGGGTTATTGAATAAGAAATATCAGCAATTTGGATTTCCGAAAAGAAATAAGGCAAAAACTCCTTGGCTAGGCATACAACGAATAAATCAAATGCAGGACGATATTAAATCCATCGATGGAACTTTGGTGTACAACTATCCAGTGTGTTCAAGTAGATGCAAATTTGTATTAGTGGCTGCAAGTTCAGAAACTCAGTTATGCAATGAGATTTCTGCGACGCCTTTGGAGTTGAGAGAACCAAGTTTGAATCCATTATCAGCTAAGATCAGTTTTGGTGTTACGCCTTACTTATCGGATAAACAGTGAGGTTTACAATAAAAAGTAAAGAAGAACATTTTGCAGCAAAAGTTGTTACCTACATATCGACACCAAATCGATTGAAAATAAACAATATTACAGTGGATACCGAGGCAAAAAAAGTTGAAAAGTTGCCGGTTTTCAACCATAGTTTCCTCTATAGCTCTGTCATTTTTCAAACGATTTTTATGAACTTGGTGTCAATTGATAGGTAACAAGATTGTCTACAAAACGTTTACTCTAAATATGAAAGACTGAAAACCACTCCCAAAAGAGTGAAAATAGAGCCACTCTTTAATGAGAATGGCTGGGGTTCAATACCCAAAAGAGCGAATTTTAACTTCTTCTGAGTGTCCTTCACTGTTTCTTTTTAGTGTTATTCTTTATTTTTTACAGTAAACCTGACATTTTGTTTTGACCAATAAATCCAACCCTGAAGTTTGTGACACTCCTTTATGAACACCCTGTAGAGGAGTTGATAAAAATATATATCCAATTAGACCAAAATAATGTGTGATGTATTATGTATTTGACTGGGACTCGTGGCGTGGTCCTGTAATCCAGCTTCATGGAGGTCAGGTTTTGAGGATGATATAGGTCTAAAGCGGCTCAGATAGTCTCAGTGATCATCTGATGATACCCGCATCAACTCTCACCATCGTTTAGACATATCAGACCATCACCTGCGTGGTTCGGAAGTCACGTTAAGCCGTTGGTCCTTATATTTCCATTGGTCATTTGGCTATTAATTAATATTCCTAAGGAAGAGCCTTAGTTTTTAACAAGAACACCTCATAACTCATGACTACCACTCAACACACTCATCCTTCACCACATATTTGCCTTAAAATACCCTCATGAGAGTGGTCGGCATCTCAAATAGTGATTTAGTCCTACACTTAAACGGGATTTACTGAAAAAATGAATCTTCTGATTCTGAATCAACTTGACCCTGTTGATCTCAGTAGGAGCTTTCCTGAATGATTAGAACCCCATGGAACCCCCATAGACAATTATAGAAAGTCGTCAAGGCGGTAAACTCTCTGAATTAGCACCCAAGTCGAATTCAAGTTTGTTAATTGCAGTGAAATTGGAAGCGGCAAAACTTACTCCGGCTAAATTGCTGTTAGATTAGTAGGTTTGGCAAATAGTTTCAGCCATTTGATCTAAAATCAATAAAGCCCAACGGAATTGAATTTGCAGACCCTTGAGAAAACTAATTTACTTGCTGTTGATCTTTGAAGATAATGACTTTAGGTTTTTTTCTAGTCCTTGCCTTCTAGCTAAATTGTACAATAGTATTTCTATCTTTAGAGGACTTATTGCTGGACCATTTTATGCGTTTTTAACATAAAACATTTATTTCTGTAAGATTAGGAAAATTTAAATGTATGTTGGCATTTCAAATTGTTGGTCTAATAAATTCTTCTTCATTCTACTTTTTAACAAACTCATGGTTTGCTCAATTATTAGCAAACCTTTTCCAAAATCAAACAAAATAACTTTCCTCAACTAATGGCTTTATATGCACAATTTCTCAAATTGAATTATTATTACGGACGTTTTTCCTCTTTAAAACAACAAACAACTCACACCCACAAACGCACACACTGTTGGGGTGGTGTGTGTCAGGTCAGTATACGCAGACTTCTTTAGTCTAGTTCATTTTCTAATACTTTGTGTTCTGTTGTAGGTTGCTTTTTACCTGAAGAAGGGGTCAGATTCCAGTTCCCGAAACGTCGTGTTCTTTTCACTGAAAATTACGGGAAAGGTCCGCAATAATAACAACGTATAAGTCAACGACATGTTGAGGTTGAAATATTGTTGCAGACGTTTTCCATAGTTTTAGAGAACAAGAACACAACGTTTCGGGATCTGGAATCCGATCCCGTCATCAGGTGAAAAGTTACCAAACACATAACAAAAACATTAAAGATGAACCTAAGAAATTCTACGTAATCACACCCCCTTGTACTCAATCAACCTCTGTCCGAGTGACCGCTCGTCAGGGATTCCTAGAAGTAAGTAAGTAAGAAAGTAGCCCCCTCTCCCCCACACCATGGCGCTCAAAACATTCATGGTATCTCCAGGGGAGGGAACATACGTATCCACAACATCAATCTTGCTTCATTGATTCGCTTTGCTTTGAGTGTCCTGCATTGTGGTATCGTTTGAACAGATTCTCTTTGTCACTATAATTAGGTCAATGTAATGGTTTTGAAGCATGTGTACATTAATAAAGGAATATCACAATTTCAGAAGATAAAGAAAATATAATGGCTTCCGGTTTTTGACTCAAGCTAGTCAACTAGCTACTGAGAAGGAACTTCATGTACCCATTTTTGACCGTAAATAACATGTGTACTTTTCTCCGCCACCTTCGTCTTTGTTGGCATTGTGTGTCTATAAACTTCATCACCATAAATACAACTTTTAGATCACGCAAACCCATTTCGGGGAAGGCCTTCCCAAAAGGATTTATCAATGAACATTTACCAAGTTGCCATTCCAATTCTAAATATGTAAGGTATGGCTCTTCTTCTTGTCTGTATATTTTCAAATGCCTTCTTTGTTTACTCACACCCAGAAAAGTTTTACGGTAGAAACCACATACATCATCATTTTACTCGAAACTCCGCTCTTCTGCAATATCCTGGTCATCGCACAACTTTTTCGAAAAAACACCGTGGTACTCTTGCACAAATCTCTTTAGTAAACTACCAAACCATCTGAAAAAGAGACCTCTCCAAAATCCTTCAAACAAAGTATCTTCAACTTCTTTTATAGCGTTCCGGAGTACCTCGCTTAGTCATCGGGACAGTCCATAACAAGAGCTCAGGGTTTGCGAAACGGATTTTTTGTTTCTTTCTTGCCTACACAATGTGCATTTTTCACTAATATTTAACTTTAGTTGTTTTGTTAAGACCCTACACACTTGTATGTTTTTATCGTTTAATGTCATTTTTACTCCAAAATATTTAAGTTAATTATTGTACTTTGACTTAATCACAATCAATGTAAATTGATGTAAATGATCAAAATAAATGACTATGACTATGTTATGTTCTACGTTGTTTCGTTCAAAGGCGATAGACATGAATAGCTCCATTTCCTATGGAAATAGCTGACAAAACTAAAAATTCCAAGTTTTCTAAATGATCACTCTAGAAGTGAGTCTCGCAGTGGGTTTATTTACAGGATGTGACAAAAGACGTCGCGTCTTTACTCTGATCCCTGCAGACCTGTTTCAATTTCACGCCGCTTGCACCAAGAGACTGTCAGTGTTGAATTCAGTTCTTAGCCAAATCTGACACTTCCTTGTGCTTTTCCACAACGCATATTTATTCAACCGACTTTGCCGGGGCTGTTTGCAATCACTTTGTTAAGTTTCATATTAAGCTAAGGTTTCCTATGGGAAGTGGTGGCCAATATTTTGCGTCCGTAATATTACGGGGAAATTTTGTTTTCAATGTAATCATTTGGGAATGTTTTCCTAGAGAGTGGTGGCCGCTTCCATATGCTTGGATTAAAAACAAAATTCACCATAATATTACTGCCGTTACAAAACTGTCGACGTTTTCCCGGGAACTTTAGGGCTAGCCTTTTAATCAAGCGCTTTAAATTTGGTTAACCGTCAGGGCAATTTAAGTCAAAATCTTTGTTGACAGTCTGCAGTCAACTGAAGACAAATAATCTATAATAAAAGAACGAGTAAAAGTGACATAGGAATCCTTGGGAAATTAAATTTAAACACAGGACCGGTTTCAAGATTGATCTTCATCATCAGCCGAGTATAACATGTAAATCAAACTTATTATCCTCCAATACAAATAATCTAGTAATATTGTATACCTAGTCTAATTGTGTATTCAAAGTATACTTATAATTAGTGGTGCACCTTTTTGTTTTGGTATTTGTTAATCTATTTAGATAAAATACAACACGTTAAATTATGAAATCAAAACCATAAATGTAAAAGAATCGTTGGCGTGAACAGAAAATTAAAAGGTGAAAGAACTAGTCTTGTAGTTTACTGCCAATAGCAGTTTGATTTTCCCCAAGTATAAAACTACTACGAACTTAATGCTAATGTAAATATAAATTCGTATAAACTAATGTTTAAAAACCTGACGAATATTTTCAAAATATGATCAAATTCCCTAAAGATATGTCTTCTCAAGTATCTCAGAAGCAGTCCATATCTTAGAGTATATAAAGGTTGTCCTCCTACTGCCATAAACAGTAGAGTCTAGTACAGTATCACTAAGTGATGGGGTTGGGGGAGGGGCTGAGTAAATACAACCCCATAAAACACTCATATGATAGCCTTGTCAGGGGGGGGGAGAGGGCTTGTAGTACAGGCTGTTAATCTACTGTAATGGACTGATAACTGTCTGGGTTATGGGAATTTTCTAGAAGTAAATGGATGAAGATTGTGGTGAATGCATTTAATTTTCATTATAATTATGTTCCTTTTAAACTATTAAAGTTAATACTATATATTTTTAATTTAGCAGACTCGTGGCGGATTGCTATCGCAAGCGACTTCAGAGCTCATCAATTCGGTAGCGCGGGTTCGATCCCCGCAGTCACTAATGACGTGTTTCAGTTACTTTGCGGTAACGCTAGGTAAAGGTTGGATGGTAGAGAGGACTTTGTAGTCCTAACTTCACATCGTTAAACAACACAAACTTGACCGTTACCTTTTAAAGTTTAGGTATAGTTTAGATTTAAATTGTATATATTTATATTATCTTTGTATTGTGGTTAAGTGGAAGAGAGAACTTTAAAGTCCTAGCTTTGCCACAAAAAATGTGATTTAATTCATTTCAATGCAGTTTAAAACATTATAGTGTGTCGATGAGATGTCGAACTAAAAAATAACGATCACAAATTTTCGAACAAAACGTAAGAGGATAAAATCAACTAATTTTCGAGATTGTCATAGTGTCATCTGGTATTATGTCCTTTAATAACTAAGTAAAACATTCTTTTTCTATTGATACAGCACTTTTAACAGTCGTTTTCAAGGGTTTTTTAAATTAACTTTATTTTATAGATAACTACATACGACGATTACTTTTCTGCCCGATTTCTTTTGGAGATAATTAAAGTGTGTTTTAGATGTGAGAATAGATACTCGATAAAAACTACTATAAAGTGGTTTTAAGGGAGCAGTTTTCAATAAATTCACAAAAGATGGCTGACATATACCGTTCATTGTTATTGCCATACTATTGAACAATTCGATTTGTTAAGTTCCAAAATTACAATTAATTCTGGAAATATACTCCATTTTGATCAAACTACTAAAAGTTCTCCTCTAAAAGACTTAAATTGATCACCACCAGTCAATTAACACGTGCAACAAGAGACGTGGCTATTTATTAACCGTTGCAATTCAATACCGCAACACACAAGGGCGTGTGAGGGAGGGGGGTTATAGGCCATAACAATAACAGATAACCCCCCATACAACACATAGCCCGCTCATAACCCGGGCTATAAATATAGTTGACAAATACTTCACCAGCGAGGGGAGGTGGGGCAGAAAAATCACTTGGACTCACCACTTATATGTATTACTTAGTGCAGGGCGGGTTTTGTGGACTTAGGGTTGTTTTGTTTAGTATAATGTGTAGATGGTGATTATTTGTGTTGTAAAGAGAATTAAATCATCGTTAATCAAGGATCGAAAAGAAGAAGCCCAGTGCTATAACGAGGCGGTCAATGAGGGGAAAATAAAATTAAATGTAACTTAAATGTACTGCGGGCACGTGGCGATGTGGTATCGTGCGCGACTCCGGAGCTCATCCCTCTGGTGGCGCGGGTTTGATCCCCGCAGTCACCGATAATGTGTAATGTGATTTTATGGTTGCGCTAGGTAAAGGTCGAGGTTGAGATAGAGTTGACTTTTTAGTCCTACCTCGCCTCGTTAAAAAAGGCAAACTTTACCTTTTACCCTTTTTAAATGTAATATAATGGGTAAAATAAAATACTATTAATGTTATTAAAACTATTAATGTTACTATTAAAATGTTATTAATGTACAATAACTACTATTAATACCTAAACTGTGAAATATTCAGTTAAAATTCACTAAAATTCGTCAGCAGTTTGTATCAGACTCGCGAATTTACTCGATTATGTAGACCTGAGTAAAAGGAAAGTTTTCAAGAAAGGGCAGTTTATTTTAATTACACTTTGACGCCAATAATTCATTAGGTTATAATTTTGGAAGTTATCTATAATGTTTTCGTTAATATTTGCACATACAAAAATGAATTTTGTGGGTATTCAAACAAACGTATACTGTTACCTTATATTGTTGTCTTACATAAAACTTTAACACCTTTTTTAATATTAACGTACCGTAACGTGACCTTTTTTACCAAAAACTTTTAACTTAATTTAACTCCTCACTCAAATAATTTAGCCATCATAGCAACATATAAAGCTGAACTACATCTGTACCAGAGTCAAGTTCACAAGAGGGTGAACTTGACACCCATAAACACCCCCTCTGCCCCCACTGATGTACTTTGACAAAGATGAACGCTAACAGCTAAGGTGGGACAGAACACGCCGAGAGTATCTTCTGTACAAACAGTATCACCGAGGTCGTAAGTCAAATGTAAATAGCTTACTTAGGGTAGAGTTCATGAACCACTTTAACTTAACAACATTACTCTAATGGGAAAGAAATGGTCGAAACTATTGCTTGAGTGACGCTTGATACTACTTCACGTACTCAATTTTCGTGAGTAATATATACCCAAAGAAGTAAGTAAGTATATACCCAATGTTCTGATTCCGATGGGTGTAGACATATTGTTGGAAAAAGGTCTGCCATTAGTTTTTAGGAATATTGTATGATAACGTTACAAACGTCTACGTAATATTTGGTGGTAGTGTATGGAGGAAACCTTTGATTACGAAATGATGCAATAAAGTATCCATTTAGGCCAGTAGATTTAATTACCTAAGCTAAGAGCACACGCAATAATCGTACTTTTGGGGATGGTAGGGACTCAAAGACGTTAAGTTTATTGGTCCATGGTGCCCCTAGATATTTTTGAAATTTCAATGAAATTTTATTAAATCTACGATTAAGCCACTTATTCTAGTTCTGTAGTAGCATTTTGCTCATTTTCGTTTTCATTTTTCAACTAAATGTCATTAAAACTACTTGTACGTATGGAGATTCTTTCCTCGTACTGAGATTGTGTGCACTTTTTCTTCCTCAAAGAAAACTCTCAATTTGCCTACAAACAACCGAATAACCTGTATTTTTCCAAGTATTTTTGTTTTGTTTGTTTTTCTTACAGGTAGATGGTATTTTTTTCCCACTCTACCCATAAATTCTACATGAATTGAGTCCTCAACTAAAAATAGTTATTACCTCATTTCGTCGTTTATTTGGTAGTTAAATATTAATATTGTCTAACGGTTTGTGTTCTTCAGCCTTATTTTGTTTAATTTCAATTGGATACGAACGATACAAAAGATTTTTCCAACAGCCCCCTCATCTGCCTACGTCACGTCTCTACCTTCACGTCTAGTTAACATCGAGCTGTGTAAACTGCCAGTATATGAACCGTGTGTTTGAAGCCCCCATGTCACACTGTGTGTTTGTGTGTTTGCTGGACTGTGTGTGGGTCGTTATTGGGACTTTGACAAACACGCCATGGAGCTTCCGTGACAATAACAAGGGAAACAAGTGTTTGACAGACAATTGTTCCGAGAATAGTTGCTGTTGTGGGCGAGTTAGGTAGACTTGAAAATATATTGCCATTGGCGAAGGGAAATTTATGTATCAGCCAAACAAAACCAGAAAAATTGTATCGAAATTAAATAAACAAATTACAAGAGACGTTGATCTTAAACAATTGAACCGAAATTATTCGTTTCTAATTAGTCGTCTTCAAACTAGCCTCGTTTAAACCGATCTTTAAATCGAATAAAGTCATCACCTCTGACGTCCCTTACCCTAACCATAAAATCTGTTTCATTCAACAGGCGTAAATCGTAAAACATAGATTGATAATACCTTTCAATGAAAGTTTTAGTTGATGTTAGTACAGTATGCATGTCCAAATTACTTTGCTTTACTGGTGAGGGGTCTGACTAGCACTTAGATTTATAGTCAGTATTGTTTACATGATGCTAGTTATAGTCTTGGAATTCCGGACCTAGGTTGAAATATTTATTAAGGACGTTTTCCATAGTTTTTCAATGGACAAAAAGAGCACGTCGTTTCTGTATTTAGAATCTGAACCTATTTTTATTTGAAACGTAACATAATGCATAATCCAACACAAAAATTTATCAGCGCAAGCTGGTCAGTTACCCACCCCTAAATAACATTTCTTTGGTTTTTCCAAAACCTCCAAGCGTAGACAACTAAGAATACAACATGCACAAAAACATTAAAACTGTAAAAGAACAAATGGCGAAATCAAGCACGTCCACTGATTGGCCGCCTGGCCAGCCGCCAGACATTCTCATTGGCTGGCAGGAGCAGCCGACGACCAATCACAGCCGTGAATCAGACTGACCAAATGTAACAGAGAACACAGAAATACCTATTTATGCACAGCAAAAAGAGGGAATATTTCTTAGAGCTTTTTATTTATTTATTTACGGTAAACACCATTTTTACAGTATAAATAGATAATCGTGTTGAGCGCTGAAAAACAAACAATCTAACAAGCACGTGTGTGATACTGTACATGAAAATTGAAATATAATTGGTGAATTCTTCCAATCCACCCCTACTTTAGTGGTACTTTATTTTTGTACTCTTTTGGAGAAAAAAATGATTTAATGTTCCGGGTGGTTATGAGTAGTAAAAATGGAATAATGGCTGCTGGTATTTTTACCTAAAATAATTGATGGACTAGATAAAGACTAACACAAAGATGACTAGATTGCTGAAGTGATTGAGTAGTGAACAGATTGATAAAGGAAATTTTGATCGAGGTACAGAAGACATAATTATGATATAAGACAGTGCTGTACAATGGTAACTTTGGTATGATACTCTCAGCAATATTAAATAAGCTTTGATGAATGAATCAGACTTTCCTAACGAAACCTAAGAAAAATCCCTACACGGTGAATAACATGATTTTGTCACTTACTGGCAGAAACAACTGGCACGCTTACTCGCAGTCCGCAACGTGTAAACCCCGCTAAGGGTTGCGGTGGAGTCTCCCTGTCCCTGGGGGTTGGTTACAGGGGAGATTCATCAACCTTAGTCAAGAACAAGACACTTTGATTGTTTCCTCCCCTGAGCTCCAGCAAGACGTATCACATCAGTGTTTGTACAATAAGTCAGGAGGCAGGAGGGAAGGTGTATCTACTAACCTTAATCTTCAAGAAAGGTGTATCTACTTACGTAGAACCATGAGAAAGGTTCTACTAATATGTGTTAATATTGCTTGGATCTTAACCCATTGGTTTTGTTGTGTACTTTGTTGAATGTTTTTGGTCATTTTTCACCTGAAGACGGGGTCAGATTCCAGATCGCGAAACGTCGTGTAGTTTTTGTTCACTAAATTAGATGGAAAGCGTTCGTAAAAATGTTTAACCTCAATATTGAATGTTGGGAAGGTTTAAATACTACGCTAATCATCAAGAATCATCTACCAGCCCTGGTCATGAAGCATGGTTATTTACTATTCTTGATCATCAAGAAGTTATCTATTGGTCATAATTACCAACAAAACGTATCTACTACCATGATCTTCTTGGGTTCTGATCATCAAGAAGATTGTCTATCAACCCTGATGATCAAGGAAAATTCATCTATTAACACTCGTTATCAAGAAATATGTAGACTACTAATCCTGATCATCAAGAAGAATTATTTACTAATCTGCTAATCAAGAAGGTTACTTACTTGCATTGACTACAAAAAAGGTTATCTACTAACTCTGATCATCAAAAAAGGTTAGATATCTACAAACCCTGGTCATCATAAAGGGTTACCTACACTAATCTTGTTTTCAAGAAAGTTATCTATCAACCTGCTCATCAAGAAGGTTACCTACCGATCTTGATTATAAATAACTTGATACACTCACAGTAATCAAATTGGTGATGTACAATAAAACAAATTATTGAGTTGTGCTATTAAAAATTCAATGAAAGACAATTTCTGTTTCGAGATCGATTGCTTGATTGGATGGTCAAAAAGTTAAATTCCCAGATTTAACAAGCAATTACAGGGATTCAATCAACTATTCTATATAGGAAGGTGAGAAGTACAAAAATCCATTTTATCACACACACAAAACTAAGGTATGCACTGAACTATCATTTATGTCACTGTCTTCAGTGCGTTGTGTAGAGTACATCACCCCGCTAAGTGCTCTTCTTGTCCACTAGCCACCAAATAATGTCCGAAGGTAATTAAAAATGTCCGAAATAATATTTAAAACTAAGAAAATCTCCATCGCCAACAAAACCTTCAAACAAAGAGCTAGATAAGTTTCAAAACTATGTTATAAAACAATCGTCCAGCGTAGACATCCTCATTTCATATTCTCGCCCTAATTAATTGGTACTTTAGCCCTGTTAATAGCGTGTTTTTGTGGCTATTGGGTTCTAATTTGTTTTATTGTCTAAGATTACACCGCGTACCGCCCTGCGCCGCCGCTAGGAGCGCTAGTAGCGGCGGTGTCTCTCATCTTGTTAATTATTACAAACAGCCTGTAATTGGTTTAGAGGCTTTTAAGATTTATGCCGGTCCTTGGGTCGGGCCGGCTGTTTGTTTGTGGGGACTTCTCCCCTTTTGCTTCTTGAACTAATTGAGGTTTTAACTACTTCTAGATATCTAAGGATTTAAAATGTAAACGTTGGACGGTACTAGTGTGTTGAGCAAAAGTAATTAATTTGTAGGTCATTGTTATATCGTTTATGAAGCATTCTAAGAGGTTGTTACAGTTTTATATTCCGGCTAGCCAATAAACTAAGGTTAAATATATCGTTTCGTTAAACTTTATAAGCTGATTTTTCCTGATTAAATTATTATATTATCTCCTACTTTCCCTTTGTCTAAACCGTATTTGTTATTCAATTATTGAGTACAACAGAACAATTTTGGCTGGAAAATTATAAACTCGAAATTTGTTTGATTGCAAGTAATGATAAATTGGCATATAGAGTTTAGTAAATATTCGGTCTGTTCGTTAGCCAGCGAACTGCCTCGTAATAATAAAGAATGCAAAAAGGAAATTCGCTTCACTCATGTCAGCGGTGCTTTAGCACTTAGCTGCGCGTCGGCCTAGTTCACTACTTATATTGGTAAACTGCTCATTTAACAACAATCTTTTTCCTTCATGATCGATACATAGAATAACCACATCTGGATAATAACTATTTCCACTCAAAAACGCCCCTGCTAGATTGTATTCTGACCGTTACGTTCTTCTGGTTGATTGACCCTAGCCACTGCCTCTCTCACTGGAGATGTGTGGGCTCTGTAATTCCACCCTTGTGTCTCAACCCCTGGCCGGAACCCGGGGTCAATTGACGCACAAATACAGGAAACCCGAGACCTTTATTTGTGGCCACATGTCTGCTCGTTCTCTTGGGGCTGTGTGGCTGAGTAGTGTAATAAAGTTATAGTGTTCCAATGTTGAAATATTTATTTTATGTTAGTGGTTTGAATCTTCAAACATAAGGACCCAGTAGGCTAGTTTCGTAGGTGAACACTTATTCCTTTTTCTCATTATAGTTTGATGTTGGCAATAGGGAGAATTTCTAAGAGTGATATATTATTTTATTTTTAATATTTTGGTTAAGTGGAAAATAGGACACAAGTCGTTTCAGGATGTAGAATCTGATCCCGTCTTCAAGTGAAAGTTCACCAAATCGTTTCAGGATCTAGAATCTGATCCCGTCATCAGGTTACAGTTCTCCAAAACCGGAGTACTTGGCAATGATTTAAGTTAAATCGAAACCGATTGTTCTATATGGATTAATTTTTGCTGCTGATTGGCGAAGGTAAAATTAACAACACAAAACATTTGAAAAAAAACTACTGAGGAATATGTTTTAGGTTTCTTTTCCCCTGAAGACGAGATCAGATTCCAAATAAAGTTAAAGTGACCTTGGTAGTTATTGACAAGCAATGAGTAGAATAGTAGTCTGTATGTAGCAATCTTAAAAGAAGTATTTTCATGACAAGTATTCATGTATTTTATAAAAGTACTCGCTCTCTGGACTCGCTGGGAAGCTGCACTCCCCAGACCCACACTCGGCCTGCGGCCTCTTATTTTGGGAGCTTTCGCAACTGTTTTGCCGCTAAGATACAAAATGGTTAACTTCCAAAACAAATAAAACTATAACAGCTCTTGTTTGCTTATTTTGAAATATAAGGGCAGATTTACAGACGCCATATTTTTTTGTCACCAACTTGTCAGAGCCCTAAAAAAATGTTTTCTCACCAATAACTCCAAAATGAGTATATGGTTGAGAAGGACAGCATGCCGGGAAGTGCCTAAACATTTACTCGCTCAGTCAGTCACCTGTACAACCGTTTTATAGTATATTTATAACATCGTTGATAACAATATTTGATAGTCGAATCGTAATCTTAGTTTATTGGGATGTCTCGTATTTCAATGCTCCCTCAAATGTTTCTGGCTTACATTTAAATTGTTTGGTATCTTTTCTATTCCATAAGCACGATATTCAACTACATCTACATAACACGCGTTTACAATTTGTTAAAACCACAACACACAGGTGACGAACGTCTGGTTTAGAATCAGTCGCAATCTTGAGACAGTCTCTGAGTACCTCATTACTGTATGAAGTCTCATCCCATTCTCCCCGTCACTCCACACACACTCGTACACTCTTGTGCATATTTATTCTTCCCAGTTGTAAAAAAGTAAAGGTGTAAAGTTTGTCTTGTTTTACGAGGTGAAGTTAGGACTACTAAGTTCCTCTTTATATATCAACCTCGTATTTACCTAGTGTTACCGCGTAGTCAGATAACCACTTGATAGTAGTGACTGCGGGGATCGAACCCGCGCCGTTGGAGTGATGAGTTCCGTAGTCGCGCGATACCAACCCGCCATGGGTCCGCTCAAGTTGTGTTCCTTGAGTTGTGGGATTTAGTTTTATGTTAGTGTAGGATACGCTAAAGAGTGTGTTGAATTTGAATTGAAAATGTATTCAATAACTTTCGTTTTAAAATCTAAAAAATCGATAGATTTATAGTTAGATTTATTCAAATCTTTGCTTTGTATTTTCTACAGTTACCATAGGGGTGGTGTCTGGCTTATTGGGTCTTTTGTCTTTTAGTTCACATATAAGGTATACTGTATCATAATAGTTTATATCACATTAAAATGAAATCGGTTCATAAATTCAATTAGATTAGATAAATCGAACAGTTTTATAGCAAAATATTCCATTTTTAGAGGAAAAGCCCTCCCAAAAGGAGCACTTCAGGTGAAATTTATACTCCGTTAAAAGAAACTCGCTAGGACTCACGCTAGCGCTAGTGGCTTCACTTCGAATTTTTTTTTGGCTAGTTGAAAATCAAACATTGCCAAATTACATAAGCTAACTTCATATGTCTGTGCTTTTAAACTCTAGTAGCTCTCAAACGTACGAACGTGATCTAGTACCTGACTGACTAGGAGTCTAAGGAATCTATTTTATTTTATTCAAAAGAAGGTTAAGCGCCTATCTATTGGAAGGCTCATACTATTCTGTTGGGAATTTTTAGATCAGGCTTTGAATCATGATAATTAAACTTTATGATAAATTTAACTAGGGTTTGCTCTTACTAGTGGTTTACTTTGTTTTATTTTAAATATTTGTTTATTGTTGTATTTTTTTACCTTTTTGTCAACGCAAAAGTGTTTGTATGTGGCAAATCAAAGTTATTAAAAGTTATCTAAGTTAAAGTCTATAAATAGTCAATAAAGACATAATGAAAATCCAACTTTTTAAACCTTCATGGTGGTTATGCAACAAAAACAAAAATCTTAAAAATAGATCAAGTTCAAGTTTTAGGTTCGTTTCACAGTTTTCCTACCGAATTGCCTACGTCAAACAATTAAAACAGAATCTATTCTACAGCGAGACTTTAGTGGACAGTAATTTGTTAGAGACACAGACAGATTTTCAAAGAAGCACTCGAGTAGAAAAGAGGTTTGATTTAAAATCTGGCCAAAGTGTTGATGAGTTTCAAAGTTTCCGAGTGACTGAAGGAAAGTCGATTATCCGCGTGTAATTGGGGGATTCTTTCCATTCCCGGATCGCAATTAATGGCGGATTCGGAGACAGCGGAAATTAGTTCTCCTTGTTGACAGCTGAAAATTCCACTCCCCTCTTACCCACTCACCCCCGCAGTTGTCTTTAGGCTTGAGTGGCTGACCGGGAATTTTTCGAACAACACGTCAATCTGGGAACTCAGTTTTCCAAAGAAATTCACAAGTGGGACAATTGTTTTGGCGGCACTATGAATGGAAATTAGACTTTTCGTTTGCACTCTAGCAGACATCTTTAGTTTAATTTTAACATTAAAGGGTAAAATAGAGGGTTATAAAGATAATAACTAAATATAAACAAATTATTTTTACAGGTGGATTTCAATAAACTTGATCAGAAGACTGTTTTATTTTTTGAATATTAAAAACATTAATAAACCCTAATACACCTACACATAATAATACAACCTTTTGGGGGTGAGTTTTGAATCAGGATGTGATTTTAATGACCTAAAAACAGTAAAGTTCATCCGATTTTAATGGAATTCGAAATCAACATGTATTGTGATAGTATCCACCAGTTTGCTACAAATTATAAACATTCATTGAGTCGTTTAAAATAGCGGCCAAAAGGGACTTTTCGCTATAACGGCGTTAGGTTTATAAGTAGTCCGATATCAATACACTTTTAAATACGTTTTCCCTTCATGATATGCAATAACACTTGCAGTAAACCACGGCATTGCCTGCGTCCGTGGCTCAGTGGGTCACGGCTTGCAAAGAGCAAGGTCGCGGGTTCGATTCCCGGCGCAGGCACATGGGTTTGGACCGCTTTTCTAAAGCGTTTTGTGATGCCCAAAACCCTAAGTTAAGCCTCTAATAAAAAATGCCGTTAGCGTAGACAGTATGAAAAAAAGAACACGTAAGCCTGGGGCGATGCTGTGAGCGTAGCGAACAGCCTCGTAACGCCCGTGGCAATAGAACGGCCGAATTCCAACGCCAAGTTGAGAACGAAGCGAAAAAGAGTAGAGATTTCCTTTGCAATTTGATCTAAACATACAAGCGGAACACTTAGCTGCGTGTCGGCCTGGTTTTCAACAATATTGATCGCGCTGTGTAAATTATCTTTTAACATATGTATTTCGTGAAACGCGTTGAAAACAGAACCATACAGCACAGTTCGCCATCAATTAAAACACTCATGATTGATTGAGGTGATTAATTAGCGACTTGAATGGTTTGGTTAGTGGTCACTAATAATGTCCTAATGACGATTACATGTTGCCTCATCACTAATTGGATCCTAGGCATGCCAATAGTCAATTACATTGTTCAAATACTAGTGTTTGACATATTTTTAAATTATAACAAAACGCTTCTTTCAAATAGATTAAATATTTTTCGATTTTTATTAAAGGGATCTACCACTCAACCTCGACCTTTGCCTAGTGTCACCGTATAATCACATTAAAAAATTGTGGTGACTGCGGGGATTGAACCCACGCCACCAGAGTGATGAGCTCCGGAGTCGTGCGAGATACCAATCCGCCACGGATCCATTACTAGCTGATTAAAAACGGGCCACCCAATAAGGATCCATGAAATGATGAGCACCAATCCTGGCCCTCAGAACATGTTTTAAATTTATTTTTTCAACATAACTCTTAAGCTTTTACGGCCGGTGTCATCGCTAAGATTTAAGATTTCCGGTTTATACCACGTCACAGTTGAAACATAAGTCAACCAGAGTCTTAGCCAGTCAATTAGCTACTGAGGAAGACTCCACAGCGAGGTCGAAACGTTTAGCAGTACTTATGTTTCAACTGTGACGGTGTAAACCGGAAGCCTTAGATCTTGTTTTTGAACTATTACGAGTATATACGAGTTTATAAAGCTTGTAAATATTTGTATATGTGTGAGCTCTTTAAGATCGGCTTCTATAACGTTTAAATTCAATGGGGATGTCGCTTTTGCTGATTTTAAAACTGCATTAGATCTCTTACAAAACAACCTTCTATGAAACTACCTGTAACTAATAAATACAGACAAAACAATCAAGATCTGAAGAAAATCCCACTGCGTTTGAGACAACCATATCATCACGACACTCAAGGCAAGACATGTTAAACCAGTTTCCAGCCAAGCGATGTATGCACAGTGCATTTTAAACAGGTCGAGTATGTCCAGCATCTTCGATGCACTTTTTCACTGATGAATCAGGACCACACCGAGTAAAGATGTACTTAAGAGGATATTCCCTCCGACTGACCGGTGCTGGGTATCAATATTCCAGGGGGAGTTCTGGGTGTGCGTGCCTAGAATGCGTCATCTGCGTGCCTCTACTTTAGTGCTGTTGGTATCATCTAACTTGAGTTGCGATTGGTTTGGAAGCATAAAGACGACAATCTGTTACGTCATTGTATAGAGGATTTTAGAAGCAAATATTTTTTGGGGAGCACATGAAATAAAGTTCTTGGTTAGTGGCATCAACTATAACCTTGTTTTTCTGGTTCGCACCTTATCAAAACATAATTAATTGGCTTGACAATGTGGAGTACCATTTCACTCTTCAGTCACTATTTGGCTGAAACGGTAACAGCCAACTAAGATAGTCTAGAAAACAATACAACATGAAAACACGTCCAAAACAAATAATCATTAAATATTAAATTCGCGGACCCATGGGGGTTGGAATCGTGCGCGACTCCGGAGCTTATCACTCCACTGGCGTGGGTTCGATCCTGCAGTCACATATTTTTAAAGTGACTATGCGTTAACGCTAGGTTAAGGTCGAGGTTAAGTGTAAAGAGGACTATGTAGTCCTAACTTCGCCTCGTTAAAAAAAGACAAAAGTTCTTTTAACTAAACACGTCCACAGGTGACAGATGCCTACCGACTGACTGGCTGGGTTTAACGGACAACCAATCACAGACGAGTATCAGGCTGACCAATTGTAACAGAAAACTAAAAATACCTGTTTATGCTTAGCCAATAGAAGGGAATAATTTTTGAGAGTTTCTGAAGTATGGAATATTATGGTGTCAAAGTTTTAAGTATATTAATATCTTGACAAGATATTCCTACACCATTTCATAATGCAATGTGCATTGTTTGAACTTGCATTCAATTAACTGGGCTGGACTGTGTAATTTAGATTATTGAATCACAGTGTTTAACTGAAGAAGGCGTTACTGCTATACACTGGCCTCTTCTGTAAAGAATATCGGACAGATCTTGTAGGCGCTGTCCCATCGTGTTTATCTTACTCGTATATAAGCGTAGAAACCACTGACCATTTCAACTCTTGTAGCTGCTGTTATTAATATTATTCACGTATACGCTTAGTCGGACCACGCAGTACGTTATTACCGTCTTAAAGATTTTGATTGTTTCAGATTTGTTTTCTCCTTTCGGAATGATTTTCTTTCATTAATCCAGACTATTTTTCTCCTTTTAGTAACTTCCCCTGATCAATCAAACACTTGCTATCTAAATGCGTGTTTGTCATAAATATCCGTTTGTGTGATATTTGCCGGTTTTAAACCTTCCTTAAATGAACTGCGCGAGCCAATTTGTTTGTTTATTTTTTCGCCTGACTTCGAGTTTCATAAAAATCTTAAATTTGTTTTATGATGGATTTGACTATTGGACACTTGGTTTATTTATATAGTTCAACACTTCGGGTGGTTGGTTTAGCTTTAACTGCAAGTTCTGAGGACTGCGCCAATAATACGGGCGAAAAAGTTATACACGGAGGGTTACCTTTTCTTTTTTATACAATTGTAAATTGGCATTACTGAAAGATATTTTAACTTATCAAATGTCATTTGGGATAAAAAAAACTATTTTCTAACAAATCCACACAAAAATCAAAATGCCCTTTTGGAAATCATGGTGGTATTAAATAATAGTACTTCTTACCACGTAAGGAACATATTTTCAGAGTTCTTAAGAGAGCTCACGCCACTCTGTATAACGGGAAAATATCCCCTAAAAGCAAACATTATTAGTGCGATACCCATCATCTAAGCGTGCGAATTCACGGTCATGTCCACATGGTCGCTGTTCCTCCCCTAGTGGATGTTACAGCAACCCTAATACCTTGCTAAACCCTATCACAACTTTCTCCATATACTGCTGTAATAGTTGACAAACACGCTATAGCACAGTAGGTATGTACTGGGGATGAAGTATGTATGTTTCAGTTTGTTCTGTGCAGATTACTTACATTGTAATAGTTATAAGATAGTACATTTTGTACCAAGGGTCTAAAGTGGAGCTTTTGCGTCCCTAGACGTAGTCGAGGTCTTAAAAACGTTAAACCCCTTTCGGTAAAGGTGCAAAGATTATTTTTCACCATACTACATCGTATGCCTAAGTTGAATGTTTTACTAATTTATTGTTCAACCAACAAAAATCAAAACAATAAGTTTAATTGTTGGTCGCTATGGCAACGAGTGCACGTAGTTACTTTATGGTTATTTTGACTACACGATCAGCTGTTTTACTTTCTCGGCGAAGGCAAGAAGACGCAAATTTAGGCCCGCTTATTGGGTATGTAAAACAGCTGTTTACAGCGTAGTGTGGTGAAAAAATATTTTATTAATGGTTTAAAATGCCACATGTCCCAAAGTAAGAATCAAAATTCCCCATGTCTAGTAAGAATCAAAAATGTATTAGAATAGCTGCAATAATATCTTTATTGCAAACACATTTTTAGCCATGGTTAAATGAACCAAAAGGTTTTTCACCTATATATTTTGTATTTACTTCTCATTTTTACACCGACTTTTCCAAATAGAGCGAGTACAGTTTTACAAATCTGACAGAACGAACTAGAACAACCTCTCCCCACACAAAAAGAGTTCTAATCAGTCCAAGCCGATAACAATTGATTTAAAAAAAATTCATTTTTTAGGCCCAACAAATAACTTTATTATCGACTACACACTACCAATAGCCAATACAAAGAACCCGACTGAAAGCGTGCTCGGAACTGTAATTGAATTCCACGGCTAACCACTGCACTATTTACATTACTGCCTGACTCTACAGTCGCATAGTTCCCGAGCCAATAATCGAGTCAGATATGAGCCCGTGTGGTTTGTTTTAAACTGTATTAGTCGTTTGTTCTGCTTGTATTAATTAGGGGATGAATGTGACATCTGTGCAAGTATTGGTTGTAGCCCGGATATGTTGAAATGTAGGCTGATTGAAAAAGGTAGCCAAAGCTTTAAGTGAATCTAGCAATTTTTGTTATTGATGGGGGTATTTTACACCGGAAATTCCTTTCAGGGAGAGGGGGTTATAAATTTGGTATTTGCTGTAAAACTGCATTAATAATCCGATTTCAATCAAACATAACACTACCTTTACCGAACCCAAAATCTGTTTCACAAAATCCACTAAGCAATATCAAAATGTGGCAAAGGACGACTTTCCGCCACCATCTTGTTCTGGCTGAACAATTTGGTGGTTTTGATACATTCAAGTCCATTTTTGAGTAACACCTCCTTAAAGTTTATTTCCGGTAGACCGATTTCGCTGGTTAACGAACCTAAAGTTTACATAAGGACCATTGTACCAAATTTCGTGAACATCGACAAAAAGATGACCTGTAGAGTGGCAACGCTTATAATAATTGATGTGTTAATAGTGGACTATTTCATTTTAAGCAAATGCATAACTAAAAGCTTTCATACAAAACTGCTTATTTTAAAGTTAAGTTATACAATTTGCATGTATACATTGTCAAGCTTGAAAACGGGTAACCACCGTCAACACGAAAATTACATGATTGCAAACTTGAAGGTGTTAAACCTAAGACCATTATCATTTCGCATACAATGAATGATGCTCGGTTTGCGGTATCCCTCTCAACTAACAATCACTTTTAATTTGATATGCTACATGACCTAAGCTTTCATTAAATATTTTCCGGTAGGTGACTCCTTGCAGGCCGTACTTCACGGCCGACTTTTGGTTATTAAGCCAAAAACGTAGTAAGTTTGATGATTTACCATGAACTACACAAAGTTGTTAAGTCGTTTCGGTATTTTTTAACACCCTGTATAAATCGACAGGTTGGATGTGGGTAACCACAGTTCAACACTGGGAGTCAGCCGGCGCTGTCATTACTTGATTAATTGTGCTGCCAAGAGTGAGGGGGAGGTGGGTGATCAGTTGCAGGGTGGGGGGGGAAGGGTGAACAGCTCTATTTATGACATTGATGGAACACTAGCAGGTAGGGGTTGAAATGTAATTTGTTTTTGGTAAGCTCCCGTGGAATACGTTGTGTTTCAAATATAAATTTTAAAAATTATATAATAAACCAAAAATGTATGACTTTAAAAAATTATTTTGAAAATTAAATACCTAATAATAAAAATTATTTATTGTTCGAACGAAAATTGCTATGCATATTTCAACATGTAATGCAATTTTTAGTTTCAGTTAATTATTAGTTAGTTTTTGTGTACAACAAATTGTGTTGGTAGTAATCACAGAGCATTAGCATATCTTAGAATATTCCTATTCTCTGTGGTAGTATTACATATTATAAGAAATTGCTATTGATCTCTCTCGAAAGAAAAACTAAGCTAGAATCACTGTTCTTCCAACATGAACCGTTTTAATTTTTTCACCAATTTACATTTTTTGTACATTACCCTTGAGCAGCTGTTTTAACACATGAAAAGAACTGTTACGTATTTTCTTTCTGTTTTATTTAATATCTTTTTTCTATTCATTCACTTTTTGTAATAATCGTATTTTTTACTGAACTAAATTTATTTCTTCAATTCAAACCATATGTTTTCTAAATCCACCCAAAATTATTAGTTAGTAGTTGCCATGGTAATTAATAAACATTATAATTTGTTGTAAGTGTGTGAACATCTAAAATTGAATCTGAAGCGGACCCAAAGAAGAAATATACTTCTCGCGTTCATCATCAATCGAGCAAGAAAATTCTATATTAGCAATTAAGTATTATTTCATTTTATTCAACGTTTATAAAAAGAAATATACAGTCCTATTTATCATTTAAATTAAACATTTAAATACAATCAAATTCATTTGTCAATCTCAAAGCGTTTAACAAAACATAAACAAGTCACAAACATTTTAGCTATTTTAAACAAAATAATAACCACTGTTAACTAATCTTGCAAAAGAACAAAAATATATATACTTCAGTATATAAAATATATAACAAGTCCAATTTATTTGAGCTCTTCAAATCTAGCCCAACAAGAACCTTTATCACATGCTCTCAATTCGTCGTTCTCTATGACGGGTGTACTTTCTTTTATGTCAGCCTGCCAAAACGAGTTGACCATTAAACCTTTCAAGCAAAGAAACTAACAACATATTACAAAACAGGTAAAACCTCTGTGATCTGTATCATTCTACAAACAGTACTTCAGATACAGTTACTGTTACATCATTGAATATTTCAACGTGAATTGTATAACGTTACGTTGTCAATGTACTTATATCTGTGCTGTAACGTTGCCATGACAACAGAGTTGAGTAACAGCTGACTGCTTCAGCAACGCTGAGTTCAGATAATTACTGAATTTCGGTTCACTGATGCAGTCTCCTCCAATCTTGAGTCATGCACACGTCACAACTCTATCTGATGATTGATATAGCAGATGTTGCTTGACTGTGTGGTGGCTGAGTGGTAGGTTGCAGTAACTGAAAACGTGCCGAGGTGACAAGTTCGATTCCCGACAGCAGATCCGTGGCGGATGGATATCGCGCGCGACTTTGGATCTCATAACTATGTCGCTGCGGGTTTGATTCTCGCAGTCACCACTAACCATTTGTTTATTTATTTTTATTTCTTTCAACAGTCCAAGCCAATACATAAATACAATTTTCAAAAATATAAATTATTCCAAAATACAAAAGATACGTAAAATGGTCATAAATAAAGGTAATCTGAAGAAATTTCATCCAATTAACATCAGTGCAATGGGTTAAGTTACTTTGCGGTAACGCTAGGTAAAGGTCGGGTTGAGTGGTATAAAGGACTTTGAAGTCTTAACTTCGCCTTGTTAAACAAAACTACTTTGCTTTTTTCCCGAAAGTTTTGGTATAATTTCTGAGGTTTAAATATTATTATAAACGTTTGCCATAGGTTTTTAGTGAACATGCAGAACAGGACATTTCGGGATCTGGAATCTGACCCCGTCTTCAGGTTAAAAGTATAACGTAAAAACGTAACACAAAATATAAAAATTAGCTCACCTAGACGTTATCGGCATAAGTAATACACCACCAAAAACATGATTTTCTCTTTTGTTTTAGTTGTTTTGTACTTTTTCCTTAAACTTATTTAATTTTAAAACAACTAGCCTAGAAAACAACAACATGGACAAAAACGTTAAGAAATAAAACACAATTAGAGAAACCAAACACGTCCACGTCCAGTGACAGCTGCCCACCAACTGGTTGGCTGGCTGGGAGCAGTGGACGACCAATCACAGACATTCATCAGACTGACCAATTGTAACAGAAAAAACACAAATACGTACTTATGCACAGCCAATGGAGGGGAAGAAATTCTTTAGAATTTAACAAAGAAGTTACAATATGTAAAAAAACTTCAGAAAGTTCCCTGTACGACGAATCACGATTGTAATTCTTATAGCCAGAGATGAAATGACTGGGACTCGTGGCGTGGTCCTGTAATCCAGCTTCATGGAGGTCAGGTTTTGAGGATGATATAGGTCTAAAGCGGCTCAGATAGTCTCAGTGATCATCTGATGATACCGCATCAACTCCCACCATCGTTTAGACACATCAGACCATCACCTGCGTGGTTCGGAGGTCACGTAAAGCCGTTGGTCCTTGTATTTCCATTGGTCATTGGGCTATTAATTAATGACCCATTCTAAGGAAGAGTCGGCCTTAGTTTGTAACAAGACTACACCTCATAACTCATTACTACCACTCATCACACTCATCCTTCACCACATATTTGCCTTAAAATACCCTCATGAGAGTGGTCGGCATCTTAAATAGTGATTTAGTGATTTAGTGAAATGGCTCTGTATATTAAATCTTAGAAACACTTGGCATGTAGAAATAAACAATGTGTCCAAGAAGTGGAGCAGTGTTGTAGGAATAAATAAGTGCTGGCGTACTGCAGAATGGGTTTCATGCAGCTCCTAGACTCGAAACATAAATTACCAACACATTATTTTCTGCCGCCATTAATCCTTACTGGTTTGAATAATTTGTTATTTATTAACTTCATGTTTTGAGGGTTAAACTAAAATAGGCAATGTAACCAAAGCTATGTTGAATATGTATTATATAAAGAACTATATATAGCTTTCAAGAAATTTGAATAAGCACAGTTTGGATTTTACATACATTTATTGGTAAAAGGCTCACGTTTATTAGTTCGGTTATTTAATTACAAAATTACTATTTGGAATGCCTGGTATCTTTCTAGAATAATATTCGTAATTTGTGTTAGAAAATCACGGTTTAGAGAACTGTAAAGATGTACATTTAAAAAACATTAAGGTTCTATACATAAAGGTAAAAAGAAGGTAATGTTTGTCTTTTTTAACGAGGCGAAATAAGAACTACAAATACCTCTCTGGCACTCAACCTCGATCTTTACCTAGCGTCACCGTATAGTCACTTACGAATTGTAAGTGGTGACAAAGGGGATCGAACCCGCGCCACCTTAGTGATGAGCTCCAATTTGTCAAGGATCATACACTTAGGAAGGGCTGATCCCTGAGTATGGACCTGTTTTCTTTTTTATAAAATGTCTTTCTGATCTACTTTTAGTAAATTCTAAGGTAATTTTATTTATCTTATTGCTTGAGGAAACACTAGTGTTTTAAGGAATGACATAACAAAGTATCCACGTTTTAAAGCAAAGATGTATGTCTTAGCCATTTGTTTGAAATATTTTGTTCATATTTTTTATATATTCTCTGAAGCTCGACTTTTCAACAAAAGTTTGCCAATTAAATAACACAGTTCTATTTTAGATATCAGTTTCTCCACGTACGGGTGAAAGACCTCGACCCCAAGGGCCCCGGCTCTTCGTGTGCTCCATCAATGTCATATATGAAGCCTCCCCTCCACCCCCCCTCCACCACCGCCACCATACCGTTATTAATCAAGTGAACAAGTGCGTCTGACATCCAATCCGTCAAGCGGGCTCGCGGTATGTATGCGTCACGTCGATATAGAGAGGGTGGAAACCGAGTGGTGACGACAAATATGGAAACTGTAGGCTGAAAGAAGTAGATAATGGACATGTAAACTTAGAAATAGACAATGGAAATGGTAACTGCTGGAAGTAGACAATAGGAATGGTATTTAGAAATGGTTATTTAGGAAACAGACAATAGAAATTGTAGATTTGCAGGAAAAATACAATGGAAATTGAAGCCTGCAAGGAAGTAGACAATAAAATAAGTGAATTTCGATAACAGACGGTAAACAATGATAAATACAAAGATGAAATTACAGACTGCATGAAGTGAACGGAAATAGATTTAAAGGAAACGACATGAAAATGGTAAACTACGAGAAATGGTCAATAGAATTGTTTACAAGGAAGAAATGGATGAACTGTAAAGTGGAACAATGAAATTTGGAGCTGAGACAATAAATAGTGGGCAAATGGTAATTACAGAACTTGTGGGCTTATGGGCAAAAAACAGACAATGGAAATGGTAGATTGTAGGAGAGACAATGGAAATGGTAGACTGCAAGGAAATAGACAATGGAAACTTAGACTGCAGGTAATAGACAATGAAGTATGACAACAAGGAGTAGACAATGGAAATGGTAGATTGTAAAGACAGACAATGGAAATGGTAGACTGCAGGAACAGACAATAAAATGTAGACTAGGAAGACAATGGAAATGGTAGACTGCAAGGAAGTGACAATGGAAATATTGGAGCTGCAGGAATAGTGAATGGAAATGGTAGACTGCAAGGAGCAGACAATGGAAATGGTAGACTGCAGGAAGTGACAATGGAATGGTAGACTGCAGGAAGTGAACAATGGAAATGGTAGACTGCAAGGAAGTAGACAATGGAAATTTAGACTGCAGGAATAGACAATGAAATTATGCAAAGACAGACAATGGAAATGGTGGACTGCAAAAATAGACAATGGAAATTGTAGACTGCAAGGAAGTAGACAATGGAAATGGTAGACTGCAAGGAAATAGACAATGGAAATGGTAGACTGCAGGAAATATATTAAGCAATTGGTAGACTACAAGAAATAAGACGATAGAAGTTGCAAGAAAAGACAACTTAAATGCATCGGATAATCTGATTTCTCATGGAAGCAGCTAACAGAAAATGATATGGTGAGAAAATTGGATGTTAGCTGCTATGAACATAGATATTGTTACTTGTACTTGTGAATGGTTGGAACAAAACAGCTAATACTTTCTTTTTAAAGGAAAGCATTCCAGTACTTAAAAACAAAGAACATTTCAACTAAATCCTTCAACCTTATGTATTTTGTAGAGGTTTTCAGAAACAAAACTTAAAGAGGCCGTTTACAACTTCATTCAACTGTGGTCGTTCTACTTCACTGTGTCGTTGAACATTTCCCCTTTTTGTTTGACGTTTCCGACCCTTAGTCAGCCCTCAAACCCTAAAAAGCTTCAAGAATGTCTTGTTGCGTTTCTAGATTAGATTTATAATTTCACATTTACCAAGACTTTAGCGCTTGAGTCCCAAAAGTATTTTGTTCGGTGTCAGTCAAGTGATCTTTTGTGGTAATGGTAGAATGAAGCATTTTATTAATTTAGACACTTGGACGCACCAACTTTCTGTTCATCGAGTTAAAGAAACTCAGCACAATTTTAAAAACGTCATAATTTTAATCTACTATAAATTCTAACAACACTCAACAACACTTTCTCCTTTCGTCCAGCAACGTTTTGTAACAAAATATTTTGTTACAGTCCAATAACTCTTTGCTGTGTAATATGCAACAACAAGGGCCATAAATAAAGCATCGAGACGAGAGCTACCCTTATCTCACTGCACGCTAGAGCGCCCCTAACAGGTTACACAGTGTACAGGGTGAGGGGCAACAAGTGCAGGGGAATTAAAAGTCGATTCATCACCCCTCCCCACACAAGGGGAGCCCCCACCCTTACATGGACTCACGTAATTGCTTTTATAATTAAGGGTTATCGGCTCCTAGACTGGAACTTCGATTTTTATCGATAGTTAATAGTTAGGTTTTTTTGTATTGTGACGTATGTGTGAAATATATTTTTAAGGAATTGAAGATTCTTTGAAGTGAAAAATCTGTTTTCACTGTCCAACTTGAATCGACTCAAAGAGTTTTCTTGGTTTTAAGTATTGAAAATTTAAAATTCGTTCTTCGTTCTGAATCGGTGATGGTCCTGAGTCTGGGTCATACCACGCCGATGGCATTTGCCTATGTCATTTTTCCAAAGGAATTTCTCTATAAAGATCAAAAGTTTCTTTTAGTAACAAAACCGAAGAGTTCAATGATCGGACGACAAATCTGTCCTCAGAGAGCTCGGATATCTGAGATGGACGAGAAATGGAATGTCACAACAGAAATCTGAACTCATTGAAGAGGAAAGGATGAGCTTAACAATGTCCAAACGGTTGGAGTTTCGTCCCATCTTACACCTCACTACACTTAACAATACAACTTCAATATTTATTCCTGGAGAAATGTTTACTGTGGAATGCCTCTCAATTGGAGTTACTTTATCTTGAAATTAAATATTGTTCAACTTTTGGACAGGAAAAGCTTCGTCTGCCATTATTTCAATTTATTGACATTTTAGCTTCTTTGGTGAATATTAAGAGGAGTTGGCTTTTGTTTTAAGCTTTACTAAATGGAAACCACAAAGTCTTTTGCGTTGAAATTGTCACTAACGATAACGTAAATGGTGTTGTTTGGTTCACAAAGAAAATTATTAACAATAAAGCCTTGCATCACTTGTCTAACCGTGTTTGCCTTTACACAGCCAGTCGCCTAAGGAAGCTGTAGACTACTTGAATACAGGCCAAGCTGCAAACTTTGTCAATTACCCCTGACTTGACAAACTCTGACATTCACGCTGTTCAACCCCTCCTTCCGCTCAACCCCTTTAACTGTCAATCGAGTCAAAATCCATGAAATAATGTTGTGGAGTATCAATATTTTATATGGAAAACGTAGCCGACTGTAGTCACAAGCGCTAAGGTGAGTCCTAGTGAATTTTCTATAACAAAATATTACTTATACCGTAAGTACCCATTGAGGGTTAGAGGGTAGGGGTTTCCTAAAAAGGGGGTCATACAAACTGTATTAATGATCTGATTAAAATTTGATCTTGTTATACACATTTTTTACCGTACCCTACCAAAAACAATGAACATGGTCCAATTAGTCAGACCTAGATGACGGCTAAAAACGATTTGTCCACCGTCATCTTGGTTGATTTTCAATACATGTGTTAGGTATGGTATCTCAAATGCTGTGTACAGCCATTCGACCAGAGGATCATACAATATATTTCACCCCAGAACCAGTCTCACTAAAACAGCTAAGTGTTTCCCTGTTTCAGGCATTAAACAGTATAAGACACTCCCTAGATACATTCATGTCCTCCCAATTAAACTGTCTAAAGAAGTCCTCAAGAATCAAACATACAGTATTTCCGAATGTTTTGAACTGGACTTTATCCACATTCCTCCATTCGCATTCCTCAACCAAGAATCAGAAGAGAACATGGGGGAACATATGATGATTGACAGAACAAAGCGAGTGAAGAACAACAGCTGACAGAAGAGTTAACAGCTGAAATTGAATCCAACCAACGTTCAGAGGGGAAACCATTCTTCCAAACATATGACAAGTTCAACCAGAATATCAAGATTGTCAATAAATACTCAAGTAGAGGGTTTCTTCTGTATTTTAGAATATGATAACTGAAGACGTTGAAATGGTGTTAGGTTAGTGATATCAGTTGAGTTGGTAAATGTTAGTGAATGTTTGGAAAATATTTAGGAGAAATAATAACCTTTTGTCACTTAACATTATAACAGAATTGACAACAGAAACTTCTTACCTTGCGAAATATTGCTTTTATCGGCATCTTCACACCTGCAACACACAAATAACTGTTAAATAGGAAAAGCCTGAATATTAAGCATAAAACATTTAAGGATAAAATTGACACGGTATATTCGTTGGTTATCACGCAAGTCGAAGCCAAATAAATTTGATAAAAACACCAGAGAATCACTTTTGGCACTCCATCAAGTTTGGTCTCCGTTGGGTTAGTAGTGAGGCAGCCGAACGATATAGGGATTATAACGTGGGGAGGTTTTACAAACGATGTTTTAAAGTTAAGCTATACTTAACGGTTAATATACTAGAGTGGGAATTCTTTCTTAGGAAGCATAGAGCCATTAGTGTTGCAGCAAAAACGTAAAACTTCCTTGCCAAATAAATGACTTATTACAAAATCTTTAGTTGGAAAAATCGGGGTTTTAATTTCACACACATTCTGAACATGGCCATAATATTTATACTACAGATTTTGGAACGAGAATTTTTCAAACATGAAGCCAATAATAATCCAGAAGCATCTTAACACGCAATTGAACTATTTAACGATTGTGTTCCGTTTTGGAAAATATTGACTTTCATCTCCCCGCCACCCCTGCTATGCAACCCCTATCTGTAATCGGGTTTTAAAGTTGTTAGTCAAGCCAATCGACCGAGCCAATTACACATTAACTGAATTTTCAACCGAGCTTCGACCTTTCATTCAATTATCGGCCCGAAATGCAGGGTAAAGTGAATGTAATTATGCATACATTTGCATCGTACGTTTTCCTTATCATACCTTTTTCGTATTACGACTAAAGAACAAAACTGTTTGCAGTGTTGAGCTTCCCAGAATCTCTTGAGGCAAAACTTGATATTAAAATTTGCGTGGAACTATTTTATTCTTTGAATCTCAATTGCAAATTATACAGTCAAAATTCAAATCTTGGATTACATAGATTTATTTTATAATTTCGCATTCTTTGTCCAATTACTAAATCACAATTTGAGATGCCGACCACTCTAATGAGAGTATTTTAAGGCAAATATGTGGTGAGGGATGAGTGTGATGAGTGGTATTAATGAGTTATGAGGTGTAGTCTTGTTACAAACTAAGGCCGACTCTTCCTTAGAATGGGTCATTAATTAATAGCCCAATGACCAATGGAAATACAAGGACCAACGGCTTAACGGGACTTCCCAACCACACAGGTGGAATTTGATGCGGGTATCATCAACTGAGACTATCTGAGCCACCTTAGACCTATATCATCCTCAAAACCTGACCTTCATGAAGCTGGATTAATTTTCACGAAATGAGGTAAAATATTTCTTTGTAAATTTCTTTAAGTTCGTTAACTAGCAAAATCTGTCCACCATCGTAATAATTAGCTTAGAGATATTTCGGTCTCACTGTGAAGTACCATCTTCAGTCGCTGATTGGCTGAAACTGAGCTACTTGCTGTCTGCTATCCTGTTGGTGGCAGGGCGGCCAACCAACCGTCCATAGGAGCAGGGATGTCAACTATCGATGTTTTCGTTGGCTCAGTTTCAGCCAATCAGTGACTGATGATGGTACTCCACAGCGAGACCGAAATATCTCAACCTAATTATTATGATGTTTTGACGCGATGTGAACCGGAAGACCTAGATTATAGTTGTGACACCGGTCGCAAAAGTCTAAGAGTTAAGTTACATTTTGGTTTATTTTTAATTCTTTAGGGGTTTTGGGCGGGCAACATTTGCCAAACCTCAGGGTTACATTATAATTAAACATCGATATGCTGACTTATATTGAGTAAATATTAAATATATGCTTTGGCCAACAATTAAAGAATGATTTTAAGGTAAATAATTTTCTGGTCACAGTATTGTGCTACTTTGACTTAAACAATGTTGAAAAACTTATTGGAATCCGGAATTCTATCGACCTCTGCAAACTTGGGGCTTAGAGCCGTTGCATTGGTGGGGTATAAATTCATTATAACGTGCAATGGGTACATTCAACCAGATATATCCGCCTATAACCGGATTATTCCGCTCTGAACTCGTTGCTGCGATTCAACCAATCAAATCCCTCTCATTTTATAGCATCCCTTGCGTTTTAAATAACGTAAAGGTTTAATATTATAAAGAATATTTCGTTAACTTATGTTTTCATAGTTCTGTAGTTTGAAGAAAGATTGTTAGTATTATTGCAATTAAGAATATAACACAGAGACGATTTTTTCACTTTTTCGTTCAATTTTTCAGTGTTCAGTTATTATTTGACTTTTCCCTGATAGTAAGCCACCGTAGAATTCTCATAGCTTACTCTAGAAGTGAAATATAAACCTCCTTGGGTGCGGCGGGTAGGCTCAACGTAAAGCTTTTCGAGACCTTTAAAATTATTATTGCCAATACTTCATAGAATATGTATCCTTTAATTTAATGAAAATAGTTGCATTTAATCACTCAGTAGGTTTTACTTTAACGAAACAATGTTGATACTGAATATTTCCTGGTGTAGGTTTTCTTGTAAAACATTTAATAAGGCAGAAACTTAGTCTAATAACATGAATATTTTCAATAGAGAAGATGTACGAGTATACACCAAAAAGAGCTAATGTAAGAGTATGGATTCCAGTTGTACCTTAAAATGTATGTGATTTAGTCTACACTAAAAATACTAACTAAACAAATAATTGGCAACTCAACATCTGTACAGTTACAAAATTGAGTAATAAATAGAAATTTTTTCGTTGCTTCTTAAATGAGTACCTTGTGATGGTTTTTGTAACTTATACTAAAAACCCACCGAAAACTTTTAGCAATTTTAGCAAGAAAGTGGAAAAAGTAAGGCTTAACGTATTTAGACTGAGAGCATTTTGTCAAGTGTGCGGAAAGCTTTTGCACTTGATGAATTGTTGATGAGACTTACTTACCTTCACGGGTTGATGGAGGTGTTTTCACTCTATCTCTTATTCACAGCCGGTTTCACTTTCAGTGTCGCCCGAGTACATGAGTTAGCGTGAGCATTGGTGATACAGGCAGGCACGTGGTTAAAGGTTATACTTACACCATGCGTACTCAAGAGCGTTTATATGTTTGGTGGCATGCATAATTTGGTTTATTTTCTTTAACCGGTTAACATGGTAACCAAAGTATTTGTTATAATTATTATCGCCGTGGGAGAAAGAACAAAACTTACTAAGAACTGGCTATGAAAGAAAATTTAGTGCCAATACCCAGGGCAAAATAGTGACATGCTTCCTCCTCTCCACAATTCCATCAAACAAGCAAAACGTGTGTAAACCTTTTATTATTTTATTAAGAAACAAATAATGTAGGCTATTTTTCTTCCAGGATGAGCCAAATCGTGTTTCATGGGTTCTATTTGACAAGTTTATCCACTTCTGTACAGCTCACAGTCTTGTTAGCCCTACTCCTCGGAATTTATCCTACGGGTGCCCTTGAAGGAAATATAACGATTGCAGTAATATTGGCCCACCTTAAACGAACAGAGTGACGGATTCGCGCCAAAATGTCGGCGATTGGCTACATAGATTTACTTCAAAGGGTTAGTTGAATGTGGTTTTATAAGTTTGTCGATAATCATGCAGTAGAAAAAGTTTCTATCGATTCTTTCTTTAAAGTTTATTGTTGAAGATGGAAGAAATTCTTAGTCTGCAATATTATTGCAGGCCATCGTTAGTGAACAAGAAGAACTCGACGTTTCGGGATCTGCAATCTGATCCCGTCTGCATGTTACTTTTCACCTGAAGACGGGATCAGATGCATATCCCTAAACGTCGTGTCTTTCTTCTTCACTTACGATTCTATCACATTTCCATCGACCATACTTAAGGAAATTTCATCCGTGCCGCCATCTCAGTGAAAACTAGTACATGAATGAAACGAATTAAGGTCATAACTCAATAGCATACCTTGAATACAGTAGTCTTACTAACAAAACCTGTAAACAAGTCACTGCTTGACTAATGGAAAATATTGAACACCTCACAGCATCCGTGCAAAAGCAATTAATTCAGGCCAGTGTGTTGTATGTACAACGTGTGAAAACACAGTCCACTGGTACATGGTCTCCGTCATCAATATACAGGGTGTCTAGTACGACATAGGACAAGGAATACGTGCAGACGATGCTGAACTGCTTCCGTGAGAAAACCTTGGAGATGTCTCTTGGTGATGTTTCACTAGAGCCGTTATAACTTTGTTTGTAGTCTTGTCGAGGTGTAAGGAAAATGGCAACACTGTTCAACAAATCCACCTCTAGTGTTAGTAAAATATAAAACTAGAACAGTTACTAAAGACAAGGAAATATCATCAAACTGGGTAAACTTGTCAAACTATTAGAAGGGCGATTGAAAGTATATTTTTGATAGGAACACTGAGAAAAATCGTACATTGTTAAATCTTCATGTACAAAAATGTGGGTACACTGCGAAAACTGTCCCAGTAGGGGACTCATGTTCGCTTTTTAAACTCTTTGTTACTCTCGTCGAGGCTGATTAACAATAATCAATATCCATAACATTTTTTAATTTTATATGCAGCCTCTATTGGTTACCTAGAAAAAATATGGAGGTTCCCGTCAGGTTCTCGTAACACAAGCATGTATGCTTTTTTATTAATATTTTTGGGGGAAACAGTTATTTCTCCTAAACTGTGTGTAAAGGTAAATATTAACCTTTTTTATTATGCTCATAGACAAACTTAGCACTATTGGATTACATTACACTCTAAATATGATAGAGTGAAACCCTAAAGAGTGAACTCCCAAAAGAGTGAAAATCGAGCTTCTTTAATAATAGTGGCTGGGTTTCAACACCCAAAAGAGCGAAATTTCACTCTTTTTGGGTGGTCTTCACTCCTTCATTTTTAGTGTGTATATTTATAATCGGAGGTAAAGTTCGTTAGGTATAGCACGGCCGGTGGCCTTGAGATTTCCTGCTGGCCGCTTATGGCCATATAGCCCGGCCATGCTAAACCTGACGAACCTAATAATCCAGGGCTGTGTGCATTTTGTAGGTATAAAGTACACAATTGGGTCAACGTAACGTATATACTGTAGATCAGATTGGCTAAGGGAAGGTGCTATGTTAATGTGAGCCTATAACAGTTTGTTGCGGGAATTGGCCATTTCACTAAACATGGGCTTATCCACTGATTTAGAGCTTTCCTCGCCAGTTCTTTACGTAGCTTATTTTCAAGAATAGAGTCAATTTTATATTTAAATGACATGTTTATTAGGTGAGGTGTCAATCAATAAACTCTGACTTTTGGGCCTCACTCACCTTAAGGTTAACGGAAGACTAAGATGTCTTAAAAAACAATCTTCACGACAATCTTCAAGACATCTTAGTCTTCCGCCAACCTTAGGTGTGAGGTATCAGAAGTTTATAGTAATTTTAGTTTACAAGAGTTTTCAAGAGTCGAGTGTTGATATTTTTAAACTATTGACATTTCAAAGAAAACGACCACCAAACAAACCCTGCAAAATCAACTTTCATTCAATTCCGTTTGCGACTGGGACAGGAGTTACAGATTTGCTTTGTTTTGTGCTCGCTTCCTTGTACCTTGGTTGTTCGTGTCTAGTACGGACTGGCGAAAAGCGGCTGTCTTTGTTTATATGAAGGCAGTGCTGTGTTGGCGTCCAGCCAGAACGCGTGGATGCCTTCAGGGGTGAGCTTGGAAAAATGTGAAATCGTCCAGGATTTTCTTAGATTAGGTTTTAGTTGTAGGAATAAAAGTGCACTATTCATTAATAAAACCGTACAGCACTACTCTCTGAAAGACCAAAAGAATACATTTTTTAAATACTTCTGACCGCTGAAGAATAAATTTAAAATGAATTAAACAAAACCTCTAATTAGGCATTTGCCTTAGAGGCCCTAAATTTCCTTTTGTTCATGTTTATTAGTTTGTAGCAGTGAGTGTATATAGTTATGTAAATTAATTATGTTAAATATAATTGTGAACAGTTCTTAATTATAGTTTTAAATAAAGTTATAATTGGCAAGTCACCTTCTGAGAAGATTTATTGTGTTCTACAAACTTGTATTGATTGTAAACTTGAATTTGAGGAAATAAATCAATTTTAATTTTAATTTCGATCGAGATTTGACTTGGAATTGTTATGTGTTTTAGACAATGTGTCCCCATTTATCCCCAAGTCCCCAAGTATTTAATTATTTTGAGGAAACTGTCCCTATACTCCGTGACTCAGGTACATGATATTTGAAAACTTCATGATATTTCGGATATAGACTAAAATTATTGATAACGATATTTTTCCTCGCCTTTCTTACGGATCTATGTATATCCGTAATAATTCGGTTGTTCGGGGTGAAACTTTTCTAGAATTTGAATGGTTTAAAATGTTCTAAATAGTTAATAATAATAATAATAATAATAATAATAATAATCTTTAATGTCAATACAAAACTATTGTGTGACATAAAAAACAGTAGCTAACAATAAAAATATATATAAAAGAAGTAAGGTAAATTCACCATAAAAGCTGAACAAAAATTGTTTGCTGACCACCAAATAATAATATTAATTTAAAATAAATAGATAGATAATAATTTGGAGATATATTATAGGTCCATAAATTCATCTACATTATAAAAAGCATGTTGGACCAAAAAGGATTTTAATCTGGCTTTAAATGTGTTCATATTTTGTATACTTTTTAAATTATCTGGCAATTTATTGTATAATTTGGCTCCAGTTTGACGGGGTAATTTTGAAAATATTTGTTCTGTGAATTTCAGTTCTATATTTATGACTATTTCTAGTCATATAGTTGTGAATATCACAACCTCGAACTAAAAGATCACTTTTACAAAGAATATTATTGTTTCGTAAATATAAACACAAGGAAGTGTTAAAATTTGTAGTTCTTTAAAAGAGTCTCTACAAGCTTCCCTGTGTCCTAGTTTTGAAATTATTCGAACTGCTCTTTTGGAGGATAAATATTCTAAGTAATTTATAAGCAGAACAAGATCCCCAGAAAATAATGCCATAATCAATATATGGTTGGATTAGTCCATAGTAAGCCGTTCTCAGAGTACCTAGCCTACAGTGTTTGCAGAGGTTTCTGAGAAGAAAGGTTCCAGAGGAAACTTTTACTGATATGTTCAATATGGCTGTCCCATGAAAAATTACTATCTATATAAATACCTAGAAATTTAGTATAATTAACTTCGTCAAGTACATGATCATTGATCATAACTGTCGGATTGCCAAAGTTTGATTTTCCCAAATTAAAATAAATATAATTGATTTAGTATAATTTGTTTTAAGGTTCAAATGTTCAAAATATTGTGTACAGGTGTTCACACTTTCAAATGATTCGATCTCTAAAAGTTCTGATGATCGAGAAACAATGTTGATGGTAGTGTCATCTGCATATTGAATTAGTTTATCTTCATCGATGCCACAAACGTTATTAACATACATTAAGAATAAAACCGGCCCTAGGATGGATCCTTGAGGGACTCCATATTGTAAATCAGTTCTTTTTGACAGCTTATGTTGTATCTGGATCTGTTGAGTTCTACCTCGCAAGTAAGAACTAAGCCATCTGCAAGGGAGTCCTCTAATCCCATAACTGCATAATTTATTTAGCAAAATGTCGTGGTCTACACAGTCAAAGGCTTTTGACAGATCCATGAAGATGCTTAAAACTTTGTTTTGATTATCTAACCCCTTAACGATTGTTTCGAATAGCTTATTGAGAGCATCAACAGTGCTGAAACCTTTCCTAAAACCAAACTGACTTTTGGAAATAATATTAAAATCATCCAAGAATGAGGTAATTCGTGTTAGGAAGAGCTTTTCTACCACTTTACTAATAGTTGGTAAAATTGATATTGGTCGGTAGTTAGTTACCTCAGAAGAATTACCACTTTTATAAATAGGAACAACCTTAGCTAATTTTAAAGAGTTAGGAAAGATCCCTTCCTCAAAAGAAGCATTTACAAGTTGTGTTAATATGGAAGAAATTTCAAATGTACATTGCTTTAAAAGCCACATTGAAGTGCCATAAATATCTAGAGAGCTTTGGAAGGTAATGACATCATTGCTGAAATAACCTCTTTCTCCGTAACAGGGCTCAAAACATAGAGTAAGGATTAGCTACCTTATAAGTCTTGTGTCAAATTGCCACTGCTGACACTGTTTTTAATGTTTATCGCGACATTGGCAAAAAAACGGTTGAACTCTTCAGCAATTTCAGAAGGATCATCAACTTTATATCCGTTGACTTGTAACTCAATAGGTTTTTGGACGTTAGTTTGCTTATGTTGATTAATAATGGCCCATGCAGTTTTTTGCAGATTTTTTGATGTTTCGATTTTCTTATTAATTTCATAAGATTTAGCAGCTCTAATTACCTTTCTATACATAGTCTTGTAAGATTTATAGAAATGTTTAAAGCTTTCATCAACACTCACTGAAAACATTTTAGCATATATTTTTAGCTTCTTCCCTGACACTAAAATTCCTTTAGTAATCCATGTACTTTTCGACTTCAAGGAAACTTTTAAGGGTCTAAGGGGGCAAGCCACATTTAGACAACCAGTAAAGATTTCCATGAAACTATCAAACTTAGACTCAACCGTATCCTTATGATTGATATCATCCCAAGATTCTGTATTCAGCAGATCTTTAAGATGGGAAATATTTTCTGGGTAGGTTAATCGTTTCAATCTAACTATAGGGTTAATATATTCCAAATTTTGATTATTAATTACAATCTTCTGAGCATAATGATCTGAAATTGCTGTGTTTATGATTGTTATATCTAGTTCTGAAGGTATGTTTGAGACAACATTGTCAATTGCAGATTTGGAACCATTGATTTCTCTTGTAGATGAATTTATAGACCATGTCAAATTGAAAGTATTTAATAAATCTTGAAATTTTTTAACTTTGGAACTATTTTGATTTAAAACATCAATGTTGATATCGCCAGCAATTATGAAATTAGATTGGTTCTTTATATTTTGACGATAAAGTTTGTGTAGGAGAAATTCTAGTTTATTAATAAATTCATCAATGTTACCACTAGGCGAACGATAAATGCCAATCAGTATGAATGTCTTATTATTAGAATTAAACTTTATACCTGAAGCCTCAAAATCTTTTTCGACCGAAAAATCTATGTGATATTTTTCAAACTTAAATTGTTGTTTTATAAATATTGCAACTCCTCCTGATTTATATGTGTCTCTACAGTAAATATTACCTAAAATTTTCCAAGTTAAAGTATTGACCTGCTTCAGAATTGTAGCCATGCTCGCTAACAATGAAAATATCGATTCAGTTCGGTACATAAGACGTTTAACTGATCGATTTTATTTGATGCATATTGTGAATTTTGATGTAAAATAAAAATGTGGTGGTCAGAAGATATAGAATTTTGAAACTTTGATGGTGAACTTACCTTACTTTTACACAAAAATTTAGGCTTGTTTGGTATAAAAATTACAAGAGAAGCGGTGATGGTCTTGGGCACTGCGTCCTGTTCTTGTTGACATGTGATGGTTGATATTCTGTTGGTCAGTGATGATCTCCTGGTTAGGCAATGAAGAAGTACTGGAAGTGTTGGTGACTGCGGAACTTTTGTCAGGCAACAGGGAAAACGTTCATATTGTTTAAATCAAAATTGGATTAGATTCAACAATGTTTTGATGACAGGTGTTTGTAGAATCTAATTTGTGGAAATACATATGGGTCTCAATTATATTGACTAACTTACTTTTCCCTGTTTGGTTCAAATGCAGACCATGCTCGGTAAAGTCACTTCTCTGTAATCCTTTCAACGAAACGTAAGATAGCAAATGATAATTTCCTTCGTTTATCGCTGACTTCATGCATTGATTGACTTTTAATTACTGTATTCAGAGGTATGTCGTATCTATTGGGAATCTCCATCATCGAAACCGATACACCTTTGTTTCTGCATTTTGAAATAATACTTTTAATACGAGGCCGTATGTTGTAGTCAGAGTTTTCACTCACATCATTTGTACCCCCTATTATTAAAATTGAATCATTTGTATTAAGGTAACTGATAACATCAGGTAGTTTAGTTAAAAGGTAGTCAAGAGGCGCACCAGGGTAAATGGACGAAGAAACTTTGTACTGATGTGCAGTCCATTTCTCATGAAGAATACTTGCAAGGCCTCTACCATGGCTGTCACTTAAAATGTGTACATTCCGTTTGAAAATGGCATTTTCTTCACATTTACTTCTGTTTTCAGTAATTTTCTTACCATGCTGCACAACATTATTACTCTGAGGAGGGTAAATTTGGTTTATTATCCGTCTTTAGGTTGAATTTCTTTCTTAAGTCGATATTTATCAGTTTTTCTGAGTATTTGGGTTTGATGTGGTTTCTTTTACAGGCGGTGTCTCAAGTGGTCCACTCCATGAGATTTTTCATCTAACAATGTGTAAATTCTGGGCGATTGTTCAACATGATCCATACAATCGGATAACACTTGAAAGTAGTTCTGACACTGAACTTCAAATTCGTCTGTTTTTTCTTAGATGTGCTGGTAAATATTTTTTGGTTCAGTCCAATCATAGTTTTTTGTGAATTTAAATTTTCATTTATCTGAGATAAAGATTGGTTTTGTGAATTTACCTTTGAACAGATATGTCCTGGGTATACAAAGACAGTGGTGTATTGCTGTCTATTGATTCAATGTAGTCTGAAGAAGTATCGAAAGAATTGAGAATTAAGTTAAGAGCGTATTTAGTATTGACAAGTAAGTGAAGGCCACATTCAAAGCTATTGGTCTGCTGAGTGGTGGGTACTTCTACGATTTCAAAGTGTGGACAAATGTTCTTAGCCAATGCTTTGGCATGACGGATATTTGTATTCTGTATACTGTCATGATGAAAACATTTCCTCTTGAATCTGTCATATATTAATAAACTCCAATGCGATCCATTTCTCGAGATGTCTTGTCTTAAGTCTTGTCCTTGAATTTCTTCTTTGTCATTGATACAGAAAAATGCAATATTTATTTGATCAAAATTAAGCATTAAAGAGTGCGGAGCGTGTCATAGAATCACCTGATTTTTGTTCATTGATGCCAGAAGGCCAAATAGTTTGATATCACTTCTATGGTTCCCAATCTGTTCTGATAATTCAAATGAAGAGATAAAGTTGAACATGCAGACAGTTGACTAACTTTACTTATTTTGACTATCTTGATCAATTTCAAAAGACCAGATTTCTTTGAACCAAACTGTCCAACAGTATTTAAGTTCATATTTTTTGTATCATCTTTAGCTTTTGTGACCTAGTTTATAATTGGTGTAAAACAAGATTTTTAGAAGAGGCTTTCATTATTTTCTGTTTTATCTGGATGATACTATAGAAATATGATTTATTTATTTACCTTTTGTAAATGTAAACAAAGCAAAATTCTAATGCTTTAACCTATGTGTCAAGGCTAGATACCTGATGCACTTAATTCTTCCTTAATAAACGATGAGTTATCAAAAACCTACTACTTAAAACTGTGGCACAAAGCTTAAGCTCAAAGATAAAATCACTAAAATATAAAACTATTCAATAAATATTTAAATTTTCTTAATATATCAAGAGTAAAAAATTTTTGATGTTGTTGTAAATTTGTCAGCTGGTGAATTAAAAAAAAAAAAAATAATTTAAAATTTTGCAAGAGGGAGAGTCAAGCAGACCAGCGTTCAAACATTTGAAACAGTCTATATTTTGGAGACATGTCTCTGTTATAAATCATAATCCGTCATAATAGCAATTATTGAGGTGCATTTTATGAAACTAGAGGGTAAAGTCATGGATTGAAAAGAAGACTTTAAATGTACCTTAATAAACTTAAAGATCCTAATATAAACATCACTTATTAAAACATGAGAAACCATTGTTTGAAAAACATGTAAAAACAGCAAAAAGTTCAAGAAATCATTTTTCTTTGAACATTTTGCCTCCCCTCTGATTTAATAATTTTATTTCGAGATTTATTATGATTTCATACGTTTTGCTTTTACAGTTCAAGGCTTCAGTTATTATTTATATTTGACTTATACAACACACTTTATAATGGACTTTGTAATTCCCGAAATCTTTGTTTATAATCTAACAGTTTCAAATTATTGCAGGCTAGATTAGCATGGTTTCACCTCTCCCGTGTGATTGAAGTGATCACGTGATATATCACCCCACACAGACACAATCACCAATCACTCACGCACGCACACCCGCACACTCGTATATTGCAACAATCACAGCTGCGTGCTGGGCTGGTTTTGATTCACAGATTAGCCCTTGAACCGCAGGTGAGTTACTGAACTCTCATTGATTGATGGGATGTTACGGAGAAGTAAAGTTTTCTATTAGGTAGATTGGTTTAGCAAATTACGATTGAACAAAATTGACTAGAAACAAGAAAGTTAGAGGTTTTCGGGTACAAAAGCCTAGAGACAAATCTTGGATTTTAACTTATCTCTCATTGTTGTATCGCTAACTTAATTAACAGGCAACTTACTCAATACTTACAAAATGGCATTACTTTATATTATTAATTTATATTCGTAACCATGTTAATGTCTTCCACGGAGCTCTTTGTTTTTTAAGTAAATGGAATTTTTATTTGACTTGTATTGTATAATTTAAAACTTGACTATATAGGTTAAGCTGTAACCTTTGACTATTGTCAATATATTGTAAAATTACGCCAATGACAAATTATTGATTCTTACTCACTGTTGACTTGAAATAAGACACTTCATTTTCTAGTGCAACAGTAATGCTAATAAATAATTTTTCATTTAAATAATACATTGTGTCTAGTGCAGTTAATATATATCTTGAATAAATAACAAACTCCAAGGCAGGCTTGTCGTAAGACAAATTGCGACCAGTATAAAATACATACCGTGGTTTCAATTTAGTTCATTCAATTTGTACTTCTTCCCCTTCACACGACCCCTTCCCCTCCCCCTTAGCTGCTTTATAACCTTCAGCCTCGGAGTTAGGGGTTCGTTCTTCTTCTTCTTATTCATTGTGTAAGCCTTCTTGATTTATTTTACACGCCAACCATCGGTTCAGAAATTACATTTTCAACTTCCTCTGTATTACAAAAAATTTAGGATTTTGTAGTTGATGTAGTTAAGATGGAATGAAAACGTTCAAAGACATGAGCAAGATTATTCTTTGATTTATTACAGTCGATGGCAACCAATAAAGATCATGGCAAAATGTCAATTATTTAAGTCATCATTTTTGTTCGAAGATTTATTTCATTTCTGGGTATTCATTACCTCTCTATTTTCTAGTTCTTCCTCTAATTTTCGAGCTACGGCATCAAAAACGTTCAAAAACTAATATTTTCGATTTTAGAGCTGCCCTTTTATAGCCTAATTTATAACAGAATCAAAGTGAATCCTGCATCAGAACGGAAGGGACGGCAAGATTAAGAGAGGCTTCTGCAGATTAGGAAATATAATTACCTTTCCCGGACAAATCCCCAATCAATAAAGGAGGAAGGGATTTCGGGATATTGAATGATTCTTCCCCCTTCAAGCTTTCCACCCGAGTAGATGCAGGTGTTCAATAGACGTAAATATATTGAATAAGTAGCTTTGAAAGAAAGATAAAAGTCATACGCAATTTTTTTTCGGTTTAAATCATTTTGATAATTAAAATGTATCTAATTTGTGTGTAAGAAGGAGCAGTTGAAAAGGACATAACAACACGTTGAAATTATTAATCTAGATTCCAAATTGAAGAAGAGACCACCTTGATTTGGACTTTAAATCTGCTTGGAACCTTTTGTTTCAAAATGAAAGCAAAGCGTTTGGGAAATTTTCATACTACCAGAAGAGGTGCTACCACAAACATGCACTCTCCTAAAACCTGAGGAAGGAAAACTACTGAACTAGGGGTAGTTTACGAACGTTTATCTTTCAGCTGAACCTGTAAAGCTCAATTTGAACTTAATGGCTTTAAATTAGTCATAGACACTAAAGGCGAACAAAACTCGTTTGAACTTAATGTCGATGGCAGAAGATTGTTAAGGTGAGATTATTACTCAAGATCGAGAAGCTGACGATTGCTTGATAGACTGGAAGCTAGTGTTGAAAAGAGACATCCAGTTGTAAGAATAAGCCCAGCGTAGCCACAGGCGCTGACGTGAATCCTAGCGAATTTCTTCTAACGAGGGAATAATTCACACCGGAAGTTCTTTTTCAAGGGCGAAAGCGCTCAGGAAGTGTTGGGAAGCTCAAAAACTGCAAACCTTTGAACGTCGTTTCGTTCTCTTTGGCGATATAAATGAGCTCTAACTCCTATCGAAGTTGGCTAATCACTTACCTACCATTTAGTTCAATATCAGAAGAATGGGTTACACATGATTTAAACATTTCGACGCAATGAGCTTATAATTTTTAAACTTAATTTGTTTTTCAATATCACAATGCTAACTTGAAATCAAAACATAAATGCGTGAAAAGCTGGCTGTCACTTGTAAAATTACAGTGCGTGCCGTTGATTGAAAACTTTGGTGTGATTGTGGCGGAGTGGAGAGGGTTGAAAGGGGGGTCATATATCACGTGACTTTCAATCACACGTGTGGAATCTGTGGTTATTCTGCGCTAATCCACCTGCAGCTGTTGGCGAATAGCGTAATTCATCACAAATCTGCAACACAACTAAAATAATTCATTAATTTCCTTTAACGAAGGGGAACTTATTGTTAAACAAAGTTGTTCCTTCATAAACGCTTAAATAAGCAATTTTTATTACAAAAAAACAACACAGCATTGACTCAAATCTAAGGCTTTGTTTTAACTTACTACATTGGAAACTTCATTGATGCTACCCAGGTTTCTCCGGGAATCACGGGAAGGCAAGGTGAGAGTCCTGTGGGATCGTGCCGGGAATACAGATAAGAGATTACCGGGATCTAATCCCTTCACATTAGACTAATCCCGGGACTCACCTGTGCGTTAATATCTCCCCTTGTGTGTGGAGATGGGATCAGGGAAGCATGAGCGAATATGTGTATCTGCAGTGTTGTCAGGTATTGAACAATAAACATATCTTGTTCAAATAATGATGAGGTGACAATGAACAGTTGCTGACGTAATTCAAGTGGATTTATCCAGGTAGACTTAACATGGATACTTGAGGTACTTTCCTTAAGATTCAGAATGTTCTTAAGATAATTACTTGAGATTCAGGACACTTTAAAAGGTAAAAAGGTAATGTTTGTCTTGTTTAACGAGGTAAAGTTAGGATTACAAAGTTCTCTCTACCACTCAATTTTGACCTACACCAAACATTACGATGTAGTCACTTTACATTTGTAAGTGATTACCGCGGGGATCGAACCAGCGCCAGCAGAGTGATTTGCTCCAGAGTCGCGCACGATTCCAACCCGCCACGGGACCGCTAATTGTTGACTAAGCACGAAGTTATTTATCTCTTGTCATAAGATAAGTTTGTGCCAAATTCAAAGAGTAAAATAAAAAATTCTAGATGGATATTAAATTACTATTTGAGATGCCGACCACTCTCATGAGGGTATTTTAAGGCAAATATGTGGTGAAGGATGAGTGTGATGAGTGGTAGTAATGAGTTATGAGGTGTAGTCTTGTTACAAACTAAGGCAGACTCTTCCTTAGAATGGGTCATTAATTAATAGCCCAATGACCAATGGAAATACAAGGACCAACGTTAACGTGACTTGACCACGCAGGTGATGGTCTGATATGTCTAAACGTTGATGGGAGTTGATGCGGGTATCATCAGATGGTCACTGAGACTATCTGAGCCGCTTTAGACCTATATCATCCTCAAAACCTGACCTCCATGAAGCTGGATTACAGGACCACGCTAATTACAGATAAGATATAGTGAAGATATTATTAGATAGAAAACTCCCATTTAGTATAGGTCATAGAATACCGATCCATATACGCTCTTTTCACTGATATTTGTCCACATCGATCTGAGAATCTTTTGAAAATTTGGTAATACTAAATAGATAACATTTTCTATAAAAACAACTTCCTTAAAAAATGAAACAGCTGGTGCACCTACAGGCATCAATTACAATCTGTGCGTCAAATTAAAGCTGGCTGCGAACAAATGTTACTCGGGCTTCTATAACTATAAATTAAATGGTTAAAACCGCACATTTTAGTGACGTTTCTGTAGAGGTTTTAGCCCCGGGGATAGTTTAGCTGAACCGTGTATACTTACGGGTAGGAAAATAGGAAAACTGCAACTTTTAAACGTCAGAAACTTAGCTTCCACTGGATGTATTGAAACTAAACTGACTCGTCAATGTAGGTTCTTCGTTTTTCAACATTTAGGTCCACAAAATCAAACAAAAGCACAAAAATAGATCAAAACTAACTTAAATAAAAATATAATTACTAGATTGCATTTCATTGTTATAAAATTAGTCGGTTAATTGCAACGGTTTGGATGGTTTAGAGTTAGCATAAAGCACACACACACACACACACGCACACACACACTAGTATCTTAAACCCAACACTTCAGCTGTTAATTGTTTGAATTGCGCACAACCCACACCGAAACACAGCTCAGAACATGATACTAACATGTAATTGTATCGTATATTGAATCTAAGGCAATAATCATGAAACTCGATACCGCAGATAATGAAGGTATGCTGATTAGTCTCAAGTTGCTATTGCTGATTACAATTCCATTACATTGAGACGACGTGAGACGCATTACGTTATGAGATCATACATATTTCTTCGTCTAAAATTATTCATTTGGTGTCTTAGTTATTGAAAAGTCTCGTAAAATACCATATGAGTTGCCTTAAGAAATAAACATAGCCGATACGTAGCTAAAAGCGCTACGGTGAATGATCGCGAATTTTCAATAAAAAGAAGGTTTTCATTTATCTTTTTTAAATTAGACAAAACTCTGTTATACATACACCATTCGTAATTTTTAGGATTTATGCGTTATTATACCTAGTAGTCTGATTTTAATCAAATTTAAAATACGTTTAAAAATAAAAATCGAATTCAAATTAAAGCTGGCTGCGAACAAATGTTACTCGGGCTTCTATAACTATAAATTAAATGGTTAAAACCACATTTTAGTGACGTTTCTGTAGAGGTTTTACCCGAATAGTTTAGCTGAACCGTGTATACTTCGGGTAGGAAAATAGAAAAACTGCAACTTTTAAACGTCAGAAACTTAGCTTCCACTGGATGTATTGAAACTAAACTGACTCGTCAATGTAGGTTCTTCGTTTTTCAACATTTAGGTCCACACAAATCAAACAAAAGCACAAAAATAGATCAAAACTAACTTAAATAAAAATATAATTACTAGATTGCATTTCATTGTTATAAAATTAGTTGGTTAATTGCGGTTTGGATGGTTTAGAGTTAGTACAAAGCACACACACACACACACACACACACTAGTATCTTAAACCCAACACTTCAGCTGTTAATTGTTTGAATTGCGCACAACCCACACCGAAACACAGCTCAGAACATGATACTAACATGTAATTGTATCGTATATTGAATCTAAGGCAATAATCATGAAACTCGATACCGCAGATAATGAAGGTATGCTGATTAGTCTCAAGTTGCTATTGCTGATTACAATTCCATTACATTGAGACAACGTGGACGCATTACGTTATGAGATCATACATATTTCTTCGTCTAAAATTATTCATTTGGTGTCTTAGTTATTGAAAAGTCTCGTAAAATACCATATGAGTTGCCTTAAGAAATAAACATAGCCGATACGTAGCTAAAAGCGCTACGGTGAATGATCGCGAATTTTCAATAAAAAGAAGGTTTTATTTATCTTTTTTAAATTAGACGAAACTCTGTTAAATACACCATTCGTAATTTTTAGATTTATGCGTTATTAGTAGTATGATTACAATCAATAGTTTATTCTTAATATGTAATGAAATTGCAAAATAAACGTAATTAATCATAACAAAATAAAATATATAAAAATTAAATTAATTCGTTTCGAAGCGAAGTTAGGATAATAATAATGATAGCAGTAAAATTACAAATAAGTCTTGAGGATGAAGGCCGGAGGATGAGCTGTGCGGCGTACCAATCCGAGTTAGTAAAGAGTAACAAATCGCAAAGGAAATTCGATTACTCATGCAAGCACGCGCTAATAGAAAATGTCTTATTTACGCATCTTTCAAAATGTCTAGTATTCATTGTTTGAAGTTTGTTGTTGATGGGAGGATTTCAGAATTTGCTGAATTATTTTTGTGACTTTTTCTTTGTTAGTGAGCAAAAGGTCACGACGTTTAGGGATCTGCAATTTGATCTCGTCTTCAGGTAAAAACTAACCTAAAACATAACACAGAACATTATAAAATGAGCTAGCCTTTTGACTTTAACAGCTACATGTTGTCCGGTTATGTCGGTCTGGTCAGCTTACGCTGAATACTTTAGGATATTTCATTTTTTTAATGTTCTATGTTATGTTTTAGGTTAGTTTTCACCTTGCAAATCCCGAAACGCCGTGACCTTTGCTTACTAACAATGAAATTTCCCGCAATTATAGTTCAACTTCTAAGATTGATGCTGACTTAGTGCGAGCCAAACTAACTGGAAAGACCTCGCACATAACATTGTTCTTAATTAATGCATTCCCAATGAATTTACTTAAAATTATACAAAAGGATTATAACAACCAGATTACCTCCAAATCTCCACTAAGCTCGCTGCAAAGTAATTAAAAATTGGTTATCCCTCAAATCCCCACTTACGATTCCCGGCACGGTCTCTAAATACCATCAACCCTTCTATCAATACAACCCCCGCCCCGGCCACTCACCCTCGCGCCGACACGCAGCCACATGTGCTGACGTGATACGAGCGAACTCAGTTTGTATGTGATGCTACATTATTGTACCGTTAGTTGGAATTGAGACATTAGTTACTGTTGAAGATGAGCGTGGACTGGGATTATTTTTATGTATTATTTCGCTTTATCCGAAAAGTCAAAAATTGGTCAAAAATTCAAAATGTGGTCAACTACCGAATTCGGTGGGTGATCACGAAGGTTGAAAACTCAAATATTATTTTGTATTGCCTGAAGGTCTCATATCTCCTTACTTTTGGATGCTTATGTATTCAACCTACGTCCAGTGTCAGTGTAAAAACTTCATTTACTTTTTAGTAGTTAGGTGAATATTGTTCAAACGGTGTTTTCAATTACATTAAGTTACAAAACCGTCATCTGATACATAGTTTCATCGAGTGGAATGGTTCTTTTATGTTTTTGTAGCGAAATTCCTTCGTTTATAGATCTATGTAGATTTTACTTGCACACAACATATAAATTCTCAATTCCATGGCTTCCTAGATATTAGCGACAACTCAACTTTTGACCACTTTACACCCCTCCCACGGAATTTAATATTTAATACTGAAACCAAACAGACTATTTAACGCTAGAACGAACTCGTGGTCAACTTTTCGTTAAGTTTTCCTACACCATTATTTTCTTGCTGGTCGTCAAACGTTCGAAATTAAAAAAATTGATGAAATAAAGGCTTCCTTTCTATGTTAGACTTAATATCCCGCTCGCAGAATCTGTTTGTATCAGCCTAACTTCATTGTGTACACAGAACCCAAAAATTAGGTTCATCCCAGGGAACGTCAGTAATGCAGTTCATTGATGCAGCAAAGCAAACTGTGTAAAACTCTGTTTTGAAGGCCCTGTGATGCACTGTTTTCAATTTTAACTGTGTATGAGAATGTTTTGTGGCAAAGTATTTTCTGGCTGTATTCTATTTTGTCATTAAAACTGCGTTAGGTTCAAATTTGTGGTATCTGAAAAATATATAAATTTCACCATCAGTATAGTTCTTGTCTGGTGAATTATCTGTAACAAGGTGTGACGACTAATAACTAATGATTTAGCTTTTTCGCATAGAAGTTTTGAAGTTTCATTTAAAACAACAAAATAGTGGAGGCTACAATACTAAGACTCGTACTTCTTCGAACAATTTTTCAGCTTTGATACAAGAAAATCTTTGATTTGAAAGATATTGTATATTTAAAAGTACTCCGGACTCATATGAGCCATCTTTAAAGTTCCTAATTTTACGTCTAGTTTATCATAAGATTTCACAAAGGGTCACGGAAAAAGTTCTTCGAATCTGGTGAAGATTTTGAATACGTGATTTTGAATGGAGAAAAGCTTAACTGGTTGTCTTGGCACGACTTTGAATTTAACCTCTCATTCTTTAAAATATATTTTTTACAAACTTGAAACTTGTGTATGAAAACCCCATGCAACCTGCACATGAAAGAAAGCCGGAAGGGAAGGAGAGGGGAGGAAAGATTGAGACAGGATTCCTCAGATTAGGGAATATAATTACCTTTCCCAGACAAATCCCCAATCAATGAGGGAAGATATGATTTCTTGTATTTAATCAATCTCCCTCCCTACTAATATCTAACACTGTTCAGTTGTATTAAATAAATAATCTATACCTTTAAAAGATTAAATGTGTTTTCCGTTAGAGGGTTATATAGGGGTTTTAACAAAATTACACAGTGCATTTCATCCTCCAGCAAATCTTCTGTCGAATCCTATTTACATTCGATTCAACGAAATTTGTTAAGTTTGTAAACAGATAGTCCACTATAATCATGCATCATATGCCGTTTTTGTTATGAAATTAATGTTTTTCAGATGAGAGTAAACAAATGTATACGTACACCATGCAGCGTACTCGTGGCGGATAGGTTTCGCGCTCGATTCCTGAGCTCGTTACTACGGTGACGCTGGTTCGATCTCTGCAGTCACAACTAACAGTTTGTAAAGTGACCTAACGATAACGCTAGGTAAAGGTCGAGGTTGTGTGGTAGAGAGGACTTTGAAGTCATAATTTCGCCTCGTTCAAGACAAACGTTTATAACATAATAAAATAGTGTTGTTTTGTTTTCAATCTTCGATGTTTTTCTATACAAAAATGTTCAAAACCTTATCATTAAAAATAATATATTTAAACTTGGACTCCTTGTTTTTGAATTTCCTTTGGAAAAATTAAATATTCATGACCCAGACCAGGGACCATGAAATTAGCACCGATCCTGACCCCAGAACACGTGTTGAGCCATTGTTTCACACTTTATACACATATGTACCAACATTTTTATATATGTATATATGTGTATTTTCAACAGGAACATTTTTTCCGATTATCATGAAATTTGGTACAAATGTTCCTTTTGTAAATATCTTAATCAAGTTCGCTAACCAGTAAAATCGGACCACCAACACCCCTTTTTTGGGGGGAGGTTTTGGTCAAAAGTTTTTGTATTATCTGAATGCGTGTTGGTCTGTTTTAAGCTCTGTAAAGACGTTATAAACCCCGAGATTCAATATCAAGAATGAGAGCGAAGCCAGACATCGGTCTCCCCGGCCTCCGGTATACAAAAGACGTACGAGAAATTGAGTTAGAGGAGCGGAGGGTGGAATGAATGGTGTGATCAGAGCTACCCTTGATACACTTCCTGAACAGGGACATTCATCTGATCCATTCATTGTGGAACACACGCAATTCGTTACAAGGCAGAACAATTCCTTACAATAGAACAAAGCGAATGGGTCTGAAAGGTTTTAGAGTAGTTTGTGATAGTGCCTGTGTGAGAAAGTTAGGTGAGGATTAAATAATGTCCTGAATGGTTTCCAAATGAGATAATCTTTTGGTTTAGTGTTTAATTAAAGCTTAAATATAAAATAAATAACAGAACGAACATTCAAGACTATCTGTATATTTGACCTCAAGGTCATCTTGCTTCGGCCTTTGGCCTCAACTTGCCTCCTGTGTGGTCATGGGCGTTACGAGGCTGTTCGCAACGCTCACGGTCGGACTACGAGGTCTTTTTCTGCAAGTATTAGCTCGTATATATCATAAAAGAAAAACGTATTTCAAATTTCATTAAAACCGTACTACTATTCCCTCGCTGTTATAGCAAAAATCACATTTTTCGTCACCATTTCTAAACAAGTTCATGAAGTTTCAGAATGTTTAGTCTTTTGATAGAATAGCATTTATATATAAATAAATTTGAAATTAAATCTAAATCGGATATAATTTACTGTTTTATGAGCATGAAAGATGAAAGGGTGAAATACCCCCCCCTCCTAAAGACACTTCTGGTAGTCCGATTTAGCTGAGATATTTTAAAAAAATGGAACATCTACACCACATTTTATGATAGAGTCCGTGCGTTTCTTCGTGGCGCTTGGTGAGGGACAGAGTGGGGGAACAAATCGATGTTTTCAAAAAGTACAGTAATAGCCTTTCCTCACAGTACGAGTGCCATGGAAAGACTGAACAGTTGGTTACCCCCACCCTCGAAAGGTCAAGCGCCACGAAGAAACGCACGGACTCTAATCCTTTTAAGAAAAATTAGTTATGCAAACGTGATAACCATGAACCTTTTAGTATTGAATGTTTCGTAAATTTTAACGTCCTTAAATTCATTCAAAACTTGCATGTGCGGGAGTTTAAACTAATTTTCCAAGTCTCAGAACCGTGTTAGGGAATTGGACGTGTGTGAACTTACAATGCCGCTGACAATCTGAAATTGGGACACAAGTTTTCTTCCCAGTTCTGCTCATACGTGATCACACTCTCCGAGCTTTGCTGGAATATTTCAACTCTATACATGTCCGAATCCTTAAAAATTGTGTATTTTATAAATACAATTGTATTAAATGTACAGGATAGCTCTTATACAGGTAAGGATTGTCGTAGTTTATTTTCCAGGAAAACACTGACATACGAGTAGGATAACGTGTGATTAATAATTTGATTATTTTAATAAGAGTTATACAGTATTTACAAAGTTACTATTCGGTAATTCAATTCAATATTGTAAAACACATATGTTCATGGGGAGAAAACCTTTTAATACACTTCCAAAACAAATTCAAGATTTGGCCTTTGAAGACAAAATTTATTTTGAAAACAAATTGAAGAACTGGTTAATTAATGAATGTTTTTACAACTTGGACGTTTTAAAATTTTAAGTATTGTTTATATCTGTTGTCAATGTATGTTTGTTACGTTTATGTTCTATACCTCAAAAATAAGGCTTTTTGAACAAACTAAAATAAAATAAATAAAGCAAACCTTTTCAAATTGTGGTAGCAGTTATAACGATTTTATCTACATTACCGGTTTAAACTTGGTTCGATCTACCAAATCGCTTAAAAAGCACACCACTTAAAATTATTAACATTTTTCACTTTAAAAGTACTAAATACAGTTTGAATATTCCATATGAGATTATCACTCAATACTCAATGTTTTTGTAAAGACTTATAAGGGCTATACAAATTTAACAAAAACTAAGACTGTGGATTAAATTTTAATTTTTCATTGAAAAGTATTTACATTTTTATCACTACAATAGGGTTATCATTTAAAGTAAACAATCCTTGGAAACAATCCTTTCAGCTCAGTTTCAGCCATTCAGTGACCGAAGATGTTACTGCACAGCGAGACCGAAATATTTCATCAGGCTAATAATTTATGGAGTTTTGACGCGGTGTGAACCGGAAGAAATATATTATAATTGTGACCCTTGCCGCGAACGCCTAAAATATGAATATAATTTATACGTCAAACTACACTAACCATACGCATGTTACAAAATAACTCATACACCCACATGAAACAGCCTACAAGTCCATTCAAGCAACCGAAAAACAACACACTTTAACCAAACGTTCACCAGTTCACATAAATTCTTGTGAAAATATCCGAAAGTAATTTGCAGTGTGTATACATATGGGAGGCGGCTACAAGAAGTTGTACATACGACGCTCAAGGGAGCCACTCATAAACTCTGAGTCTGTAGCTTCTCGAGGAAACCAACCCTTTCAATGCCACGGGTTGTTTACTTCCCACCCTGCTGCTTTCGTAGACGATATTGCAATATTCGCATGAATTTGAGCTGTTAAATGTAATGGATCCGTTTACTCTATTTAATATAGTTTATAGATCGATATATTCGACAAACATATAGTTCGATACATTTTTTACGGGCGTTTTCCACCATTAGTGAGCAAAAACATGACGTTTTGGCATATAAAAGCTGTTCCCGTCTTCAGGTGAAAAGTAACTTAAAATTTTGAGGAAACCAACCCTTTCATTGCCACGGGGTTGTTTACTTCCTTCGCTGCTTTCGTAGACGATACTGCAATATTTGCATGCATTTCAGCTGTTAAATGTATTGGATAGGCTTTTCTATTTAAAATATTTTATAGATCGATATATTTTACAAACAGTCTGATAAATTTTATTACGGGCGTTTTCCACCATTAGTGAGCAAAAGACGACGTTTCGGCGTCTAAGAACTGATCCCGTCTTCAGGTAGAAAGTACCCTAAAACGAAACACGAATAATATCTTCTACTTACATGCACATGTGGTTTGGTTGTGTTTGACTGGTCAGCTTACGCTGATTACTTTAGACTAGATAATGTTCTAACGATTATATTTTAGGTTTCACCTGAAGACTAATCACTCAACCTAATTACAAAGTTTGGTAGCGGTTCGAACCGGAAGAACTAGATTACAGTTGTGACACCGGCCGCGAAAACCTAAGAGTTACACATACATGGCTTTGGAAAATGTTCAAATCGTGTTCTGGGGGTCAGAATCAATGCTAGTTCCATAACTACGGGGTTGGATCGTACCATACTGGCATTAAGTTTGAATTAATGTTGAACTATTCAGACGAATCAATACGGAACAACAACGCAGCCATTATTCTAATACAGTGAAGTATCGACGGTTAAGAAAAGAGGGGCATTGAAATGCTAACAATGTTAAATTTCCGCCGGGGAGAGCGTTTTTCATGCATATTTCATAAGTTTCATAAGCTTGAGACAACACCTTGCGAGCTTTCTTCCGAGAAACTAATCATTTTCAAACATCTCCGTTGCATTTTAAGCGCTAACTTTCTTGCAGTCTAAAGGTTGAGTTTGTTTTGGTCTTGACTTATGGGGTTTTCTGCCTTGTTGCTGGCGAATTCCCATAGGAAATAAGCCAGCTTCATGGAGGTCAGGTTTTGAGGATGATATAGGTCTAGAGCGGCTCAGATAGCCTCAGTGATCATCTGATGATACCCGCATCAACTCCCACCATCGTTTAGACATATCAGACCATCACCTGCGTGGTTCGGAAGTCACGTTAAGCCGTTGGTCCTTGTATTTCCATTGGTCTATTGGGCTATTAATTAATGACCCATTCTAAGGAAGAGTCGGCCTTAGTCTGCAACAAGACTACACCTCATAACTCATTACTACCACTCATCACACTCATCCTTCACCACATATTTGCCTTAAAATACCCTCATGAGAGTGGTCGGCATCTCAAATAGTGATTTAGTTATTCACTTCTACCACCGTATAGAACATAACGTCGTAATGCAGACCGGAATACAAATTTTAGTTTCCCAACATGGAGACAAAACTTTATACATAGATATGTTTGTGACCACTCATAGGTAGACATTTTTTAGATGTGTACAAAATTCGATACAAATGCTTCTTTTACAAAGTTCAAGTTAAATTTGGTAATCAGCAAAATTAGTCTACTCGAAATACCCTGACGAAGGCTCTTCCAGCGAGCGTCCCTCCCCGTTGCCCCTAAAAAATTCGATTTATGGTTTAAAACTTTATTTTAGGAACGAATTTGGTGAAATTTGAAATTATCATTTACGTTTTGTAGTTTACATGTGTAGTTTTTCGCCACTGTCTAGGTTTAGTGTGGTAGGATTTTTTTAATATTCGGTAACATAAAGGTTATGAATATATTAGAGTTTTATAATAAATTTTTATAACGACATTTTTTAGGCAAATTATTCCCTTGTTAGTAGGAATTCGTGAGAAGACTACGCGTTGGCTATGTGTCTTATCATTTGATGAGTGATTTTGATATTTTCGTTTCAGTTTAAAATCGTCAACAGGGGTTTTATGTGGTTAAATAAGCTGCCAATCAACCGGTAGAAATTCTTAGGAGTTTTTTTCACCATAAGACACTTTAATGAAGTCTAATCACATTAAAGTTAGACGTTTTGACTCAATCTTGATCGTTCTCAAAGCATCCAGAACCTATTAGCTATAAAATCTAATTATGTTTACTGTGCTTTTATGTGAGTCACTCAAATATGGCAGTCCACTTGTAACGACTCTTAAACTTTACAATTTCTTGCGGAAGAACAAAATACGCGTCAGTTTCAAAGTTGTTTACACTCTTCTTGTGTTAAAACAGAACGAACACAATAAACAAACACATAGAACACAACGAATGTTGCTAGTTTTCAGTTTTCACTACAATAACGGCTGGAAACAGCAGTTAACGCTGTCAAAGCATTTCTACACGGATTGCGTAATGTGATTTATTTATGGAAATTCTTAGGCTTTCGTGGCTAGTGACTTTTCACTAAATCACTATTTGAGATGCCGACCACTCTCATGAGGGTATTTTAAGGCAAATATGTGGTGAAGGATGAGTGTGATGAGTGGTAGTAATGAGTTATGAGGTGTAGTCTTGTTACAAACTAAGGCCGACTCTTCCTTATAATGGGTCATTAATTAATAGCCCAATGACCAATGGAAATACAAGGACCAACGGCTTAACGTGACTTCCGAACCACGCAGGTGATGGTCTGATATGTCTAAACGATCGTGGGAGTTGATGTGGGTATCATCAGATGATCACTGAGACTATCTGAGCCGCTTTAGACCTATATCATCCTCAAAACCTGACCTCCATGAAGCTGGATTACAGGACCACGCCACGAGTCCCAGTAAAAGATGGATTTCAAAATTCGTTCATAAACAACGGCTATATTAGGTAAGATACTTCGACCAAACCATATTTTGCGTCATTTGTATGCGTAGGACAATCCGAACAAATAATTTCGCATCAAATGATTTACTGGAACTCATGTTTACTGGATTGGCGCTAATTGTTATTAAGTTAAAAAAAGTAATAAAATCAAAATGTTATTGATAATGTTTTCCATAGTTTGTGAACAAGAAGAACTCAACGTTTCGAACTCACTGTTCGTAACTAAACGGTGATTAGTTTCAGCCAACCAGTGACTGAAGATGGTACTCCACAGCGAGGCCGAAATATATCAACCTAATTACGAAGTTTGGACGCGGTGTGAACCGGAAGAGTTAGAATGTACATGTATGTATTAGCAAAAATAAGTAAAATAATGATTAAACTTAACATGATTAAATGTTTTGTATTAATAACATTAGTAACATTTAGTAATTGTAGGGCTAGTAATTAATGGCTCAATCTGGGGAACAGGCGGCCTTAGTTTGTAACAAGACCACACCTGACCATCCACCAAAGCACTCAAGACACTCACCATCATCCCATATTCACTTTAAAATATCCTCTAGGAGTGGTCGGTGTCCTCAAGTATCAAGGTGAATTAAAGTGTCACAGTAATTATTCTAGTGAACCTTTCCTATTTAATATGTAAGTATGTATGTGTGAGCTATCTCTACAGGTAGCATTTTTGTCCAATGTTCATTAAATGTGTACAAATTCTCCTTTTGTAAAGATCTCAGCCTGCAAAATCTGAGTACCAAACGTCCCATTTTTATGGAGGAGATTTCACAAAAAACCTGTTCTAAATATCAAAAACAGTACATTTTATTAAATCTTTCTAAAGTTTAAAATACTTATGTACGAGTGTTTTATGTTGCCTACTAGTTTTTAAAACAATGAACATTTTTTAATATACGATTTAGCTATCACAGCGGAATAAAATTTGGAAGGATCAAGATGCTAAAACATGTAAATGCGAAGGCCAAAGTAAGGTTATAAGCGTAGCGAACGGCCTAGTGACCGGGACTCGTGGCGTGGTCCTGTAATCCAGCTTCATGGAGGTCAGGTTTTGAGGATGATATAGGTCTAAAGCGGCTCAGATAGTCTCAGTGATCATCTGATGATACCCGCATCAACTCCCACCATCGTTTAGACATATCAGACCATCACCTGCGTGGTTCGGAAGTCATGTTAAGCCGTTGGTCCTTGTATTTCCATTGGTCATTGGGCTATTAATTAATGACCCATTCTAAGGAAGAGTCGGCCTTAGTTTGTAACAAGACTACACCTCATAACTCATTACTACCACTCATCACACTCATCCTTCACCACATATTTGCCTTGAAATACCCTCATGAGAGTGGTCGGCATCTCAAATAGATATTTGTGGTAATAGAGCACGCAAAGATGAGACCGAAGGTAGAAGCGAGGCTGTGAGCTTAGCGAATTAGATCAACAAATTCCTTATTATTATCATTCAACTTTCAAGAGATACGATAGTACTTAAATTATTTCCCATTCTCAGTATAATTATTCCCAAACTACGAGTGAATGGGCAGAACACAGCTGGAACTGTTGGCACGCGTAAGGAAAATACGAGCTCAGTTTTACGCGCTCTGTAAATCTGCGTTGTGTTCTTCCCCTCTCCGCTGTTAACGGCATCATTTGTTTATGTTCGTCTCGCGAAATCGTCTGCTATTTCATCTTTTGCAAGCAATACATACAAGTGTCTTGACTGAAGCCTTCGCAATATTTTATACCAGTGTTTTGCGCACATGTTCTCATTGATATTTGCCTTTACTTCAATAGTATTTCAATCAACTGCTTTGATAGCCGTTTACTTGTGAATTATCTACAATATTATAGTAAATACATAACGTAATGTAAATTTCAAAGGTAGTTAGTATTGTTTACTAAGCTATTGCTAATTGTATAAGGCGAAAAAACAATTACGTTTGTTTTGAGTAGTTCGTCGTAATTCGTCGTTCCTCAAATATTTTGGAACTTCAAAGATTGCATCAGATTCTAACCACTTCAAAATTTTACTTTTGGTTCTAACCAATCTATAGTTATTAACTAGAATGATTGTTAAAGAGGCTTTCTCGCTCTTATCTTTAACTGAAAATGTTCTGTTAGCCTTAACGTCTTCCTTGAAAGTGTTTCTTTAAAACTAATTACTAACTAATTTAACTAACTAAACTAACTAAGCACGTATACTTTTGTCATAGATTTGTTTAACGAATATATCTTATATATTTGTGCTATTGTTTACCAGTTGCAAAAGGTTACGCAACCCACATCACGTGACTTGCTGACCAAGAAGGGTGTTTATTGGATGAACTCACCCCTTCCCCTCCTACTCTACGCTGCATGCGTCTGTCGCGTCTTCTTGCATCATTGGTGTCACTAGTGAATCTATTGCTCGGACATCTATCTGGTTCCCTTTCACAGTTTTGTGTAAAGGTTTCTTTGTACAATGACAAGTGAAAAACGTCTTTTTTCTCGTATTTAACATGGTATCGTATTTGTTAGGCGAAAACGTGTGGTTAGGGTAAGTTTGTGTTGTTTTTGAATTTGTTTATTGCTATAGATATTTTTGTTGTTTGATTACTATGGGGGCAACTGCTTCACAGTATGATTACAGGTAAGATTTTCTTCCATATATATCCCCAATTTTTCTCCCCGTTTACCTGTTTGAAAACAAAGGTTTTTTTTAGAATATGTGTATAAATGAATTAGTATTCGATGAAAAAGTCAGATATGCAAAGTGAAACGAGCCTCCTCTTAGCAACACTCAGCTAGTTCATGAATATTTCATCAAGTCTTAGCATAAAACAACGCCACTCACATTTCTTCGTCAGGTGGTGCGCAAAGATGAACAAAATATCTTTTACATATTATAATCGATAATTTTTTAAGTATTTAACTGAAAATGTTCTTTTTCATTTTCGTTTAAACGAGCTCTTCGCCACTTGCAACAACTTCGCCGTTTTTTAGGTAAGCGGTTAAAACATTGCATAGATGAATTTCAATTTCAAGAAGTGTTTTAGCGAATAATTGCCTTTGGAAAAAATTATGTCAGCATGGTAAGACCCGGTTTGGGAACCATGAAATGATCACTGATCCTGTCCTCCAGAACACGTTTTGAGCATTTCTCAACACGTTATGACATGTTTATGTATATATGTAAACTTTATTTGGTTTTGATAAAACTTGAATGAAATATGTATTTTATTGGTCCATTAGTTCATCAAAAAAAGTAATAATCCATCGCAAACCTGGCGGCCAAAAAGTGGGTTCCACTATAACAGCAGAAGGGTCGGTCCAATTGGAATGAAATATGATACAACTTGTAGTAAAAGAACACGCAAGTCTGAGGCCAAAGGCCGAAGCGAGGTCGTGAGCGTAGAGAAACCCCTCGTAACTCCCGTGGTAATAGAGCAGAAAAAGCTGAGACAAAAAGCCCAAAGCGAGGCTGTGAGCGTAACGAACTAAAGTTACAATTAGCGTACTAGAGTAATTTGCAAAAGTGATTCTATTCACTCATGCCAGAAGCGCTCTAGCACTTAGCTATGTGTCGACTTGTTTAGAATTAAACATGTTATTTTTACGAGTGGCCAATTGGAAGCTGTGAATAGCCAATCACAAGTCTGCCTCTCGGAATAAGTTCCCCAACTGTCCGGTAGTAGCGCAACAATCGGGTTCATTAATGACTCATTATAAACCTTGTCCTCCAGGCCTGTTCGAGGGGTGAGGGGTGGAATCAAAACACAACTTTCAAGTTTAAAAGTGAAAGTTTAAATGGTGTTTGGAAATAGAATACTTCGTTAAGTTCGTGTTGATATTTTGCAAATTTTCTGTGATGGGGTCTGTGACGACTCTAAACGTGTAATTAATAAATAAATATTTATTAAATAGACTTTTAAATAAATAACAACAGACCTATTGAGTTTCCTGTAACGGGTGGAGGGGTAGTTTATACCAAAAGTGACCTTGTAGTAGAGTATTAATCCTTAAAAATGTTGTTTATGCTATGAAAATAGTATTTGTAACCCAATTTCGATAGAATTTATTTTAAACATTTATGTTACCGTAACCCAGCATGTGTATCAGCTATCAAAAAATCCAAACACCCAGACCAAGATGGCGGTGAAAGCTATTATTTCCACCCTCTCTACTCAGGAGGTGGTTAGGAAACTCAAAACTGCAAATCTTTCTCTTTAGCGATAGGTTATATAGCTGCTTCTTATCGTAATTCGAAAGGATTCAAAATAACCAAGTTTGTTACTTTGTTTAAATTCTAATAAAATAGTTCTTCCTTGTAAAACTCATAAAATGACAAAACAAACCTAAATAAGAATATAACAATAATTGTTTTTTAGCTGTTATAAAACAGAGTTGGGTGAAAATAGTTGTCATGCTTGTACAACTAATATTTTATCTGCTGTGTTATATCAGCTGATTGGTTTCTCAATGTATTGTTGTATTTTCAAATTAGTATTCATTTTATTTGACACGTACCAATGTAAAGAAATTTGAAATACAACAATACAGCAGCTGGAAAAATCAATAACTGACAACAGGCTCATACTTAAATTGGCTTCTTTCATGACAACTGTTTTCTAACTCTGAAAGCTATCATAAATATTATTTGCTTTAGAATTTTTAATCACTATAGTTAGAAATATTTTATTAAATTAATAACTCTTATATAGGTACCAAGCAAGTCAAACGACCGTATAAACTACTAAAATACAGTGCAAAATCAAGGTTAAAATTGTTTTTTTTATAGCTCTTAAACGAATAAAGATACAAAATTATATTTAATACAAAAGTGTTCATATTAAAATTAACTTTACAATGATATGCAACATGCTATACATTACTATTTAATGTTTCTGGTATTCATGATAATAGCAACTTCAATGTTTATCGATTTTGAGGTTAGACACGTTTTGGTTGTTGTACGACATACCATTAAAAGCTCGTTAAATTCTAAGAAATAATACGTAAACGCCATGTTTTTAATCGAATTTATAGTTTGACTACAGGGCGTCCGTAAAAACTTACGCGACTCATGCTCATAGCTCTGGCTTTTGTAATGGCGCCACATATCAAAACAATTGTTTCAAAATGTCGAGAACTTGTCCTCTGTTTAAAACTATGTACAATATGACCCACCTTTTTATTTAAAATCTCAGTTTTGACCCGTGAGTTTCAGTATTGACACATCTGTATACTGAGCATGAAATATTTTCCTGAATCTCCATGTACAATTTCCAGAGATTAAAGTTTGAACATCTTTCTAGCTCTAATAGTACTCCTGTGATCCGTTTAGGACTTCTTTATCGTAACACCGGTATATAACTACAAATACGAAATACAAATATATCTAAATTAGTGTAAGATTGCTGTACGACTTTTGTTCAAGGGATCGGAATTGTTTTCTAATAGCTTTGTTGTTTCATGGGAAAGGAGATTTACTGTTACAGCCCGTCAGGGACAATGTGTTCAATGCCGGAAGTTTAAACGCTCTTTATTGGTTTTGCTCTCTTCTATATAAATCCACAGTATAGCCTTTTCAGCTTCGAGGGTACATCTTGTTTGTGCACTTTTTTCAAACTAAGATGATCACATTATAGTCGTGTTATAGTGTTTTTAAAATCAACTACTTTTTGAACACGAGTATGAAATGAAATTAAATCTTGTAGATTTCAAGTCTTTCAAGCCATTTTAATTGAAGTTTTCACTTGAAATTATAGGAGTGTCTTCCTACTTTGAACGATCGAACTTCCTCATTAGGGGATTCCACGTACAACCTTTTTGAGTGGAGCGAGCAGCCTCGTAACGCCCCGTGACCATACAGGAGGCAAAGCTGAGGTCGAAGGCCAAAGCGAGGCTTTCAGTGTAGCAAAGTAATTTACTTCACTTACGCCAGCGGCGCTCTAGCGCTTAGCTGCGTGTTGGACTGTTATATTAATTTAGGCAAAGCTTAATTCACTAAAATTGATTATTCTATCGATGGTAATTGTTTCAACTTAACATCTATATGAGTTCCTCAATAAGAGACTTTCGCAAAACCTAGTTAGATTAGATTTGTACTCTTTCGTATTTAGTGTATACGTGTAAACTGTACAAGGTATGGATGGGGCCTTGTATTGATACGAGTATTTCTGTGTTTTTGCTTTAGGCAAGTGTTTCAGTGACCTCTAATCCTTAACAAGATCAAGATGCTCCATGTTTTCTAAGTTCGTGGTCTGCAACGTTGTGGTAGGCTTTGCTGACCACGCCCTTGACTCCAGAGCCTCAGTTTAGACCCTGTTTACACGCTGCGTTATAGAACACGTAATTATTGTAAATGTTGATACAGCTTCTGTTTTGCCCGCTCGTGTTTTCAGAACAGAACCGCCCTGTTTAGTCGCGATCAAGGATTTGTAAACAGTATAACTTGTACACGCAGTGAAACTAACGTTACTTACATTTTATTGGTTTACTCTGAAACCACAAAGTGTACACGTAATCATTGTTGTTTTCTTACTCAAGTAAGTTAACACAAGATATACAGAGGAATTATTCATTGTGAGCCTAAGAAAATTGTGTATCGACTAAATATATTTTATTTCGTCATCAATTTTTGAAGAATTTTTGAAAAGAGAAGAATTTTGGTTTTATTGTGTATTGATACTATGACGATTCCTTAAAGTTAACGACCATAATCTGCAAGAGGGGTCTGATGATGGATTTTCAACTCCGTAAGTTATAGTAGATATTTGGTCTTTTAAGAATTAAAACTGGGGAAAATATTGTTTTTCTTGTCCTATTTATATTGTGCCTAGAACAGTGTCACTGAAGAAAGTTATTTTAAGCTGCAACCGTTCAGAAAAAACTCGGGACAAAATGGTAGCTGGTTTAAGTTTGAGCGTTTTGTCGTTTTCTATAAGTCCTTAATTTCAGTTAGATGAATTAGAAGATGAGATGCCAACCAAACATCTCACAATGAATCCATCTTCACCGATACCATCATATCGCCAAATTAAAATACACATTTATTTTATACTTCATCAAAATTGAATCAATTTAATTGTTTTTAGATAATTAAAACAGCTTTTATGGTAAAAAACTCCCCTTATATAAATTCCGGTATTCCGAATTTGCTGGCTAACGAAACTAACCGAGATATATAAAAAAATATTTTTACGACATTTTATGACAATAGGACACAAATGTGACCTGCAGGAGCTCACACACATATGTAGGGTGACCACTATTGAGATACAGAGCCACTCTCATGAGGGTATTTTAAGGCAAATATGTGGTGAAGGATAAGTGTTATGAGTGGTAGTAATGACTTATGAGGTGTAGTCTTGTTACAAACTAAGGCTGACTCTTCCTTAGAATGGATCATTAATTAATAGCCCAATGACCAATGGAAATACAAGGACCAACGGCTTAACGTGACTTCCGAACCACGCAGGTGATGGTCTGATATGTCTAAACGATGGTGGGAGTTGATGCGGGTATCATCAGATGATCACTGAGACTATCTGAGCCGCTTTAGACCTATATCATTCTCAAAACCTGACCTCCATGAAGCTGGATTACAGGACCACGCCACGAGAGAGGGCGTGGTAAAATAAATATAGAATATAAACTATATACATTAGCCCACAAAAGAGGGCTAAGGTAAAAACTTTAAATACCAATGTTCTTCCAAATTACAAACATGAAACTAACAACCAAAAAAACTATGAAACGCAAGCTACACGCGAAGGAAAGCGTGTCTATAAAAGCTAAATATGTGTTAAAGTGCTATGTTTGTCCAAGAGTTGAATTTAACGCTCACTTTGGCCGGAAACATAAATGATTCTGCCAGAAATAGATACGCGACACTACTAGTACTAGTGGTCTCTGAATGGCGACTGTGTTTGCGAGGAGTTTGGCAAACGTTGCGTCGTGTGAACTAGGTTTATAGATAATATATTTTACAGGTCAAGACTGTGAAGATACAACTCTAATTTTAGTCAGTTTAGTCCGCAGTATTTTTAAATATTCAGTTTTACTGTATTAGGTTTTTCAATTGAAAATGCGTTGGTTACGTACATGGCTCACAGATTTAGTGTACCTCAAGGATCTGTTTTGGGTGCTGTGCTGTTTAGCAAATTTCAATAGTAAATAGATGTTCCTGTCTAACATTACATCTAACGGCGTAGAAGTGACCTTTGGGGAATCTTTCCCCACAAATTGGGTTTTAAAATAAACTGTTTTCCGCGACCATTTTGGTCTGGCCGAACGGATTTATAAGGAAATTCGCTTGAGTTCTCGGTAGCGCTTGTGGCTACATTGTTGTTTTTCTAAGCTTGTCTCGGCTTTGTTTTTCCTTTCCTTTGATGGCACAATATTGGACATTAGGTCGAAACGAACATTCCCTTAGCAAGTCTTGCCCCAAAATCTACGCGCAATTATGGTAAACCTGAACATATACACCAGTCTCTATATAGCCACCTCCTCCTCAAAACGCCACAATAATATTGAGTCAGAGACGTTGCAGGCGGAGCAAGAATTGTCTATTTCAGGTGTTAGTGTTGGACAACCTGTAGTAAACAGCTGATCTAAATACTGTCAGTTGCCAACTTAAACATTGAGACCGACTGAAACACCAGTTCGCTACATTATATAAACCCCATTGAACGCAGAAACAACGGTTCAAAGAACCAATCACAAGCCTTCAAATAAATACACTAGCCGATCTTTTCCTCAATCAGGGGTATTTAGAGATCTTACGTCTTTTTACGATAGACTGAATTGTTCTAAGGTTAGATCAATGTTTTGAACACAGTGTAAAGTTTCTTTTTAATGTACTCGTACCTTGCATCATGTCTGACCATAATTATTATTGGCAATCATATATACACGCACTAGTGAATTTTATTTAAGAGGTCTAATTGATATCAATAAATTGACAGATACAATTCAAAAGTAAACTTTTAAAGTGCAGCAAATTAAAGAAAAATTAAAATATAAACAAGATATGGATGGCATATTTCTGTACAACAAATATTCTATTAATTTTGTTTTAGCACAGTTTTCCCAAACACATGTTCCATATTTTAGGTGGAATTAAACAATACCATATTACACTATTTTCAAAATTTCTCTGGATGAGAAACCTTTCCCAGTTCAAAGTTTTCAAAGTGTCCCTTTCCCAGTTCACAGTTTTCTTTTCGGAAAAGGTTACTGATATTGAAGTTTGGTTTTATAGGGGTTCTCCTAGGGAATCGAAACCGTGACCTATTGTACAGAAATCGGCTACTAAATTTGTCCGTTAAGAGATCACAGACATGTTGTTGTTATTATTCAATCAGAATTCAGCTGAGAAAAAAATTGTAGGCATACGCAAATTATTAAATTTAGTTTTCCAGCTCTCCGCATCAAAACATCATCATACTTGGCTTGATATATTTCGGTATCGCTGTGTCCATCTTCAGTCAGTGATTGGCTGAAACCATTGACTTTTCATCTTACAAGCTGAAACTGAGCTACGTGCTGTCTGCTATCCGATTGGTTACAGGACTGCTAACCGTTCATTGGAGCAGGGATGCCAACTGACAAAGCCAAAGTATTGGAAAAATTTTCACATTATCGCCCGAAAGCCATCCAAGAAACAAATAAAATATCAAATATTCAAATAATTAAATATGATAATAACTTCAACAAAGAAGACAGCATTATACTTTCCAGAAGAAGAAATCTTTTCGATAGTGTCACAGCCAATGAGTGTCCACCATCCACAGTTGTCATCCCTGCTCCAATGGACGGTTGGCAGTCCTGTGACCAATAGGATACCAAACAGCAATGAGCTCAGTTTTAGCCAATCAGTGACTGAAGATAGTATTCCACAGCGAGACCGAAGTATCTCAAGCTAGTTATAACGATGATTTGACGCGGTGTGAAACGGAAGAACTAGATTATAGTTGGGACAATGGCCACGAAAGCTTAAGAGTTACAAAAATTATTGTTCTTAACAGTATAGAATCAACACATTTCATTTAATTAATTATCTCCAATATCAGTGTACGAGTATGACTGATTCTTTAAGTTTGTGAGTTTGAAATATACCAGAATGTGGCGCCAAACCAATGTTAAGTTGATTTATCATTACCAAAGAGTCAGGGTGGTTAACAAACAGTTTATTCGCAATAAAGGTTGTAACAACATGAAAGAGCTGTCTGTTGCTTACAATGGATGAAGGTAATAACACTTAAAAATACTCTTGGCAAAGGTTGGTTCGTTCACGAAATCGAGAGCTCGTCCACTGGATTCATATCAGTTCTCTCCGCAAATAAACTATAACGTAATCTTGACTAATTCGTGTTTCAACTTTTAGGCGTGTTTGTTAAGTATGTTTACGCTAAGTTTGTTCGCTTCGCTCAGAGCCTCGCTTCGGCCTCGGCCTCAGACTTACGTATTCTTCTACTGCAAGTATTATTAGACCTTGAAGTAATAACGAATTTCTAATATCATTGAAATACGACTATTAATTCCGCTGATATAGCGAAAAATCACATTTTTGGCCGCCATTTTGAAAGGACTCAATGGATTTTCATATATTTATTATGAAGTATATTTTGTTAGAAATACATATTTTTCAAATTTCATCAACATCGGAAGAAATTTGCTGTTTTTAAAGCAATAAACCCAATTTTTTAGGTAACTATTGTTGCGGTGGTCGGATTTTTCTTGCTAACGAACTAGACCAAGATATTTACAAACTGAACACTTATACCAAATTTCACGAAAATCTGACAAAAATGAGACTTGTAGAGAGTGCAAATATATATGCATTCATACATATGTATAAAAGTGTGAAAAATGCTCAAAACGTGTTCTGGGGTTCAGGATCGGTTCTCATTCCATGGTCCCGGTCTGGATCTGACCATGCTAACGGCATAAATATCTCATTTTCCACAGAAAATTCGATACTGAAATAAAGTAACGTTAGCCTAATCTCTGGTACAACACAGCTGATCTGTTGACCAGCTGATCTCTCCCACACACAGCTGTCTGTTTACCACCTGATGCTCTAGTTAGTTGCTTCCACTGTCTCTAGCGCTCGCTATCTCTATTTCTGTCCACACCACTCTCGCACGCGTCTCGCAGCGCGCCAGTACCCTCAGTTATGTGCTCATATAGTGTCTTTATGTGTCTGTAGGATATATACCACCCCGGTACGTATGTAATCTGTGTTGTCCTACCAACCCATTTTGTAACAATGGAAGGTGTTTTCGTTCTGTGTTCATTCGTTGGGCGGCAATTTTAGAGAGGAATTTGTCGCTTGAATTAGTGAAGTTTGTCTAGCCAGTGGTTTAGTTTCAATGTTTAAGTTCTAGAATATTATTTAGACTGTCAACTTTTGTAAATATTTTCACATTAACACCTCTGTTAATAGTTAGCCCCGTGTGCCAAATCACAAATTTTCCGTTAGACAAATTTCTTTTGACGTAACATGTTTTGATCACCGCGCTCGTTGACAGCGGATGTCTCTCAATGGACGGTCTGTTGCCAGACGTCGCCGGGAGAGGGGGCTAAGTAGCGACTAATTTTGAGGTGTTTCCAAACGCACCCATTCACGAGTTGACCCTCCAGTGCGACCAGTTGAGACAAAATGCGGTAAGACATTGTGGCGTAGAAGCAAGCCTACACAATAACAATAACATTACACTAACACGCCAGGAATAACACCAGCTGTAGGACAGTGAGTAGAGGTTGCCAAAATAACGAGGGTTTCTTAGGCAATAACACACCTGCCAGTCGTCTGCCGTGACATGTGGGTCTGCTTTTACTCTGTTGAATAAATAGCGTTGCGAGAGCTAGATAAGGTTCTGCTTTCTATTGTAGGCTAATGTATAAAGTATAAACAATCAATGGAAGTAATTTCTTGGACAAAGAGCTCGGCTAAACTACTCGGCCTTTCAGTATCTCATGAATATTTCAATAAAGTAAGGGGTTCGAAAGGGAATCTTTTTCATCTTAGTTAGTAAAATTAAGAAAGGTTATCTCGTATAAGGTGAGCAGTACGCTAGTTAACCAATATTTTTCAATACACTTCTTGTATCTGACTTAAAAGATAGTATGGTTGTATATTCAAGAAAAGATTCAAGGTATTTTATGACACAATAGATTTACAACTTGTTTAGTAATCATCAACTCCCACCATCGTTTAGACATATCAGACAATCACCTGCGTGGTTCGCAAGTCACGTTAAGCCGTTGGTCCTTGTATTTCCATTGGTCATTGGGCTATTAGTTAATGACCCATTCTAAGGAAGAGTCGGCCTTAGTTTGTAACAAGACTACACCTCATAACTCATTACTACCACTCATCACACTCATCCTTCACCACATATTTGCCTTAAAATACCCTCATGAGAGTGGCCGGCATCTCAAATAGTGATTTAGTGATATAGTAATCTATTAAAGTTTTCATGGTATCATGTTATTGTTTATAGTTTAAATGTGGTTATAACAACGTCTTTTAATTTTATTTCTATCTCATAAAACCCCTTTTGGGCCTAAAGACTTTATTGGAATAAGATTTCCGGGGCTTCATCGTTTTGTTGCACTTAAATTTAAACTAACATTTGGACTTAAACTGAGATTTTACTATGGTTTTACCTTTCAAGGGAATATAATAATATAGTGTTGAGCTTATTTTATAGTTTTCCCCGATTTTCCACCGAAGTACTAAGTAGCATTGATCTTCGAATTTCGAATGAACCACATAATAGGTACGTCTTCAACGACTGCTTCATACGCTCCCAACTGCAAACCCCAAAACCCCCTGACAGACAGTAAACCCTCCCAAAAATCAACTCTACCAAAATCATACTACTTCACAAAGGACAATGGTGATAAAAACTAAAGCCAAGGCAGTGAAAGGATCAAACCCGAGCAAGGATGAGGAGTGGAAGTGCCTGGAGCGATGGTGTGAGAGGTCCTTCCCGCAGGACAAGTGGCAGGATCACTGCAGGAGGAAGCACAAGTACAAGTACACACACAGGATAGCCGTCAGACACCGGGTAGTGGAGGTGGAGAGAGATCATTGGAAGCGGTGGACCCCGGGGTACCCCGTGATGGACAGGTTGGTGCCAATGTGTCTTGTGAGCATGTGGGAATGCAGCAAGTCGTCCAAGTTTTCAATAATGTTACTTTGCACAATCTAAGTTATTGAAGCAACAAAATCCAAAATGGTTACCTACTCTATGAAAGATCTCAATTTGCGTTTGAACTCTTCCTACATCAGGCCCTTTGAAAATATCGATCGGACCGCGAGTACCTGTTGATATTTTAGAGTCCTCCAAGGTTTTGTTTCTAGTACCTACAATTTTGTTTCTGAAATCATTTACTGCATGACGTAAGATTTAACGAAGGCCGTCAAATATTCATTCGAATCTCAATACTTTTGGTTGCTTAGGATCATGATTTTCTCTGCAGAGCCCCTCAAAACCCAATGTTCAGTCTAAATTGTTTTTGCAAAAGTTACGCAGAACGATGAAGTTGTTCAGAATTACGTAAAGCCTAGTTTCAAACTTTTTATTCGTTCTATTTATGACCTTTGCACATTTTGAGCAGGTGGCTGAAAATGTCTACTCTAGTAACGATTGAAATTCAAATTAACTTTATTCAGAAATGAGCTAATCCATCGTATATTTCTTTGTTATCCACCTTTTCCAAAAATATTCAAATGCCACAATCTAGCCTACATGATTGGTTTAACCATTTTAATTTTTCCTCTGTCTACTTTTGTGATCTTCTTTGTCCTTATTTGTTTCTTGCACTGGTTGTAAAATGTCTTCAATATGTCATGATTGCCTGAGGTATGATTGTTACTGTATACACAGCATGAGAGTTTGATTTGCACCAAGATTTGGCCAGTCTTCTTGATTTATGTTGTAATTTTTGTGTAGACAATCATTGTACTTGTCAAAGTGTCAAGTCGATTTTCTTGGAAATCTTGAACATAATTCAACGAACCAACTCCTCTGGAGGAAATGTGCAAGGCGGGAGAGTTTGCCAATCCGTGATGTCTGCGTCTAAACAATCAGTCAGCTGTTCACAACATTCCGCCCGAAGTGCCACAACTCTCCTCAGTGTCTCAGCTGGTCTTTGACTTTCTAGAAAACTCAATCCGATGAACAATAACACGTGACAAAATCTTTTTGACGCGTTTAGTTGAATCTTTTGTTGATTTTGGTGGTGTAAGGTAATTTACCTGTGGAGTTCCTCAAGGTTTAGTTTAGGGACCAATTTTGTTGTTGTTTATGTTAATGACATAGGGGTGCTCTTTTCAATGTGGGCTTTGACGTATTGTAACCGGTGATTTTTAAGCTATAAGAAATTAATTTACAGGGTTTTAAAACCTGTGATGATGACCCTCGAGACAAATGCATTTCCGCTTTAACCTCACTATAGGAACTTGCCCTACTACAAAATGTCCGACATACCAACTCGTAATAGCATTAAAACATTATTTTGTTTAGGGTAAAAGGTAAAAAGATACAGTTTGTCTTGTTTAACTAGACGAAGGTAGGACTACAAAGCCCTCTCTTCCACTCAACCTCGACCTTTACCTAGCGTTACCGCATAGTCACTATACAAAGTGGGGACTGCGGGGATCGAACCCGTGCCAGCGGAGTAATGAGCTTTGGAGTCGCGCCTGACTCCAACCCGCCATTATGTGGAAATAACAATATTGTTCCAAAATAAAAGTTCAACTGTGTACAAAGGAGTAATGAGGAGCCCATCACCGTGATTTTAGTGTTGGTTGGTTAGATGCGCTACTAGGTGTAGCTACTCACTTGCCTCACGCAGCTGAGTGCATTGCGAGGCTATACTTAAGGTTCAAGTCCTTACGCCTAGAGCCAGAGTTGAACTCCCAACCTCAAGCTACTGAGGCTAAAGGTTTAGCCCCTAGACCACCGAGATCTACATATTATACTTGACCATCTATATTTGTAATTTTTGTTCACTAACAAAATATAAATTACCCTAGTAAGCGAACCCTTTGTGAAAACACGCAGTAACGTCCAAGTTCGTACGTTACTTTGATCCTAGATAACTGAAATAACCGTTTCACCCGTTTAGTCTTCGAGCCCTTGGCAAGATTTACTGGTACAAAACCCAATCGTCCATTCACTCAGCGCCAAAGCCCCACTTACAATTTACTACATTACTAACTGGCCGGCTGCAACTAACATCTAAGTGTTCCTAAGTACCGTGACTCTTTTGCAAGTCTTGTTTACTTCAAAGAAACACATTTAGGGCACACGGTGACGAATCCAGGGGCACATCCCCCTCCCCTCTTTGTGTTCATATGTACTGTACACGTTTCTATAGTAGTTTGCTAAGTACCTTTAACAACAGTCCCAAACCAAAATACAAATAATTATAGTATTATTATTTGTATCCATGTATAGGCCCATTCGGACCACGCGGAGTACATCAACGCAGTCTTGAAAAGTTGGGTTTTCATTGTGCCCAAACTTACTTCGCACTCTCGAAATGAGCTAATTTTCTTTAATCAGCCCAGGCTACTTCTCTCCATTTTGTAACTTCCCTCCGACCAATTTTCCAATCAAACACCTTTTGTCTGAATGTGTTCCTATCATAAATATCCGTTTGTGTGATACCTGGCGTTTTAAAATCTTATTTACTGTCGATCTATTGAATTATTTCTACTTTTGTCTTACTTCGAGTTTCAGGAAATTCTAAAGTTTGATGTGTTAGTCTAAAAGACCTATGCTTGCATCATGCTCTTACGGAATCAACCAAGTACATCTTTAGGTCTTAAAAGATTTAGTCATCCCGAAAATCCCTAAAACTCTCCATTTTGCAAAACAATTTCTAATTTACCTGGCGATGACGCCAGACCTCTATCTCTCCTGGAGTATTCCGCACCCCAGAACCCCCTCCTCCAACCACCAGAGAGGGTATCGGCGGTGGGATGACAGACTGACAGAAAATGGGTGCTTTAGTAGCAATATGAGACGGAAATAGTTCCCCCGCTTGGCACCAGGCTGCGCTAAATATACTGGCGAAGATGAGTCCCACCTAGCGTCTTAGCACGAATCTAACAGATAGTGGAGTGACCAAACACCTTGACATCATTCAAACATAGCCACAAGTGCTACCGTGAATCCTAGCGAATTTTTCATAACGGGGTTTAATACAATACACCGGAAGCTTCCTTAGAGGGCGTTTCCCCTAAAATTGGGGGTTTCAAACAATAAAAGCTGTACGTATCGTTTCCTTTAGATAAAACATCATATTTACATTCACGACACCGTACCTGATATGTGTACCAAATATCAACAACATCCAATAGGCCAGAACAAGATGGCGGCGAAAACACTATTTTCCACCGCCATCTTGTTCCGGCTAAACGGATTTTGTTCATGTTGGTAAACACGTTAGAAACGGTGCAATAAATTGTATACCAAGTTGAATTTAAATATAACTATAGAGTTCTTAATGCTTAAGATCCAATGTTTGAAGAGGGACTTTTCCCAAAAGGCCACTTACGACCGATTTTCTGTTTAACGAACGATAACATGTTTCGCAAAAACATGTGCATAAGTACCAAATTTCGTAAAAATCGGACAAAATTTTACCTGTAGAACGGTTGCTCATATATATAAAAGGCTTTACCATTTGACTAAGTATAGAAAAACAACAAAAAATCTCAAAACGGCGATTCGTTCTATTTGGCTATAGATCTAATGTACACCTATAAATCCTATGGAAAACGCTAAAAAATAAACACGAAAGACCCTAAAGCGCTCGTTGGTTAAAAACAATTCTTCTAAAGAACTGTTGTGCTTCTCCACTTATATGAACATCAAAACTAGCCCTTTTAGTCAACAAACAGTCCTTTTAAATTTGACATAATTTAAGAAGTTGATTCAGTTAGAAATTTCTTGGCTCTGTTGACATGATAAAATAGTGCCTAACCACAAGAAATGTTGTGTTTACATTAATACTAGCCCTTCGGGCTCGCTGGTAGCTTCGCCCCCCCCCCCGGCCATCACTCTGCAACGGCCTCGTATTTTGGTCGCATTCGCTACGCTTATGATTAAGACAAATTTGCTCCACTCACTGGTTTTATAGGACACATAATTTTGGAAGATGTAGCTGTAATAATCAGAGCAAAATATCTGAAAACTGATTAAAGTTCAAACTTTAGGTACCAAATAACCAAACTTCCAAACTTTTTATTTTGTACGTTTTCCCAAATTAAAAAAATTTTTATACACACACATACATTTTATATGTCTGGATGATTGATAAGCACCGTAACTAATAGCCAAACACAATTCAACTTCAAACTGATCTAGCAACGAAACCGTCAGAGGTGGAAAAAGTGTTAAATACAAAAGTTGTAGGAAATTTGTTTCGACACTGACGACTTTTCATCAGATTGAAGATCCGAGCAACTGTTTGCCGCTATGCTGCAAATATCGGCTAAGGACAAGGGCAGATTTTCAGACGCCATCTTTTTTGGCCACCAATTTGTCAGAGCGTTAAAAATAATGTTTTCAGAAGGTTTCACACCAAGAGCTTCAAAAAGAGTATATGGTTGAAAAAGTAGCAAGTAGTATGCCGAGAAGTACCTAAACATTTATTCGTCCAGTCACCAGTCACCTATACAACCGGCTTTATTCATAACTCATTACTACCACTCATTACACTCATCCTTCACCACATATTTGCCTTAAAATACCCCATGAGAGTGGTTGGCAGCTCAAATAGTGATATAGTATATTAAATAATGCTGAACTGTTGTGTTATTTTAAGTGATTTTTTTTTGTTGAACTGACCACACTACTAGAAATCGTGGTCAGTCAATTTCTTTATTATCATGTATGTATAAAATGTAAATATTTTGAGAAATAAACTTCATTTATTCATTTATAATAAACAAAATTAGTACAAAATAATTTACTACTTTTAAGTTTGAAATTTATGAATCGAAATAGCCATGAACTAAAATATTTTATTAAATCTGACACCATAGTCTGTTCAGTCTGTTAGTACGCGTTCTCTCAATCATGTACCATAAACTCACCTGAACTATAAAAAAACAAATTTGCTCTTGCACAATCGCTTAGTGTGTGTTCGATACATTTAACCCAACATTAACTGACGATGGTAAACGTCTGCAATAATATTTTAAACTCTGAAACTCTCCGATCTTCAACAAAAACGTCAAACAAAGAACCTTATTGACCAACGACATGTCCATAACAACAAATTAACTCACTATCATAATTAAAAATCCTCAGGGCCACGAGCCGTTCTTAGCTCTCAAAACCGCAGCCAAAAACCACAACACAAACTCAAACACCGTTCCACATAACTCATCTCAGTTAATTAACGACAGAGAGAATCTGTGGATTCTTGTGTCGCACAATCAGCTGTTTGTTGATTTGATCACCTGGTGGAACAGCTGTTTTGTGCCCTGTGTTTCCTGTTCTCTGCGGTGTATTTACGTCCAATCCGCGTCGAGTCGTGCGCCGCGCCGGTCCCGCCACATACGCGTGTGTAACTGTGTACCTTATCTCGGATGTAGTGTTCGGGGTTTGTTTATCGTAGGATATTGCCCGCTTGGTATGTACACTGCAGGTTTTTTTATAGAGGGTTTAAAATTTTTAATGAGCATAGAAAATAGGTTTTGAATTAGTACAATTTTTCTTAGTCGACCTTTTTTTAAATTTGTTGATGATATATTATTCTATTACAGCAGTACATAATGTGGAGAAAATACCGTATTCCGCCCAAGTCTAAACTATAACATAAACAATAAATAGTTTAAAAAATCACTTACATACATGTTTGCGGTATGAAGAAGAAGAACATGACGTTTCGGGTCGGCAATTTATTCCCATCTTCAGGTGAAAAGTAACCTAAAACATAACATACAGTACATGTTTTGATATTTTTATGAGAAAAATTAATCAAACAAACTTAAAAGTAATAGTGATATCATAGTTGTTTAGCTACTGGCCACAGGCTCTACCCCAATTAGATGAGTTTGTAGATTATAGCTTCATTTCTTAAAAAAAACACACACACAATTGGAACACTTACAAACTTATTAAAAATGTTGGACATTTGGCAATAATTATTTACTTTTGCCCTGTTTATTAGTAGGATTTATTAGTGTTTAAATTTAACCACGAAATCAGCAAAACGCGTAGAACAGTTACGTTTTAAAACACTACCTAGATAAAATAAATTTATGCTCATAAAGTTTCCCAACAAATCTCACACATGCAGGTTAAAACCTCTGTCATTGTCTTATAGTGACGTCAAATATAAGATCTAAGATTAGTGCGTGTAGGACCACCACCAGGGGATGAGGTGGAAGACAGACAGGGGGTTAAGAGGGGTAAGGAGTCAGAGTGGAAGTGCCTGGAGCGATGGTGTGAGAGGTCCTTCCCGCAGGACAAGTGGCAGGATCACTGCAGGAGGAAGCACAAGTACAAGTACACACACAGGATAGCCGTCAGACACCGGGTAGTGGAGGTGGAGAGAGATCACTGGAAGCATTGGGCATCGGAACTCAGTGAGTTAGAGAGGTAGGTCGCTAGAGTGAATTCCGTATTGATGAAAAACTTTGGAGGTTGGGCAGTCAATTTTCCTCGATTGGTTCTGACCAAGAATATTTCCCAAAGTAGTCTTTTTTCTTCGTGGCTTCTAATTAGTACTTGAGTAGCTGTCTATTATTTAAGGCTTCCGGTACAAACTGCGTCAATAAACTATTGGGACTGGGACTCGTGGCGTGGTCCTGTAATCCAGCTTCATGGAGGTCAGGTTTTGAGGATGATATAGGTCTAAAGCGGCTCAGATAGTCTCAGTGATCATCTGATGATACCCGCATCAACTCCCACCATCGTTTAGACATATCAGACCATCACCTGCGTGGTTCGGAAGTCACGTTAAGCCGTTGGTTCTTGTATTTCCATTGTTCATTGGGCTATTAATTGATTACCCATTCTAAGGAAGAGTCGGCCTTAGTTTGTAACAAGACTACACCTCATAACTCATTACTACCACTCATCACACTCATCCTTCACCACATATTTGCCTTAAAATACCCTCATGAGAGTGGTCGGCATCTCAAATAGTGATTTAGTGATATGTACAGTGCCAAACGTTTCGTTCATTTTGCAATCGAGCATCCTCAGTGGACTTGCTGAGACTGACTCAGGTGCCTCTTCTTTATTTACTTTCTGTTGCAGTGCTGCCAACAACTTCCTTCTTGCGCGCTAAATCCCCGCGCTTAGAGGAGTGGTTCTACGGCTGGTAATGCACCGTACCAAAGGGAGCGGTTTTGCTGAAACTTTGCTTATAGGGACAGGGGCAACCCATATGGTAAAAGGTAAAAAAGTTAAAGGTTGTCTTGTTTAACGAGGCGAAGTTAGGACTACAAAGTCCTCTCTACCACTCAACCTCGACCTTTACCTAGCGTCACCGTATAGTCACATTACATATTGTAAGTGGTGACTGCGGGGATCGAACCCGCGCCAACGGAGTGATGAGCTCCGGAGTCGCGCGCGATACCAATCCGCCACGGATCCGCTAAATACCGGATAGGGTAGGCTTTTAATGAAAATTTAAAAATAAAATGAGACCGCAAAGGGTTAAGCCTCATAAAGGATATAATTTAATTAACATAACTAACCAAATTTTATTCACCATTACTTTCTGCCGTTGACTTCCGAAAACTTACTAACACAGTATAAAAGTGTAAGAACCCTGATTTAGTAGTGTTCAGAATGAAAAAAGTCCTGGACCGGCTTTACATCTTTCGAACGGTGCAAGTTAACCAAATTTGCCATGCCCATTAAAAGAACATCTTTAATGGGAGTATTGATCGTGTGTCACATCAAAATAAAGGTCGTTTGTGAAACACCCGCCCAAAATGTCACTCGCGATGTAAATTATCCCTCCGCTTATAGGAAATTCACCAGAATTCACGGTAGCGCCTGTCTAGGTTTGGTTTTCCTCTGTGCAATGCAATTGAGTTGTTAAGTAAAATAGCCCCATTAAATCTTTAACGTACCACTTAAGGCCCTACTTGTAAATGTAAATATTTACCAAACTCTCAGTTTTCTTGCCGTACTTAACTCAACTTGTTTGATAAAAAAACATTAAATCCACTAACAGGATCCTCTAAGAACAAATCTGGGAAGAGGTAAGCCGCTAGGGTTTGAGTAAGTATTGAAAGGGTGGAAAGATATTGCACATAAGTCTCGCAGACAAAACCCTCCCTGGGAGAAATCAGGATATATGTCCTGGGCGTCTCCGGTCTGCATCCCTTACCGCCTTAAATATGCTTCAAACTGATATTTATGCGCGGGAAATAACTTTTCCAACTTTTACATAGACTTGCTTTATTACTCAATTTGTTACAAGATCTTTAGGTTTAAATTTCCAAAATAACAGTTTGGATTTATACTAAGAAACAGCGCTGGCCAACAAACTTAAAGTGATGAAAATGGTGACTTTTAACAGAAAATCGATAGCTTTTCCTTTTCGAGACGTTTCTAGCAGTTTCTATATGGCGTGTGCATCCAGCCGTGGCAGGCGCCTAAGTAATAATTGTCAGACTTGGATAACACCAGGATCTCAAAAAGGCTCACCAGCCGGCCACCCCTGTCACTCTCGCTGGCACAAAGGTCTTTGAAAAGCTTATCTTTACAAATGTATTGACACAAATAGATAGACCATTATTACAGAAACAAACGCATTTCTCCTCATATTGGTGATATTGTAATTAATTTTCATTATTTTCAAATAAAATTTAGGCATGATGAAATACTGTGTACAGATCAGCACGTATCACATACAGTTGAAACTATATACTGAACACAAGAAAACAAAACAAGATCGCAAGCAACCGTGATAACATTTGCTTTGTTTTTATCGAGTTTTCTGTCTATGTAGAGAAAACCCAACCTCGAAATTTCAAAATTCCCGCTTTAGTTAGTGCTAGCGTTTGTTTCTAAATGTTTTAATATGTTTTATTGTCAAACCAACCAAATCAAGAAAATGCTTTTTCTAATAGCTTATTTTTTTAGAAATTTCTTGAATTTGTTTTCGTTTTTCATTTAATTTGGTAATTTATTATAAATTTTGATCATAATTATTTTATAAGAGACACTTTTTGAAAAGACTTGTGTGTGATCAGGATGATGTGCTTCATACAGAAACGAAAAATATATACTTTGTAACACTTTTACTACGTCGTTAGGAAGTTATCGCAGGTTGAACGAGAGGCTGCACTTTTTAATTCTCCAAGTGACGTCACTTGAAGAGATGCGCAGAACGAACCAAAACTCGTCCTCTGAGTAGCACACCTAACTTATTACACCATGGTTCCACTTCCCTTCAACCAGACACACTTTAAACTCATTCAACTACAAGTTGCAAAATCAGCAGATAGTTGCTTTGCTGCATCTGAAGTGTTGAAATACCTGAGGAGAAGTTTACCACTGTTTAGTTCCTGTTATTAAAGCAACTATGTCTCAACTGTGTCAGGCACACTTCTACAGTGTAGCCGCTGGTTGATGAGTGAGTGGTCTGGTCTGGCTACAAGGGCTCTAGAGCTGAGAGTGCCTAGACCACTGAGTAAACCTGGTTCCACTTCCCTTCAACCAGACACACTTTAAACTCATTCAACTACAAGTTGCAAAATCAGCAGATAGTTGCTTTGCTGCATCTGAAGTGTTGAAATACCTGAGGAGAAGTTTACCACTGTTTAGTTCCTGGTTATTAAAGCAACTATGTCTCAACTGTGTCAGGCACACTTCTACAGTGTAGCCGCTGGTTGATGAGTGAGTGGTCTGGTCTGGCTACAAGGGCTCTAGAGCTGAGAGTGCCTAGACCACTGAGTAAACCTGGTCCCACTTCCCTTCAACCAGACACACTTTAAACTCATTCAACTACAAGTTGCAAAATCAGCAGATAGTTGCTTTGCTGCATCTGAAGTGTTGAAATACCTGAGGAGAAGTTTACCACTGTTTAGTTCCTGGTTATTAACAGCAATATGTCTCAACTGTGTCAGGCACACTTCTACAGTGTAGCCGCTGGTTGATGGTGAGTGGTCTGGTCTGGCTACAAGGGCTAGAGCTGAGAGTGCCTAGACCACTGAGTAAACCTGGTTCCACTTCCCTTCAACCAGACACACTTTAAACTCATTCAACTACAAGTTGCAAAATCAGATATTGCTGCTGCATCTGTAGTGTTGAAATACCTGAGGAGAAGTTTACCACTGTTTAGTTCCTGGTTATTAAAGCATATGTCTCAACTGTGTCAATTACACTTCACAGTGTAGCCGCTGGTTGATGGTGAGTGGTCTGGTCTGGCTACGGGCTCTAGAGCTGAGAGTGCCTTAGACCACTGAGTAAACTGGTTCCACTTCCTTCAACCAGACACACTTTACTCATTCAACACAAGTTGCAAAATCAGCAGATAGTTGCTTTGCTGCATCTGTAGTGTTGAAATACCTGAGGAGAAGTTTACCACTGTTTAGTTCCTGGTTATTAAGCAACTATGTCTCAACTGTGTCAGGTACACTTCTACAGTGTAGCCGCTGGTTGATGAGTGAGTGGTCTGGTCTGGCTACAAGGGCTCTAGAGCTGAGTGCCTAGACCACTGAGTAAACCTGGTTCCACTTCCCTTCAACCAGACACACTTTAAACTCATTCAACTACAAGTTGCAAAATCAGCGAATGTTGCTTTGCTGCTATTTCAGTTATTATAGTGGAGTTTTAACTGCCCGAAACGTTAGGAGTAGTTTTTCTCCAGAAGTGGTTGGAAAAGTCCGTTTCTTCTTTTTACTAAATTGCTCTCCGCCACTAGTATTAACTTTCAAACTAACAAATTAATCCATTTTGCAAAACATCCGATAGGCTTTGTAGCACGGTTGCAGCAATACGTCGGCTATTTATTTTCATTTTCTTACACACCCTGTAAGTTATACCCACCACAAGAACTCCGCTACGATTGCTGGGCACACAAGATGAAGAATGTCGTGTATTCGCAGCGACACCTGCTCGCTAGATATGTCACCTGGAGGCATCGAGCCAACCGTGCTCACCTCACCTCTGTACATTCTTCTGATAACCCACGCAATCTACCGTAGATCTCAGCTAGGTAGAAAGCCTTAACACGTCTTGATTCTGACAAAATTGCCTTTCTTCTTCGATTTATTAGTGAATTTCCATGGGAAATACAGCTATTTGTTCTTATCGCTCCTAGCAGGTCTGAGCTCCCCAACACCTGGGTCAAATGGCAAAACTTTAAATATATTTTTAAATAACGTTCGCCGCCATCTTGACTTTGGTTGAATTTTAGGACTTTAGTTCACGTTGGTGATGTTGACATACACGTCTGTTCTAAGCTGCATCGAAATCAAGTTATAAAATTAATGCAGTTTTTAGAATATCAAAACTAGTTTGTTTGGGGTGAAATATCCACCCGTTCATGGAAATTCGCTAGGATTCACGGTAGCTCTTGTGAATAAGTGTTGGCTATTTTCTGTATTTGTTAGGTTGAATGGGAAATTAAAAAAAATTATAGGTGTGCTTAAATCTAATCGTCATGCAGTCAACATATAACCATATACGTTTTTAAAAACTGCTCATATAGAAAATACACCACTATACTTATAATAAAATTTGTTGTACTTTAAAATATTTCTATAGTTTTGGTGGCCTGTTTGCGTCCTTAAAACCATTCGCTGTTCATAGTACCATTATTTCGAAGTTTTAAGGAAATACGTTTGGGTTTTCTCCTAAAAACTTTGCGTTTAACGCAGAAACCATCTTGCTTAAATAGGACCTCTCGTATACCAACTCACACAGCACTATGTTAGTTTAGCATACGACTAGATTACGTAAACCCCACGAAGATCAAGGTACTAATGGACACTAGATTATATCCATTAGTATGTCCATTAACTTGAGTACAGTACTGGCCCACGAGGGTCTTAAACGTATCAACAGTGCAAAGTGCTTTGGACATAGTTGTATCAAACATGGCTCACTAGCTTTATCAGAGCCATCTGTTGAAATGTAAGTAAACTAAAAACTAATTGTATAATTCACTACTAAGTGCTTATAGCAAAATCAATTAGTCACCAAATTACTAAAGCATATGCGCACAACAGAATTATCGTCTCAATAATTAAGGGTTAGCCTCAGTGGTCACCTTAGAGAAAGCCTAAATGTATCCGCAAAAGGAACACACGACACCACTCACGTAACAACTGGCTAAACAAAGGGCTTTCTTTCAACAGGTGTGGCTGAACTGTACGCGTGTAGGTAAGGTTCTTAGCTTGAAAACTAATGTAAATTCTTGGTAGATCAAACCCATGATGTACCCATGTAGATCAAACAAGCACCGCTGAAGGAGTTATGAAGAGAATAAGAGCTGGAAGGTGAAGATCGAGCCCTGACAGACCAGGAAGTAATACTGTTCCTTTATCTGTCATTAATGCAAAAGGTCCCCGGAAAAGAGCGGTGGGTTTTAGTGGTTGGGCCACAGAGGCATACCCACATATCCTGTAGTGTGGACCCTACAGTTGAACGTGAAGCGCACGTTTTCCATTTCTCACGTAAAAGAAAAAATGTAAATACTTAATCGTAACTGTAAAGTATCAAGGTTTGATTGTTTTTAAGTTTTCGCCACAGTGATTTGCTTACTTCCCTAGATTCATTGATTATTTTATAACACAGATAAATAATACCGTAAAGTCTAAACGTTTAGAACTCAAAAGACTTATTAAACCTCAGTATCAGATAATATTTTTAAAGCCCTCCCTCCGTGCTTATTGATGTAACATCAGCGTTGGATAAGTATACATTTCAATGTTTTTTCCAATCTATTAATAATTTTTAAACATATTTGAGTAATAAATTTCTGATTTTGTTTTAGTTTCATTGATGCAATAAAGCATCGACAAAAGACTGTGATTCGAAATGCCAGTCTTCATCCATTGAAAGTTTCATAAGTAAATGTGTTTTTTTTTCATCTACTCCTTAAGTGTAGAGATCTGTTTTGTTTATACTGTACACACAAAAAGTGTAAAAAGAAAATAAAAGTGTATATTTCGCTAAAGAACTCTTTTTCGAGAAAGGAGAGAGCAAGAAACCTATTTACAAAACAAAACCTGTAGGTACTTGTATGAAGGATTTAACCCATTTATTACTATGTATTAAGCATCTTGATTCAATTTACACACGTTTAATAGTCAGAATAGTTCTTTTTTATCAGACAAACGCTTACAAGAAACAATGAAACAAGTGATGAAGTGAGAAAGATCGATCTCTAGTACCTTGAGAAAGAGTAAAAGATAAAGCACAGAGTTGGCACCGAGCCCGGACATGTAGCAATGTGGTCTGCAGCCTTGTGCTTTGTTACTTCGTCTATGATATGTGTGTTTTTTGCTAGAATTGTGTTTGATATATACTGGACTTGTTCATGGGTTGAAAATAATAAAACGACAGTCTAAATACATTCAATATGTATTTACAATATAGTTAGGCTGATGGTACAAATAATTAATCACTAAATGGCTACGAGCTATTCAGAGATGTACAATTCCTTATTTCACCAATGACACTTCACAGTCTATTTCAAATCCGGCGCGAAGTCACTCTCACTTGCTTGTTTTCCTAACAGAAATATCCAGCCGGTATGTCCACGAAGTGAAGATGTGTGTCGATCTCGTAGATGAAGATTCGCAGATGTCCACTACGGGCACAATGCAGTTCATTGAGACTTACTCAAGTTCACGCACAAGGTATTCACAAGGAACTGACTCGCGCACCTTAAATCACTAAATCACTATTTGAGATGCCGACCACTCTCATGAGGGTATTTTAAGGCAAATATGTGGTGAAGGATGAGTGTGATGAGTGGTAGTAATGAGTTATGAGGTGTAGTCTTGTTACAAACTAAGGCCGACTCTTCCTTAGAATAGGTCATTAATTAATAGCCCAATGACCAAAGGAAATACAAAGGACCAACGGCTTAACGTGACTTCCGAACCACGCAGGTGATGGTCCGATATGTCTAAACGATGGTGGGAGTTGATGCGGGTATCATCAGATGATCACTGAGACTATCTGAGCCGCTTTAGACCTATATCATCGTCAAAACCTGACTTCCATGAAGCTGGATTACAGGACCACGCCACGAGTCCCAGTCAATCGTGACTAAATGGCAGTTCATCACATTTTCTTGCACATAACCTTGTTTCACCCTCGCAGGCCTGTAGCACAATAGACTCGTCAAGTCGCCTGTATAAGAATAAGTTTTAAGGATATGATGAGATAGCAGCTGACTTAACACATCAGGAAGGAATTGCTCCTTATTATCTATTTAGAACATGAAACCGTAATCGATTATGATTGTGATCATGCTTAACACTACCAATTTGGCTGGACAAAACTTCGGTTCTTCGGTTAAATCCAAATAGAGCCTTTCTTGCCCTTTCCGTTTCAATGGCCCGGAATAAAAACATTCGATCGATAAGGTCTTAACTTAAATTTGTCGGAACCAACGTGGTATACACCTGCTGCTACTTACTATTTTAAAAATCTGTCTTTCAAAAGAATCAATCAAAGGTAGGATAATCAGGTTTTTAGTGCTTTCCACTACTCGACCTCGATTAGCAATGTTCCCTCGACCACGAATTTATCGCACAACCCTAGACGTTTTCTTCATAAGAATCGTCTAAATTCAACCAAAAAGTTGTTTTAAATTTGGGAAATCTAACAAATTTTGAAACGTTCTTGTGGTTTTTTTGTTTTGTACTTGTATTCTTAAAAATGGAAGGAAACAATACATTGCGTGTACTATACAGACGGTATTTAAAATACAAATATCACATATCGGTGATTGCTCAAGCTCTAAGGATATTTGGCTTTTCCAAACTCTTCATCACTCGGTGTCAAATAAATTGCGTCTGGAAAGGTTTCCGCCTGTCTTGGCACACGAAGGCTATAAAAGAAGAAAATGTATTATCCTTACGTGTGTGGTTAACGCCGTGACAATTATTTATCGGTAGGCTATATGCATTAGCTGAGGGTAGTTTATGAATTTACGCGCAGTAGCTCTTTTGTGGGCTTACAATAACTTTCTTGTTGTTTCAACTCGATGATGATTTAGAATGTTTGCTCAAAGTTAAATTTGTTTGGACGGTTTTTAGTTTAGGGCTGTTTCTGTGTCCAAAGAGCGCATTATACAGAGTGTCCACGATAAACTGTCCCGAATGGACTAAGAACAAACTATTCGATCTACAAAATTAGAACAAACTGAATCTCCATTAAATTACAGACGAGAAACCTAGTAAACATACATTCAAGTTTCTTGTTATACAGAGTGTACCAACAACTGTAGGTTACGGGTTCTATCTCAGTATTTTGGCATTCAAAGACAGGTATAATTATTTTCAATAATTTTAGAATGTTAGCAGCAAGACTAACACATAGGAAAGCATGTGTATTGAGCGTATTGTAAAATATCCTAGCTAAATTAACAAGCTTGTTCGATTTCCTCTCATTCCTTCGGAAAAAACTCAAACACGTTCAGCCATTTCAAAATGGCTTCCATAAACGTAATTTTGACAAAACATCCTCTATTCATCTTAAAAATACATTAATCATAATAACTTTAATGAGAGATCGTCCAATGTTATCTTAGCTTTCCAACAATATGTCGTATTCTAGTAGTATATAAGTGCGTATTCTAAATACGAGTAATTTACTCATTCTAAAATGAAAAATGGAAAGCCTAGATCGTTTTAAATCACTATTTCTCATTGAAACTAAGTTAGATACATTTATAAGATAAGTACAGAGTGTTCCATAACAATCACGTTTTGACCGATGATTTGAAAGGTTATGTGTTTTGAGTTCTGCTTTTACAGAAATGAGAAACGGTGATTTAAAGGTTTTAGTACGCTCTGTACAACAATTAGCTGGAAATTACTTCTTCCTGGATGTATTGTGTGATTTAATTGAGATTACGTTTTTTCTAACTATCTAAACCGATTAGTTTATCCGTAATCATTTATATAGCTAGCTGTAGTCACCCTGAACATTCCCTGACACAAACCGTATAAAGAATGCACTAAACACAATCTCATGGCGTAAAAGGAGGCAAAAGAGGCTTGAAATCCTAAGAACAAAGACTGAAGTCAAGTCACGGAAACCTCGACTCTCTCAAGTAAAGTGTGAGGAAACAATAAAACTGAGACTTAAGCTGACGTGGACTCAGAGTCTCTCATTTGTGAGTATTTAGTTGAGAAATCACCTCGGCGGGGGAGACTTCAGAGTTGCTAGCAAACTTGTAAACAAAATCTAGTTTCCGGTTCACACCGCGTCAAAATATCATACAAGTTAGGTTATAGCTAATTAACTAATAATATCAAACTAATTATTATCACTAAAGAAATTTGAAGACAAAAAGTTTGGACCTAACCGGGATTTGAACCTAAGTCTCTCGCTTGCCGGGCGATTATGCTCACCACTACACCATCCGGTAAATTTAAAATCTTAATCTGAATGTGTATCTGAAACATGTGACTGTCAAATATTGACTTTAAATCAACAAGCTGAAAATACAATCAGAATTTAAAATACCCATATGTCTAATGACTTATTATGATCTTAACTTGTATAAACGCTAAATAGCTACTTTATTAATAAATAAATTTGAAGACACAAAGTCTGGACCGAACTGGGATTTGAACCCGGATCTCTCTGCCAAATAACTAACTATTATGATGTTTTCACGCGGTGTGAACCGGAAGAACTATATTATAGTTGTGACACCGGTCGCGAAAGTCTAAGAATTAAGTAAATTAATAAAATATATAGTCTAAATTGTTCTACATCAATACATTTAATATCATAAGTTATTCAATTAGCTATTCCGATGTATAATGATGAAATCTCTACTATTCTTATTCCGCCAAGAAGAAATAGCTAGAAACTCATATAAAAAGCTTAGAAATGCACGAACGAAAGGGGCCCAAGCAACAACACATGCTGAATGTTACTCGGCATGCCTACCTACTAAGAGGGGTCAAAAGGCTAAGTTAGCGAGGCGAAGTTAGGACTACAAAGTCATCTCTACCGCTCAACCTCGATCTTTACCTAGCGTCACCGTAGAGTAACTAAAAACCTATTTGATGCCGAAAATTCTTCATGGACGTCCTCCTTCACATTCAAATACAACATCCTATCGTACCTAGACACGGAGTTCTCCTTGTCCCGGAAGCAAAGCTACCCACGCCCACGGCGACTGTAAAGTACGTCTATTTCTGCGAGTGCACTGTGTGGTGCAGGTGCAGTTTCAGTTTTACAACTGGTCTATAGATAGCGCTTATTGTCTCGGAAACAGAGCACCAGTTTCCCACTCAACACTCTATCAATCTGCAGAGACCAGATGTTGGAGGAATGTGATTCAAACGCTTAACAGCCACTCGTGAATCATGCCTAGCACTGTGAGTAAGTGATGTATTGAGTGTGAAACTATTAGTGAAAAATGTTACATGTTCCAAAGTGGGTATTTATTCAAAGCGTCTAAAGTTTTCTAACTATTATCCTTATAGCTCCAAGCAAATAAAGACAAACAGATCGAATAGTAGGATACGTTTTAGCTGACTCCATATCGTAGCTGAATAAAGTGAACGGCTTGGTCCTAATGTTGGAGTATCGAGTTTCTAAAACAAATCGCTTGCTAGATAAGATGTACTATTAAAACCATTTTTTATGAGACAGCAGGAAAACCTCCTTTTATAATGTGTCATATTTTAGGCCTAGATACGATTAGTTGGTTTTTAGTGCCTTTAGGGTGAACAGGAGCGTAGTAAGTTAAGACTGCATCTTAGATACTTAAGAATGCACAGTAGTGGTTGTGACCTTGAATTGTTGTCCCATAAGAACAATGTAAAAACATGCACTTTCTCGGGGCAGCGCATGCCTATAACTTTATTGGAATTTCATGAAATAAACTTAAAGTGTATTAAGTGTTTAGTGGCTCCACTTAACCGACTTTTCATTACCCTATTTAAAAGACCGTGACGTAAATCCAAAAATTAAAGACATTTAGTATTTAAATATCTTTTTTACTATTAAATTAATTTTAATTAATTAATTGATTGGGACTCGTGGCGTGGTCTTGTAATCCAGCTTCATGGAGGTCAGGTTTTGAGGATGATATAAATCTAAAGCGGCTCAGATAGTCTCAGTGATCATCTGATGATACCTGCATCAACTCCCACCAACGTTTAGACATATCAGACCATCACCTGCATGGTTCGGAAGTCACGTTGCCGTTGGTCCTTGTATTTCCATCGGTCGTTGGGCTATTAATTAATGACCCATTCTAAGGAAGAGTCGGCCTTAGTTTGTCGGTCTTGTAGTTTGGGTCAGCTTTAATGTACCACTATCACACAATCCTCACCACATATTTGTCTAAAATAGAGTGGTCGGCATCTCAAATAGTGATATAGTGATTTTATTTTCCTTAAAAGTGGTCGTTATAGTCATAAAAGTGATCATTAGAGTCACAATAGTACATTGACATCTTTCAAATAAAACTTATTTCAAGTTTTACGCAAATTCTAGCCGTGATGTGTCTTTAAGAAGTGCTTCTTTTTACGATGTTCATATGGGCAAAAATAAAATTACCGACCGATATTGTGCATTCTTAAAATAGAAAAGGCTGAGTAGTGTACAGTTCAGGCATAGGCTTTCACGGCCGGTGTCACAACTATAATCTAGTTCTTCCGGTTCTCACCGCTTCAAAACATCATAATTAGCTTGAGATATTTCGGTCTCGCTGTGAAGTACAGAGTCACAACACGACACATGCAGTAGAATTTGACAAAACCAAAGTATTGGCAAAATTTACATTATTACCCGAAAGTCATCCGGAAACAATTGAAATAATTAAAATGATAATAATCGACATTTTGCATCCATGCTCCATTGAACGGTTGGCAGCCTTGCCACCAAGTGGATAGCAGGCAGCATTTATCTCAGTTTCAGCCAATCAGTGACTGAGGATGGTTTTCCACAGCGAGGCCGAAATATCTCAAGCTAACTATGATGTTTTTACGTCAGTGTACAGTTCTAAGAGTGAGTAGTGTGTGCGTGTGTGTAGTGCTGGATGGAAACGCGCAGCCTGTGGCGAGAGTTGGAACTGCAAGGAAGCTGGACGACAGGACGTCGCAGAGACTTCTGCGGGTGTAACACTGCTCTGGCCAGGAGTAGGAACTCTGCTGTCAACACGTAAGACGAGACCTTCCTCCTGGGAGCCAACCGAAATAGAGCCACTGGAGCTTTTAATCAGTCAACCAAACGACGGGTTTTTGTTTTATTTTTTGTTATATCATCAGACAAATACTATCTCAATTCAGTTTTTTATCGTAAATCCCTTTAGCAGGCAGTAGAAACTGCTAGGCACATCTTATTAGAATGTCCCTCTCTGGAGATTAGGAGAAGATGTCTTCTAGAGGGGCGTAATTGGGATGAAGTTCACTTGTCTGAGCTTGGAGGAGTCACCTTGAGGCTTTGTGGTCCCACAGGCTAAGATAACCGGGGCAGTACAATAAACCTTTGGTTGACGTACAACTGGTTCACTACCAGCCCTACTTAATCTTATCTAAATCCCTTTAGTCTCTGTAACACCGATCAATTATTAGACGATTATGAAATTAGGAATTAGGTAGCTCAGGTGCAACCTTGTTAGAATGTCCTAAAAAGAATTGGCTAACCAACAGCTAGAGACATGGCCCTTAAAACAGTCAACCAGCTTCGGCCAACTAGCCCTATAGGTACACTAGCCCTGTAAATGGCCTACCTTTATTATCGTAGAAACACTCGGTTCTATAATTGGACAACCTATCTATAGACACGAGGCCCTATAAGTAGCCAAGCTAGACTATGTCCTTAAATCATTCAACCAAGCTGGGTATACTAGCCCTATAAATGACCTACTTATCTAGAGACACTAGGCCCTGTAATTGGTCAATCTAGCTAGATACATTATACTCTAAAATTGGCCAACCTAGCTAAAGACGCAAGGTCCTTAAATCAGTCAATTATATAGGTACATTAGCCCTATAATTGGCTGATATTTCTAAAAGTCATAACGAATCAGCATTCCTGAAGGTGCTCTAAAAGTAAAAACACCCAGATAGGTACACTAGGCCCTATATAGTCGTCTAGCGAGCTAGTGGACGCTATACATATAACAACTACTGACCGACCAATTATACCCATAAAAATCCCTATTTAGACACTAGAGACAGCTCCAAAAGTAGTCTCAAGTTACTTTGTACTTTTCCCACCAGTCCTTAGCTCGTGAACAACGGTCTAGTCCCTAGTAGTTACGGTGTTAAACTCTACTTCGCGTACTGTCGAAGTCATTAGGCGTTCAACTTACGGACAAACAAGGCTGGCTCTCAGTAGAGGAGGGGTCCTCGGTATTTTGAGAACACATTCCCTCGATCTCAGTGTTATAGCTCTGTTCTTGTCACGTGCAGCCCCGCTTATGTCCTAGAGTTTCAAAAGCATACTGAACTTATCAAGGATATTTGTGCTGAGACTGCTTTTTAACGCCATCCCTGCTTCAAGTATGGATGCGTGGTAGCTTGTTCAATATACAGGGGCTTTGGAACTCTCTGGACATTGTGTTGTAGGATTGTTCCTTGGGTTACCACATTTGATCTTATAAACACGGGTCCAACCAGCTTTGTTAGCCTGCTAGCCGCCATTTTGTCGTTGGTAATGTATTAATTTTACTATATATCTTTTATTTATGTCTATATTGGAGAATGGTTTGTCCCAAAGAACAATGCTCGAAAGCATGTCCAGAGAGTACGAACAAACTATGTATATGTGACACGGTTATGCTGGGATCGAGCATGTGTACAACGGCATTGTTGTTATCTGGGTCAGGCGCACATTGTTGTTGTTGTTGATGTTGTATTGTTTCTGTTGGTAAACGAACGCGCGGTCTATGATTGCTTCACACACCCTGTATATTTGACACGTTATGCTGATTGATTCGAGCATGTGTACAACGGCATTGTTGTTATCTGGGTCAGGCGCACATTGTTGTTGTTGTTGATGTTGTATTGTTTCTGTTGGCAAACGCACACGCGGTCCATGGTTGCTTCAAATAACTCTGTATATTTGACACGGTATGCTGATTGATTCGAGCATGTGTACAACGGCATTGTTGTTATCTGGGTCAGGCGCACATTGTTGTTGTTGTTGATGTTGTATTGTTTCTGTTGGCAAACGCACACGCGGTCCATGGTTGCTTCAAATAACTCTGTATATTTGACACGGTTATGCTGATTGATTCGAGCATGTGTACAACGGCATTGTTGTTATCTGGGTCAGGCGCACATTGTTGTTGTTGTTGATGTTGTATTGTTTCTGTTGGCAAACGCACACGCGGTCCATGGTTGCTTCAAATCTGTTGAATGGTGTCTGCTTTTCATCAAACCGGTCGAAATGTTTGTTCTAGAATGTTTTGTTTAGATGTACCTAACAGGGAAATGTGGTATGTATGTTCGTCTGAATTCCAACGAAATATATCTTTAGTAGTTTTATAGTTTTTAGAAATAACCAAACGCAAAGTTTTGGTTTTAAAACATTATTGTTTTAGAACGTTCTTCGTTAAGTTCTTGATTAAACTTAAATCGATTTAAATAATTACTAATTTATTAAAAGGGTTTCATTTAATTTTAAAGCAAGAGCGCTTTCACCGGTCAAAGCATCATCAGTTGAGCCGGGGCATTCACCCGGGGTGAATTCCCTTCCACGTCTCACAATAAATTCGCCAGGATTCACGGTAGCACTCTTGGCTACCCGTCAACTATGTTTAAATATTCACACGCTTACGACTTAAGTGGTCAGCCAGAAGGCAGTGGATTGTATAAAGTTTATTTACTGTTTATGAAAAGCATTTTCAATGTGGTTGACCTCCCCACCCCTTCGCCATGTTGACATCAAAGTCGCCGTCGCCCTCAGAACTTTCAGAAACACTCGAGACAAATTGCCACTTTGGCACTTTCTAAACAAGATATTTAAAAGGTTTTCACTCAGATTCTTTTTTCTTTCACGCGTTTTACAAACTGCCATTTTATTAATTAAATGGGGAATCTACAGTAAAATTGAAACTGGATACTCTATTAATCCCGGAGATCTAGCTAAAATATAGGCGTTACCTATAATTAATTCCCACAAAGTCGGGAATCGGATATTTCCGAAAGTGTCGGTTTAACATACTAAAGGTTTAGAAAATCTAAATGGCAAAAATGCGTTGTTTGTCCCTATGTTTGCATGTATTAGGCTGCATATCTAAGAACATCGAAAATTCGAACTTTTAATATATGAATTGCAGGAAAAGTCGACAAAATAAATGTATTTGTGGGTAATTCTGCATTACTGTCTGTATTTACATAAAGCTGTGTAGATGTTAATAAACCAATAGTGTGATTGTTGTGCATGGTATGAATCAACTCTAGAAATATATCTTTAGTAGTTTTATAGTTTTAGAAATAACCAAACGCAAAGTTTTGGTTTTAAAACATTATTGTTTTAGAACGTTCTTCGTTAAGTTCTTGATTAAACTTAAATCGATTTAAATAATTACTAATTTATTAAAAGAGTTTCATTTAATTTTAAAGCAAGAGCGCTTTCACCGGTCAAAGCATCATCAGTTGAGCCGGGGCATTCGGGGTGAATTCCTTCCACGTCTCACAATAAATTCGCCAGGATTCACGGTAGCACTCTTGGCTACCCGTCAACTATGTTTAAATGTTCACACGCTTACGACTTAAGTGGTCAGCCAGAAGGCAGTGGATTGTATAAAGTTTATTTACTGTTTATGAAAAGCATTTTCAATGTGGTTGACCTCCCCACCCCTTCGCCATGTTGACATCAAAGTCGCCGTCGCCCTCAGAACTTTCAGAAACACTCGAGACAAAATTGCCACTTTGGCACTTTCTAAACAAGATATTTAAAGTTTTCTCCTTGATTCTTTTCTGCCTCGCGTTTTACAAACTGCCATTTATTAATTAAATGGGGAATTCACAGTAAAATCGAAACTGGAAACTCTATTAATCCTGGAGATCTAGCTAAAAAATAGCATACTATAAAATTCTAATCAATCTGATAGTCAAAATGCGTTGTTTGTCCCAATTTTTGAATGTATTAAACTACAAGAACATCGAAAATTCAAACTTATAATATATACATTGTAGGAGTAAACTAAATTCAATGTATTTGTGGGTAATTCTGCATCTGTCTGTATTTTATAACGCTGTGTAGATGTTAATAAACCATTAATGTAATTGCTGTGCATGGTATGAATCAACTCTAGTAATACATGTGTACTTCTTGAGCATCTCACAAATTTAATGTTTATGTCTTTTGTAACACGTGGTTGTTAAATACAAGTAGTTTACGTATTTAAAGTTATAGTTTGTGTACGAAAGTACTTCTAGATATCTCATTGTTTCTTCTTTAACGTTACCGTTTTCTTTAGATTAGATTGTTAGGGAAAGTGGCTCTAGACCACGTGCACGTCAACCCTTTGGTTTATTGTGCTGCACTACCGTTTTCTTTGGCCGAACGTATAAATTATATCTTTCACACTTGCAACGATTTTAATTTGACATCGATTTCCCGTGCCCCTCAAGATCAATCTAGAAACATGAAACATAAATTCACTTAACACCTTACGCCAAAGCTTTCATCCCACTTTTGTGACAAATCTTCATTTTAAATGATACAACACAATAAATTTGTTGGGTACATTTTTAACATTTTTTAGAAAAATGAAGAAATGTGAAATAACATAGTTTGAAGTATTAATGCGAACATTGTTTCTTATGAATGACTAATATTAACACGACGTTTCCAGATCTGCAATCTGACCACGTCTTCAGGTAAAAGGTAAACATGACACAACACTTCAGAGAATTAGGCTAACCTAAAGTAATCTGCGTGTGCTGACAAGTAAAACAACCAACGTTACACAGATACGTGTTGTTTGGTCCAACTACTTGACAGCTCAAGCTTAATACTTTAGGATAGCTGATCAAAGTGTTGTGTCATGTTCACCTTTTACCTGAGGAAGGGATCAGATTGCTCATCCTGAAACGACGACTTCTTGTTCACTAACGACAAAATGTCCGCAATATATTTCGAACTCAGAAATTTGGCGTCATCAGAATTTGGCGTCATTAAATTGAAAATCGAAATTCGGCTCAACTATCTGGATTAGGTCAACTAATGACATTTAAATTAATTAGGGGTTAAGAATATATTTAAATTTTAAGGAATTACTATAAAAGTTTTAGGTATGAGATATCCCAAGTTAATAATGTGTTTTACACAATTCAAGATGACAGCCTGCTCTGCACCTCCCCCACTCTGCATTACCCGTGCTTGTTTCAGTGTGATCCTCGACCGTCGCTCCATGGCGCCGGGGACGTCCAGCATGCTGCGGGCGCGGCGTCGCGACGTCAACGTCAAGCCCAACCGCGTCCTAGACCGCAACTCCTCGCGGGGCATGATCTACGAGAACGAGGAACTCCGCCTGCGCACCATCAACATCAACGCGGAGGTGGAGAAAGGTACGTTCTGCGCATGCGTGCTAGAGCGCGGTGTCAACTCACTCTTAAATCCAATAACTAAATCTCAACCGTTCTCACTGTGGCTTGAACAATATAACTGATGTGTTGATGTGTTTTCCAGCGGGGAGTGACATCAAGAAATTGCGCCGAGAGAATGACCAGCTGCGTCGAGAGATATGGAACCTGAGAGACGAGTACGACCGGCTGGAGGCGCTGTACAAAGCCAAGGTCATGTCCACGGACGAGGAGGAGGCGGAGGACGAAGAGGATGAAGAGGACAGAGAAGAAGGAGAAGATGATGAGGTAGGTTCAAATGGCGTTCTCTAAGTAGATCTGGAACGGTGTGGACAAGTATGGCCACAGTGGCAAACCTAGGTAATGCCTGTGGACGAGGAGGAGGCGGAGGTTGAAGAGGAAAAAGATAATAGAGAAGCAGGAGAAGATGATAAGAGAGGTTCAGATGGCGTTCTCTAGACATATTTGTAACTTGATAGACGTGCAAGATATATCTGTACACGAGGAAGAGGTAGAAGATCAACAGAAAGAAGAGCGAGAGAAAGGAAGGCGAAGATGATGAGGTAAGCTCGGGATGCGTTTTCTAGGTAGGCCAGGACTGTGCAAGACTTAGGTTATGTCTGCAAACGAGGTGCAGGTGGAGGACGAAGAGGAAGGAGTTAAGAGAGAAGAAGGAGAAGAAGGTTCTCTAGGTAGATTTGGAACTTGATATAAACGTACAAACCTCGGTCATGTCTGCGAACGAGGAAAAGGTGGAGTATGAAGAGGAGTGAGAGGACGAGGAGGATGGTCTCTATATATTTATGGAAGATGGTGAGGAGAAGAGTAGAGAAGGAGAAAATCTGTAGGTAGGTACTGGGAGTGATCATTAGGTAGATCTAGAACCTGATGGAAGTGTATAACCACTGGGCAAGACTCAATGCCTGGGGACTGGGAGGAGATGGAGGAAGAAGAATAGGAGGAGATGAGGAGTTAGGAACAGGGAAAGTTTCTACGAAATCTTTCTAGTTATCTTTCTAAAGTGAAAAATTAATCAAACACGAAAAATCAAGACACTAATTTTATTCACTTTTAGGCACTTAAACTTGAAGCAATTGTATGAAACGTTAAAATCTTCACACCCCACAAAACTTGGTTTATGATCAACAACAAAATTACTGCCACCTTTGTTCAGAAGTCAATTTCCTTCGAATCCACAACGGTAGACAAGACACAATACTTGAACTCAGTTAATATTTCTTATCAGCACTGATATCAGTTACTCCCCCCTTCACCTCCCTCACCCCCTACCTATCATGTTTCCTGCTCCTGACATTTCACTGTTCGTCCGACTGACTCAAACTCCTTATCTTTGACAACTTCCATTTCCGCTTCGTGTCACTTTTCAATCTCGACATGATTCCAACCCTCTTATTCATTTGGTTTATTCCCCTCACTGCGTTACATTACTGGTGTATTGTTTGTTCAATTATATTTATTACTCACGGGTTTTCAGCTTTTGAAGTAAGATCAATTATTTGTTTATAATGTTGTATTTGCTTTATAATTAACTTTTTTCAATGGTATTGCCTTAGCCTATTTGATTTTATAATTTAAACAGACTTAATTCAAAAATACATTTTATTAATTGAGTTAGATAGTTTTTATTTCGCGAATGACGTAATTATAAAGCATTACGTCTATGTAACAATTTTAGTGACGATTTTATTTAACTTAAACAATAAAACTAGTTGGAATGGCTATTAAAATATTTAATTTGATAATATTCTAGGTATATTTTGCAGTGCCTCTCAAGAAAGCGGGAGTTTGCAGAACGCCTGCATTTATTTCTCGGCAATACCCGCAGAACAGTACTGTGTTGCGGCAATTGCATTGGCGCCGTGCTTCTCTAAATCCATGACACACTTTTAAACATCAACTAAATTACATTATTATTAGTTTTTAAATGTCTTTCTCTTTTTCAATGGTGTTTCTATTTCAATAAGTCTTAATTGTGAAACTAATAATTCAACGTAAAAAGTACGATATATTTTCATTTTAAATTTAAAAAACAACTCCTACACGATGGTGGTATTTTATTTAAGTAATTTCAATATTTATAAAAATAGTATTTTGTTATATGTATGTTCAATTTATACACTAAAAATTATAAACACATTTATGGAGAAAAATTACGCTTTAAATCTCGTTGTGTATTATCTTTTTCACTGAAGCATTTTTGAAATTAAATTTGTGTATAATTAGAATGCAATGGAATTAGATGTAAAGGAAAATCTCTTGAATGGCAAGCCTATCCCAAACCCCAAAGAAGTTGGCAAAACAATGAATTTTGATTGATTTTGAACTTTAACATGCACTACTTTCATTTACTGAACTCTTAACAAGAAAAGCTACTAGAAATACCGTATAAGCTGTGTGTTAAAAGTGTCAGAGTAAGGATAAAAAATTATCCTACACATTATCTACATGTAAGCACTCTCCAAATTTAATTTTTGAAAAAATCATAATCAAGCTTCTGATTTTGTTGCAGGATATCTCGGAAGAGACTGAGCCCACACTAGTGGCCAAGGAGGATTCGGTAGAAGACACGACCAATGGCACCAGGGGTTAAGAAGGAAGGGGATGTACTCAGCGTCATCGATGAGCAGAACGAGGACATCTCCGATACCAGTGAGGATCGACCCCGGACCGTCAGCTTCAGGTGACACGTACTTTACAAATTTTAGGTTAAAGCTTTAAAACCTTTTTCATAAAATACAAATCCTCATTTTGAAATTGTCTATGTATAAATTATGGATAAAATATTAAACAACAGAGATGAATGAAGATTGCGTAGTTGGGCTTTAAAAGACGATGTAGTCTGACCGAACACTGAAGTCCACGTACGTAAAACTTATCATGTTTCAAGCATCGCGTTGACTTTGTATGCGTGCCTTTTAGTAGCTCTACGAGAGTTTCCTACCCATTATATTAATCTTTAATACTTGATACTTAAATACTTTGATTTGAGACACCGACCACTCCTAGAGGATATTATAAGGTGAATATGGGATGAAGAGTGATTGTATTAATAAATGATGAGGTGTAGTCTTGTTACAAACTAGGGCCGACAGTTCCCCAGATTGGGTCATTAATTAACCAATGGAATGAACCAACGGCTTATGGAGATACGTTCGAGACCCTGTACGTCAACCTCTGAGGTTTATTTTGCTCTCCGAGTGTGTCTTTGGTAGAGGATCCTTATGTCTCTGAAAAGCCTCAGGATTTGCTCCCGAGTACATGATCTAAAACAGGCGCCTAGCAACGAACCCTACACTCCAACTCTTATTCTAACTCCAGGAGCAATTCTTGGCATCAACAAGTTACTATGTAAGTTTGAATGTTGGCACTTGCCATTCAGGAACATCTTTCTATAACTCCCTAAAACTAAATATCTTCATTAGGCTGGTGTCAGATAGAGTATTTTCGATCAGTTTTTCACAACCGGTTCTTGTTCCAGGGAAGAGAGCCTGCGAGTGCCAGGGAACTACGTGCTGGATCCAGTGACTCCTGGGTTTTGGGACGGTTCCTACATCCCGGGCCCTCAGATCCATGTACCCGGGCTCCAGAACTTCTTCCAGGAGCATGAGTCACAGGTAGGGGAAGCATGAGTTGATGAGTGGTTGAGTGATTTGGAAATCTCCTTCCAGAGATGATCTAGATTCTGGAATCTTATGAGATTGAAGAAAACGTCGGGATGATCTGACTTTGAAGTGATTTAGGCAATCTGACAAAGGTGTAATGCGATAGGAATGGTTCTAATTTGATGACGTTTAAAAACAGCTGATATCAGTTCCTGTGTTCAGATATCTAGTTGAATCATGATAAGAATGCTCCAGATCTGATTGGGTTTCTTCAAAATGGTTTAATTCTTATAAAAATCGTTTATTTCATTTTTCTTCATATTCTTCCAACGGATCGCCAATTTTACAATAATTATATATATTATTATTATGTAATATTAGACTATTATATACAGGGTGTCTAGTAATTACAGGGCCAAACTTTACCAGGTGATTTTCAGTCGAAATACACAAAAACCTTTCCAATAACGTAAGTCCTATTTCGCTTAGATTTCCGTTTGTCTGTACAAAGCTAAGGTTAGTGTGTCCAGAAAAACTTTAAAATGAGATGATCGTAATTTTAAATTTGTGGCATTAAACTTTTAAAATATTGTATGCGTGCAAAACTAAAACAATATGGCATTTCCAATCCAATACATCTTTTTAGTAAGTCTCAAACCAAAATATACTCTTAACATTGTTTTAATTGGTTCTTACCGATTATTACTTTAAGGCAAAATACTGTACAAAAGAAATGAAGCTAGCTATAACCATCGGAAACATAATCAATAATTTTATTGAACGTTATTATTTTAGAACGTTAAAACTATAATCTTAAATATGATACTTTGATACATATTATCCACGAGCACCCCTGGCTATGTAGTTTGGCCGTGCCGTATACTGTAAGGGTTAGAGCAGAGGGTTGGAAGACATAAGTTGCAGTTTGCAAGCCCTGGGGTTAAACTCAGGCAGTTACATAGCTTAGGCAGTGGTCAAGCCAGATGTGCTCTGTCGCCCGTCTCCACTACTTTAGACGCAATGAGCTCTTCCTTGTAAACGATGGACAGTAGAACGTTTGTTAACGAACTTCCAAGGGAAAAATTAGATATTCATACTGTCAGACCCGGACCCGGGATTATGAAATGAGCATCGTTCCTGACCCCCAGAACACGGCTTAAGCACATTTAATAGTTGTGCACATTTAAACCACATTTAAATAGGAGTAATGGTTGTGTTTTTACCTTTCTGTGTTGTTTAATTGTTTTTTGAACGATTAAAACACCCCGTTTTAAAAAACTTAACTAGTTCAAGCCTTAGTAAGCTCCAATATTCAAGTCAATCTCCAAACAAACAGGTAGCAATTATGAATTCAAGTACTTTTGATGCAACAAATAATTGTTTAAACTTTATAAACTCAACGATTACAGTTCGATAGAGGAATAACTTTTGCCTTGAGAGTGTCACTTGTCGAGGTAAAGTTTATAACAAGCACAACGCTGAAAGACAGGAAAACATCGACAGTTATAATTTTGTGTTCAACAGTTTCCCGCTGATGATAGATTGACAACTAAATTATTGTGTTGGTATTGCTTTTAGTAGTTCTAACCATTCATTATCCTGTTATTTTAGCATTTCAATCTTTATATTATCGAATTTACTTTGGAAACATGAGATATTCATGCCGTCAGCAAGGTAAGATCTATCCCCGGGACCATGAAATGAGCACCGATCCTGACCCCAGAACTCGTTTTGAGAATGTTTAAAAACTTTTTATACATATGTATACAGGTACATATACATGTAGCCTACATATGTATGTAGGTGTATCATCTCTACAGGTCGTATTTCTTAAATATCTCAGTCAAGTTCGTTAACGAGAATCGGACTGTTAAACTATCGTAAGTAAAGTTTTTTAGATTTCATCCTTGGATTTTATTACAGATTAGGTATTTAATAGTTCTGCACCGAGATTACCACTTTTTACAACTCAAGGGTCTAAAACTCCCGGCAATTCTTAAACTTACGGTTTACGAACGTTGTAATTACCTTGATGTTTTAGCGTGAAAAGAGCACATAATATTTGACAAGGGAGGGAGTAGACTTGTAGATAACAGAGTTACGACGCGCTGTTCCCGGTAACACTGCGGCCGTCAAACAGTTTACGACACACCCTTTCACCTACAGGCTCTTAGTGGGGGTTGAGGCTAACAAATCTGAACCTTTGATGAACCTTAAGGAGGAAATATAACTGTCGAAACCGTCAATCAAAACGGAGAGGAGCTAAATTGTGCATCTCTTCATTACATCAAAATATTGTATACATTCCCACTGATTCATGATTATTCCCACTCTACTAACGACTTTGCTTGTCTTATAGTAAACAAATTTTTGTCTAATTTCTTTGGAAAATGAGATATTTATGACGTCAAAATGGTAAGACCCAGACCGAGACTGTGAAATGAGCACCGATCCTGACCTCCAGAACACGTTTTGAGAATTTCTGACAGGTCACATTTGTTGTCTGATTTTCATGAAATTTGGTACTAATGTTCCATTGCAAATATCTCGATCAGGTTCATTAGCCAGAATAATTAAAATACCGGAAGTACCCTTGGGATTTTGGTCATACAAGTTGTTTTAATTAAATTTCAAATAAATATGTATTTTGATAGTATGCATCGATGTACCAAAACTATGAAAATATTGTGTCGTTTCAAAAGCGCGGCCAAAAAAGTGATGTTTTCGCTATAACAGTGTTATAGGCCTAAGTAGTCCGATTCCAATAAAAATTTTACCTTCACGATATGTAACAAAACTTGCAGTAAAAGAACACGGAAGCCTGAGGCCGAATGCCAAAACGAGGCTGTGAACGGAGCGAATAAGAGTAACAAATTGCAAAAGAAACTAGATTCACTCACGCAAGCGGCACTTTAGCACCTAGCTGCGTGTCGGCCTGGTCACCTTTAAAATGAAAGGCCGCAAGCTAGAGGCTCTCACAAGAAGGGTTGGGTTTACCCCCAAAACGCCCATTTCGTGGACAGGGTGCACGACAAAAAGTGCTTTATCATACCCAAAAATATGCTCCAAAGCCCGGTAGAAAATTATTACCCTTTCAAAATTTATAGTAAGGAAACCTTTGAACTGTACTAGTTTAAAACTCTTTGAGAAGTAGAACCTAACGCAGTGGTAAATAGTGACAAAGCCATGCAGCAACTAAAAAGATTTTCCTTCCTAAATCGATTTGCGCAATATTTTCCTGGTTACAGGGCGGCGTGGCGAAGCAAGGTTTAAGCCCCGGTGTAAATCCTGATTACCGGTGTAAGTTGTGGTCGGCAGTAAACTGTTTAACGGTTAACTTTTACACTCTAACTCCAGGTTATCTCCTCTCTCTCTGACCCAGCTGATATCGCCAAGTGTTAAAGCAGTGGTTTTACTGGTTAATCTCGCTTAGGTGGTAATCGTGCGTAAAGACTTTTAGCGAATTTCTTTTTGAAAAATGATATATTCATGTCGTCAGCATGGTACGGTTCCATGGGCCTGGACCATGAAGCACCGATCCTGACCCCCAGGACACGTTTTGGGAATTTCTTCAACACTTTCTACACATATGTTAAATTGTATTTATGTGTGCTCCTCTACAAGTCAAATTTTTGTCTGATTTTCAAACGGTTTCATACAGACATTCCTTTTGTAAAAATATCAGTAAAGTGCCAGCAAAATCGAACAACGGAAAGTCCCCTTTTGGTATCACACAAAAAACACAGTGATGTTGATCAGAAACCATTAAATTTCATCAGATTTTGATGCAACTTAAAATCAATATTCCTTGACCTTTGGGTTATTCATTTAGTCCTTTCAAAATGGAAAATGGCGGTCAAAAGTTATTTTCCCCTACTCTTAGTATTCGGAGTGTCAGATTTTAATGAATTTATTAGATAAGTAGATTAGTTATAAGGTAAATAGACTGCGCATAAATGCCACATGGTTGAGGCAGCAAAATCAACATAGTTGCAGCAGCCCAAGCACAGATAGCGCTGTGAGCGCTGCCGTCCCTCGCCGTCTTTCTCCCCCTCGGCTCCTCGTGCTCGAGTTTATCCGATGTCAAATGTGACCAAATCGTGCGACTTTCGAGAATAAACCTACTTGCGCGTGCGTCAGTGGCTCTACTTAAGACTCTTAAAAGAATTCCCTCGCAGCGCTATCTGTGCTTGGGCTGCCGCAACTATGTTGGTTTTCCTGCCTCATCTATTCGGAATTCATGCGCAATCTACTTACCATAACATTATCTTTGGTTGCACTGCTAACCTAGGACAAAAGTGGTTGACGAACAAATCTTCGTTTCTCGAACGAGTACTTATGGCACAAGAACAAAGAAACAAAATTAGTTTCAAAGTTCAAAAACCTTCTCGCACTTTGAGATTCGTCGAAAGGTGCCCTCATACCTTTACCGTAAGGAATGTCTCATTATTTAGATTCATTGTGAAGATTGCTAAGTTTATTTTTTCTCTTTTTACACAGTTTGGAATTTCTTTGTGAGTATTCTTTTGATCCGGCAAACTTCACGAGTCACCGCGAACTCACTAGACAAAGAGAAGTGAACAAAGAGAATATAACCTGACCGTAGCTTCATTTGGCAACAGTCACTGTCCCTGTCCCGTCAGCTGATTTAGTGAGACTTCGTTTACGTCGTCCGCAGAGAAACTAAAAACTAGACTGTCGATGGGCGAACTATAAATAATAAGATGTTTAACGCGTTTAAAGAAGCAGCTATTAAAACTATTTGTGTGCGCCTGTCCCATTTTGTGTTGTTTAGCTGAATGTAAAAGCGTTTCGTTATGGGATACAACAATTTGGGCATGATTTATGGAAGGAGGTGTAGAGAAAACTGTAGGATGGAGAGAAAATTTTTGCAATAAAAGTTTTAGATAACTTTAATTAAAACAACTTGTGATCTGTCAATTTGAAATGTGACCACTCATTACCCTGATATGAATAAAAGTTAAACCACTCCTAAAATGTCATATTTAAAACAAATCATTCTCAGTAGGTGCTCACGCCCTAAAAGGAAGGACTATGCAAACATGTAAGTTCAAGGCCAAAGCGTTTGCATTGTGCAGTGATAGCAGAGTGAAATCTGTTGACACTTCCTTCTTCTCCCCCAAACCCTCTTAATCATTGTTTATCAATTATTTCTTGGTTGGTGCTTACACCCTAAAATAAATACCCAGGTAAATCTTTGAGTTTTGCTGCCTTTTTTGACTCTGCGTTGATGAGTGAGTGAGCCAGGACAAAGGTTTTGTAAAATGAACTAAAATGAAAACTGAAAAGCCTAAGCACTTTCAATATATTTTTCGATTATTGTAGTTAAAAACAAATTAAGAAATAGGCAGCTGAGGATGTACTTTAATTGGTACGAAATTAGTTTTCTGAGCAAAAACATTCAACATTACCACCTGTTAAGTATTAATTGTACGCGAATGCATGGCCTTAGTACTTTTACTCTAATGCCTGACTTTAGTACCTTACCCAAGTTCCGAACCTAGTAAATTACATAATTTGTATAGTTATGCACGATAATATACAAATAATAGTCCTTAAATACAAGTCTTATGCGTAAAGGCTACATCAAGGTTTTGGGCAATCGGTTTAAACAGTTTAAACTTTTAAAAGTATGAATCACTAAATCACTATTTGAGATGCCGACCACTCTCATGAGGGTATTTTAAGGCAAATATGAAGTGAAGGATGATGAGTGGTAGTAATGAGTTATGAGGTGTAGTCTTGTTACAAACTAAGGCCGACTCTTCCTTAGAATAGGTCAATAATTATAGCCCATTACCAATGGAAATACAAGGACCAACGGCTTAACGTGACTTCCGAAACCACGCAGGTGATGGTCTGATATGTCTAAACGATGGTGGGAGTTAATGCGGGTATCATCAGATGATCACTGAGACTATTTGAGCCGCTTTAGACCTATATCATCCTCAAAACCTGACCTCCATGAAACTGGATTACTGGACCACGCCACGAGTCCCAAAAAGAAAAATGAACTGTCTCTTTATTCAACGATTAACAAAAATAAAACATGATTAGTTTCAACACGCAACCCATGTCACAGTTATATCCCACTAAACTCGGGCGCTACTCAAATTTCATCATAAGAAGCCATCAACACCCACGCCTACGACTTCCAACTAAGTTCCCAAACAGAAATACCCACTGACAGTTCTCCAGAAGATGTACTCCGACCATTGTTGTATTTCACAGACAGCCACCTGCGACCGAGATGGTGGGGTATATTTAGTTGTGAGATACAAAGGTCTAAATCCAGAGCCTCTCGGCTTGTCTAGAGTTTGTTTAGTTCTGGTTGCATCCGCAGCTGCGCTGCTGGACTCTGCAGTTTCCGGAATAAAAGTTATTAGGTAAGTAGATTGATGCCACATGGTTGAGGCAACAAAATCAACATAGTTGCAGCAGCCCAAGCACAGATAGCGCTGTGAGCGCTGCCGTCCCTCGCCGTCTTTCTCCCCCTCGGCTCCTCGTGCTCGAGTTTATCCGATGTCAAATGTGACCAAATCGTGCCACTTTCGAGAATAAACCTACTTGCGCGTGCGTCAGTGGTTCTACTTAAGACTCTTAAAAGAATTCCCTCGCAGCGCTATCTCTGCTTGGGCTGCCGCAACTATGTTGGTTTTCCTGCCTCATCTATTCGGAATTCATGCGCAATCTACCTACCATAACATTATCTTTGGTTGCACTGCTAACCTAGGACAAAAGTGGTTGACGAACAAATCTTCGTTTCTCGAACGAGTACTTATGGCACAAGAACAAAGAAACAAAATTAGTTTCAAAGTTTAACAGCCTTCTCGCACTTCGTCGAAAGGTACCCTCATACCTTTACCGTAGGGAATGTCTCATCATTTAGATTCGCTGTAAAGATTGCTAAGTTTATTTTTTCTCTTTTTACACAGTTTGGAATTTCTTTGTGAGTATTCTTTTGATCCGGCAAACTTCACGAGTCACCGCGAACTCACTAGACAAAGAGAAGTGAACAAAGAGAATATAACCTGACCGTAGCTTCATTTGGCAACAGTCACTGTCCCTGTCCCGTCAGCTGATTTAGCGAGACTTCGTTTACGTCGTCCGCAGAGAAACTAAAAAACTAGACTGTCGTGATGGGCGAACTATAAATAATAAGATGTTTAACGCGTTTAAAGAAGCAGCTATTAAAACTATTTGTGTGCGCCTGTCCCATTTTGTGTTGTTTAGCTGAATGTAAAAGCGTTTCGTTATGGGATACAACAATTTGGGCATGATTTATTGGAAGGAGGTGTAGAGAAAACTGTAGGATGGAGAGAAAAGTTTTGCAATAAAAGTTTTAGATAACTTTAATTAACACAACTTGTGTTCTGTCAATTTGAAATGTGACCACTCATTACCCTGATATGAATAAAAGTTAAACCACTCCTAAAATGTCATATTTAAAACAAATCATTCTCAGTAGGTGCTTACGCCCTAAAAGAAGGACTATGCAAACATTTAAGTTGCAAGGCCAAAGCGTTTGGATTGTGCAGTGATAGGGTAGTGAAATCTTTTGACACTTCCATCATCTCCCCTAAACCCTCTTAAACATTGTTTAAAAATTATTTCTTGGTTGGTGCTTACACGCTAAAAGAAATATCCAGGTAAATCTTCAAGTTTTGCTGCCTTTTGTTTTTGACTCTGCGTTGATGAGTGAGTGAGCCAGGACAAAGGTTTTGTAAAATGAACTAAAATGAAAACTGAAAAGCCTAAGCACTTTCAATATATTTTTCGATTATTGTAGTTAAAAACAAATTAAGAAATAGGCAGCTGAGGATGTACTTTAATTGGTACGAAATTAGTTTTCTGAGCAAAAAACATTCAACATTACCACCTAAGTTAAGTATTATGTTGTACAACATTATGACATATTCAATTGACGCGAACGCCTGGCCCTAGTACCTTACTCTAATGCCTGACTTTAGTACCTTACCCAAGTTCCGGAACCTAGTAAATTACATAATTTGTATAGTTATGCACGATAATATACAAATAATAGTCCTTAAATACAAGTCTTATGCGTAAAGGCTACATCAAGGTTTTGGGCAATCGGTTTAAACAGTTTAAACTTTTTAAAAGTATGAATCACTAAATCACTATTTGAGATGCCGACCACTCTCATGAGGGTATTTTAAGGCAAATATGGGGTGAAGGATGAGTGTGATGAGTGGTAGTAATGAGTTATGAGGTGTAGTCTTGTTACAAACTAAGGCCGACTCTTCCTTAGAATAGGTCAATAATTAATAGCCCAATTACCAATGGAAATACAAGGACCAACGGCTTAACGTGACTTCCGAACCACGCAGGTGATGGTCTGATATGTCTAAACGATGGTGGGAGTTAATGCGGGTATCATCAGATGATCACTGAGACTATTTGAGCCGCTTTAGACCTATATCATCCTCAAAACCTGACCTCCATGAAACTGGATTACTGGACCACGCCACGAGTCCTAAAAGAAAAAGAACTGTCTCTTTATTCAACGATTAAGTTAAAAATAAAACATGATTAGTTTCAACACGCAACCCATGTCACAGTTATATCCCACTAAACTCCGGGCGCTACTCAAATTTCATCATAAGAAGCCATCAACACCCACGCCTACGACTTCCAACTAAGTTCCCAAACAGAAATATCCACTGACAGTTCTCCAGAAGATGTACTCCGACCATTGTTGTATTTCACAGACAGCCACCTGCGACCGAAGAGGAGATGGTGGGGTATATTTAGTTGTGAGATACAAAGGTCTAAATCCAGAGCCTCTCGGCTTGTCTAGAGTTTGTTTAGTTCTGGTTGCATCCGCGAGCTGCGCTGCTGGACTCTGCAGTTTCCGGAATAAAAGTTGTGTTTCCGTTTTGTTTTCGTGGGTAGGCGTACGAGTGGTTATTATTTTCTTTTGTAACAAAATGTTATATAATGTGTTTGGCATAGGAAGCTTACCGAAGTTAATAAAAGTGGGGAATGTTCCTTACAAAAAGGTTTTGTGACGATTTTTTCTTTAATGGGAGTATATATTTTTATATAGTGTTCAACTAGAGCTATCCTGAATGTTCTCTATGAGGCAATGTATGTGTCCACACTGTCGCAAACTTCTTTTGGTACGTTGGTAATCTTACTTGAATAAATAAACTATTAGTAAGTTAGTAGTTCTGAACAATTATTATTGATAATAATTCTGTTTTATTTTTTAAGAACACGGCTCAATAAATACAGTTTTATAGCATGAAACTTTATTTTATGGGGGGAAAGTCCTCCCCTTTGCAAAAGGGCACTTCCACTGTAAAATATCTTTCGTTACAGAAAATTCGCTAGGATTCACGGTAGCTTTTTTTATTACGCGTCGGCCATGATTTTTTTGATCCAATTTCATTCAAACCCTTTTTGACAGTCACATGTTTCGGATAAACATTCAAATTTAAGTACTGCTCTAAATTTGAAGGCATAAATAGTTGGGCTGGATGGTCAGCATAACCACCCGGCAAGTAAGAGACCCGGGATCAAGTCCCAGTTCGGTCCAAACATTTTGTCTACAAATGTCTTTACTTAATTTGCAAATTTAATTAGCTATTTTAGCGTTTGTACAAGTTAATATCCATTCATAAGCTTTGAAATACTACTGCCATCCGGGTTTCGGTAATTAGAAGGTTTTTATTTATTTTTCATAACTGTGCACAAATGTTTTTTCATAATTGAGATCGTCTTTAAATCAAAAACAAAACATTGACAAGAAAAATTACGAAAAACTTTAAAATAAAAGTGATTTAAAGTGGTGAATAAATTTAAACAAATATTATTTCCCAGCTTCATTTAGTTCCAGGCACAAAATCTCAAAATATTCTGAATTTTTGATACACCCAATATACAATCACTTCCCTTTACACTTTGCTCTTTATCACAACTTTGCCTGGTATAATCTGTGCAGCAAGTTGGCGGGAAGTGGTCCAGAACGAGTCCCCTGAGGCACCCCGGGCAGGTAGGGTTAATACACGGCATCGTTGATCAAGGAACACATAAAAGTCTGTTAGAAATATCGACTGACGCAGCATTGTTCCTTGGGGAACACTTGAATCAGCTGACTTCGCAACACCTGCCTTGCCTCGCCTTACCTGGCTGTCGTCGGGGTTTATTTCGCGTTATTCCTAAGATGTGTTTGAAAACAAGCTTAATGTTAAATACCTCAATCGAGTACGAGTATTAATTTTACTATAGAATTTCCTTTAGAAAAATGATATATTCATGCCATCAGACCCATATATTCATGGTACATATACCATGCGTAAGACCCAGGCCCGGGACCATGAAATGAGCACCGATACTGACCCCACAACACGTTTTGAGGTTTTTTCACACTTTATATACATATGTATAATTGTGTATCATCTCTACAGGTCCATTTTTCTCCAATTTTCACAAAATTTGATACAAATGTTCCTGTAAATATATCGGTCACGTTCGGTAATCAGCAAAATCGGACTACTGGAACCCCTTTTTGGGTGAAGACACAAAAGGAGTTGTTTAACTGTCTAAAAACAGGATTTTCAATAGAACAGAACATAATTTATTGTCAAATTAATTACAAATGGTTTTGTTTTATTTGACTTAAAATAGTTTTAAATATTATATCACTGGTAATAACTTAAATCTATACTGTAAAAATTAACAAATAAATAAACATTACAATTTTATGAAGTGCTCATGAACTCGCTCAAAGTATAAAACGAATTTTGAAAAATAAATTGTTTTAAATAATTTGAAATCCATAACTCTTAACGTTTTGGGTAAGTGGTTGAACATTTTCCTTCCAGCTTCAAAAATAAGTTTGTCATACATTTAAAGACGTCATACATTTAATGTGTGTAGGGGGCTTGATTCAATTTTTATATCTAAGGTTATATACAGTATGATTGGTACAATCACCAAGAGAATATTTCATCTGATTTTGATGAAATCTGGGATAAATATATATTTTGTTTTTATACATCGATCGGTATACAAAAACTTTGAAAATCCATCAAGCCGTCTCAAAATGGTGGCAAAAAAGATTTTTCGGAATAGTCAGTTTTAGTAAAATTTAAAATGCATTATCTTTTCAGTAAAAGAACCCCGTAGGTCCGAGGCCGATGGCCGAAGTAAGGCTGTGAGTGGAACGAATTAGAGTAACAAAACGCAAAGGAAATTCGATTAACTCATGCCAGCGGCGCTTTAGCGCTTGGCTGCGTGTCGGCCTGTTGTAATTAAATTTGAGCACTTTTTACCGTAGGAGAGGAAGTGACGTTAAGCCGTTGGTCCATTCCATTGGTCGTTGGGCCATCAATGAATGATTCAATCTGAGGAACAGTCGGCCCTAGTATGTAACAAGATTACGCCTCATCATCCACCAAAACACTCATCACACCATCATTCCAAATTCACCTTAAAATCGGTGGAGTGATCGGTGGGTCAAATCAAAATCATAAAATTAACCACGATTCCAAAGTTAAAGCCACATCCGACCAGCCAGTGCTTGGGGTAGGTTGGTACGAGTGTGTATGGAAGGAAAGGCCAATGTTACACCATTATGCGATATAACTGTAAACAAACATAGACCAGAGCATCTGTTAACTCTCATCTGTTCCTTGTTTCATCTCTAGATACGTTTGTAGTGCACTTAACACACTTCGTAAAATCTGTCTGTGTCTAAAATGTCTAGTTACAAGTTACAGGCTTGTATAGTGTTAATTAAAATTTGCAACTACGATTAGACGCACGAATGAAAACTTAGTTGAGTGCATAGTACCTCTCGGCCACTGTGTTTTTGTCCCATTAGAACAATGTAAAAATAAGCATTCTCTTGAGAAACCTCACGACTACAAATTTCATCAGATCTTTTTAAAGACTGGGACTCGTGGCGTGGTCCTGTAATCCAGCTTCATGGAGGTCAGGTTTTGAGGATGATATAGGCCTAGGTCTAAAGCGGCTCAGTAATTATCTGATGATACCCGCATCAACTCCCACCATCGTTTAGACATGTCAGACCATCACCTGCGTGGTTCGGAAGTCACGTTAAGCCGTTGGTCCTTGTATTTCCATTGGTCATTGGGATATTAATTAATGACCCATTCAAAGGAAGAGTCGGCCTTAGTTTGTAACAAGACTACAACTCATTACTACCACTCATCACACTCATCCTTCACAACATATTTGCCTTAAAATACTCCCATGAGAGTGGTCGGCATCTCAAATAGTGATTTAGTGATAAAATAAGTTTTATTTGAACGATGACAACGTATTTCAATGTCTCCGCTGACCACTTTTTTGGAAATGTTTTTAGTTTAATAATAAAACAAGACATTAAAATACAAAGTTTCTTTAACTTTTGGTCTTTTAAATTAGAAAATGGAAGTTCGGCTCAGCGGTCACTAAAAATTGCATGCATTTTAAAACAAACTTTATTTTATAAAAATCCGATGATAACTAAATATATGACTTGTTTTTACATTGTTCTTACGGGAAAATGCAAGGTCACAGCCACTACTGCGCACTCTTAATATGACTTGATAGAACGGGAGAATACTCAGATATTATAGTCCCTGGATTTGCAATAGCCTACCTCATGTAATAAGTAATAACTTTGGTATCAAAAGGAGCAGACCACGAAATTAATTTAAAGTTTTCTGAAGTTTGTTTGGTATTTTAATTTATTACAAGATAATTGTACCTTTTTGAATTATTTCGTGGACGATGGGAGAGAAAGATTTTATAATCAAATATTAATTGAGACATTTTTCATCGGTTTGAGACAAATGATATTATCTTTGGGTGAAGCGTAAACTTAAACATTTCACAAAACCCAACATTTTCGGTTACAAAACAAACTTCCTACAAAAATATGTTCTTCTCTAACAAGAGCAGAACAGTCAACGTCGTGTTAAGTTTCGCAACAGGCTCCGCAATGGCTAGTGTCTACTAAATACTATAAACTACTTAGCAAAGCGATATAACTGTCACAGTTTATGACGTTGGCATTATTGTACCACATCACACAAGTCACAAGCCACGCAAGCTGCTGTTATATTGAGATTCTTCCAAGAAAATATGCAACTCACTGCTTTCTTAATATTTATTTAGTAAATATTCAAGAATGCACCAACAAATCAACTTGCTACGTTCCTAAAATCTACGGTCAAGTAAGCGAATGACCATACGCACTTCCGCTTACGGCAGACAGACGCGGATCATAGTCCGACCGTTATGTTGGATGAGACCGAAGTCGAAGAAGTCTACTCGACAAAATTCCTCGGAATCCACCTTGATCGAGAGTTGACGTGGGACTGTCACGTAGACAATGTCTGCTCTAAATTACCCTCGGGCATTTATGTTTTGAGGCAACTATCCGAATATTGCCCAACTCAGGTACTGATGACGGCTTATTACGGAGTAATCTACCCACACCTTTCCTACGGATTGGCGTTATGGGGAGGTTGCGTAAACACAAACTTCTCAAGAATGATTATTCTCCAAAAACGTGCAATTCGAATAATTGCAAAACTTCAATGGAGGGAGTCGTGCAAGCCAGCATTCAAAAATCTGAAATTGTTGACACTTCCCTGCCTGTACATCCTAGAATCATCTCTCTTTTTCAAGTCAAAATGCGACAGCATAAGAAGTAGCGATATACACTTTTATGTCACTAGAGACAGGGATGACTACCGGACTGGGAGACACAGAACGTCCATGAACGTTTGCCCTCCCAGGCAGGAGTTCATTTTGTCAACAGGCTTCCAAATTCAATAAAAGTGCTCATATGCCTACGGCATTTTAAAACTCGCTTAAAAACCGAAAACGTTTTGGTCGCAGAAGCGTTTTACAGCGTTGATGAGTTTTTGGCACACAATTGGGAAATCTGATCGAAGAGGTAGGGAGGAACATATGAAACCATATGAATGAAGATGAATGAGTGCACATAATGTATGTTTGAAAGAGTTCTCGATGTTTGAGTGAATGGAAAACTTTAGTTACACATCCTAAATGACGATTGCCATGCATCGTAGAAATGTTTATGCAATAAGCCATTTTGCTATTTGCTATGCGATTGTTTTTGCTTGAAGTGTGTTGTTTATAATGGTGGAATTTCTAAGGTTAAAACATTATTACGTGTCGAAGCTTACAGAAAACTCCGTCAATATATCACCCAAAATACTAAGAACGATTTGCCTGGCCACCATCCAAAACCAACCAACCGACACAAGCAAAAACCAAACTCTTGTATAACTCCCTCGACCCGACAGACTACAAGATTGAGACGAATGTCTAGAGAGAGAGAGACGTCAAACTAAGACAAAGAGAGACGACAATTATCTACCGCAGACGACATTGGCAGCGATACAAAGGCAGGGATAATGTGGAAGAAGTGTTATTTGTGGAACATGTGATTGCTGGGCTTGCCCCATTACAAAACTTATTTGTCTTCTAGTCACTAAAATCACTAAATCACTATTTGAGATGCCGACCACTCTCATGAGGGTATTTTAAGGCAAATATGTGGTGAAGGATGAGTGTGATGAGTGGTAGTAATGAGTTATGAGGTGTAGTCTTGTTACAAACTAAGGCCGACTCTTCCTTAGAATGGGTCATTAATTAATAGCCCAATGACCAATGGAAATACAAGGACCAACGGCTTAACGTGACTGTCGAACCACGCAGGTGATGGTCTGATATGTCTAAACGATGGTGGGAGTTGATGCGGGTATCATCAGATGATCCCTGAGACTATCTGAGCCGCTTTAGACCTATATCATCCTCAAAAATGTCTTCTGTAAATTATCGACTCAACTTTTGATTTTCCCATTGCAAATTTGTTAAAAAATAAAATTAATTTTTCGTATTGGAATTATTACTTTTCTTGGGAGTTCTCCGCAGAATTTTTACTTATGAGTAAGTGGGGATGGTTATTATTATCGCAAAACTAGAATTATATTTGTTAGCCTGAAAAAATTGATAACTGTTATTTTTTGTTCTTAGCATTTAGGTATTTCTAAACTGTTTTTAAAACATCAATTAAATCTATTGCCTTTATAAGGGGATCAATTTTATTCCATGAATTTCTTCAAACGAGTTTTGTGTTCACAATATCCCAATCAGTGAGCCACCTAAGAAAGTGTTCTTTGCCCCAATATCCTATTCAGAAAGCTATTGTGCGCGCTTCGTACAAAAACAGTCCGCGTTCAATTCCCGGCTCTGCAGTAAATAAATAAATCTTCTATTGCGTTAAGCATATACATGTCATGCAACCGTCATAAGTGTTAAATATCTAACATTTTGCATTCATACACATCGAAATCCCATTCAAACATACAGTATTTGCATTCGCCCAATTCTCATTCATTCGAATTTGATCCACTCTAGCCCCTTGGTCCGTGGTCTGTTTACGCGGAGCCCCAGTCGTGTGCCATGAACTCGTTTATATTATAGAATGCTTCTGCGACCAAAATTTTTTTCAAACGAGTTTTGAATGCCCTTGGCATAGGTGCACTTTTAATCGAATTTGGCAGTCTGTTGACTAGTTGAACTCCTGCCTGTGAAGGCAAACGTTCATGAGCTACCGTTCTGTGTCTCCCAGTTCGGTAGTTCTCCCTGCCCCTGGTTACGTAAGAGTGGATATCACTCCCTGCTGCATCTTTTTAAAAATCTTCCATTTGGTTACCTCTCCATCTATGATTTTCCAGTCTTCAGTGACATTCATTATAGATTAAGTTAACAGAATAGTGTATTCCAAAGTCCTCATTCAAAGTCCTCCAAAGTCGATCATCCCAAAAATAAAATTTCAACTAAATCCAAAACCAACAAGTTGTCCACATCGATTTCCCAACACTCGAACACCAATTGTTTACTTGCATTTCAAACATCCCTGCTCCCAGTTCTCAGAAACACTCGCCCAGTGGCCAAGCGTAAACAGCGCGCGGTATGCGAAAGTGTGCCGGGCTCCGGCAATAAACAACGTTCAACAAAGCCTTGTTTTGTTTAACGAGTCAATTACAATCAGCTGGTTAGAGAAACAGTTACTCTAGTGCGGTCTAGCGGCGGCCTGATGAACTACGAGAGGGTCTATATCGGGCTCAGTTGCGCGCGCCCGGCCCGTCGCCGTCGGCCAGTTCGCAGTTTTAAGGGAAATTTACGGGTTTAAGTGAAGTTTTAAAGGTGGTTTAGTGACGTTTTAGTAAAAGTATTTTTGAAAAGTCTATTCATATGAAATATAGTGGGTAACTTTTCTTTAATTGGGAATTTGAAGTCAAATCCGTTAGCAGATCTTTGTTGTGTTTAGTTCGAAAATTGCGGATCAGTACTACGGAATTGTATTTTTAAGCTAATTAACTAGTTTATTTTATTTATTTATTTATTTTAGTCTAGAAATATTTGGAAATACTATAAAATTAACCAAAGTAGTAAATCTGTTCCTTTAAAATAAATTCAACTGGTTTTACCACTTGTATTGTCTTAATACATAATAACAGAAATGAACAATATATTATTGATATTTTTATTTGATTTGTGGCAATAAAAATCAAATGTCATAGATTATTAAAAGAAAAATGTGCTGATTTGGGCATATACATTTTTAAAGAGTAATTTCAGGTAAACTTCATACTAATTCTCATGTAGGCTAAAAGTGCTATGTATCTGGTTCTGAAATGTTTACTATGTACTCGAGTAGTAAACACAAACAACCAAATAGATTTCAAAATTTATTGTCCAAAATGTCTAAAATAAATCAAATTTTTCTTTTGACTTTTGAAGAAATTGTTTTTATGTCATTTAAAAACTCAGCGTTTCTATTTGCTAACTTTTCAGTCGTACCTAATCTAATACTAATCATGGAATGAACACAACCCGAATATTGATTTGACTAACTATTCAGTGATCTTCAACTATTCAATCGTAAACAAACAATTCAAGAGCCACGCAGAAGTGAAGTTCCACCCTCAACCCTTAACCCTGGACACCTCCCCCGTGGTGGTGGTCCCTCACAGATCCTCCTGGAGACACCAATGTTGTTGCAACCACTGTCAAGCCGCCATGGTGACCTTTATCTCGCGGAAGTATGTCACTACCAAGGTATCTTTAGTATGTACAAGGCAGTTGTATATTAGTTTTGGTGGGAACCTTTACGTTGGGTTTCCCCATGGTTTTGAATACTTCTTGAAGATTAAAGTTTTTTCTAAAATAAGGCGTTTTTCACAAAATACTATAATTTATATTTTGAAGTGAGCTTTTGACGTTTCTCATTTAAGTAACTTTTTTGTTGAGAAATGCTTTTTTCCTTCAACTACAACAAAGTGCTTTTCCAATAAAAACTGTCTTATAGCAATATTTTATAACACTATTTTAGTTTTCTAGAAAGATAGTTCCTAAAGTTTTTTAATATTATTATTTTTAGTTACTCATGTCTTGATTTCAGTTTTTTATACCTGAAGGAGACAAATGTTTCTTGTCGAAATATAAATAGTTTAAAAGTTACTCTTATTTTAATATTTGATATTTGTCCTTGCCAACAAATTTTAAAATATAATTAATATTTTAAATTAATTGTGTGTATAACTATTAAATAGTTTTTAAACAATCCGCCAGTGACCATATGCCTATGCAGCCTGTGCGGTGACCTTAGCTACGAACTAACTACCGACCATTGGCTGAGACGGGGCTCGAACCTGCGAACTTCAGACCCACTTCTCGCACGCTACCGACCCAGCCACCACGCCAGCAATGTATATCATTGCCAATGGCATTACCCTAAACACATAAGCGAAACGTTTGGCGCTGTAAATAGTTGATTGACGCGGTCTGTACAGGAAGCATTAGATGATAAAACTACCCAATGTCTAAATACAGGGTGTCCCATAAGTAAAGTGCCAGACTCTGGGAAAAGGTTATATGGGTCAAAATGAATAGTAAATCAAGAATTAAAATTTTTCCAAAAACGCTTAGTTAACCAGATATTTGCCATTTTATATTTTTCACTAATTATTTATTATCTCATACACCATTTATCGGATTTGACTCAAACTTAACATAAATTTGTGTCTAAGTTAGACCATTTAGGGGAAAATTACCAGCATGATCTAACTTATCATTTTAAAACGGTTACACGCGTTACACCTTAAATAGCGAATAAACGGTGAATTTTACGATACAATGTAAAGAATAACGTTTTTGTAGTTAGTTTTATTACCTACCTATTGACACCAAGGTCATAAAAATGTATTGGGAAACAACGAAGCTTTAGGGGAAACTCTGGCTGAAAACAGACAACTTTCCACCTTATTATCTTGATGTTTGCCAAAGTTTCCACTATAACTTTATTGATTCTTAATCGATTTCTTTGAACTTGGTGTCAATAGATAGGTAATAAAATTTTCTACAAAACAGTATTCTTTACATTTTATCGTAAAACTCACCGTTTATTCGCTGTTTAAGGTGTAACACCAAAAATGCCCTAAAAATACCTTAAAATAGCCACCGTTTTAAAATGATAAGTAGATCATGCTGGTAATTTTTTTCCTAGCTGGTCTTACTAAGATACAAATGTATGCTAAGTTTGAGTCAAATCCGATAAGTAGTGTGGGAGATAATAAATAATTAATGACAAATATAAAATGGCAAATATCTGGTTAACTAAGCGTTTTCGAAAATACTTTTATTCTTAATTTTCTCTTTATTTTGACCCATATAACCTTTTCCCAGAGTCTGGCACTTTACTTATGGAACACCCTGTATAATGGCTATAACCCACTGCATCTTCTTTTTAAAAACGAAACGACAAATCTTTGTTTTAAAACAGTTACTTAATTAAGTCAGAGTATAAGACCATTGAGAAAGGAAACTTGGCTTCTTTGGCCCAATCAAGTTCCATGTCCTTCCCACTCTGTTGGCTAGCACAAAAAGCCTAAAGGTTGAGTTTGCCTAGGTAAGGTTTTACTTGGCTGGTGTCCCTTGAGGCCTAGCCAAATTTTCAACAAAAATAAAGGAAAAAGTCCATTGCAAGCGCTTGGTTTGACAGCTAGGTTGCATAAGTTGAAAGAAGGTCCGTTGTTTAGCCAGTTGTTACGTGTGCAGTGTCGTGTGATCCTTGTGCGGACAGATCTGGGCTTTCTCTGAGGTGACCACTGAGACGGACTCTTAAGTGTTTCAGTTTTTCAACACACTTATAGATATTTTTGTACTATCTTTTAAAATTTCAGTGGTGGTTGAGAGGGGTTATAACCTTTATTATCACGAGCGCTACAGCCTTCGGCCTCATACATACGTGGTATTTTACTCTTTAAAGTTTAATACATAAAATAAAGGCCCAAAGCATTTCAAATTTTATTAAAATCGGACTACCCATTCACTGTTATAGCAACAAATCATCTTTTTGGCCGCCATTTTAAAATGACTGAATATATTTTCATATTTTTGGTATATCGACTATTTTTTATAAGTAAAAATGAATCCGGTTTTGTTTGATAGTGGTGCCTATTTAGTTAACAAAGCATACAGCTGATAAAACATTAAATAACTTTAGTAGACATATGTTTTTGCGGATAGGACAAATCTGGCGGGTCGACTAATTAACAATAAAATGCATATGTTTTAAAATCTTATCGTGCGATTTTCGAAAACAAACGAACTTGCTCGTGCGACAGTGGCTATACCTGAGTGTCTTAAAAGAATTCACTCGCAGCGCTATCTGTGATTGGGCTTCCGAACTATGTTGATTGTTCTGCCTCAGACATTCGGCATTTATGCGCAATCTACTTAATACATCATTGTCTTTGCTAAAACATCGTAATTTTTAAACTAATCTACCTAATAGAAAACTTTACTTCTCCGTAACATCCCATCAATCAATGACAGCGCAGTAACTCACCTGCGGTTCAAGGGCTAATCTGTGAATCAAAACCAGCCCAGCACGCAGCTGTGATTGTTGCAATATACGAGTGTGCGGGTGTGCGTGCGTGAGTGATTGGTGATTGTGTCTGTGTGGGGTGATATATCACGTGATCACTTCAATCACACAGGAGAGACCTGTGGTGAAACCACGCTAATCTAGCCTTCAGGCAATTGAAACTGATCGCAGAATATAATTTTTTTAAATAAAGACACAGCTATAGTTTTGAGTCTTACATAGTCCATTATAAAGTGTGCTGTATAAGTAAACTATAAATTATAACTGAAGTCTTGAACTGTAAGAACCAACATGTATAAAATCATAATACATCTGGAATAACAATTTCTTAAATCAGACGGGTAATCAAATGTCTAAAGACAATTATGACTGGCGTACGTGCGTCAGGGGCTCCCTCGCAGCCCTACCTGCATTCGGGCCGCCGCAACTACGTTGACTTTCCTGCCACAGCCATCTACTTACCATAACGTTATCTTTGGTATCACCGACTTACCTACACTACACACTGTTTACCACGCCAGCTACACAGTCGTGTTTACCACCTCTATGCCTACCAGGTGACTGATCACCTGTAGGTTTGTTTGTTTCCCCGGCTAACACTGGATACGTCACTCGCTAGGCCAGTAAACCGCTCAAGTATTTGCCAAAGTACGCTAAGTTTAGCGGCTATTGTTGTCCGCAGCGCTCTTGGCTTCACTTTCTTCTCGGATTTCAGTCCCACGCTCACTCCACGTTCCATTAACCATTCATATCGCGTAAGCTCATTCATACTTTTGCCGAACAGGTGTGTCACGTGATCTCGACTCGTATGAATATCGAGTGGAAATGAGGGCCAAAATTATAGGGAAGTGTCCTGTCCTCAAAAATATATGTTGACTAAAGTTATTTAATATCCGCTAAAGTTTTTAGCGGATCCGTGGCGGATTGGTATCGCGCGCGACTCCGGAGCTCATCACTCCGGTGGCGCGGGTTCGATCCCCGCATGCAGTCACCACGTACAATTTGTAATGTGACTATAAGGTGACGCTAGGTAAAGGTCGAGGTAAGGTGGTAGAGAGGACTTTGTAGTCCTAACTTCGCCTCGTTAAATAAGACAATCTTTACCTTTTACCTTTTTAATATGTATCAGATGTGTGCTTTGTTTACTAAATGGGTATATATGGTAAAATTTGCTCAATTAAATCACCAACGTTCTCTGTGTTATTTTTTCCTGTAAGAGCAATCTGCATAAACGATTAGGGAACTTAAAAAAAGACTAATTACATTTTAAAGCCATTCTCAGGCCATTTCCAACAAAAAGTGGATTCATTTTTACATATCAAGATGATTACTTAGAAAGAACTAGAGGGCCCAACATTTCAAAAAATTAATTGTTATTAATTAATTCAGTTTTAGATTTAATGATGAATTTACAACAACATATTTATGCAAATCGATAAAAAAAAGCTACAAATACTGTATTGCGATTATTTTGAGGAATCTTTTCATGGAGACATGTACTGATTTAAATATGCCTAAGATTATTTACTTGTAGTTTAAAGGCAATTTTCTGTAATTTTATTTTTTTTAACGCTAAGGTACATGTATTACAAACAGTATACTTGAGCTACGACCGCGAAATTTGTATACATAATCTGTGAAGTAGACTATATTCTATGTATCAAATATGCCCAATTTGATCAAGAACTCTGTAGGATATTATATTTTAAAAAATCTTGGAATTCAATACAAACATTTGTGTACAGTAATAAACGCAAAAACATTTTTCTACATAAAGGAAAATGTGGAATTGGGTCTATAAGCTCAAAAAAGAGTGTTTAAGATATGGTGAACAAATCAAAACTTGAGTACCTTTCTATAAAATGTGCCTATATTAGCATTAGCGAGATAGGCTTTCCCGCTCCCTTAATGGGACCAAAAAGGTCACGGGCTTAAATGATAGCATAAAGAGAATTTATTTTGTAGTTGAAAATTTACAAAGAAATAAAGTTCTTCTCAGGAATAGATAGCATAGCTCTGACAGTGCACGAGTGTTAACGGTTGTTTATTTGCTATAATATTACCCCTCTGTATTAAACCCACTGCGTTGATTATGATTGTACAGTACTATCAAGCCGTAAGATACATTAGTAGCTTACGAGAAGGTTCTAGCCTTGATTTAAAAAGAGCGGAAGATACGAGTATAGATGTGTTGAAAATAAACATCAATAATAGACTGAAGTCTGATTCGATTACGACAAAATAAACTCTAAAAGTTGTAGCAAAGAAATAGGCTGAACAGATATTGCATTAGCTGAGGTAAATAGGCGTATCGTTTAATAGTCAACAAGCCTAATAAAAGTCAAACTTCACGTTTACAGCGGTTCTTTTATTGAAAGGCTGCACACCTTACTTAACTTACAGTAATTAATTACAAAACGATAAAAGCCGGCAAGATTTCACGACAAAATATAAATTTATAAACCGTTCAGTCAACTACTAATCCCATGAATATCGATCAGCCACTGGTAACTTTCAGACCAAGGCTAGAGATAATATTATTATATTACAAGTTACAAACCAACTGAAACACTTACCCAATATCCGAATAAGTAATAGTTTTTGTCACAAGTCACACTTATTTAGTTCAAAACACTCGCGAATATCGGTAACACTACGTTCACAAACGCCGCACATTTCACTAGTCAATGTAAACATTGAGAAAATAATAACATCGATAGTTAATTGTCGATCAGCTGGTTTCAGCTCCGGGCCGCAGAGAAGTGACATCAGACAGACCGGGAGGAATGAAACTGACCACAGATTCTGAAAATCTGTATGAACTATTTATACGAAGTCGGAGATAACTGTTTAATATCAAACGTTACCATGCTTTTAATTATTTTAAGTTGTGACGCTTATTTTAGTATTTTCATTCCAACTGATACTTTAAAATAAACTATTATTTATTTATTTGCGAAGTTTATTTCAGCCATTGTTTTTTTACTAATTTAACTGTGTGAACAAACATTAGCACGTGTTAACCAGTCACATAGAAATTATATGAGCTTTCATTTTATTAATAAATAGATTGCATAGCCAGAAGCGCTACCATGAGTCCTAGCGAATTTCCTTTAACGACGTAAGAATAACACTGCATTTTTTACCCCTTTTTGGACGCTTGTGACCACTTTAGGTCGTATTTTTGTCCGATTTTCATAAAGTTTGATACAAATGTTCCTTTTATAAATTTCTAAGTTATTTTAGTTCCAAGTTAAAATTGTTCCACCAGAAGCGACCTTTGGAGGGGGCGTTGTTGTCGATATAATAAATTATTTATTATCACACCTGATTAATTCATCACAACTCTAAAGACCTTTTCATCCACTGGCTGTGCATAAATAGGTATGTATGTTTGTATTTTCTGTTACAGCTGGTTTGATTCACGGCTGTGATTGGTAGTCCGCTGCTCCAAGCCAGCCAATGCGGTCTGGGCCGAGGGCGTGCTTGATTTCTCCATTGTTATTTCATGTTTTAAAGTTGTTGTGCATGTTGTATTGTTTTCCAGGCTAGTGGTTATAAAATTCAATTTGTATTGGATGATTGGTTACTTGCGCGAATTACTTCTAGGCTAGCTCATTTTCTAAATATGTTATGTTTTAGGTTACTTTCCACCTGAAGACGGGATTAGATTCCAGATACCGAAACGTCGTGTTCTTTTTGTTCACTGAAACACTATGGAAAACATCCATAATAATATTTCAACCCCAGAAATTGTACCATCGTCAACGGCAACTCCAAACAAAGAATTAAAACCAACATTTAACGCTTCAAGTAGATAAGCTTTATATGAAAAATTAAAACATTCTTGTTTTGCTGTGTGCAGGTCCTAGCGCCCGGTGGGTCCGAGGTGGTGACCACAGCCATTCTGCAGAGGAGGCAGTCCTACACCCAGCACGGTGACCAGACCAAAGACACCTTCACATGTGCTGCAAGTCAACACACTTCCCCTACACCTGGACCTGCACACTTCAGTGCTAGCAGGGAGTGTGAGACCTACACAGGACCTGCTCCTAGCTTCCTCAGGCTCAACAGTGTGCAACCCTTCACACTGGTGTTCCCTGTCACGGACCCCAGGCTGGCCAACCTCTCGGTACGTGGGATTAAATATGACTGAGAAGATGTTGAAACTGGTTGATACAGGGATGTCAAAGTACAAATGGTCTAGTAGAGTGTAAAATCAAATGACAGCTCAAATGACCACGGGTCAGTACTGCACTCTTTGCTCTGGATTAAGATGGCTCAAGAACTAAACTTCCCGATGTCTCACCATCTAGAGTATGGCTGACTTAGCTATTAGATTTGGATGTCGCACTATTTAGTTGGGTTGTCACGCCAGCCAGAGATGTGATGTCTCATTATCCAAAGATCTTATGTCTTACCATCTAGAGTTGGGATGCCTTAGGATGTCTTGCCATCTGAAGTTTGGTCGTTTTAATCACACAAGTTGAGCTGTCGCTTACAACTGCAACTCATTCGCGGTTGCCCTGTTTCCTTTGCTGCCGTGGCCGATTCTTCATAATTGTAAGCATAACCCATATTCATGCTTTTTTTCAAAACACAAACCCAAAATTAATATCGCACTCTCGAGACCTGATTGAGGGTATTAGTCGGATTTTACTATGGATATACTGTACTCGTATTTCCTACGCTATGAGTAGTAATTGCCCGAACCCAACCTCAAGAATTCAAATCGTAAGGCAGCTCTCCAAGTGTTTGACATCTATTTTCAGTCATTGGAAGTATGTGGCATTTTATTCAAGCATCTCAAACTGGGCTGTAGTTCAAAATCCATTTACGTTACATCTTGTTTGAATATTTTTACTTGCCAAACCGAAATCAAAAGTTGGCGCATTTCACTGGCTTGATGTAAATCCAAACTAATCTAACTTATCTATGTTACTGTCTTGTGCAGGTACAAGAGGTGATAGACTCACTGTCAGATCAGCTGACGCCACTGCTGATGCACTCGCTGCGCGGAGTGCGGCTGGTGGGCGGCAGCTGCTACCTCAGCTTCTCAGCTCAGCACGACGCTGACGCAGCAGTCAGCACGCTGCTGAGGATGCGGGGAGTGCTGATCCACCTGGAGGATGCTAGTCTGGGCTCCACCATCATCTCGCTGTCTGGAGTCCCTCATGATCTGCCTGACGAGGCTGTCGCCTCCGTGCTGTCCCACTTTGGTTCTTTAGTTGGTAAGAGGTGATGGCATTTTATGACTTTTTTGATGGAGTTTTTTTGTGCTAGTTTAGTACATGTTTCCTTTATTAGATGGACTTGAACCAACCTTGAGACAGGTCTTCAGTTAAACCATTGAGGTTTTTTTTATAATCTTTGAGTTAATGGGTAAAACCTTTACTAAGACTTTATCAATGACAATTTTTTGAAGTTCTTTGCCTATGATTACAGGTTTTGATCCAAATGGTTGGATACAGGATGATAAATTTAGACATAGAGGTCTTTCCTAAGAACTTATAGACTACTACTTGTTTTATTTTGCCTTTGATGTTCGTACAATTCCGAGCATCTCTAAGAAGAAATATGTCTTTCCCTCAAGATAAAAATAGTCTAAAGAGATGCAAATGGTGTAAAGCTTCCTATATGTAAAGCTTCATTAACAATATATTGTTAATGCTGACCTATATTGTAGTAACCCTTTTACGACGATGTATAGGTCCGGTGGAACGCAGACTCTACAAGGGAGTGGACACTGGGGAGCGTCTGGTCAGGGTGAGGGCGAAGCTGGCCGTCCCTCGCTGGATCTGGCTGGACGGCTGCCGGGTGTGCCTCAAGGTGCTCAAGAACGAAGAAGTCAACAACCATCACATCACTAGAAGAAAATCATTCCGGTCTCACATCAACGTGCAGCTCAAGCCCGTCGTGGACGACCCCTCCAGCAACCCTCCACCGAGTTCCTCCTCGTCTACCCCCTACTCCACCCCTCCCCCCAGGAACACTCTGTCCAACACCAACCCCTTCCTGTGCGGCTCAGTACCGACCATTCCTGCACCCAGCGTGGACGTGCAACCGCCATTCCTTAGCAACTCCAGTGTCTCCACGCCGAACATCTTTCAAGAATCTCCCTTCCTGTTTCCGTCGCCATTCCATCCCGGGGAACCTCCCGGACTGAGACGCATCAACAGCGTCATGGGCACCATGTCCTTGGGGGGAGTCTCCCCGGACTTCCAGCCTCGGAGTGCCAGCTCACCGCCGACCGTCAAAGCCGAAGACGGCGGCCAAACCAGCGTCCCTCCTTCGCCCAACACGCAGAAGAAAACCACCCGCAAATCAGCGAGGAAAATATCAAAGATGAGCACAGACTCTAGGAAGACCAACGGAGAGACCTCCTCCTCGGACCAGGATTCCCCGAACAAGCCCGGGAGAAGAAGACCGTCTACAGTGAACTTCAAGCAGAAGCCGATCCTGAACCGGAACATGTCGGTGGGTGAGGATGGGACGTGTTTGTCAGGGTATGAGGCGACGTGCAGTGAGAGAGCGTAGTAACAGTGACTTGAGCAGCAGACAGAGCATTTGCAAGAGGAAACTCAGCACCACGGGCAGAGAGAGTGGGAAGGTGCCGTGGTGCGGGTGTTGGGGCAACGGCTGCATCTAGCCGCCGGGGAAACGCACAGTGCTCTGGAACAGCATTTTCGGTAAAACACGAGAACCATAAAATAAATACAGTTCAGTTTTGTATTCCAAAATTCGTTTTCACATTTTTCAAGACAAATCCTCACAATGGGTTTTATTCCAGTAACAGTTTTAGTCGGATGAGTATATGTTTCCATTTTATATTTAAAAAAATTAGCTGACACTTTTCAAACTTTTTTATTTCTATTAATTAATTTAGTTTTTTTTATCTGAACTCGCGGTAATGCTCAAATTTATATAGTAAATGTTTATGTGTAATGTTTTTCTTTTGAATATTGAAAGTAATATTTATAAAAACTAGTTACTGATTGAAAAGTATTAATTTCTGTAAGTTTTTAATATAGAACACGCTGTGCGAAATAAATAAATTAGTGAAAAAAAAATAAACTTACACAGAGGTTACTGTGTAATTTATGATGAAGGCTGTGTTTTTTTAATAATATAGTGTGTGTATATTTTTGAATAAAATTTAACACAATGCAATGTAAACTACTAATTTCTTTTCCTAAAAACTTCAAGTCATATGAAAAGAAAATCTTTACTAAATGTCTACTGTATATCAATTGACTGTAAATAGAAAACAAATAGATTGAAATAATTTGATTTCAACCTCTATTACACGAGGTGACTTTTAAATGTCCCGTTCTCCCCACCTTAACTTAAAAAAAGAACAATTTTGAATAGGTATCCCTTATAATTTATTTCTCATAATTCTCCCTATAAGAGCGTTTCGAATTCAACTGACTAGAAAAATTCCAATAGGAAACAAGTAGGGCATAACATCATGCTTTCTCAGCAACAAATCCTTTTAATCCTTAATAACGCCTACTAATCGATCTATCGATCACAAATCGATACCTCGATTAAACCGACTTTTCACATCTCTGCCGGCGGGAAGCTGCGACTCGGCATCGATCGCCCACCAGACAAGTAAGTACACATTATAAATCATGTAATGTTTCAGTATTTGTTCTCATTTATTGCCTAAACATGTAAAACAGTCTGTTATTGGTGTTTTATCTCTTATCAGTCCAGGGAGCATGAAGGTCGTGAGAATTCGATAGGAAAATGCGCTCGTAACGATGTACATGAGTGATAATAAGCAGTTGTTTGACAAATGACAGTGTGCCCAACCGTGGAAGTGAAAATCCCTCTGAACAAACCAAAAATCCCGAATTTCCCTTTTCAGGCCCCTGTCTTTAGTCTGGGGACAACTTTGTTATTGGAGTTGATGTAATGTTATTGTTTTACCTCAATCTGAGTTCACATAGTATTTATTGTTATAACTAAGTAAATGGGTACCTCAGTATAATTTACACTACCGCGTTTAGAATAATTCTGAATCACGCTATTACGATAAACTATCTATTTTATATTGACATTTCCAAGAAACTCGATTACTAGTCCACTTAAAGAACACGCCTCATCTACGTGGTGACGCTCAAAGGGTCTTCAATAATCCAAAATACGCCGACACTGTAGAAGTTAAGATTAACTATTGACTAAAGCTAAGAAGCCTAACCACGCGTGTATGCAGTTTTTCGAAAATTTACGTTAAGGTACAAAATGGATGTAAAAAAGTACTACAATCAGACAATCCAAAGTATTTTATGAACCTATTAAACCTGCACTTATAAGAAAAAGGGCGCATCACCCGGAGTATTATTTTAAAGGTAAAAGACATACCTGCGTAAACCCTTGCAAGCTCTCGGTTTGACAGTTAGGGCGCATCAGTTGAAAGAAGGCCGTCATTTAGCGTGCACGGTGTCGTGCGTTCCTTCTGCTGACGAGTGTAGGCTTTCTCTCAGACCACTCAGGCGAACCCTTAATCTCTTTTTAGCGTTTAGTTACCTTACGATTTTTGTTTGGTAGTAAAACGTAAAGTATCCCCTATTACCAGTAGTACCCTATTATCAGTTGAGCGGATCCGTGGCCGATTGGTATCGCACGCGACTCCGGAGCTCATCACTCCGGTAGCGCGGGTTCGATCCCCGCAGTCACCACTTACATTTGTAATGTGACTAATACGGTGACGCTAGGTAAAGGTCGAGGTTGAGTGGTAGAGAGGACTTTGTAGTCCTAACTTCACCCCGTTAAACAAGACAAACTTTACCTTTTTTTATTACCCTAAATCCCTACTACCTCTAAAGCATCCCTAAATCCCTTTTTTGTCCCTCTAAAGAGTGAAAAGACATGAAACGGTATTTTAGTTTCATAAGCGTGAGAGCGGCAGTTATATAGACAGTGTCTCAACAGTTTGCATAACATTGTTGTGATAACCGTTGTTACTGAGTAATGTTGATTAGTTGTGAATCTATTGTTTGATGATTTAAGGTACGTAAAATAACTTATTGTCATATTGCTTTTGACACATATAAAATTATTAAAACTGTTCATATTAAGCCCAAAGGATTATTCATTTATCTAAAAGAATGTTTTCGAAGGAGAAGAATTGAATTATTTTTAACAACTTCAGTTAACATAAATAAATTTCTTAATAGAAATGTTCTGTAAAAAACGTTTACAAGTTAACAAATTAAAATACCGAGGAAAGTAATTGAGTATTACTAATTGTGTTTAAAGCTAGACGCTCAGGATTTACCTGTTATTAATATTTGGAACTTTTGACACTACCTTGACTCTACATTATGTAGACGTGCATGTCTCTCTTCCCAGTTAAACTAACACCGTAAGAGACACAGACATGCACTCTTATGAAACTAGACAGGGACAGCTACTGGACTGGGAGACACGGAACGGTAGTTCAGAACGTTTGCCTTCCCTGATTTGAGCTCATTTTGTCAATATACTACCAACTTCAAAATATTCCTGAGCCCAAGACACTAAAACCTCGTCTCAAAACAATCCTTAGCTCTCAAGTGTTCTATAGCACATATAGTGTTCAATTGGGAGACACTAAGATTGACTGACTGAGTAGAGACTAGAGTGGTAAAATTCGAATGAATATAGGGGAGTGATTGTAAAATTGTATGTATCGATGTCAGAATGAAACTTTTAGTTAGGAAATGACGACCACGATATCTATAGAAAAATACTCATTCATTAAGTACTTCTTAATTTAAAGGCATAAATAAGATGGTGTAGTGATTGCCATAATCCCCGGTAAGTGAGAACCCGGGTTCGGTTCGGTCCACACATTGTGTCTTCAAATTTAATAAATGAGCTATTCAATGTTTATACGAAATATTATCTACAGAACTTATTTATTCTTTCCAGGCTTTTTCCCTCGCAAAATGCGCTCAATTCTAGTTGTTCAGTTGGCAGTTCTGTGCCAAATGAGCTTCGCGCACATCGCCGGAACAACTCATCAACACAAAGAGGTATAGTTTCATTTCAGACCCACGCTTGCTCTATCCGGCCGCTTCTAGTTCTTCCGGTTCACACCGCGTCAAAACTTCATAATTAGCCTGAGATATTTCGGTTTCGCAGTGAAGTTCCATCTTTAGTCACTGATTGGCTGAAACTGAACTTCTTGTCTGCTGTCCTATTGGTGGCAGGGCTGACACCCAAGCTCAGTTTCACCCAATCAGTCACTGAAGATTGCAAAAAGAAATATTAAAGCTCCACAGCGACACCGAAATATATCAGGCTAATTATGAAGTTTTGACACGGTGTGAACCGGAAGAACTAGATTATAGTTTTGACCTTGGCCACGAAAGCCTAATAGTTTTGTGGTTTGCCGTAAGAGTACACTTTTAAATTAGCCACTAAATTATGTTTTAGGTACTTAAAACATAATATTCAATAACTCTGTATCTCTCCTTTACAATATTACATTATGTGACAATGCTACATTGTCAGGGGTTATTTCTTAGTAATTTCAACAAATCGGAGAGGAGGAGCATAATTATGACCACCTAAGTAATAATAGTTTTCGTTTATTCCATCAAAATATACAAGTGTTATAAGTAGTTTATTCGTGAATAGATACGAGTACATGTTTTAACAAGTATATCTCACTCGTAAATTTTAAATTTAATTCAGACAAGTTTAACAGGTAAAAATATGTAGATATCTAGGCTGAACATTTTAAAATATACATTTAACATTACAAAAAAATCATGGAATATAATTTCCACCAAAAACCAGTTGTAGGTGGCAATTGTAAACACAACCAAAAGTAATGCCTAGTATGAGTACCTATTCAAACCATGTGATATTTGTTTCTAAGCCCTGTGTACACGTTTGCAGGGACCTCTGAAACTGGCCCTCTTCTACGAGTCCTACTGCCCAGATTGTGTCCTGTATGATGGACAGCAACTGGCCAAGGCATGGAGCAGATTCAAGAACCAACTGCAGTTATTCCTTGTGCCCTTTGGAAACGCTGAGGTAGGTCAACCCCTTCAGTTTACTAGGGGTTGAAACTTGGAGAAGATTACGATGTTTTGATGGAAGTACTAACCAGCTAAAACTACAATAATGGTGATATTTCTGCTGCACTACAAATGAGACTCATAGAATGTTCCATAATTTAACGATGATATCTGATATGTCGTCTTTTTATACCGAAAATCTAACTTTAATTTTTATGACTGGAAAATGCCATCGTAAAAACGGAATTACCGTATCTAATTACTTACCTGTATAGCTTTAGAGGCAAAAGCAAAGATTTTAAATTTGCCTTTCAAACTCAAAGGTTTAGCAATCATTTTGACTTGAAATGTAGAAGTCCGAATAATCCAATTTGAACGAGTTTATTTTTTAAAGAATTATAAATAAATATTTTATTGAAAAGACATGTTTACAAGCATGTATCTCAATCTTACATTATTTGATCTAAAATGTTGCATTAATTCACATCTAGATCCCTTTCAAACATACATAGTGTACAAAGCTTACATAAGACTACCAACCTTTTTTTGTCGAGGGTGAATGAATAAAATATATTAATGCTGAGGCCACCTTAGCCCACTCGACTATAGTCTAGGTTAATATTTTATATAAAATAGGAAGGATGAATAATAGGTTCTCTTCCAAACGGACCAGACAATGATAAACCACAACACGTATATCTTGTATATTTTTATGTTTTAATATTTTCCTGCATTCACAACTATTTTTCTCACTTTTCAAGCAAAAGTACGTCAAGGGTCACTGGGTGTTCACGTGTCAGCATGGACCCAAGGAATGTCTTGCTAACAAGCTCCACGCCTGTGCTATAGACCAAGCTTGTCCCTCGGGGAAGGGCACGGCTGACTGTGCTGTGGACGATGTTACTCGAGTGCTCGGGTATGCCAGCTGTGTCATGGTACATCCAGACCAACTCCAAGCCACGCATAAGGTCAGTGTTTATATAACCCAATGGGTTCAGTTTTCACTAATCTTCTCGTGGAAGAACCCTGTTCCTCCGGAGACCCTTAGTGACCAACTAAGTAATGCTTTGAACCAGCCAAAGAAGGGACCTCGTCCTTTTTGAAGCCAAATCTGGAGCCACAAACCGCTGGCTTTAAAGATTTAACAAGCAGTTGAAATTTCTGAGCAGTCGCCAGAGTACGTAGCTCTTTACTGTCTTGTGCTTAGAGCTCACAGATTTTCGAGACAGATAGTTTTCCCTCCTTCTTAGCATCCTGAGGAAAACTTGAAACTTCTCCGTAGAGGACCACTGGATCACAGTTTATCATTATTCTGATCATCTTACCTTGCTAGCGGCTAAACTACAATTCCCTTAACTGTTAATATTGTCACCAATTTCCATGCTTGGTCTGATCTGTTGTTTAGTGTGCCAAGGCTCAAAAGCTGGACCCAGATGACATCATTGCATGTGCCAAGAGTAAGAAAGGAGAGACTCTGCTGAGCATGTACGGCAACTTCACGAACTCCCTCCAGCCGGCGCATCAGTATGTGCCTTGGGTGCTGTTGGACGAGGTAAGAGCGGGGTCATAGTCATGGGGGATAAATGTCACAGGGGATAAATGCCTTGAAGCCCAGACCCCTGGTAATAATTCGTTAAAAATTGTACTAAAATATGGGGAAATATTAATACACAGTACTTAATTAATTACAAAAATGGTATTGATATCTCTAAATTTACGCAATTGAAATGGAAACCCCGAAAATATCTTGATTTTTCTTACTGAACGACTAAATTCCCAAATTTCTCGGACGACTCCCGGACTTCCCACGACTTTGCATGGGAATGAGACCCCAGTAGAACCGCTAAACCCTGACGAAATACCCCGAAGTGAGCCCGAGCATAGGCTTAATGAGGGAGGTTTAGGGAACTCCAACTCAATTTTCCCAAATAATAATGCAATAAAATGCAAAGGATTGACGAGTGACGACCTCCAGAACCCCTGCTCTTGCTGAGTGAAGGTATTCCATAGTCCATACCCCTCATGCTCTGCGGTAGATCCTTCTTCACCCTCAACACCATCCTGGCTATGACCTAGGTAAGGGTGCAGAACTTTTGACTAACTTCCGAACCATCCTGTTCCTGTATTACATTTGGAAAATCCAACACAAATCTCATAAATGTTTTAGTGTATCTCACAAACTAGGGAAAAGTCAGCAATCATAACTACAGCAAATAACACTACAAGATACCACTGGTGGTTCGTTCAAATGAACACCTTTGTAGAGTTTTACAGATTCCTCTAGAAGAAAGACTATTTATTCTGATTATGTTTGTGGATTTGTTCAGAAACACAACGTGAAGGCAGAGAACGACTTGGTGGCAGAGATCTGTGCTGAGAGACCTTGTTGGTGTTCTTCACCTCACTGTCGGGGAGTTCCTCGGGTCGATATGGTCTAAAACTATCAGACTTCAACAGAAAACCATCGGTATAAGTTGATGTATAAAAAGATCTACTCAATATTTACTTTTGAAACTAACAAACATAAGAGGTGAGATTTTTTTCTGCCTTGGGGGAACGGATAACTTTCAGAATTTTCTAAAAGATCAAAGAAAAAAATACAAAATAAACAGCCGTTTTTATTAATTTGTTTTTTTCCTAATTATCATGAATGATGAACTCCTAAGTTGAAAGCTTTCACTACATCACAGTAAGGTAAGTATTATTTTTTTCAAATTTGTTCAAAAACTAGTGCCATTTTTCTCATTTTAATTTGTTTAAACCAATAAAATATTTAATACATAAAAACATGATCCTGTTCAAATAGTTAGGATTTTTTTAGAAAGGTCAATTCAGATTAATCCAGTTTTGGTTATAGCTGTGCAAAATGTTAATTAGAAATATATTAAGAGTTGCAAAGTCCTTACACCGTATAAAATCAATTCATTTTTCTTTATCAACATTATATAACCAGTAGAGCAGTAAGTTTAGAAATAAAACTAGTAAAAATAATGAATATATTAAAAACATCCCATCAACGGTCTATTTCCAATATTTTATTTCAAACTAAATAATGCAAAACCAGTGGTGATGTACACTACCATGCATACCGTGTGGACGTAGATCATTTCTTTTAAAATCTCCAAACTACCAAATAATGTATACTAACTGCCAGACTAACTGCTGAACATAGGGGTTTCATATGTTAAAAAAAATACAGTATTCAAACATCTAAACGTACCACATTATTTTCCAAAAAAAACTTATGTGTTTCCTATGTTTACAGAAAACAAAACTAAAAGAAGGTGACTGTCTTATCCTTTTTAAACCCTATTTACTTTAATTCCTCAGGAGTTTGAAGGATGAAAAGGACAGTAAACAAATAACATTTGTCTATTTTCCTTACTCTTCATCTCTTCCTAAACTCTAAAAAGAATTAGTCCACATAGTGGTCCATTTGTGGACCACAGTTACAAATTGTTCAGTATATAACAGTAAATTATGTTTGTTTCTTCTCTTTTACTGTCCAATGAATATTTACAATTATTGGTAGATTAACACTTGATATACTGGCAAAGCACTGACTTCAAATCTTGTTCAGCTTGTGATTGCTGCTCTTCCGTATGGTTCTGAAAATATATACAAGTTTCAAAAATAGGATATTTAAATTAAATTTGTACTAGGATCTGTAACGTAGTTAAATAAAAACTTATAATTGCAAAAAAATCGCTGAGATAAAAAAGTGTAGCAATTTAAATTTCTGAAAATATGCTTTGATCCCTAAACTTTATAAGGTCATGATCATTCTACTTTGTATTATGAGAAAATCTTAAGTTTCAAAGGGTAAACGTCAGATGAAAAATTTGAGAATTGTTTAGTATTGTCTGAAAAGTATTGTCATAAGTGTTTGCATCAGAGGGAGTTTATTTTAATACTGAATCTGCAAGTCAATACTTTTCAAGAGCTTTTAGAGATTATCAATAGTCCCAGTTCACCCAGTTGACTAACTCGTTGTCATACCCCCAGTCGGAATCTGACTGGTATGTTTACCTGTGCAGATAACCTAATACTGGGACACAGCAAAGAGAGATCAAGTCTAAAGCTAGGTAGGTTTTTGGTTTCTCAGTAACGTCATTCCTTTCTATGGGTCAAAAGAGGGGCTAACTGGAGGTGCGCTAAAGAAGTTTCACTCTTCAGAGTCAATTGGCAGAAAAAGACTCTGAAAAGGAAGTGAACATTACTGGTTATCTCCGGTTTGGATCTAGAATATCTCTGTGAAGCAGTTAGGAGACGATTAGTTTAGGTGGATAAGAATAAAGCCCAATGCTTTCATCCTGGTCGAAGGTCAAATCAATCGCTCAAGCATGATGCCTTTTTTACGAAAAGGAGACTCTTCAGAGGTCCAGGGGGTCTAAGGTCTCCCTTGAGCGCAGTTCAGAGCTAGACTACTCACTCCATTGATGATGATGAAAGGCACGTATGTCTTGGGAGGGTTCTTGAAGGCAGCAGTCTGGTTGCCGTAGCCACTCTCTAGCTTCTCGCCCAGTTTGCTGTTGTAGCACTTCTCTATCTGCCCATGGTCCAGACCTGCTTGCTTAGCACACTGTAAGTACACAAACATTTTTTGAAAGAACTGCAAAATATTTCAAGACATCGTTAACACTATTGACCCCAACTTAAATAACTACCTAAAATTTGAAAAATCCAACCGTTCAAACCACAAGGATTATTTACCTCCTTTGCAACAGTCTCGGGAGCCTGTGACTTCTCCAGGCAGGTGATGTAGTCCATGACATTGGTCAGCTGTTCCTGAGGACACTTGGGGGTTTTCTTACCCGCGCACCCTGTATGGATCGCGCACGCCTCCAGCTTGTTCCCTACGCACTCTTCCACCCCGTGCTGACACGTAAACGTCCATCGCCCCTTCTCGTAGGTTTGCTGAACATGGAAGTGGACAACAGTCAGTTGATCAAGCAGGGTTCATGAGAAAAGGAATATAAATTTTTAACTAGGTACTGGTTTTTGTGATGTTGCTGATTATTTTTTAAACTGGTTCAAATTTACAAGGTGTTGAAAGTTGCAATCTACATCTGAGTAGTTAAACTTGCATGGGATCCTTAAAATAAACTATGTAACTTCTCAAAGAGTTAAGCATTAAATTAGTGTTCTCTTAGACTTAAAGACAAGTAGTATTTAAAAATTCTTAATAATTGGGATTTGCCTCTCTTGCCACAAGGTATAACATCATTACATTAAAAAATGTATATAATACCGGACCAGCTTTATATTTTCCAAACAGTGCAAGATAAAAACACCAAATTTGCTACACTGTTACTAGTTAGTAGTTTTAATGAACTACTTTTACGGTAATTAGTTACCACCGGAAACCGGTTCACGAAGAGTCAGAAGCAAATCTTTAATGAGAGCCTGGCAATGGTGCACATAAAATAAAAATTAATTGTGAGAAAAGTTCAATGTCACAAACAGAATCTCAATAAATGGACTCTATTTAAAATGGCAGCAGGTTTAAACTTAGAAACGCTTTCGTTTCAGTTGAAGTCAATCGTTTGTGCTTTGGTTTTCACTTGTTTTACCTCAAGTTGTGGTTACCAAGCTATAATATGTAATTGTGCACTGATTTTTTCAAGGTCACAACAACCACAGAGGTTCAGACTACTGAAGATGAGGTGTAATTTAATACTTCTACTCATATAGTAGTGCAAAATAACAAATAACTCACATGGGCGTTGCCATAAGGCACCATGTCCAGGGTGATGTGTTCCTTGAGTTCCCCCCACACAGGAGACAACTGGTTCAGGATGAAAGCTTGACAGTAGGGACAGAGACTCTCGTAGAAAAGTGTCAGGTGTACATTGTTCTTCTGTAATAGGTGATACAACAAACTGCAATAACTGGCGGGAATCACGCTCCAGATCCAAGTATGACTTTTGCGTAATTTTGAATCGGATTAAGGTCTGAGGTTGAAATATTATAAAAGACGTTTTCAATCATATTTGAGTGAACAAAAAGAGTACATGACGTTTCGGGAATCGGTGAATCAGTGTTCGTGATTATGCTGATGACATATGCTAACTCTCTCAAAGGTATATAGATATGCCTCAGTTTAAGTTGAATGCATTAAAGGAATTGGAAAAAGCGACAGGTCTAACAAAAAACTAAATTAATGAGGATAAGTGCTGAAAACATTTTGACAAGTTATTGCTTTGTTAAAAGTATTATATTTTAAATGTCATAATAAATTTATTGATTAAATAAAAATATTACCTTAGTCTCTAGAGGAGAAGACAGTGTACATGCTACAAGGAAGGCCAAAATGATTATGCTTCTCATTTTGTTGTTTCTTATTCTGTAATGAAACAAAATTTAAAACTAATGAAGTTAAAAAGATATTTAAATATTTACGGAAATCACCGTTATTTTCTACGGTCTGTTCAATAATTTTACATAATAAACAGGATAGCAATTAAATATACAAATTATCTGGTTTAAAGTATGAAATACTATTACAATGTGTAAGAAATCATTAGAAAATGATATAAGAAGGAATATTGTGTAAAACAAACCTTAGATTTTCAATCTTGAAATTTCGAGTTTTTTCACAAACTTATAGTAACAATAATTAATTACTTGTGCACAGTCTAGCTAGGGGTTTAGAACTACGCGTTACTTGACTGATTCAACTTATAATGATTCTACGTATTACAGGTTTCAAGTAGACACAGAATATTTAAATATTTACCTGGTAGTTTATCTACTCATACTTCAAGTTGTTCACAAACTAACATCAATCTTATTTTGGAACAAACTGTTCATCATATCAAAGTATTTCTGTCAAACTGATAACATTTTCAATCCATCAGGTGGCTAATATAAATATCAGCGCTCTTTTCGACAAAACTAAAAATAGGTCTGTTAAATTTAGAAATTCACACAAACAATTTAACTACGGTATTTTTTTCTTCTTAGTGAAAGCTCTTGTGGTTGAACTATCAAATGACAACAACTTTCGGATGGTCTTTAAATTTTTATATACATCAATTTTCAAAAGTAAAACTATTTCAAACCCTATAATTTGTAAAATAAATAAAATATTTAGGCCGTTTACCTGTTTTTTAACAATTTAGACTCACTTCAACGTGTCTACAGCTGAGGCTTGCTCAACACTGATGCTTTGCTGATAGCTTTGTTATCAGTATTTCTACTCCAAAACCCATGTAGCTCCCTCAGTGCTTAGTCATGTTGTGTAGTGCCATATCTTATCTTAAAGAAACTCTTAATAAAGTTCGGTATTAACTATCAACACCGACAACACGTACAGTATCGGTTTGAAGTTTGATCAAACTTAAGGGACAACGAATAAGAATCATTCAAAATTGTGTAGATGTTGATTTATTACTAATGGCATTGGTTTTAAATGTATAGGTGTCAATGCTAATGGTAAAGTAGTTGAAAAACAGAACAAACCCAGCTATAGCTCAGTTATGCGAAAACGTATCACAACTATGGGAGGACAAGAAAGAGATATCGGGTACAGTATTTTAAAGACACAAGAACCCGTCTTGTGTCTTTAATATATCTTTAAAATAACTAAGATTGTTTGTGAAAAATTGTTAATTATTCGTATCTATACATTTATTTTATGAAAAAATGAATTTCAACCATGTAAATCCATAAACAGGACGCACACTGCAACGACTCCGGTCCACCGGCCTGGACGTGGCCCACGGCGTTCCCTGCACTCATGGTACTCAATCTTCTTCATCCCATATTCACCTTAAAAGTGGATGGTATTTAGGAATAATTCACCCTCTGAGAGCGGTCGGTGTCTCAAGTCAAGCTATCAAGTTATCTTAATCAGCCCAATAAATACGTAGCCAACAAGGAATCAATTGCTGATAATCCCCCAGCGGCACCACGTTACCCTCCATGAACTCCACGATTCCCATAGGCTCGGTAACGGCTGTGGTCTTGGTGGAAACCAGATCCCTTTAGTTTCTATGTACGTTTTTTATAAATATGGATACATATTTCCTTGGTTTTCTAATATTTAACATATTATTGTGAAGCGTAAACTCAGGGGCGATGGGTGGTATTTTATACAATGTCCACAGATATAAACCGAGCCATACCATAAAATTTCCCGCCAATATCTACTTCTCCGCGGCAAAATCATCCAAAACAATTTCTAGGTTAGTCTGTGTGACTTCGTTTTTACGTCATGGTACATTCGTCTCGAGTTCGAACAAAGAATTTTTCTAAGTTTTAGGTGCTGTAAAGTAACAAAACGATTTCTTTGCAGAACCGTACACAAACGGATAGATACCTAGCCGCGACAAGGATTGCAAACAACTAAAATGACAGAAAAACTAAGTGAAGGAGCTGTTCAGGTGAGCTCTTTTACCGACTTCTTTATTCTTAGCCCTACTTACACAATAACAATTTTGCTGCACTTGCCCATATATTACTACAACTGTAGGCCGGTGTTCTTACTCAAAATAATAAAACGAGGCTTTTACTTAATTTAAATTAAACCTGTGAACACGTGATAATTACAAAGCATGGCATAAATAAAAATTCCTACTTAGCCTGAAGACTACAGTTGCCTAGATGTGGTGTAATGAAGGGGGGCTATTATTTTAAAGAAAAATAAGCGATAGACGTCTGATATCAGTATGTTTCTCTGATGACCTGATGTTAACTTAAATGAACAGTGAATAGACCTATCCAAAAGAGAGTAAAGCCCATGAAATCTCTGCGTCAGATGTGTTGAGGAAACGCAGGTTAATGGATGAACACAAAGGTATTACTTGTGATTAGGGTATTATTCCAGTATAGTGACTTGTCTTCTCATTAATAATAATAGTTAAATAAATTGGTGGTTACAATGGAAGTCACATTGTCTGTCTCTTGTTACATCATGTTCGTTTCAAGACTTCCTCTAAGGATTTAACAACCATGAATGTAAATCTAATGCCATGACTGCACATTGTGTTGGTCCATCGAACAATAAAAACTTCACAAGCAACCTGTTCTATCAATAATTGTATCACCCTACTGTAGGAAAATCAAATTGAATCAGATATGCTTTTGAATAGCCTACAGTGTTGAAATGAAAATGTTTGTTTGTTTTTAGACAATTCTGGCTGGAGGAGAAGTTCTGAATCCTGTTCTTCAGGTTTTGGTATGAAACTCGTCTTATTCTAGTATAACGCCTAGATTATTGTTGACCATTCTACATTATTAAGCCAAGGGACAAATTATTCTTAGTACCAGCAAATCAAACCAAATCGTTCGAGTGTTGCCTAAATCACACTCAACGCTAACTGGACTAATCAAAATGCAGCATGTGATATACCAATGGGCTTTAACAAGTAATATGCGTCCTGTAGATGATTTAGCCCTGCTTGACAAAATTTATGTTTGCTCTTTAGTTCCTCTTCCTCATGAGTTTGAGCACACAACAGCTATGGTACCTAAAGTAGAATTGTAGGATGATTCTGAAACTGACGCACTAGTTTTTGTGTGCTAGCTTAATTTTACATAACTCTTGTTATTAAGTTTTTCCTGACCTTCTCTCTACCAAACATATGCCATCACTTCCTCTACCTCATGTTACTCATCAAAGGAAGACTCCTACCATAATAACTCTAAGAATTAAATTCAAATCATCAAACACGCTAAAGTGGCTCGGTGGGCTGGCTCTCGGTGCTGATGAAAGCCTAAGTTTCATCGCAGATTAAGTTATAATAATCTCAGTAGGTTGAGGCTGGAAATCCTACTTTCCACTTAATTATCAAGAACTGCGGTATTTTTCTTGAGAAACAAGTTAAGTAAGAGATTTTGTTCACAGGGAACCAAGAAAATCGCCGGGCGAAGCAATGCTGACCGATACCGTCTCCTTATCTCGGACGGTGTGTACTGCAACAGCTACGCAATGCTGGCCACTCAGCTGAACCATCTGGTGGACAACGGGCAACTGGCCGAGTACACCATCATCAAGGTCAACAACCACCTCACCAGCATGGTCAACAAGGAACAGAACAAGACGGGTGAAAAGTAAGTGTCTTAAAGGTAACAGTTTTCTATTTTAATGAGGCCAATGTAAAGGCTTCAAATTCCTTTTTACCACTCAACTTTTGATCTTACAGAACAAAATTTGTTGGGGTGGTTTCCTATCATAATAAAACAAGTTTTCAAGGCCCTATGTAATGGAAAATGTATTGAATGTTTGTCATTATCTGTTTATAAAATGCCTATGAAAGCCGCAGAATTTTTGAAAAATTTCTGAAGATTTAGAAAATTTCAGATTTTGGTGGTTTAACTACATAGAATTTTGTTTTACGGATATAAGCCTACATACTCTGGCAAACAGGTCCATAAAATCTCCTAAAGCACACAAAACACTCCTCATCTGGACTTATAGGTCACAGATATTTACATTTAGCATTAATTTGGGTATCTTCCACGCTCAATTCTGCTATAGCCGGCACGTATGTTTCAGCAAGCGAGTGATCGTGCTGCTGGACATTACGGTGCTGAAGCACGGAAGCGAAGTCGGCATCCGGATCGGCAACCCGGAGGCGTGTGACGGAAGTGACTCCGGGGCCCCGCAGCGCCCCGCGCAACCCCAGTACCGACCCCCAGTGATGTCTCAGACCAACAGTTCAGGTATTGTTTGGGCATTGCTTAATTAAAGCTGGACAAGTCTTGAAATTTAAGAATTTCCCAAGAAATCTTTTGTTATGATAGGTCTTACTTAGATCAATTAACGAGAGATCTACCTTTTCCTTTATTTTTAAATAAATTAAGAGAGTAAATAATTAAGTTTCCATTACTGCCGTTGTTGTTGATGTCCCTCTCGAAAGCAAATTGTGACTGAGAAGAGATTAAAATGTATCAAAGTAATTTGATAGTTGATAATGCATGAGAGACTCCAATATTTTAGAAAATATAGTTACATTGATATGGGCTGATAATTTTGAAGCAATTGCTTGTCACCTTTCTTATAGATAGAAATAATCTTAGAAATTTTAAGTCATTCAGTAAAGTAACCAAATTCTATGTACATTAACTAAGATAGGTGGACAAGACGATGGAAATTCAGATCATTACAAGAATTTGGCTTTATAATGATTTCTTATCTTGGTTCACAACATTTTTCTGGCTCTTACATTTATACACCTACTTTTATACACCTTAAACAAAACAAAATTATACCGTTTTTAGAAATTATACACACCAAATTACAAACACACTCTTGATCTACCACTTCTCTTTACCTCTTAACGCCAATTTCCAGTCTCATCTTACAACGGTGGGGCAGCGTCCCCCATGGGACTGAACGGAGACATGGTGAGGACTCACCCGATCGTAGGACTCAGTCCTTACCAGAACAAGTGGGTGATCAAGGCGCGTGTGACGTCCAAGACACCGATACGCCAGTGGTCTAACGCTCGCGGCGAAGGGAAGCTGTTCAGCATGGACCTGACAGACGAGTCCGGAGAGATCAGAGCCACGGCGTTCAAGGACCAGTGCGACAAGTTCTACGACATGATCGAGGTGAGTTCCGAGTCACTTGAGGTAGTGGACCTATCACGCAGTGCGGCTCATTTGCTCTACTGATTTTCTTCTATCTGGGTAGCTTGTGTGTAGGAATTCTGTCAAGCGGCCGGACGTACGACGTGCCTTGTCACATGCAAAACTGAATCAGGAAGTCCAAAGACTAAATTATCGGAAGCTGCAGTTATCCGGAGGGGGGATAGGCTTGGCTGAATTTTGTTCTCAAAAGGTCTCTTTTCATTGTACTGAGTACTTGAATGCAGGTTTACACCCTAATGTCCTCTGATTTTTCAAGTTCAAAAATGCCATTACTGACTTTTTCCACTACTCTGTTAGTTCCAGAACAATGTCTTTTGATACTTTAATGTAATCGCGTAGACAAGTTGGTGCAACACCGAATTACCGGATCAATTGTACATAAGTATTAAGGTATAATTGAGGGGCTGAGTAACTTAGTCTTAATGCAAGGACTGCAGGATGAAAAAAACACCTTTTTCCACAGATCAATCAAAATGCAGTATACGAGAAGCTGCTGTGTTTTGGATAGCAATCTGTACCTTATTGGTAAATTTAGCACAACTTGAAGGGTAGACCTGTTTTTCAAGACCTTTAGGTTTATTGATTCAAGTGTAAAAAAGTTGCACTTACCTATAAAATTGTACAAATGTTCTAGTACAATAGGTCTACAAGATTCCTCTTTCATCCTGTTCCTTGTTTCTCTACATTTTTCTGCTGTAGAATAAATTTCAAAACCTTCCTTTCAACCTTTTTCAAATACACCTTTGACTGATTCAAACTTAAATGAGCCGTACTTCTCTGATTCCTTGGCTCGGTTTCAGATCGGCAAAGTGTACTTCATCAGCAGATGTCAGTTGAAGCCGGCCAACAAGAAGTTCAGCAACTTGAACAACGACTACGAGATGTCCTTCACCAACGACACGCAGGTTGTGCTCTGTCAGTCGGAGGATGAGGGTATTCCCCAGCTCAAGTTCAACTTTGTGCCGCTCCCCTCACTGGCCGAGACACCCACCGACACCATCGTTGGTCAGTTGAGTAGTTTAGTGCTGGGAAATGTGTGAACTGGGAAACTTTGGGAAGGGTGGTAATTAAAGTCAGTATTTAGTCACAGATGCCACAAAGTCTAAATATAGTTACAGTAATTAATGTCGTAGTGAGAAGTAATAGTGAGTCGTAGTGAGAAGTAATAGCCATGATTTCATCTCGAATAATGCCGGGAGACAAGAGATCGCTACTGTCTTCCATAGTTGTCTTCCAGCTCTTTCTGGAGCTGTACTTTGGAGGTAGGAACTATGACTCTCATAAGGTTACACTTATGTAAATATAAATACAAACTAAAACATGTACCTCAAAACCGGCAACTCTGCAAAATATAATCTAGAGGAAAAAAGAAATACGAAAATTTAATTTTTTTGTAAAGGCTGGACACTTGTAGTTTTTGTTAGAGCGAAAAGGGTAAGGGCGAATTTTGTGGCTGACTCTAAAATCATATCTATTAGTTTTACCTTGACTTTTACCTATCATTACCGTATCGTTCATAGCCCGTTGAGAATTGGTCAGTGCTACAGGTAACCAAGCCAACGGGTTCTTGAGACTCTTCCAAATATCCTTTTGTACTACCACTCAATCTCAACCTGTACTTTGCTGTTCAGCAACTCACAGATATGCACTAAATAAAGTATCAATCACACATGTTTTGACTGTTGGAATATGAAATATAAATTGTCGATGGCTACTGCAAGGAACTTAAAAGTTTTTTGTTTCGTTACCACCAAACCCTTAAGTTATTTGGGGAATGATATTTTATATGTGTTTTCAGATGTGATCGGAGTCTGCAAGTCAGCTACCGACGTTCAAACCCTGACGGCGAAAACCACAAACCGAGAACTGAAGAAGAGAGAAGTGACTTTGGTCGACCACTCTCTCACTGCTGTAAGTGTCGTAGCTTTCAACGATTAATCCAGAAGGACACTAGAGGGAAGGTGGCTTCAAGGTGGATCCTTTAGTAGAAGAAACTATTTAGACAATTAAAATTTGTTTAAGATTTGAAATCCCAAACCAAGACTTGGCTATGAAATAGATTGAGTACTTAATGGCATGGTAATATTATTAGGATGTCCAGCAAACTAAAATCTCAGGATAACCTGGAAAAAATTTTTTTTTGCTGTAGATGAAATAACTGAAACTATGACTGGTTATGAAATTTTGGGAAGGCACAAAATGTTGCAATTGTAATAGTAGCCTAGACATTGTTCTCGAAATAACAAGAATTGTGTTTTTGTCGCAGGCACTATGGAAAGTTTTGGTCGTCATTGGTGATAATGAAAGTTAGTGAAATTCACAAATGATAGTCGAGAGATCTTTGCTACCTTCCACAAATAACTTTCTCTGGTTAAATATAGGAAATAGGGCAATAGGCCAGGATATGCTATCAAAAAGGAATAGAAAAGAACAGGCTCACCTGGATACAGTTTTTTTGTTTTGACAAAGGTCCAGTAGGGCTGAAAATTTGACAGTTTGTGTTCTTTTATGTGTTTCTACGATAAAATAATTTTCTCTGCACTGGCAGAGACTGGGTAATTATGATTGACTCTTGGTTGAAATTGTTTCATGCAATACAAAATTATATTCTTGATGATATTTCATGAACAACATTGTTATTGATTCTCTTCATATTATTTGCTATGAATCAGAAGTGACCGAACACTCGCTATGTCCAGGTGTCGGTGACACTGTGGGGCACGCAGGCGGAGGAGTTTGAGGCGGCGCTGCAGCCGATCGTAGCTATCAAGGGCGCACGTCTGCAGGAGTACAACGGCACCAAGTCCGTGTCTCTTGTGTCCTCGTCCACGATGCAGATCAACCCCGACATCGACGAGTCTCACAAGCTGCGCGGCTGGTTCGACAACTACTGTCAAGACGGGACTGTCACGTTCAACAACATCTCCGGCCGCACTGCTGGCGACGGTTAGTGACTTATTTTGGAAGTAACAAAACTGCTTATTCTATGTATTTTTTAAAGGGAAACCGACTTATAACCATGGAGTAAGAGCCATACAGTTTGTTTCTCACCAAGAATTTTGTATTCTTCCCGACGATTAAAGGATTAGATTAGAATTAGGTTGATGTATGTTGGGTGAAGTCTATTTTAGACTGCACTTTTTCGTAGTAGTCTCAATGAGACGGAGATTTAAAAGTTAGGGTGTTTACCCTTAAAATAAGATATTCTTTGAAAACCCCTTAAATATTCCTTGAACTTGTTAGTCAAACCTGAAAACTCAAGGAGTACCATTAGATTAAAACAATTTGTGCACAAATAAACATTTTTTGTGTTCAGCATTGTGCTAAAAAAATTGTGATGCCCGAAACAACGGCAATGGAAGTTACAGGTACAATAGTGGTGCCCAAAAATAATTAAAACTCATTTTTGCCATAAATGTTTGAAATATCCAAGTAAAAGCTCCTTGCCCTCTTTTTCCCCAAATGTATAGTACCTTAATTTTAAAGAACCCTAAATAAAGTCTTGAAAATCAGTAAAAAAGCCTTGAACTTGATCTACATGTTGGAGTAAACACCCTGCTATAATATTAGTGGAAATATTTCCGATTCCAGTAACTTATGCCAAATGAAAGATTTGAAATTGACGTTAACCTCTTGTGGTGTTGACTTGCGCAGGTGGAGCGGGAGGGAAGTGGATGTTGTTCCAAGAGGCCAAGGAGGGGCAGCTGGGTGCCGGGGACAAGCCGGACTATCTGACAGTGCTGGCCACAGTGTTGCACATCCGCACCAACAACTGTGTCTACAAGGCCTGCCCCACAGAGAACTGTCAGAAGAAGGTAGGATTCAACAACTAGTACGTGAAACTGAGAGTGATCTCACTAGATAAACTGGGAATCATGCATCATCTTTCTGTGCTAATAATTAAAAATAGGAAGGTCTTAAAATGTTTGTGAACTTTTGGGAAATTTCATATTTTAATGAATCTGGTAGAAAAGACTATTTAGGAATTTTGTGGATGGGAATTTCTTGTTTCCTTAAGAGTTAGACTTTTTCTTTTGAAAACACCGAAAATCAATTACAGCCACGCTTAACGACCTTTGTAAATGGCAAGATTCGCTCATGAACAAACAGGCCCTTCCTGTGAAAATGGAACGGACACTATTGGTATACTGTATTATAATAAGAAAACCTGGTTTTTCATTTAGTTATGAGTATGACTAAAACAAATGTAAATGGGGCGAGTCGAATTATTCAAGGGCTTACGGGGAATCCCAACCTTCCCCAGCCGGCGGCAAGAAAAACAGAAAGACCAGTCGAAAATGTGTCACCGCGCACTACGCCCGCAAACCCCCTCACCGGAGGGTTCAACCGTGCCGCGCTACCGTAACACATAATGGACAACAAGTGTATATAGTTTAGTGTATATAGACATCATCCCCGTGAAGATAACCTACCTTTAGGTCAAAATGTACATCGGGAAATAACAACACCCTAAGGTCTACAGGCTACTACACCAGGTAACTTCATTGTCAAAAAGGCCTTAAAGCTGGAAATGAACAACTAGTTCTAAGCAAGTTTTCAAAGTGCCGTTCTCAAAGTTTGTATATTTTCCAGGTCATTGATCAGAATAATGGATACTACCGCTGTGAAAAATGCAACAGAGAGTTTGAATCTTACAAGTGGAGATTTCTATTTTCAGTAAGTATTATCCACAAAAATCAATTTAGTAGTAGAGTTTCTTAGCATTTCTTTTTTTATATTAGGTTTTATTTTACTTTACAAGCTAAATTCTAGATAGGGAAAGACTCAATCCTTATATGTGTTGCCCTAGGCTCAGATAGCTGACTGGTCAGGCTCCCAGTGGGTGAACGTGTTCCAAGACCAGGCGCAGGAGTTGCTAGGCATGACAGCCGACCAGGTGGCTGCCAGGTTAGAGTCCAACAGTGACACAGTCAGCGAGTGCTTCTCCAACGCGCCCTTCCACCATGAGTTCCTCTTCAGGCTTCGTGCCAAGTTGGAGACGTATAACGTAAGTTCTAGGTTGTTAAACTTTGTTGTAACTTTCTTCCTTATAAAATTTGTAGACTTTACCAGAGACGCACATTGGACAATAGATAAATCTAAATTTCTCTTTGATTTTCTAGGAAATATCATTTCTCAACAGCAATAGTAGGTAAAGGGTTTTTCTGGAAGTGTTTGAGATGATTCCTTGACAAGGGATATAGTTACTCCTGCCATGGAAGCAAAAAGGCAGGCATGCTTAGTAATTCATCATCGCAGATGTGATAGCCACCAAAATGGGCGGGACTAACTATGACTCTTTGGATAGCATTTCAATCTTTTAAATTTTAAGCCTAATTTTGTAGTATTTCAAAACGGGAAATCGGCAACATTGGCCTGCAAAAATGTGGGATTTTTGTTTTTCTTAACTCTGGACACCCTGAATCAGCTGTTTGTTTTGCAGGATGAGACGAGACTAAAGATGTCCGTTGTGTCGGCCAAGAAGGCTGACGTGAAAGAACATTGCCGCAGGATGATTGCTAGCATCAAGGAGATGGCTAGCGTGGAAACGGCTTCATCCGTCAACTAAGCACTGAAACTACCCTACCTAGCACCTAACTTTACGATACCTGGTTTATATATTATGTGTAACATAGTTACTTTCATCTTGCTTTTTCTGTAAATAATGTAAGCTTTAATTTAAATTTATTCTATCACTTTATTATTTTGTACAAAACTGTTTGTTTAAAATGTTAGTAATGTAGTTTGAACATTTAAAAAAGAATGTGAGGCTTCATTTACAACTGGAAGCACTTATTGGTTTAATTATTAGAAAATTATAGTTTTTAATTAGAAAAGGCCACTGCTAGAAAACATTACACATATTTGTCATTATATTCAAGCAATTAAAAAATCCTGTAGAAATGTGGATCCAGTAAAAAGGTGTCCTTTGATTCATGGCTAGATTATTCTATATTTATCCATTAGTTTATTTAACTTTGTTTCTTGTCCTTCTTTGTACTAATTATTTCTTTTTTAAATATTCCACTTTAAAATATCTTTTTTTGTATTGAACAGTAATATCTTTGTAAAGCATGTTTTCATCTTTGGCTCAGGTTTGTTTATAACTATTATTTCTTAGTAAATAATAAATATATTTTCAACTGGTTAGCTTATGTTTTTTATACCTAATTCAGTGATAGCCCAGCTTTTTCTTATGTATTGTAATAAAAGAATTATTATACAATTAGTTATTTTAAGCTATGGTTTCCTAGGAAAGCGGTCAATGTGACGGTGGACGTAACACAATATTTGAACAGATGTAGACAAAAACAACATTTTACATGTTTAATTTAGTTGTCAAAGTGTATTTACGTATATTACAGTATATAATAATTGATAAACTAGACTTTTGTTTTCAAAACAAATTGTGTCACCTGGCGAGAAAAACCTGAACTAGTTTTCTCTAGTATTGGTAGCCATTTGCCAAGAAAAGAAAAGCCATGTTGCTTTAATAAACTAAGCGCAAAAATGATGCAGTGAAACTGGCAAACCAAAAGTATGGTAATAACTTATTACAATGCTACAAAGGGAGTGGATACAGTAGACTAGATGTGTTCTGAAATTACCACATCAAGGACACAACGATGGCCGATATACATTTTTCCCGCTTCCTTGATATCACAGGAATAAATTCAACGAGAACTTATCAGTTCAACAATCTTTGAATCGTATTATAAGGAGAGAACACATTTACGAACTCTCCTTAGTTTTATGAAAGAAAATTCAATAGAACGAGCTAAATTGCAACATTTCTCAAAGATGTATCACTTTGAAATCCCACAAAGATGAGGCTTTTGAAAAAAACCAGCCACCCAGCAGAAAAGTCCAACCTAACCAAGAGCTGACCGCTACATAATATGTGGATTAGAGAAGAACAACGCACAACCAGTGTGCTCAAATTGTAGAAAATATGTTTGCAAACTTTACTAATGTCATTTGGCAATAAATATTTCTTTCTTGCATTCTCCTTGCATTATTATTTTATGTCCTGACAACTATTAAGCACGTTAAAAACAACAAAACGTAAAAACTCACAAGCGTTAAATAGCTTGGTGAGCATTTGATCAACCAAAATCATTCTTTTTCAAAAATAGACAAATACTTAGAAGTAGTCCATTCTGCTCCATCAATAAGTAAATGACTTTAAAATGTATTGGAACAGTATTACATATACAAAAATACTTAGCTTAACTAGGACCTTCTTCTGAATGATCAAGTTAATTTCTCTCGTCTTCAACCATAACATTTCACCATTGACTTAAAAACATACATTTAAAATTAATGATTTCAGTGAGTCATGGACCACAATGAAAAAGAACACACAAAATCTAGTCAGTCCAGGGCAAAAATCAAAACAAAACAACAAAAGAAATACTATGCTTTGACAGTTTGAGGTTAGGTTAAATAGTGCAATACCAGAACTGGGCTGTGAAGTTTTCTAGTCCTCAGTGTAAAAAACCAGGTGTGATTGTGTCCTTTGTACTGTGTGTGTGTGTGACTTTTATTTTAAGACAACATCCAATAGATGGATTTTTTAGCATATAAATGTTGGTTTTCCTAAGTGCCAACTGAAGATGGGGTTTCGATCCCGAAATCGATTTTGAAGAACAAAATCTGGATGATTGCTAAGGTGAGTATAGTTACATCATTGATACATTAAATAGCCCCTCGAGCCGATAAGGGTTAAAACAATTGCGCCTGAACGTAACTTTCCGCAAGACTGTGTGTTCTTGTTACAAAAAGGGCTGACTGTTCCCCAGATTGAATCATTAATTAAAAGTCTGACGACCAACGGCTTAAAGTGACTTCCAAACCATGGGGAGTGGCCAGAATAGAAAGTAGTTAGTGCACTGGCCTAGAGTTGAATCCCGCTGATATGATGTGAAGCACGCACGTCTGTACCACTAAGTTAGGCTATAGCCACCCATGAATATTTTGAGCTGAAGCTTACAAAAATAATTCAAGAGTCCTTTAATAAGAGTCCCTTATTTATTTTCTATAAGTTGTGTGAATTTTAGTTAACTTGGAACAGAAATAACTTTGAGAAGCTTTGTAATAGTCAGGAAAACAATAAAAGAAACATGTACACTTTGGAGAATGTCTTTATTGAACTACAAATTACCTGATTACATGATTGCGATGATCTTGCAACATAATAAAACTTCATTATGTAATAAAACTCGTATTATAACATCTCTAAAGTCTACAACATATCTAAGCAGTAGATAAAGATACTTATCTAGGTATCTTACCCTATAAGGCTATAGTAAAGAAAAGTATCTGTGGCGAGGTGTTTCTATATTTGAAATATATATCACTAACAATTAATAAAGCACCTTTGGCAATTACTTCGCTAGTTCTATTGTGCAAGAACAAAATAGCAACAAACTCAAGAGCACTGTTTTGAAGTTAAACGTTTCCCTTGATAACAGATTACAATTTTATGTTTGACTGTTTTCTCTTGGTTAACTTTTAAAACTTTTTGTAGCGTAAACAATTAGTACGAAAAGAAAGACGGTTTTAATCTGTCTTAACAAATTCTTAGCCTCACTTTTTTTAATTATAATGTATTAAACTGCCAATGAGCCAAATAAGTTAACCCACTGAGAGTAAAAATAAAGTTCGCTTACTGTTTCCTATGGTTTCAAACTCATATTAAACCTATTAAAAATAAAGACCGTTTAATGCTCTTTGAATTTTGTTGTATGTGTATTGACAATTTTTGGTTGTACAGCTTAATATATATAAGCAGTCATTTACAGTTAAGTTAAATACAATAAATTGATAACAATTGTTATTAGAAATGTGTTTTATAGGTCAAAATTCACCAAAGTAAAGTCTTGGAATAAAGGGTTTCCAAATAAATTGTGTTTTCTTTTATATAAAATATCAAATTATAAATTGCATCTACCGCCTGCACCAAACACGAGGCAAAATTAAAAACTGAATTCTTCAGAAGATTCCTTCAAAGTTAAAGCACAATATAACTAACACAATTTATCAATTGAAAGTAAAATATATTTCAGACTTAATAAACACACTGTACCAAGTTTCAGGTAGCTACTAACATTTTTAGTTCCTTAAACGGAACTGAGCACTCTTTGCACAACAAAATATCATGCGTACGCAGTAGATAGGCCTACTGTAACTACTCTATAGGCTAGCAAACATCAACCAACATTAGCTTGCTCTGCTAGCTGCCGGGTCGGAACGGATGAATTAGAACAAGAGTCCACTTGACGAGGTAGGAATTGAGCAGTAGCCTACCTCGAGAAACTTGCATTACATCTAAACATTGAAATCTGGCGGACAGATTTTTATCATTAATTAAAATAATATCATTGGATACACCTCTAGATCCCTTGGTGACAAACTAGTTATTTTTCCTTTTTTTAAATTATTGATAAAACTATAATACATTCATAAGAGGTTTGTACATGAAAAGTATGGCTTACATTGCTCTGCATACAGAAAGTTGTTTCTACAGCATATAAATTGTACATCAAAAATAATATTAAAGTCAAAATATAATCAATCTGTCTAAAGTACAAAAATGCTTGCGGGAAATTGCACATATTGTAAATTGCACTGTGAAATGTTAAATCAACATTCATACTACATTTATCAATGAAAATTCTACCTATATTTCAACATACACTTAGGATAACATTCACAACAAAGAGGTGTTTACAACATAATTTTCAGTTTTGTATATTTCGAACATTCCCGTTAGTTGTATCTGTAATTAAGTCTAAATTTTCTCGTTACTCATGTTTTGTTTGTAGAAATACTTCACTTTCTAGAAAAAAAGTAAAGTTCTTTTTGCCTAAAATCACCGCTTTATTTAATTCTACTGCTTTTAACATTTAAAGCTCCGATAACATTTTCAATTTATTTTCCAAAATATCCAGATTTCTCAAATATACTTGAAATTCAAATAAATGAAATCCCACTCGTCTTCTATTTACAACTCATTTTCGTCAATAAAATTTCAAAAAAAAGGGTCCTTAAACTAAACATAACTTAAACCCTAAGTACATTCACTCCTTACGGCAATAAATAACAAACTTAACCATCTATAAATGTCATGCTGTGAAGTGGATGGAGATGAGATGAGGCTAGTCATGGTGCGCAGGCGCGCGACTACGCGACGGGCAACTGGCTGGACACTGTCGTTAGTTCGTCTGAGTCTGAACTCGAGCTGCCGTCGCTCCCTGCTCTCTGTAAAGAACAAAGAATACGTTAGGTTGGGAAAGGTTATAAACCAACAGTGAGGAGATTGAAGCAAAAAAACTACATTTGCTCTAACTGATGATTAGGGATGGATTGCTTTTGAATGCCAGTTCTCAGCACCTCTTACTTTTGGACATGAGAGCCTCACTTGAGCAAAATAAGGGAGATCATTTCGATTAAAAAGGCTTTTGAAACTGTCGAAACCAGCTCAAAGTTGATTTGTTGTGATTTCCGATTCTGCTTAGCTAGGAATCAGACAAGGTCCAAGACCAGCTCCTTTCCATACTTACTTTCTATTTGAAATCTCAAATCTTCACAGGAGACTGGAACTTCCAGGTAAATTTAAATAGATGGCGACCTGATTCTCTCAAGTAATCTTTTGAAGTGCACAATCGCAGCCTCCGGAAAACTTGGTTAGCCTACATTGAGGAATGTGAAGGACTTGATGAGTGTTGTAGTGATGAACGTTGCTTCTTATACTTTGCACTTACAATAACCTTGCACTTTTCACCTCTTTTTGTCTGACAGATTTGCGGATTGTAGCAAGACTTCCCCAAACTACATACTAAATCAACACATTTCAAGTCTAGCAGCGCCTTCGCGTGCGACTATGTCCAGTATAATTGGCCTACCTTGACCGGAGGGTTGCTATCCAGAGTGGAGCTGCGGCTGTGGCTGCGGTCCGAGGTGTTGTCCTCGTCGGACAGTTGGCATGCCTGAGTCACCTTACTCCGCAGCACTCGCCTCCCGGGTCCGATCGGCCTCCTGCCAATGCTGCAACAAAAAACACATTGTCATGTTATGCGGTTGTCAGTGTTGAAGTTTTCATTTTGAGGACACTTTGAACAATTGTGTAGTTGTCTGGTCTCTTTTAGTTATCTAGTATGAAGATAACTAGTCATTAAAATGACTGATGTGATGTCACAGTAAGCTAGGTGGACTAACCTCTTCCTGCGGAGAGAGTAGGTATACTCGAGGTGGCCGCAGTCGTCGTCCTCGCGGCTGGAGCTGTCCTCGGGCGAGTGCGGGTTGCCATTCAGGATCTCGCTCACTTTCCGCCCTAACCTCTCCAAGTTGTCGTCGTCACTCAGCCGCTCGCTGACATTACTCTCCATCATCTCCTGCACAGTCACCAGATGGTTAGGAATAATTAAACACAAGTTTAGGAGACAAGTCATTAGGTGGTTTTAGGAATTCCTAAAATTTACCAAGATCTTTTAACTTGCATTCATAAAGTTGAATTTCCTAAAAATAAACTTCACATTCGTCAAATATTTTCCATGCATCTATTTATATTTTTTATTCCTCCAAGGAACATAGCGCAGCAACCATCCCTCTCCAGCGCACTCTGTTGGGAGCCATCAATTTGGCTTCCCCCAGGTCTTTCTAGCCATCTGTCACTCCAGGCTCACTATACGCCTCCATGTTGTCCATTCTGCATCTACAAAGAGCAGAATTTTTCCCCAACATCTTTGAATACCATTTCATCTGTACCAAAGCACCGACTTTGTTTACCCTGATCAATCTTTATCCTGGGTGAATAGTCTGACTAGAATCTAGTCAGCCAGTGTGTGAAGTGTATGCGTACTACATACCTGACTAGGTGGGCTGGGCGGATGCTGAGTGTTGCCGCTAATGCTGTCCGTAGGACTCGGCGGTGAGTCGCTGATATCCATCGCCTCCGTCTGTGTCTCCATGTGAGCCACCTGCGACACCTCCTCGTCACTGCTGCTCATCACAATCTGCAGACAAAAAAGTTCACATTAATATCAACGGTGGATGAGAAAAGACAAGTTGTGCATGATTAGATTACCAATGTATCGGTAAATATAGTAGCTAAAAATTAGGGTATACACATAAGTGAACTCGGACTGGTATAAAAAAATCAGGTGGGAATTCCCTCACAGTTGGAATTTTTCTGTAAGGAGGGTTCTGTTTCTTCTTTAAATAATTTTGAAAGAAATTTCAGAGATGTTCTGAGTATGTGTTGTAACAGTTTGTACCCCGATTTCTTTTATGTCCATTTTTAAGGATAACTCCCATCATAAGTAATCATATCGCCATTGAAATATACATTTATGAATTACATTCTGAGATCAACTTGTCGCCAGCAAAATTGAATTAATGGTAATGATAGTTTGACAGGGTGTCCAGCATACGGGAATTATACGGGAAAATACAGGAATTATGTCCCTAAACCGGGAAATTTTGCAAAAGGGATTGCTAAAGTGGTGATTATATCATGGACAAGTCTAGCTATGGCCGCAAACAGTATTGTAGCCGTTACTTCGCCGCAGGTGCTAGTGGGAGTCAAGAGATTGTCGTTAACGGTAACTAAAAAACGGATTTTGACGCGGTGGGAGCAGGGGAGATCGCCGCGAATGGTATCCTAGCCGCTACACGCTGGAGTCTATAGATCGTTGTAAACTGTAACAAAAGTCGTTATTTCATTGCGCGCAGTAGAAAAAAATTGTGGTTTTGTAAAAAATAACAAAATGGGCGAAGTAACTATGACTCTATTATGGTAGCTAAATCCGGGAAATTAGCAAAATATATCTGGAAAATACAGGAATTTTATTTTTCTGAACGCTGGACACCCTGTTTGAAGATCATTAAAGTATTGAATTAAACTGTAAACTGGGATCAACAAAAGTAACAAGTTCAATGGTGGAAAGGCAATTATTTAAAATAGAGTCATGTCATCTGCATACTGAATGAGTTACCCTTCTGTACCAAGAAGAGAGCAGGTGTAGACAAAGAGCAGATATACTTTTGCCCGTGCAACACTGACCTTGACATCCTTGACGGGGCTGTGCCTGGGGGACTTATCCAGGTTGACCTTGCGCAGTCGCACCTTCCTTGGTCGGATCACGGTCGGCATCGGTACATTCGACATCGGCAAGTTCGACACTGGCACAGCCACTGACTCTGGGTGTGAGTTGCTGTTCAACTGTGCGTACAATGACACCTTCACCGGACTCTGTAACCAACAGACATGAAATCAACCTTATTACTTACACAATACGTTCCGAGGACTGTTTTACTCTATTTATACATTCTGTGGACCATTTTACTCCTGTGATAAATACCAAGGACCGTTTAGCAACCATGATAAGTTACAAGGTCTATTTTACTCCCACGATACACTCTGAGGACCAATAGCGCTCAACACCAGCGAACCCAGTTACAAGGATTGTTTACTCAACCAGGATAAGTTAATCATTTATTTCAATTTACTTTTGCAAAATTAATATTGTCTAACAACTTTCACAGATTAATCTTTACATACTACTCGCTGATTGCTAAAAAAAATACTTTTCTGGTCACTTGCAGAATCCTCGTAGCTCTAGGTGTTTTCTGGTACATAAAATTCACACAAGATTCTCGATGTGAGGCCACATTGTATAAGACGTATTGAAAGAATTACAGATTTAACACACATTTCGCAAGCTGCGCACACTCAGTGCTGAAAATTTTTAGATCCAGGCGCGCCTGGTGTGAATATAACCAAAGAAAACTACACAGCACCAATTCAGAACCTTGCGTCCAGACCACTGAGAAAAACAACTTGATCGTTGATAGTGACTGCTGACTGACCTGCTGGGGTGAGTCTGGGCTCGTAGTGAGACTGTCAGGTGTGGAGACGTCCACCTTGCGCACATGTCTGAGCAGTGGCCTCACCAGCCGCCGCTTGCACCCTTTGTGACTCACTGTCTGCCTCTCCCGCCTGCAACATCACGACAACAAAGCCTTTAATTAAATATTTAATTTTACAAGCAATCAATCCAGCAGTTTTTACATACCTAACTTCATCTAGCTGGCATCGTAGTGATAGTTAGGTTTTCCACTTTTGTTTGGGCACTGTTGGCAAATAATGAACTCTGGAAGTTTAAAGAAATCCATATTGATTTTGAGTGAAATGCACAGGCATCACAGACAATTGCAATTGTAGTGGAATTGTACCAGTAAAATGAGGTGTTTCTTTTTTAGTAAAGGTAAACATTTTCCCAAATATTCATGATTTTGCAAGAAATTTTATTTTCGGTTTGTCAAGCTAGAAAAATATTATTTCCTGTTTAACGGAAGTGCACACCCGTACCAACAAACACTCTTTTAAATTATTGGTTTAATCTGCAAAACTCATGCAGCAGGAGCAACTAAAATATTATTATTATTTTTTATTCCTAGGGCATGTTTAATTATTTGGTGCTCTAACACAGTTGATGTACCAGCTGCTTTAATTTGTTGACATACGAGGCACGACGCTGTAGTCAACAATTGACAGCCTACAAAATAGTCTCCTCAACATGATAAGACCATCAAACTATTGTTACATTTGCTATCAGTATGGAAATAACCCAAGGTGGTCTTGTTGTCTAACTAAGCTGAATGCATTATGAGGACCTCCAATACTCACTTGAGAAGCTCTCTCTCGCTCCTCCAGTTTGAGCAGCACTGCGCTCAGTTCCATGTACAAGTCGTTAGCTCGCTCCAGCTTCCGCTCGTAGTGCTCCCGTATGTCTTGTGCGTGCTTCAGCTCTTCCTTGCGCTTGCGGATCAAGTCCTCCTCGAACTTGGGCAGGTGGCTGCCGTTCGACTGCATCTGCTGCATGTGAATTCTCACCTCCTCTTTCCACGATGCCTGCATCACACAATAAATATTTTGTGTGAAATTTGGCGTGAATTTTCAATACGGAACAATCAGTCATATTCTTGGGAACATATCTTAAAGTTTATAACAGAGGGTAACACATTAAAATAATTAATATTGCATTTAGTAATGAAAAGTGTGGCTTTTTGCCGTTCCACTGAAACTATAGGAATGTTTTTTTTTTTTGAACACTGTAAAAGGAACATTAAAAATATAAGTGTACAAAAGCAGGGTTTTAAGATTATTACCAGAAAAATAAAAACCAATTGGTTTTGAAAGTCTGAATAAATAGTGATTTTGTTGCAACTTTATTCTTTGAGTACCTACATTCAGCGTTAGATATTGATTGACTTATGATTTATGTCAATTAATTGCCGCCGGTTCTAGAAAACGATCTCTTATGACTCAGATACCTGACGTTATCAATGATGTACAAAATAGCGGGCGCTACATAATGGTGCAAACAATGTACTGGCAGGAAAATTCATACGACTCTCCTAAGACAGTAGAATTTGTTTTTAGATTTTTTGAAGGGTAATAGCAGTGGGACCAAAAAAATCCGCACTCCTCTAGTTGGATCAAATGGAGACTTATATAATTTCATTAAAATCCGATATACGTACCTGAGACTTAAAATAGTCCTCTGGGGAGCTGCAGAGCACCTCCGTAGCGGCGATGTCCAGGTGGATGAGGATGTGCTTGAAGGAAGGGCGGTTGCGTGGCTTGGCGCTCCAGCACTGCTTGATGAGCAGGCGGAACCCCTCAGGGCAGGAGGAGGGGATGGGCAGGTGCAGGGAGTTGCTTCCCACGCCCCAGATGATGGCTGAGGAGTCAACGTCCTTGTAGGGAGTCTCACAAGTCAGCAGTTCCCACAGCACAACTCCGTACGACCTACGAACCAACCAGTTTGTGACTCTTTCCACACATTTACAATTCCCACATTGAGTTTTTTATTATCGGATTCTGATATGTCTGATATCAACGGGTTGCGGGTTTGAATTCCATATCAGGATCTTAACTGGCATTTTCGTGGGGATACTATGGTTGTTTGCGTTAACATTGTTTAAAGAGCTGCGGTACAAACAAAATTAAGGCTTAAAAAGATTCATATGAAATATTTTGCATCATAAGGGATTTAAAGATTCTCCTAACCATACTTGCTCTTCTACATTGTAGTAGTTAACTGCTACATAGTCAGTTTTTCGAGTGCAGTAGCAGTATTTTAGAAGGCATTGTAAGTAATGTCTTAAATTACATTTGAGTAATTAAGTATTGAAGGGGAGGCCTCCAAAACCCTCATTTTCTAGGGAGATATTTTAGACTTGCTAATTTTGCTCCTTGCAAATTCTTCTAAGTGGGAAGGTTATGTAATACAATTCACATTTTTTACGTTCTCAAAAATTATAAGTTTTGTAATCATGATAAAATATTATTTTACTAAGACTGTATTAATCCAACAGACTATTTGGAAACTTGCTAAAATGTTTTCATGATTTTCAGACATATCAAAACTCACATTACTGTTTTTAAGTTCAAAATCACACCTTAAAAGAAGCGGCAAACTAAAAGACCAGTATTAGTTTTCATCCAAAACACCAAACAACACATAACATTAGGACATTCTAATTACCAGTAACGAGTATCAACATAATAGTATATACCAAATGTCAACTTTCTCGGAGCAGGGTTCGTTGCGGATAATCTCGGGGGCCATCCAGGCCACGGTTCCGGCAAAACTCATCTTGGTGCTGATCTCGTTCCACTGCCGACTCGTGCCGAAGTCACTGATCTTTACCACTTCCTTCCTCCCGATCAGAACACTGGAACAATCATGACAAATATGTTTAGTTTGTTTACATAATTGTAGGTTTACTACACCACTGCTGCTTTAGTTGTATCCTGCGTGAAAACTGTGCGCATCTAAAGGCAAGTAGTTCACAACTTCTCTACCTCCCGCCAGCTGTGTGTGCGCAGCCCCTTCTTTTCGTCCCCGACCGCTTCAGGCCTCAACAACTCCACTCGGTGATTCCGGTGGGTCAGTGAGTGGGGAATGAGCACAAGTCGTGGTACGGACTCTATGTGCCTTGCCGGTTTAACAAGAATTGTAAAAATTAGGACACCACTAAGGCAGCTGCAACATTCAGATTTTAGATTCAAAAAACCTTTAGTCATAGGGATTTGGGCCTGGTTTCCTAAAAATTTCCATTTTAAGAAACAGCTGTGATTTACTCGGCTACTGCTTACTTTGGACTCTTGAGATCCCTGTGAATGATCTTGTTGGAGTGGAGGTACTGCATGCCGGCAGCGATCTGCTTGGCCCATGTGACGAGGCGCTGCGGCGGATCTCCTCTCCGTCCTTCAGCAGGTTGTACAGCGGTCCGTACGGGCAGAACTCCATGACAATGCAATAGCACGGAGCCTGCGTGCACACCCCCCTGCAAACACAGTAAAACGTGAGAATATATTCTGAACAAGTCAAAAGTCTATACTATCTAGCTCATACCGTCGACCTTGCTTCAAGCACAGCCTAAGAGGCCGAAACATTAATTTGAGCTTAGTGAAAGGCCCCTAGCCTGCCAGGCGAAAGGCAGACTTATCTCTGTAAGAGAAGAGAAGTGAATTGCCTATACTAAAGATCTTACCCTTAGCAAAGTAAATGATTATAGTCAAGAGGTCGATACAAAGCAGTACCGTAAGCTAAGTAAACTGCTCTGAGGCCGTAGTACAACCGAAGGCTATTACATATATGCAGGATTGTACAATCATAGGTGACATTAGGACATTAACTCTAATTGTTGTACACATATTAATTAGTTTTTTTTTTAGTAATGCTCTTCCCATTAAAACTAAATTTTGTGCATTAAAAGTCCCAATTAAATTTATTTGTAAACATTTCAACTCTTTCAGAGAATTGTTTTGAAAATTGTTTTTCACCTTCTTCCAATAATTTGTTGGCAATTTTTACCTTCAAATCTGTTACATGTTACTCTGTATTTGATGAATAATAAAGCTATTCATGGTCTTACAGTGCTCATTATTCTAGTAAAAATATGTTTCAAGTTAAAAAATTATTCAAATTGTATCCATTTTAAGCTTGATAACCAACCAGCTTCTTATTTCTAAGTAGAAACTATCTGAAAGGCTAGGAAAAAAGGAGTTAATTATCATTCTAAATTAAATACAAGATTTTTTAACAAAATTTGTATAAAAATATTTATAGTCATTTAAGAACCACAAAATGCATTCCTTCAAAGTGACTTCACGAAGTTACCAAATATTTTTACTTTAGCGCCAGCTCCATGAAATTAGGCTTATACAAACATTTCAAAAACACTCATCGCTAAACTGATTTACGACAAGCTTACAATACCTGAACTGTACGATGTTGGGGTGGTTGAGTTTGCGCAAGTGCCGGATGTCTGTCTCCTTCTGTTCTCGCACTTTCTTGACAGCTACTACCTCGTTCTTGAGCTTGCCGCTGAACACCGCGCCCTGCGCTCCCGACCCCAGCCACTGCAGGTCACTGATCATCTCGAATGGGATCTCCCAGTCATCTACACATACCAGGCACCAGTCAGAATTGAGGCTAGTTTGGTTTTAGCAAATGTATTTTGTTAACAATCCACCACGGAGAACATCAAATGAAAACCCTATTTTTCCAGTCAGAATCGAGGCAAGTTTGTTTTTGCACTTTCTTTAAGGGATATTAAGGGTCCACCTCAGAAAACATTACGTGAAAGTCGTAATTTGTCCTCGCAACAAACACTAGACACCGTGCAAATAACAGCTGGTTAAACAACAGGCTCTTTCAACTGGTGCGGCCTAACTGGTAAAACGAATGCTAAAATGTTTTATGTGAAGTTCGTTTTCACTTTTTAACTAATTTTTAAATTTACAAACCTTAAGTTGTTTGGGAATAGAAGTGATGTTCTACTCTTGTGTAGCGCTTTATTTGCGGTAAATATAATAATAGACTTTGAAAACATCAAAGGTTTTAAATTTTAACTCCAGATAGTAAGCTTGGTAGGTAAAATGTTATAAAAGCATTTTATATCCGTTCAGGTACTTTTTCATTAAAAGCTAATGAAAATACTCAACTCTAACTTAAATTATCATATTTTAACCATTTGCGGAGTCTTGTATTAAATTTTGTCCCGCTTCGAGGTAAACCCTTACGGGAAACAATTTTGAACAGTGGAAAACAACACAAACGGTTGAAGTTTTAGCTAGTAAGTATATACTAGACTAAGGAAATTCCCACCAAACAAATCGCTGCCACCAAATGAGCTCTAGTAAGTGTAAAATCTGTTTCAAGGCTTTACACATATGTTTACTTCGCACGTGGGGCATGGCAAATCTGGTTTGCTTCTAATTATTTTGTTAAAGCTTAGGTTTCCCTTGTGAGTGTTGAACGCTTTTTGAAGGCTTTTGAAAGTGAATTTTGTTTGTTTTAAAATACTCATGTAGAGCAGTTTTCAGAGAGAACATTGGTTGGTCCTTTAGGCTTTAAATAATTCCTAAATCTCACCAACATATTACGTCAGTAAAATCGGTCACTTCTATCCACTTCTAAGCTTGAAATATTTCCAAACCGTAATTCAACCACAGACATACAACGCTACAAAACCAATGAAATAGACCACAATACCATGGACTTTATATATAATATTTCTAATTTAAACTTCTCATTGAAGCTGGTAGAAACCTATACATAGTAGATTATTGAATAACTTGAAATGTTTCAAAGAGAATAAATCTAAAACCTTTTTTGAAAACATTATTTTATTTGTCATTTTTTATATTTACATATTTTTAGTTCTTAAAACTTTTCAAACTTTGTGTAAAAAATCAGTTTTGTGATGTTGCAATAAATTAGGGTAAATTTGATTGTTACGAATAATTATTTCCTTCTGTGAGTTTGGTAGAGTTGCTAAAGGATTCTCTGCAGAGTTCAGATCATGCATTCTTCCTCTTAGATTGTGTATTACAAGATTTATTCTCAACACCATGCAGTTTTGTCAAGGTTGTTGTCTCTGCGGAATTGTTATGGATGTCTACTCTTGTTAGGGATTTTGGGGGTCTTTCTTGAAAGTTTTGTGATTTTTATGAGAAATCATAGGTATTTTCAAACTTGTAGTTTGACCCACCAAACCTTCTTCCAGATTTCTGGATACAGTCTCAATTTGTCTACTTTGCCATGTGTTTATAACGCCTAGTAAGGAACCCGGCACTGTACCTTGGTGGTGTCCCTTGATCTCGTTGGCGGCTGCTTTGCCGATGATGGTCCAGACAGGCCGCAGGCAGCCGAGCAGACCATCGATCCAGCCTTCCTTCCCGCCGCCACAGGGTCCACCCTCACCGAGCCCGAGTCCTGTGAGGAGTCTGTGGACTCGCGGGTCTGGATCTGTATCGGAGGCGCTCCCACGCTCAGCTGACCTAGCTCTTCCTGGATACAGAGCATGCTGCAACATAAGTAATAAATTTAATTGAGTTGTTTATCGTCGTTTTTATATTTGGGAAAGGGTGGATAGAGTGAGGGCGGGTCCAGCTCTGGGTCTTGCTCATGCCATAAAATGGGAATAAACTACTATTTACAAACTTAAATGTTGGAAACTCTTTTCCGGAAGCATAGAGCTATTTAGGCTGCTGTCCAAACACTAAAACTTGTACTTTCGTAAAAATATTTTATTTCAAAACTTCTTTATAAAAATATCTAGAACTTCAAATGTTGAAATAAATATTTTATTTTTCAAAAGGACTTAACACTTTGGTTTTTATATGTTGCAGAATTAATGGCTCTATGCTTCCAGAAAATAGTCTATGGCTAAAAACTATGAAACCTCGTTTTGAATTTATTCACTAGGATTACAAATTAGGACCAGGTCTTGCATGTGCATGCATTATTTAATGATATTTATAAATACAAACGTTATTCACTCATTACGTGCTGAATTCCTTACGGTTGGAAATAAAGAAATAAACCTCTCGGTAACTTTAAACACACATCTTTTAATGGCTTTACAAAGGTTTGCAATCCAACAAACGCTAAAAATTCTCATGTAATGACTTTCTGTGTGTTTTATAATTTTTACATGATGTCGGTTTAAGAGTAGAGTTTCAAAACCACGAATCAAAAGTAAACCAATGGAATTCTTAAACCTCCTTTTCAGATTCTAAAAGAACTGTTTTCACCTTTTATAGTGTTTTTTAAAAATAAAATTTGAAAATCTGTTATTAATCCGCTTTAAAGAATATATTGACCTTTCATTTAAAAGTTGTGTTAATCACAGTAACACAATTTATAACGACGGCGTTTGCTGGAACCTCCGCATCTGGGACTTGTGGCGTGGTCCTGTAATCCAGCTTCATGGAGGTCAGGTTTTGAGGATGATATAGGTCTAAAGCGGCTCAGATAGTCTCAGTGATCATCTGATGATACCATCAACTCCCACCATCGTTTAGACATATCAGACCATCACCTGCGTGGTTCGGAAGTCACGTTAAGCCGTTGGTCCTTGTATTTCCATTGGTCATTGGGCTATTAATTAATGACCCATTCTAAGGAAGAGTCGGCCTTAGTTTGTAACAAGACTACACCTCATAACTCATTACTATCACTCATCACACTCATCCCTCACCACATATTTGCATTAAAATACCCTCATGAGAGTGGTCGGCATCTCAAATAGTGATTTAGTGATCGGCAAGCACAGCGTTAATAGAGCCCCTTCAATTACAGAAGAGCATCATCACGGCACAGACGCGTGATTCATTGTCGCGTAAAAATTGCAGGCGTTGTTTAAAATAACCAATTTCTGTGTCGTAATGCAAAGATGATTTGTTTCCACTTCGCAGAAACGCTTAGGCTTAGTAATAATTACACTAATTGTCAATTATCTTTTAGTAGTTTACACGCCTAAACCACCGAAGCTCAAACAACAACAAACAAGTATTTATGTAAGTCCCAAGTTATGTAGCTTCTGCTCAAGGTTTACAATACGGACGACTACGTACATTGTTGAAATTATACCCGCTCAGAAAATTGTTTCGTCTACCTACTGCTTGTTAGTCGTTACTTGAATTTTCCAAGAGGTGATTTCAAACTTGTTATGAATTGAATAACTAAGTCATATTTAATGTTATCTAAGACTTGAGTGCTTTTTAAAGATGGGTTTGGACTTTTGGTAATGTATATATGTCCTAAAACGTCACATTCTCATCGACCTTCACTTCTCAAATACAAATGCTAATGTTTTCGTATCTCCTAATATTGTCTTTTTGATTTCAGTACCGATGAAGGGAACTCTACTAAATTGAAACAATCCAGACCAATTTTGGGGCAGTCCTGGCGAAAGAGGGTAAGTATAAAATCGACCTTGGCATTTGATTTTCTGGTGGATTTTACTGTAGAAACTCCCATTAAAACCTACGGTGTAGGGGTTTTCCGTTCTACCAACTGAAAATTAAATGAAGTTTAGGCCCTCGTATGAAACGTGTTCTGCCATTGCCAAAGAAATATTCATTTCTCTACAGAAAAGAGGTTCTTCTTTGTTGTGATTTTATTAACAAAGGCTTCTTCCATCTGTCTTTAATGAAATTCTACACCTATTTTTATTTATTTAAAATGAGGTGATTTTAAAATGCAGGGGACGTTATCTTTAAGTCTACAGAAAAGAGGTTCTTCTTTGTTGTGATTTTTTAACAAAGGCTCTTTCCATCAGTCTTTAATGAAATTCGACACCTATTTCAAAGTGCGGAGATTTTAAAATACGGGGACGTTATCTTAAAGTATCATAAAAATACCTATTTTGTGTTCCGTTTAAGGCCATATTTTTTGATGGACTACTTATTAATAAAAATATAATATTGCGCAATGATATCGTTTATCCATGAAACCGCGTGCATCAACACCATCTACAAATATAACTCAAACAAAAGAAATCATTGAAAAAAGAATATTTTTCTCCTACAGTGAAGAAGAAGAAAAGAAGTCGTGGAAAACAAAGTAGCATCTTGTAGCTACGTGCAAACTCTAACGGCTTAACCTAGATACCTGTTACGTAAGCCCTTAACAACATTCACACCTACACTCACACAAATACTCACACAGTCACACGTCTACCGTTATTCACAACATCGAAACATAACACACTTTTATTCGCGAGGAGCGTCACAAATAACTATTCTTAGACGTTACATCATTCCATACTCACACTTTTGGCTTTTCGGCAAAACAACCTTTAGACTTGAACAGCATCGCAAATCTTCGTACACCGGAAACGACGCTGATTTTCAAAAACACTTTTTTAACGTAAAATCTACAAAATAATTCCGAAAACACGAGCGGAACTGGAAAAAAGGGCGGAACTAACTACCTAACGACAAGACTGACAGTATCCATGGCCGACTTACAATGGAATGTCTTCTGGCTGATAAGCCTGGCTGTGGTATGGAGAGGGGGGGGGGAGGGGGTCATGTGACCCGTGACGTCAATCTCTTGTGTTATCATGAAGATAACAACAGCTGTCACGACAAGGCACAGGCTCCCATACGCTGCGAGAGGTCAAAGTCGGACTCGACATGGAGCCAGTGGTGGATTCGGGCAGAAGTTTGGGTAAAAGGGAGTTCTAAGGGTAATTTGATGGAAAATTGTATAAATTATGCTTTATCAAAGGTGTTTTGAAGATTAACGAGGAAAACACGTTAAAATTGAAAATGAACCGTTTTATAATCGTATAAACTAGACAAACAACACTTAACATTGAGTTTGTTTAGAAATACTTTGGTAAATTTAATTACGAAAAATCTTTTTTTAACCCCGTAGCGTGGCACGGGTATTGTCAGCTAGTAACTTAAAATATAAAAATTGGCATTTTTTCTTTTTATTCAGGCACTCAATTGGAAAGTTTAATAAAGTTTAGAGGAAAAATTGTACGACACCTGTCAAAAATAATGACATAAAGAGGTCATTATTTACATAGCGACTCTAGTTTTCAACCTACGCAAAAAATATTCACCACACATTTCCTTTACCTGCGGGTCAGGTCGGGGTTCTTGTCGAGACGGTCGCAACTGCACCGGCCCTCGTCGGCTTTCTTGCGTCGGAAAAACCGGCGGAAAAGCATTTTAACACAGAGGAAAATGTTGGCGACTGGTGTGACACGGGCAGGGACGAGGTGACAGCCAGCGGCGCTGTTTGTGCCAGCGAGATGTGATGCGGCGCATGCGCGCAGGTGCACAGCTGCCGCGCTGATAACAGCACTGTGCGTGATAACAGTATGTAGTGGCACAATGAACACACCGGCTGCGTATCTCCGGGCAAAACATTAAAGGCCTATTCCCACGAGGCTGGTTTATAAGCGCTGATCGTCAGCGCTAGTAAATCAGCCCCAAATCAGCCACGTGAGAATACAGCGCCAGCGCTGGCAGACACCAGCAAGCTGACTGTTTCCAGCAAGCTGGTGACTTTGAACATGTTTAATATTGTCAGCGCTGAAGATACGAAAATGGTCACGTGATCTATAAGCGCTGAGAAGTCAGCGTGAGACAAGCACCGTGGGAACGGACTACTCTAGCTTTTAGTTGCTGTTGAGTTGTCGTAGAAATAGGATTGTGATCAAAATGTCGGACAAGCTAAAGTGGTCGTGTGAAGTTACTATAAAATGTCTTAATGTGTTTAAAACTTATGAATATTTGTTATTAGTGGGACACTTCAAATGAAAATTACTTGAAACGAGACGCGAGGGACTCTGCCTTGACAGATTTAATTGCACATTTGGCAGCAGAAGGTTTGGGTACCATATCAAAACCAACTCAAACAGAAGATCAAATCTATCTTTTCTTCTTCTTCAACTTTTCTCACACAATTCCTGCACTCCCATCCTCAAAATAGCTCGCAAAGTTTGTCGACTAAGCCCGGAGCCCCACAGATGACATTTTTCAACATTATAGGCCTCAACACTACGTAAAAACGTGAACACAACTGCAACCAACGAAGTATACAGACTGACTGTCAGCTCTAGTTTACAAGCTACGTGGGAAGGGATTTCCATGCTGGTACGTTGAGCTGGTTTATAAGCGCTGACCGTCAGCGCTTGTGAACCAGCCTCGTGGGAATAGGCCTTAAGGGTCCGCCTCAGTGGTCTCCTCAGAGAAAGCCTGAATCCTAACAAGGAATTCACGACACCGCACGTGACAACTGGCCAAACGACGGGCCTTCTTTCAACTGATGCGGCCTAACTGTCAAGCTTGCAAGGGCTTACGGCAGACCGTTTTCCACCTTTAAAAATTATTTTTAAATTAATTATTATGATATATTTAGAAACCGGAGGAGTTTTCCGACACGTGTATGCGGATAACGGGATATCTCGTAAAGGTTTAATAGTTTCACAAAATAAATAAAATTTGAAGTTGTCCAAGGTTCAGTACTTTTCAACTCCATTTTGTACACTTAAAACGCATCATTTTGAAAAAAACTCTCTATATGCGTGTAGGTAAACTTGTTACCTTTAAAACGCATGTAAATATTTAAATACTAACTTTAATAGTGTCGGCGTGTTTTGTTTTATTGCAGACCCTTGCATTAAAGCGTTGCACAGCGGATCCGTGGCGGATTGGTATCGCGCGCGACTCCTGAGCTCATCTCGGGAGGTTCGATCCCCGCAGTTACCACTTACAATTTGTAACGTGACTACGGTGACGCTAGGTAAAGTCGAGGCTGAGTGGTAGACAGGACTTTGTAGTCCTAACCTCGCCTCGTTAAACAAGACAAACTTTACCTTTTTACCTTTACAGCTGAGGAGGGCCCGGACTTTTCCCCGATCTAGACTCCGAATCGAGCAGGAAGAAATAGCAGAAAGGAGCGAAGATCGCGTTGAAGCGTACAAGTTTTGCTCCGTACATTTTCCGGAGGCAGACATCGAACCTGACAGTTTAATCGCAAAAAGAACCCCCATTTTTACTCATGATTTGGGAATTCTTCAGCAAAGATTTTTTCCAAAAGTACTCTCATTTTAACGATTTTTTCCAGTTACATTGTGGCCCAAGTACCCTCCATAACCCCTCAGACTCAAAACACACCAGTTTTACTTTGTCCAAAGCTCAAACACACCTAAACAAGTAATTTCAAAGTATTGCACTCAAAAAAGAAACAACACTCTGTAGAGACAAACGTCTGTGGAGAGTTTCTGTTGTCTGCGGTAGCCACTCTAGCGGCTCAAGACACCGTAACACCTGTTATCTGTGCTTGTGTGTGTGTGAGCACCTGACTTGAGAAGCCATGACTCAAGCACATGTACGGGTGCACCAACTCACTAGGCCCGCCACGAGTTACGCAAACATATATGTGAAAGTGTAACTTCCGCGGAGAAAATGCAACGTTAGACCGTCCAATCAGTCAGGCTTCGGTTGAAATAGGGCTACCTCTTACCAAAAATGAACTTAAGCGTAAGGATAATCATAATGTTCGTCCTATCTTTCAGCAGCACCTAAATATCATAGCATAGTTTTGTGACAAAAGATAGATGTACATAGGAGAGACAAAAATACCACTAAATGTATGAGTCAAATAACATGAAGACGACTGGCCAGGCGATCCGTCAGTGTGGAGGTGTCACTGGCCGTGGACGTGTTTGATTCCATTCAACCTCGACCTTTACCTAGCGTTAACGCATAGTCACTACAAATGCAAGTGGTGACTGGGATCAAACCCGCACCAAAGCAGTGATGAAATCCGGAGTCGCACACGATTCCAACCCACCAAGGGTCTGCTAGGTTTGAATGTTAAATTTGACAAATTATAGACTGACACATGATCTTTATTTTCTCCTTGCAGAGTCAAAAGTAAAGATAACGGAACGGGAAACAAGTAGTAAAACAAGACCAACACAAGTGGAAGTAAGTACAGTACTCATTGACAATATTTGTATCATTTTGTGTGTTAAGGAAACTTAGTCAATACCTCTTGAGCTTTAGCTTATCTTGACCGACTTGACGTACTTCTTGCTTTGACGCAAATCTATCAACACCGATGAATCATCACTAACCGGATACAATGGTATTTTTGCATAAAAAACTAAACCCATTAAAGTTATACGCCAACATCTCCTTTGTCAAAAGTTGTAAGATGGGTGAGGCTGTCAAATTTTAGTAGAGTGTAATACTTTAGAACTTCTCTGATCAATTTATTTGTTAGGCCCGTTTTGAAATCGCACAATTTATTTTCATAAAAAGTGTCTATATAGTCTGAAAACTTCCAAACATCTTTTGGAGAGATGTGAGCATTTCTCATTGAAGTGAGCTTCCGCCCACCCTAAAAACTTTTATGTTTTCAAAGTCCTGACACGACTTTGTAATACTCGTATTAGTCTACCTGTTTTGTAGTTTAAATTATAAGAAGAATAAGAATGTCTTTATTTTCTTGAATATTTGGTTTACAATATATGTTTGAAATTAAAAAGGAACAACACATTTTTCACACTTTATCCTTAGGATGTAAAAGCAATAAAGGTATCACTAACGCTAGTAAATAAAACAAAACACATGTTAGTCCTCTAAGTAAGAAAATGAACACAAAAATAAACTGTCTTTGACCTGTCAAGCTGAATCTGATACGTCTTTCCGAGCCCACTCCCCCGGACAAAGGCACCCAAGCGTTCCTGGGCTGGACGCCAACACAGACACTGCCCTTGTACAAACAAAGGCAGCCGGCTTTTCGCCAGCCCGTACTGATCGTGAATAACCAAGGACCGGAGAAGTGAGCACAGGAAACGAAAAAACTTAATAGATTGATTAAGCGTCTACTCCGAAAGAAAACAATACAAGCTAACCAACCTACCGCTTTTTCCCTTCTTACAGCCGAACTTTGATATATTAATATCCTTTTTTTGTGAGTAGATATTTCAAATGGAAAACTACCCGGTAATGACCAAGCTAAGAGTATTGAGGTCTTACTGTCACTGGACCTACCTGTTGGTGTAGTTGTCACGTTCACTTAGTTCTAACTCCAAAGGGTCCTCGGGCTCTGGACTGAGGCTGAGGGGGAAGAGGGGTTGAGGTCCGTACATGACGTCACAGTCTGTCTCTGTCACAGGAGTGTGCATCTTGACTCAAGCAGTCAACTCATAACCTGCACACAACAACAGAAATATGTTTTAAACAAAATTAAAGATAGGGGATTTAACTTTATTTTGATAATGCTAGCAGGCTTAGTTATCTCAATAGTCGAGTAAAAGAAGGAAAAAATGTGGTTCGCGTAGTTTCGTGGGGCATTTACTGATAGGCAGACCTCAAAATACCAACAATTCAAGAAAATTCAAATATTTTACCAGACTGGTGGTTTTGCACCCACTCTTCTAAGCTCAAATCGCTTTTAAAAATTAGAAAATTATTCAAACGACCTGGCCTAAATTTATTGGTTAGCACCTTGTGGCTGGAGAGATTCAAAGATCACATATCCAAGATTTACTCTTTAGCTTCCCATAAAATTTCTTTGGTGATACGCCTATTCAAGTGCTGTTAATGGATAGCTAGCTAATTTTCTAATGGTGGTATTTGTTAATGGTTGCAATTTTCTAATTTTTAAAAGAGTTTTGAGCTTAGAAGAGTGGGGTGCAAAACCACCAGTCTGGTAAAATATTTTAATTTTGAATTTTCTTGAATTCAAGCTAGCTCCTTGTTTAAGATATAATTGTTATATGTTGAAATTTTAATAGATAGTACATTACAAATCAATGTGATTGAAAAACTATACTGATAGCGCCACTGCTGATGCAATGTGGGTCTTTTGATTGGCTCTATCTGAACCACAGAGTACAATATACAATGGAGTTAGTTATTATTACCAGAGATAAACTACAAAGGTAATCTCTAGGTAATCTGTGTTATTACTCTGTGATTTGAACGCTTGCGTTTGACGCTTCGCCGGGAACGCAACGTGATTGGCCCAGAACTTTAGTAATTTAATTCACAGCTGGTTGACAATTCTTTTGATTATTTTTGTTTTGATGGTTGAATGTTGATGACATGTTTACTTTGTACTGGGCCTTATTTGAGTGATGTTAATTATTTTTAACATTATGTTCAAATAAAATTTGATTTAATGAGTTGGAAATAATGTTCCGTTCTTATATAGAAATAATTATGACCTATGCACGTTTGGAAAAGCCTAGGAGTAAATTAAATAACGTACCCGATATGTGTCGAAATCTGCAAATCGCCAAAGCACGTCAAAAACGCTCAAAAGCTTGAACTTATGAAGACAACACCTTTTCAAATTGCCATGCGTATGAAAACTTCAGGTGAGCTTGCCTTCTACAAACCCATATCGTTTGAGTCCCTTTTTAAATGCAGTTTCTTTTAAAATGTACATTAAAAGAAAAATCACGATTGAAGTCCCACTTGGTTGCTTCTCGTTATTGCACGGCATATCCCATTATCAACGTGGTTGATCAAATTAGGCCCTAAAACGTAATATTACAATATTGAATTCCATTCTTTCCTATCAATTGGATAGACCTAGATACAGAATTCAACATTTTTAGGTCGCGGATGTCACTACGATTTCCTGCCCATGCTGTTATCACTATTTGACAGGTTGTTATCAACTTATCCTATTGTATGTAATAAACTGTAAATTAATTGTAGTTTTATTTAAGCTGTACAATCGTAATCACATGGAATGTCGACAAACAACCTCGCTAGACCACCATACATTAACAATTATTAGAATAACTAACGTTATTAAAATATCTCAGTGGGGAATTAGTTGCGTTTTTAATGTATGGCACTAATATTAGTGATATTCTAACGTAATATCAGTTTATTGCCAATTTCATGTAACTTGCAATAATATCACAGGTGTGCTGATATCGCCTCGCTTCGGCCCCGACCTTTCTTAGATTTAATACATATTACAAAAAGAACCTTCAGCCCAAATTTAATAAAATTTGGACTACCTATTCCGCTGGCATAACAAAAAATCAGATTTCTAGCTGTCATTTTAAAACTACGGGTTTTACAGTTTTTAATATAATTATTGATGGGTAATATTAAAATAAATATTCCAAATTAAATCACAACTTTCGCAAACAAAAAACCCAATATTATGACGCACAATTTCTACGCTTATGTACCGACGCCTATCCCTGATTTTTTCAGAGCTAAACCCCACCGAAGTTCGCCACAGACCACTGTGTTCACAAAAGTAATTCAATCATGCGTGAAATCCAAAAACGTCATAATACTTGGAGGCTTTTATAAAAGTTGCCAATTCAAAATTTTAAAATGGTATTTTAATTTTTCTGAAAATTAAGGTCCCCGCTTAGCGGATCCGTGGCGGATTGGTATCGCGCGTGACTCCGGAGCTCATTACTCCGGTGGCGCGGGTTCGATCCCCGCAGTCACCACTTACATTTGTAATGTGACTAATACGGTGACGCTAGGTAAAGGTCGAGGTTGAGTGGTAACTTCGCCTCGTTAAACAAGACAAACTTTACCTTTTTTAAATATTCTGTAGTGCAACCCTACCGATAGTTATCAGTTAACGTTATTCCTATTTTTTCGACTTTCGATTCCGATACCAGGATATCGATTCTCGATTCGGTTCCGATTCTAAGCGCCCCTTGTGTTCGTGCCAGTTCACAGATCACCGTGTACATATTATGGTATCTTAAAAAAAGCTCACGTTGTTATGTGCACTTAAGCGTTATAAACCTAGGAATTTACACCCCTCGTCCAACAGAAAACCACTCAGACGTGGAAAAGGATTACAGATTCCCAAATCCACCCGATTATACCCCCGACCTTGAGCTACAGGTAGGTCAGGTGTTCTCTACCAGCTACCTGAGTAGAGCTGGACAATGCCCTACTGTACCTTGGCTCCACACTGACACAATACACAACGGTACTCGTCTGGTGAAAGTGTTGCCACACACACACACACGCACAGATCCCGTCCCACCCGGGAGTAATGTAACACATTTGCACGTACACCAAGCTTGTAGTAGAGTTTAATGTAATAATTCACATAAATATTTAGTAGAAACTAGCTGAGAGTACCCGCGCTTCGTCTCGGGGCTTTATTAATATAGCTGTGTATTTTAAGAAAATTGCAAATTTAAAGTAAACAAAAACAAAACCGTTTCCTATATATCTTTAGAAAAAACATTTAGTTTGTCTGCTAGTTCACCATTTTATCCTTATAAGTGTTGGCTACCTTGTGAGAGTCATAAGTTCCTCCCGCCGCTCCGGCCCGTTTTAGAGCCCGCTTTGGCTTTTTGCAATTTATTTTGAGCAATTTTTATATGGACATCAAATGTGCTAAAGACACATTGCGTGGTTAGCTTAACCCTCAAACGAAGTCTCATTGCCATAGTTTTAGCCGATTGTGACTTATAAGCGGTCCAAAACTACTAAAAACGTGTTCAGAGCCCACTTTGGTCCCTTGCTATTTATTTTGTGGATGTTGTATTGATACAAAACACAGATAAAGACACACTGTGTAATAAGCTAAGCCCTTAAACAAAGTATCGCCACCATAGTTTCAGCCAATTTTAACTTATAAGCGGTCCAAGTATGCCTTAAAATGTTACAGACAGACAGGAATTTTTTTGACGCCAGTTCCAAGCAAAGTACTGTATATAAACACCAATTAACCAAAAACCGATGGATTCATTGCAATATACAGACAAAAGTCTTATTTTATTTATATAGATTAAAAGTTGTTATTCGGTAACATCTCTTATGAAAATCAACATCTGACGTGGCGACACTACATTTAACGAATCGGTCTTTTAAATTTTCATCGACTCGCTCACAAAAATCTTGTTGACCACAGTTCGTATCGCCTTTTCTCTTATGGGTCTTGCTCAGGAACCGTTTGGGAATTATTCCCACGCACTTTAGACCTAACAACGCAACACTAGTATCAATTATGCCCTTATTTGTCAACAGTGGCTTTACCTAAGTATAATATATTTTTTGTTTCTAACAATTTTATTTATTTTATTTCTTCTTTCTCAATTAAATTGAATAGTAAAATAGGGTTCTCCCATAAGAAAATGCTGCCAATTGCAGTGAAATGGAGTGAAGAACATTTAATTTTAACTACACAAAAAGTATGCAAAACCTTTTAACATTTCATTTCGTGAAAACTGTAGGAGGGATGTGTCCCAAGAAAATGTCGGTTTTTACATTATTCTAACGGGACGTAATTTCATGGTTACAATTGGTCAGTGATAACAGCAGAGGACAGAACCCTATTCTATGAGGCACCCAACTGTAGGGTTTTTGATAGTACCCAAAAATAACCCTATAAAGTATCGTTATCCGTTGTTCTAAAATGAGATACCTATTTAAAAGGTGGAAAGTCCCGAGCTCCTCACTCTGGTGGCGCAGGTTCCATCCCTGCAGGCACTACCAACAATTTTGTTAAGTGAATTTACGGTAACGCTAGGTAAAGGTCGAGTTTGAGTGGTAGAGAGGAATTTGTAGCCCTTAACTTCGCCTCGTTAAACAAGACAAATTTTAACTATTACCTAAAATCCCCTCCTCAAATACTGCGTGAACATGTTGGTATATCAAGGCGTCGTATATCATGGCATAAGCGAGCAGAGGAGAGAAAGGGTCAGGATAGCTCGCGATCTACTATAGACTCGACCAGGTGGCCGCCATGTTGTCGGTACTCCAGGTGGATGACTCATACTCATTCCATTCCAGCCAAAACCTTGACAACTCTCCAGTCCCCCTACTTCCACTTCACGCTTCCACAATACAATACCACTGCTACACTACCTGCTCGGATGCACTGTCTGTCGCCAACCTGACTCCGTACTGTCTACAAACCGAGGCCCGCGAGCCCTTTGTAGTAACTAGTCCTACACTAAATTTCACTCTCAGTTGGCAGGATTGTTCTTAAAGCCCTGTCTAGTGTCTACTATTCAACCTGGAATTGTCACATTTTATTGAAAAGCTTGACGAAAAAATTATTTCCTACTTCAAATTAACCTAGTAGCAAGACAAATGAATTCTCGAAGCTGAATGTTTTTTTCTCTGATCTCTCGGCTATATTTACTTATTCATTTACATGATAGCAAATCTTACAATATACATACGAGTATATTGAAGGAATTACTTGATAGTTCGTCATTTCGATAGTCCGACACCCCTTCGGTCCGGGTCAAATTTCTGCTATACCTACAATCCTACATCCAGATTTGAAATGTTCAAATGAGTCTAGACACGAAGACAGCAGTAGCCTCTGAAGTCAGAACCCGCTAGCAAATCAAACAATATATATTTCGAAGGAAGTATTACTTCCAGACATAATATAGTACTTGATAGTTCGACATTTCTATAATTATTGTAACGCCCTTGATCCACAAATAGTTGAACTGTCGAGTTTCTACTCTTAACTACATTGAAGGATATAAAACAACCCCAAAAACGTTATCATCCACATTGGAAAGCTAGGTCTAGACATGAAGACAACCAGTAGCCCCCAGAGTCCGAACTCACTGTTTACGTTCTTCTGCGGGCCCGCATATTGATGGCCAACCAGTATTCGTTCCGGCAGTCCTGTCTGACCAAACAAAGCGGCCAATTACGGAACTGGAGCCGGAACGAGGGAACAAAAACCGTGCAGGTCCCAACACGTTCGACAAAGAGTCCAAGACCACCAGGTCCAAGCGCCGTCTGGTCTTCCTCTTGCCTTGCCTCTTGGACATGTGAGGAATAACAATGTTCGCATTCCTGATTAGGTGACTCATGCAGTTGGTGAATTTAAGAACTGGATTTTATCTGATTCGATGTTTTGTTGTTTCGGCGGTAACGGCTTCTGAAGACACTATGGCTGCTTTCGAGAGCGCAGAACGTCTTTTTATGGGCTGACGAAAATTCCACAAGTGATTTTACTACCTCGTCGGTTAGTATGTGAAACCCCTCAATGAAAATTTGCAGTAAGAAAAGGAAGGCCATGATTTTAGTGCGGTAAACATCTGAACTATCGGTAAAGCTGCAAGTGCAGAATTATCGGGAATCTTTTTGATACATAGTTTATTATTTCGTTCCACTCTGATGCTCATTGTATTACAAACCCATCTTAAATAGTTCGTATTTACTTGTAGGAAATCATTAGCTCATATTTTGGAATTTTCGGATATAAATGTGACCCCGAAGGAGGGTCCAGAATATCATAAGAATCTAGAACTACAGAGAACTGTCTAACAGACCCAGTTTTTTTACAAATTCCAGGCTCTCAATCACTATATCACTATTTGAGATGCCGACCACTCTCATGAGGGTATTTTAGGGCAAATATGTGGTGAAGGATGAGTGTGATGAGTGGTAGTAATGAGTTATGAGGTGTCTTGTTACAAACTAAGGCCGACTCTTCCTTAGAATGGGTCATTCATTAATAGCCCAATGACCAATGGAAATACAAGGACCAACGGCTTAACGTGACTTCCGAACCACGCAGGTGATGGTCCGATATGTCTAAACGATGGTGGGAGTTGATGCGGGTATCATCAGATGATCACTGAGACTATCTGAGCCGCTTTAGACCTCCTATATCTATCGCTTTAGACCTTCTACATCATCCTCAAAACCTATCATCCTCTCTAATCATATTGAAAGGGTTACATTTTTGCGACATTCAAATCCCTATTAAGTTTGTAAATTTCACTGAGATTTTAGTTATTAGTGAAACACTCCTTAACTCTCACAGATTGGCAGATACCTTGAGTTTCTCCCCACATTTTTGGAAGTCACGAGAAGATTTGTTATAAAACCGGCATAACTTGTCAGGAAGGCAGGTAAAACCCCACATTTTTTGTCTTTTGGCTAGGTGGGCCCCGGCAATTGTCTTCCTATTGTTCTCTGGACAAGAAAAACATATATTCGAAACTATACAAAAAACATCTAACATTTAATTTCTACATAGTTTCAACTATCTCCTTCACTAGTCTTGATGTTTACAAAACAGTGATTATCTCCGACTTTGTTTATTTGACTTGTTGGGCGTTATCTGGTTATCCTAAGGGGCTCCTGTCGTTATTTATACAAAACACAAACAGTAGGCTTATCAATAGAGGAATTCTTTCACAGTTTTACGCGTTGAAATGTTGTGTAAATGCAACGTTATTGCAAGAATTCAACAAATCTGAACAAAGAAAATAACCGCTATTGACAACGGGTTAGCGGAATTGTGATAACCTCTTCGTCCGATAGATTGTCGCGGATGATCTTTCTCTAAACATTGATAACTACTCTGAAATGTTTTCTACGTCGTATTGTTCTCTGTTTATCAAACAAAGTTGTTCAGGCCGAAGTTCGCTTGGTGGCACTGTAATATCATTAAGGGTCCGCCTCAGCTGCTCGGGAGAGCGTCGTTGCACAGGTTTGCGGGAAATAAAATGGAGACTTTAGTATTAGTGCTATTTTTACGGAACAACTCTTAAATGAAAGATAAACATATTGTCTAGGTTTGCCTGTAGTTCATTTTTTAAAATGTGTCTTAGTTTTTATGCTATTAACGGTTAAAGTTAGAAAATATAGAGTGTTTTCAAGACCTTAATTAAGAAGCTAAAAACAGGTTTATTAAAAATCTAATCACAGGCAAACACAGATAAACTCTTTCTCTTTCCATAAAATTAACATATCTGAATTTAACTTTCATATAAGAGCGCTATCTACTGTATACGAAACCCTTGCAAGCGGATTGTCAAGCGTGTTTGACAGTTAGGTCGCATCAGTTGAAAGAAAGTACGTTGTTTAGCCAGTTGTTACGTGCGCGGTGTCATGAGTTCCTTGGGCGGACGAATTCAGCCTTTCTCTGCGTTGACCACGGAGGCGGACCCATAATTGGTGTTATTTTTCCCTTGAATTCATACAGCTGTAGCTTTCTTTGGGCGATGACTTTGATTGTTGATTTCATGTCAACTGTTTTCGCGGATGTCAACAGAAACATATACGGGTCAGGTCAAGGCCCAATCGGCTTAACGACAAAAAAGGTTTAGTAAATGGCGCCACCACTCACGTTGTAGCAATATAGTTGTATTCGAACTCTGGAAAACTATATTAATTCCGGTAAACATAAATATGCTATGTAGTGGATTATTTTTGTTGAGATCAGCTGTTAATAAAATTGCCCGCCACCGCAGTTCACATACAGTCGAGAGTCGAGACTGATCGATGCGGCTGGCGGCGGTACGGCTAGCCGACACTACAACTTACAAGATCCTGATTATCTGTGTGTTTGTTGATTGTCTGGAGTAACTGATTGTGGCTATTTGTTGCCTGTAGGCCTCAGATTTTTGTTGTATATTTTTTTGTCTGTTCGCTACGCTCACAACCTCGCTTCGGCCTTCGGGCTCAGGTGGACATAGTCCCATGACCCTGGAAAACCCCAATTGGAAAATGGCATTATGTGGTATTCACTCAAATTCAAAGTAGCGCTTGCGGCTCCGCATCGGCTAAGTTTTTAAATGTCATCAACCCCTTTTTAAGAACTCCTTTTACCTCCAAGGAACTTTCGGTATTACGAGTTATATGGCCAACTTGACCTAGAGATTTACAAGAGGAACATTAGCATCAATTTGATGAAAATCTGACAAAAATGCGACCTATACAGAGCTCAAACATACTCGTGCGTATGCTTTAAGAGTTTTGTAAAATCTTCAAATCGTCCCGTGTCTGGGTCTTACCATTCTGATGCATGATTGGCTCATTTTTTACAAATTTGCTCAATTTTAGGACATTTGCAAAAAATACCTCCACGATCACAATAGTTTACCTCCTTGGGCATCGGGACACATTAAACCGGCTTTGGCATTCTGTTGACGAAATAAACTCTTTGGGGACAAAAATGAGAAGTTGGGAGTGAAATATACAGTTTCCTGCAATATATTACATAGTACTGCGAACTTACAACTTTCAACTATAAAAATGTACAACCAAATGGCAATTGGGTGTTTTAGTTATGTCGAACAAAATGCAATAAAACTGCATTGGGTTTTTAAATCGTTTCAAGAAATGCAACTACCCAATAATGCAATAATTGTTAAAGTAGTTAATAATTAAGGGAATTACAAGAACTTATTATTATAACTTTACATTTGTTATATCAAAATCGCCGTAGCCTACGATTCATGGTATTATTTTGGTGATAAAAACTACCCTCCCATTTTTCCCAAGGACTCAGTTGTTCAGTCTCTAAATAAGAATGTTTGTCCGTTCAGCCCCCTTAATTATCCATCGGAGATCAACCCAATCAACGCAGCATGATCATGAGTTAGATCTATATTTAGCTATTTGACATTTAGATAAAACAAAAATTACAACCCCAACCCCCACCTCGAGTTATTCGCAAATGCAATCCTACCTGTAGTACAGTGATATCCAAAATCCAACATGTATCCAAGCACTTCACAGTAGCACAAACACTCACAGCAATCTGTAATCAACACCAAAACAAAACAAAGATTTTACGACACTCTGGTAGTCGCCAGACCAGACGGCGTCGAGGACACGACACGCACGCTATCACACTGTCAAGTGAAGTGGAGAGTGGCGCACTCTGGAAATGTCACTGCGCGGCGGAACTGGAGTGGTGGGGGTGATGGTGTGAGAGTGGGGGTGGGATTTTGTCCCGCTGTGAGGGAAAACTACCCTGCTTGACGTGAAAATACCCCTCGCACGCGTCAGGGTGAACGCGGGAAGTTGGATGTGTTTTCGACTTTACGCTGTGATTGTAGTACTGTAGTTATACACTTAAACAAGCTCATAGAAAAAATCGCAGGAGAACTTTTCTGTTTAGTTTTATGCAGATAAAACCTCTTCTTGAGTGTTTTTTTCTACTTTTGCCGTCCTCAAGCACGTGCCTAATGTGTCTTATGGGAAATCCGCTAAAGATAAAACTGTCCTCAAAAACGCCTCATAAATCATAACTAAATCGTGCGTCCAAATTTAACACATGTTAAGGGGGAGGGCTCCCCGACACCCCTTTCTATAGGGGGTATTTCAAACCCTCAAGTTCCCCGATCCAGTAGTTCCACGAACCGAAAGGTCGGCTTCCTGGAAACTCCGTCCCAATTCCAAAATCCTGGCTACGCTACTGCAGTACTGCTAACAATCATTAACAAATGGACGAGTACCATTTCAACCCAAGAAGTTGTATAATTTCTTCTTTAGTTTTTTAAACGACTACCCTTCCCTATAACTTCCGACGTCTCGAACCAGGCATCGTTATTTAAATAATGCACCAATCTAACAGAATTTACCAATTTATGCGATTAATTGCATCGTTATTTCTTTAAACCACTGCATGGCAGAGACTACGTGTTTTGACATCTTATGCTGTATATAAAGTGTATATAAATGCCAAACTCTACGCATGTAGTGCTACCGCCGGCGCTAGAGGGAGCATGGAGTTGCTGCACGTTGTCGAACCCCGATCAAGACACCGGACCGAGCAGTCAGAAGGGAGCAATTTTATATTTCGAAGAAAGACCGCCTCGGGAGCGCTTGCTTCCATGCTCGGGCTGAAGTCCGATCCGACGTCTTGCTCTTGGTTCGGACCTTTATATATCAGACAAGCACGCATCCACCTCCCTGATGCTCCCTTCTCGGTTCAGTCTCTTGAAAGGAAAAGTGAGATAGTAGGTTAAGGGTCCGCCTCAGCTGCTCGGGAGAGCGTCATTGCAGATGTTTGCGGGAAATAAAATGGAGACTTTAGTAGTAATAATATTTTGACAAAACAACTCTTAAATTAAAAACATATTATCTAAGATTCCCTCTACTTAATTTTTTTAAATGTCCTTTAGTTTTTATGCTGTTGACGGATAACGTTAGAAAATACAGAGTGTTTTAAGACCTTATTTAAGAAGCTAAAAATAGGTGCACCAAAAATTTAATCACAGGCAAACACAGATAAACTCTTTCTATTTCCATAAAAGTTAACATATACGAATTTAACCTTCATATAAGAGCGCTATCTACTTTCTACGAAACCCTTGCCAGCGGAGGATTTGACAATTAGATCGCATCAGTTGAAAGAAAGCCCGTTGTTAAGCCGCCAGTTATTGCGTGCGCGGTGTCGTGTGTCCTTGGGCAGACGAATTCAGCCTCTCGGTGACCACTCCAGGCATCGAGATTCCATTCCAATCCTCGCCGAATCTACAAACCTCCCTCCGCGCATGAAATTACCCTCCCTCGCCCCGGCGCGCTGCTCGTGAGTGCGCGTCTGTGAGTTCACGGATCGATGCTGGATCGCGCCACCTTCTCTCTCATTGGTCAGCGATTACGTCACTGCATGTGGTAGATGGGGATGAGGGTGGATTTCGTGGAATTCTCTCCGCACAATATTTTGTCAATGAAAGCTAGCGCCGCCGCAAATCCTTCCCATCCCACGCGGGATCCGACATTTGACATTTCACGAGAATTCAACGTCTGAAAACAAAATTAATTGTTGTTTCTAATCAAATTTTAAGACAAAATTTGTGGTCCGAAGCGGGACTCGATCGAACCGTTTCTTACTTGTCGGGGAAGTATGCTAACCATTGGACCAGTGGACTGGATGGTGTAATGGTTAGCGTATTTACCTAGCTAGTGAGGCCATATATTTTTTCAATTTTTTTAGTAATAAATTAGTTATTTGGAATTTATACAAATTGGGGTGTATAACAAATCATATTGTTAGGCAAAACTTGTCAACAAAAGTAAAATAGCATTACTGTATGAAGTACCTTGTAATCATGGAAAGTCGATTCTTTCAAGAACAAAATTTATATTTAATCATGTTTTAACTTATCACACATCAATTTTTGTTTTTAACAACAATAATTTGTTTAATGTCAAAATGTAAACAAAGACCTTTTTTCTAAAGTTCAGCAGGAGAAGAAAAATAAGCTCTGCATAAAAGTAAAATACTTGCTGGCAGGTTCAAAATTACACAAATACCTTACTCCAATTTTTCACTTCTTTTATTTTTGGTGAAATACCATAATATCTGTCAAGGTTTGGGAGGAAGACTTTTTAGTACAAATTCTACTTCCTTAATGTATAAACGGGACTAGGAACATAAGAGATAAAAACAGATCAAACACAGTTATTGTTTTTTGACACATCACTGCTAAATTGATCACTAGTACATAAACCTACCTAAAACATGGTTTAACAATTTTCCGATGTTAAATTCTCTAACCCATTAAAATGCCCCTCGGGCTCTATTCATCCACCTCTTAAGAGTCATTAATGGTTTTTCCATCAATATTAAATTCAATCGGGCTTTTATTGAAGCCATTTTATATTTTTTATTATATTCCTAGCGGTATTGAAATTATTGCCGAACTTTTTTATTATTGACTTATGACTAATTTTTAACCTTCCAGAGGTTGCATCACCGAGGTTATACCTCCAGGTGAATCTCTGTTTGTTAATCAAATCGACTACACATGAGCCAAAAACCTCTGAGTCCGTGTACCTTCCGCCCTTCTTTCTTAGGTACACGATAAAATATAATTTAGCCTCTTACAGCTTCTTTGTAGTTTGTTTTTCTTGTTTAAATTAGAGCCGAGGTAACTTCCATTGATGCCTCCTCACGTTCGAGGGGCAGCCAGTTAACCTCCGTTTCGACCCTGCTTGCAGCAGGTGAATTCATTGTACCATTTTTGTAGTTCTATAGTTTTTTGTGTTTCACGTCACCTATTGCACTTTATTCTGTCAAAATGTTGATTAAAATGTTTCACTGTTAAGAAAATTGATGTTTTGCCATTTACACTAAGGTTTTAACCCACCGAGACCCAACTTTATATCGGTGCAGCCCTCTGGAAGGTTAAAAAGTACTGTACTACAATAGACAATACTGTAAACATCAAAGTCATGATACTCAAACATATTTAATCTGTGGTGAAGTACGCTCTTGTATATTCCCCTCAAGCTACTCCCAGGTCTAGGCGGTTTCCTTTCATAGATAACCAAATTTTTCCCGGGTTATACCAATCCACAACGACTCCGCTAAAAGTATAAGACTATTCTAAGACCTTATTATAAGTTTAATTATTTATATAGAATCTCTTGTAGGGCTTAAGAGATATTGAAAGCAAATAGCAGGGCCAAATAAAACCAATTTACATAATACATAATTTTATTAATAATAAAGTCAAATATTTATAAAAATAGCTTAAAGCAGAAACAGGAGTATTCTAACATCACAACTTCTTTTAATCAACGCTTTCTTAAATTTAACAGTCTTTTGCTGGGGAAGGCATCTCTACTCATGAGTGTACATAAAAAATATCAACATATATTTACAAACAAAACAAATCACTGTTATAAAGTACCAACAATAATCCTGGAGTTCTAACTTACTATGTCTCAACGAGCAACTAGATAAATTTAAGTCAACAGTTTTACCAGTAAAAAGAGTTTTTAAGAAAATCTGAAGCGCAGTTGAAAAGATAAGATGTTTTCTCCTTTATATCGAACCTCTTTGCGACAGCTTTGTCCTTCACTGGTGAGTCAATGTCGTCTAGGTAAGGTGGCAAATCTTCTTCAGATTCTTCACACTGGTTTTCAAGAAGTGGTTTCAGAATCTGGAACAATCAGAATATTTTAAACTATGAGTCCGAGAGCTTTGTGAGTCTCCAGGGCGCAGTGCTGGTTTAATTAAGCAAAAGTTTTGAGTACCGTTTTTTACTCTAATACTACATTCTGATGGTTGTTTTACTACCACGATGCACCAGTGAATGTGTTAAGGCAAAGATAATGTTATAGCAGGTAGATTGGACATAGATGTCACATGACTGAGGCAGGAACATCAACATCATTGGCTGCCTCAGCCAGTCAACCAGCTACTGAGGATGACTCTCCACAGTGAGGTCGAAACGTTTAGCAGTATTTTGTAATTCAACTGTGACGTGGTGTAAACCGGAAGCCTTAGATCTTAGTGATGGCAACGGCCGCGAAAGCTTAAGAGTTAAATCACTATTTGAGATGCCGACCACTCTCATGAGGGTATTTTAAGGCAAATATGTGGTGAAGGATGAGTGTGATGAGTGGTAGTAATGAGTTATGAAGTGTAGTCTTGTTACAAACTAAGGCCGACTCTTCCTTAGAATGGGTCATTAATTAATAGCCCAATGACCAATGGAATGGAAATACAAGGACCAACGGCTTAACGTGACTTCCGAACCACGCAGGTAATGGTCTGATATGTCTAAACAATGGTGGGAGTTGATGCGGGTATCATCAGATGATCACTGAGACAATCTGAGCCGCTTTAGACCTATATCATCCTCAAAACCTGACCTCCATGAAGCTGGATTACAGGACCACGCCACGTTAGGATTGGCTGCCATCTTTTTCCCACCTTGGCTCTACATGCTCGAATTTTTCCGATGTCGATGACTTAAATGTGACAAAATCGATGATTCTTGAGAACAAACAATCTTGCGCATGCGACAATGGCTCTACTCGAGACTCTTAAAATAATTCCCTGGCAGCGCTACCAGTCCTTGGTCTGCCGAACTAAATCGCCTGCCTCAGCCATGTGGCATCGATGCGCAATCTACCAACTATAATGGGGGTAACTATAGCGTCGCACCAAATCAGCCCGGGTTCGAATCCTGGTAGTGATAACTTTTCACAATGGCCATTCCCCGTGGTTCCGAAGTCACATTAAGTCGTTGCTCTATTCCAATGGTCATTGGACTCTTGACCAAATCTGGGTAACAGTCAGCCCTAGTTTACATATCATAATCCATTAAAACACTCCATCACACTAAACATCATTCCATATTCACCTTAAAATACCCTCTAAGAGTGGTCGGTAAAGTATCAAAAGTATATGAAGTATCGTCCAGGTTTACCTCTTGCCCAAAGCTGTTCTTGCAGACAAGTTCTGCCTCCATGTCGGTCTGTTCGTAGATGACTGAGGCGAGATCTGTAGCTGACACTGACTGTACCACTCGGACAGTGCATCTCTGGTGATCCAGGTCCAGGACCAGGGATATGACTCCCTTCACCTTCACAAGCACAGTTTCCAGCTTGCCTCTCCTCTCCTGGCAAACATACAAGGGCTGTTCCGCTCAAACATAACGCGCACCATTTGTAGATTATATTCTTATCAAAGAGCATTTTGTCAACCCTGCTTAGACATATTCACGATGAAGATCAAGGCATTTATCAAACTGTGGCAAGAGGTTTGCTACGCTATTGCATGACATTACGCCTCTTGTGTCCATAGGGAGAAGCTTTCGATTCACTCTTTAATGTGCTTAAGTTTGCAAACAAATGATTAAATACATATGTGTTTGGCTAAACAAGGGTTCTATCTAGAAACCCCTTTCTCAAAAAATGGGTGCCAAAATAATTTGTTAAATCAATAGTGTTATTATGTAACTGGCGGGAATATTGCAAGTAGGATCATTTTATTTCAACATTTTGAGAGGATACAAGTAGCAAAACAAACAAGAATACTGTCAAAATCACAATGAGTCAGGTTATTTAACAAAGTATAATTTGCACAAATGGTTTCACTTGCTTAAGAGCTAAACACCAACGGAAGTTAATTTCTGAACAGCCCTCGCAATTCAGTTAATTATCACACTGTAGAATTGAAACAAATTAATTCCAAAAATTCTCAATAAAATGTAATACTTAAATAATAGATTAGAATAGGTTTAATAATAGACAGGATTTTTTCCATAAGACTTATTCTGTCAGCTGAGATTGAAACAGAGTGTAAATAAACACCAACGGTATGGGTAACTTTTTAAGGTTTAACAAATTTTTATATGAAATAGAGCTATTCATTACCATTAGATTAGATTATTTTGGGAAAGAAGTTCTTGCCCACGTGCATGTCAACCCTTTGGTTTATTGTGCTGGCTCCCTCTTCTCCTATTTAGGCACCCCCACCCCGATTGCTTACAAAGCTCGAGGATCACGCTACCCAATTCAGATGGATGTAACACCTGCCACTCACGAGCCCCCAGCAGAACTCTTCTCCTAGCCTCGAGGCATTCGCATTCTATACGAATGTGTTTTGCGCGCTCAGGAGTATGCTCACATAACCTACAACTAGTATCTCCTGAGTGGAGACCCATTTTGGCTAGGTGATTTCTGAAGTGCCCATGACCAGTGATATAAGAGATTACCAGTCTGATGTGTTTCACACACCTTATTCAATCCATGAATATGAAGATTTATTAGTTTTGATGAATTGATTTTCTGTGTCATCTCTGGATCCGTCTGGCCCCTTGTTTTGCTCCGAGTAGAGAACGCTGGAGCATCTAGTCTCTTGTGTAAATTGATAGCTTTACACTTTATATCATCCGGCAGGTCATCCCTAAAATAAACAATATCATATGAGAAATGTTTTTAGTACTACTTCATTTTAAAGTCTTTCAGTGACCCTTGGAGCAAAAAGCATTGGCTGATTCCTGGGACATGTAAGAAAACACTGCTTCACAGATTGCCAAACTAGGTTCAGTTTTAGATTACTTAACTTTGACGGAAGAAAACCTAGAATGGTTAAAAGGGGAATTCGAGGGAAAACGGGTTAAGCAACAGACACACCTCCAGCCTCGAAGCTGCAAATAGGTTAACACGGCCCTGTTTATATTTCAAATAAGAACATTTTTAAAGTTTTATTTCAAATTCACAGTTTGTTTAAGACACACAACTAAGTTGAATTTAGAAATTAATTGGGATTTTCTCATTCAGTACCTTGTTGCAGTGAGATGGACAGCTTTCACGACTCCATACGTTTCAATCACTTGTGAGATATTGTTATTATTGGTCAGCAAATGCAAAGTTTCCAAAGCGGGGTCAACAATTTCCACAGCAGCATCTTTAGAGCTGAGACAATACGCCAAGTATTGTAACATTGTCTTGTCCTGCAACAAAAAGATATTAAAGTTATCTCCCCGTTTGGAGTGAATTTGTTTGAGGTGACTAAGGAGTTGGTGGACAAGGCGCCTTAATATGTGCAGAAAAAGGAAATTTAAAAAACTATTGAAATTTGATGATTGAACTATTTTATTTCAATTTTTATTATCTTCAAACAATCTTTTTCATACATTTATTGTGGTGATATCTCCACCACCACCCTTAAGTCACCTCCTCACTATGATTCTACAATCCCCAGGTTTGACCATCAGAGTTGGGTAAAATAATGAACAAAAATACTTAAACTTGTAACTTGCTAGACCTTTATAGCTACCATACTATTTTGAGCCTGTTTTAAGTCCAACTGTAATTCCTACCTTGAGAATAATATGTCGATTAGATTGGGTTAAATTCTTCACTAGTTTGTTATATTTCAAAATTATACCTAGGAGATCTTCATCCATAACTATAAATGGAAATTCACAATCACAAAATATGACCAGTGAGAAGACAAAGGATTAGGATACCATAAAAAATCTCACTCTCCAGTCTTCAACAAAGGTAGGCTAGATCATGTTCGTCAGTGGAAACACGCTACAAAACATCAATTTATATAAATTGAACTAACGGCCTAAGCCTAGTTGTGTTAAATGCCAGCTTATGAAATTCTAGAAATCATTGAGTCCAATTGGAATAAATCTATTACACCGACACAAATATTGAAAGCTTTGTGAAAAATGCTGTTACAACTCAATTCAAAGTATGGGGAAAGTAATCAACTTTAGCTTAGTATAAATTCTAATAATTATATTTACAGCAGCATGTAAGGTTAAATCAAAGCAGAAAGAACCAAATGTGTTGATCTGTATTTTTTAATTTGACGGTTTTAGTTTATCTCAGCTGACCTTAGAGATCACTTTTGACCAATCCAACTTTAGAAGTACCAAAGATAACTCTTTTTTAGATGGCATTTACAATGAATTTACTATATAAAATTGTTTAACCATGTTTTACTACGTGGTTAATTGTGTTTTACTACATGTATTTTTGTGCTCTCTAATCACAAACATAATGCAGTTAAATAGTCCCTATGGCAAGTATTCAGCGGCCTTGCTGAAGGGACTGTGGCCTGTGGGGATAAAAAAGGTAAAGTTTGTCTTTTTTGTACTGTCTACGCCAACGGCATTTTTATTAGAGACTAAATATTATTATTATTATAACTAAGGTTTGTGGGCATCACAAAACGCTTTTTAGGGAAATCGGTCCAAATCCTTGTGCCTGTGTTTGACGAGGTGAAGTTAGGACTACAAAGTCCTCTCTACCACTCGACCTTTACCTAGCGTTACCGTATAGTCACATTACAAAATATGTAAGTGGTGACTGCGGGATCGAACCCGCGCCAGCGGAAAGATCAGCTCCGGAGTCGCACACGATTCCAACCAGCCGTGGGGATAGCTAATAAGTAATGAGGTAATCAAAAAGACAGACAATAAGAATTGAGACTTAAGAATGGCCTTGTTGGAACTTAGAAATATGCCAGTAAAGCACTTGAAATATTCACCAGCATAACTAATGTTTCAGCGCATATGCATGACAATTATTCTGGTAACTACGGAGTTGCTGAAGCTTTCGTTGAATGAAGATGTGCAGAACAGTGAACAGACTGATTGCCAAAGAAGAGATTAAAAAACGGGGCTGGGACAAATCAGCCAAAGACTTGCGTTTGATAAAAGATGGCGAAAGAGTGATTCATAGAAATGACGGAAAATGCGAATGATACAAGCGGTTATGGTTGTGATACAAGCGGCGGTCTATTGGTTATGATACTCATACAAGAGGCACGGCGGGCTCAATTATTTTTAGCACCGCTGGCTTGTATAGCTCCAGCTAAGTGCTTAAGAAAAGTGATTTTAAGCATTGAATCAATTAAATTAATCTCGTATAAATTATTAAATTTATAAGAACGACGTATGCAAATATATACACCGTACATTTGAAGGAATGTTTGAAAGCCGAAGTATAGTATGTAGTTTTATACTAACGCATCTTTTATACAGTGCTGTCGTCTTTGATGTCAGCTAAATGCGTAATCTGTGGAGCACTTATAGAAATACAATGTACAACAATGGCGGAGAATTCATAATTTCTTGCCGAGTGAAGTTATTTTTGTGAGCCGGTCATTCCGTTATACAATGTTTATAATTTATCCTGTTCAATCTTAAAGCTTTTTCAGACATATATTATTGAATCCTTTTACACACTAGTTACCAAGGTGATGATAAGCCTAGGCATATTATGGTCGTCGGCCAAAACATGAAGTTCTAGACCTAGGCCGGTTTTTAGGCCTTGTATCGTACCTACCTTGTTGCGCTGTTAATTTCACTTAAATTAAAGTCATTTTATCCTATTGAAGCCCGTAGACGATTGTATAATAAACTTCCTGACAATGTTAAAAGAAATGAAATGAAATCAGTCTTTATTATGTGGCGAAGTTAGGACTATAAAGTCCTCTCTTCCACTTAACCACTAAAAGTTGCTCTATGACAAAATTCAAATCAAATCTTATAAACCAACTTGCTCTAAATTAATTTTACAGTATTGTAGAGTTTATGAATATTTAAAACTAAAAATAAGACATCATTTAATGTTTATGTTGAAGGTTGAGGGAAGGTGAAACCATTACTTTTGTTCAATTGAGTGTTGCTTGTTTCAGCCCAATGCGGCAAATGCAGAGCAGAATCGTGAAGATTTAACCTCAACAAGTACTGCAAGAGAGACTATGGTGAGTGCTTGAATTAACCCTTCAGTGTCTTAAACCGTCATAGTAACGCGTGGCTAGTGTGCCCACATAGGACGGTACATCAGTTAGAGTAACGGGTGAGTAAATGCCGCTGACTACTCAATACAAGCAGAAGCACCTACACTAGCGCCCCTAGCAGAGAACGCAGATACTCTCACCCCCTCCTCCCCGCCAACTCATCTGAGAGTGGCCTGGGGCAATCAGCCCGGTTGGTCTAGTGGTTAAAGTGACAACTGTTGGCCCCTGGTCTGTCTAATAAGTTCGCGAACTGTTTAATATGGCGCCTTGGAGGCGACGTAATGTTCACCAACCGCATCACGGACTACTGGACATCCAATGAAGGCCAGTGGTAATTTGACAGTCGAGCTATGCCTTTTAACTAGTCAGGGTCAGTTTATATTTTATTTATTTTTGCCATTCGTCAAAAAATGGAAATTGATGAAATCACTGAACAACGAATCAACATCAAATTTTTAGTGAAACTAGGGAAAAGCTCTCAACATGTTACAGATATGTTGAGGGCTGTTTACAGAGATGATGCCTTGAAGAAAACGTCCATTTTCAGTGGATTAAATGTTTCAAAGATGGCCGAGAAGACGCTAAAGATGATGCAAGGCAGGGACAACCTTCAACCTCATGAGTGGATGAAACCATTGATCGTGTGCGACCCTTGGTGTCTGATGATCGTCGAAAACTGTTAGCATGATTGCAGACAACATCTGAAGCATGTGGCAGGTGGGCTTAATCGGGCGGGTCCTCAGGGCGCTGAGCCAGGGCTACAGCCGCTGCCCTTTGCTTGAAAGCGGCCGTACAGAAATTTCAACCGACTGCAACTTTGCAGCAGCTGGTGACTTTTAGGGCAATAATACACCGCAAGATACCATACCCTACCAATCTCTGTTGTTCAAGCCCATGATATCAGTATGTCGAAGTTTGCGATGCTTCGCTGATTTATGCGTGAGAAAGTGGATGATCCCCATACAGCATCTGGAGGCTCCAGTCAAGGAGTAACCAAATGGAAGACTTTTCATTGTAGCACTGATGAGCGCAGGTATTATATTCTTTTCCAAGTACATTTAATAGGTAAAGCCTTCAAGGAAAAAGAAATGGACATAAGTGAGTCGACCAAAAATTTTATTTAAAACTAGTGGAATTTCTAAAAGAATTTAGAGAAAATGGGTTTGTGGGCATCACAAAACGCTTTTAGGAAATCGGTCCAAATCCTTGTGCCTGTGTTTGACGAGGTGAAGTTAGGGACTACAAAGTCCTCTACCACTCGACCTTTACCTAGCGTTACCGTTTAGTCACATTACAAAATATGTAAGTGATGACTGCGGGGATCGAACCCGCGCCAGCGGAAAGATCAGCCCGGAGTCGCACACGATTCCCAACCAACAACAGTACAAAGACTTGCAGGCGTTTCTTTGATAAAGATGGCGAAAGAGTGATTCATATAGAAATTACGGAAATGCGAATGATACAAGCGGCGGTCTATTGGTTATGATACTCATAAGAGGCATAGGGCTCAATTATTTTAGCACCGCTGGCTTGTATAGCTCCAGCTAAGTGCTTAAGAAAAGTGATTTTAAGCATTGAATCAATTAAATTAATATCGTATAAATTATTAAATTTATAAGAACGACGTATGCAAATATATATACGAACAGATCAAATACTCGTACATTTGAAGGAATGTTTGAAAGCCGAAGTATAGTATGTAGTTTTATACTAACGCATCTTTTATACAGTGCTGTCGTCTTTGATGTCAGCTAAATGCGTAATCTGTGGAGCACTTATAGAAATACAATGTACAACAATGGCGGAGAATTCATAATTTCTTGCCGAGTGAAGTTTTTTGTGAGCCGGTCATTCCGTTATACAATGTTTATAATTTATCCTGTTCAATCTTAAAGCTTTTTCAGACATATATTATTGAATCCTTTTACACACTAGTTACCAAGGTGATGATAAGCCTAGGCATATTATGGTCGTCGGCCAAAACATGAAGTTCTAGACCTAGGCCGGTTTTTAGGCCTTGTATCGTACCTACCTTGTTGCGCTGTTAATTTCACTTAAATTAAAGTCATTTTATCCTATTGAAGCCCGTAGACGATTGTATAATAAACTTCCTGACAATGTTAAAAGAAATGAAATGAAATCAGTCTTTATTATGTGGCGAAGTTAATATAAAGTCCTTCCACTTAACCACTAAAAGTTGCTCTATGACAAAATTCAAATCAAATCTTATAAACCAACTTGCTATAAATTAATTTTACAGTATTGTAGAGTTTATGAATATTTAAAACTAAAATAAGACATCATTTAATGTTTATGTTGAAGGTTGAGGGAAGGTGAAACCATTACTTTTGTTCAATTGAGTGTTGCTTGTTTCAGCCCAATGCGGCAAATGCAGAGCAGAATCGTGGAAGATTTAACCTCAACAAGTACTGCAAGAGAGACTATGGTGAGTGCTTGAATTAACCCTTCAGTGTCTTAAACCGTCATAGTAACATCGGCTAGTGTGCCCACATAGGACGGGTACATCAGTTAGAGTAATGGGTGAGTAAATGCGCTGACTACTCAATACAAGCAGAAGCACCTACACTAGCCCTTGCAGAGAACGCAGATACTCTCACCTTCTCCCGCCAACTCATCTGAGAGTGGCCTGGGGCAATCAGCCCGGGTTGGTCTAGTGGTTAAAGTGACAATCAGTTGGCCCCTGACTGTCCAAGTGTGTGGGTTTGATCCCCACCCGGGCGCGCTCTAGTGCGATGCAATGCTAGTCATTTGATCACTTTGGTGGGGGCCACAATGATCCGCTGAGGATCACTGAAGAGTAAAGGGCTCATCAAACCTAGTGACCCGGCGAGTAGAATTTTTGAGCATAAGGAGGCGCTAAATCCCCGCGCTTAGAGGATTGGTTCTACGAGGTCTGTCCAATAAGTTCGCGAACTGGTTCAATATGGCGGCCTTGAGGCGACGTAATGCTCCGCCAACTGCATCACGTGACTACTGGACATCCAATGAAGGCCAGTGGTAATTTGACAGTCGAGCTATGCCTTTTAACTAGTCAGGGTCTTATTTATTTTTGCCATTCGGTCAAAAATGGAAATTGATGAAATCACTGAACAACGAATCAACATCAAATTTTTAGTGAAACTAGGGAAAAGCTCTCAACATGTTACAGATATGTTGAGGGCTGTTTACAGAGATGATGCCTTGAAGAAAACGTCCATTTTCAGTGGATTAAATGTTTCAAAGATGACCGAGAAGACGCTTAAAGATGATGCAAGGCAGGACAACCTTCAACCTCATGAGTGGATGAAACCATTGATCGTAGCTAACCTTTGGTGTCTGATGATCGTCGGAAAACTGTTAGCATGATTGCAGATGAACATCTGAATTCTATGTTGACGTCCTTAGGCGTTTGAGAGGTCGCATGCGTCAAGTGAGGCCGAATTTGTGTCAAGGCAATGGATTGAATCTTCAAATGACAACGCCCCTGCACATTTTGCTTTGATTGTTCGTGAGTTTTTGGCAACAAATTTTTCACCCTCCTTGACCTCCCACTCTATTTGCCAGATTTTGCCCCCTGTGTTTTTGTCCTTTTTCCATAATGCAAAAATTAATGAGAGGGCATCACTGGACTCTTGATGTTGATTCGTTGTTCAGTGATTTGATCAATCTCCATTTTCGACGAACAGCAAAAACAAATAAAATATAAACTGACACAGGCAGCTTGATAGGCATAGCTTGACTGTCACACATGCACTGACGCTTCATTCGATGTCCAGTAGTCACGTGATGTAGTTGGTGGAGTTTTACTCCGCCTCAGAGCCATCATATTGAACCAGTTCGTGAACTTATTGGACAGACCTCGTATGACTGGTAGAGCACTGTACTAGAGAGAGCAGTTTTGCTGAAATTTTACAGGGACAGGGCCACCCATACGATAGGCTTTTAATAAAAATTTAAAAAAAGTCAGACGCTGAGAGGTTAACTTTATTTATTTACTGGTTTTATTGCTTTAATAGAAAATCAATTTAATAAGTTTGTCATAACCAGGCGTTATTACAAAATTTCTTTGGATAAAGAAAGAACATATGGTTTACAATTAAGTGCAGGTAATGATGTTTTTATAACTTTTAAAGTAGTTTTAAATCAAGCTTCTAGCCAGAATCTGACTGCACGTGGGTGGTCTATCTTTGAGGCTCTTTTTTTGGCTCTTCATCCTGCAGCATGAGCAATCCATGCTGAGCTTACTTTCGTGTAATTTAGTGAAGGGGAAGGCCCACCTTAAATAAACGTTGACAGGCACGGGTGGAAGTCGACAGCGTAAAGGAGTTTGTGGATTGCTCAAAACACCTGTTTGAGAATTGAGAGGAGGACTGGGGGAAACATTTTTGTTGTTTTGGGGTTGTTTACATTTTCTATAAGAGATTACAAAAGAGGGCTTGTGTAAAAGTCATGGCTAAAGTGAAATAAACAGAAAAAACATGAAACTGCCATTTAAAAAAAATAGGGCCAAGCTTGAAAGTGTTAATAGAACTTTTATATGTTGTGACCATGGAAACCCAATTTTAATTTTGGAGAACAACAAATTCTGATGAAATCCCTAGTAAAAGTAAACATCTTTACAAATGTGATTACTGAATGTTGGATTTACGTGTACGATCCTGAGACTAAGAAGGAGAGTATGGAATGGAAAAAAGGTGGAGAACCATGGACAAAAAAGCCAGAATGTCAAATCCAAAACTCAAGGCCATGGTGATGTTTTTCTTTACTTACGCGGGACTTAGCTGCTAAAGTGAGTTAATTCTGTCTATTACTGAAGACTTACTGTTGACTACTGGGTGTAATGAAACGTCTGCCTGAGAGAGTTTGCAGAAAGAGGCCCGATTTGTAGCAAAATCAGTCATGGCTGCTGCATCATGATAATGTACCCTCTCACACCGTCCTCATTGTCAGGCAAGTTGTAGCCAACACTTCCACCACAGTCCTTGAACACCCATATTTTTTTATTCCTCAAAATCAAAGAAAAGTTGAAGGTACACCATTTTTAGAGTTTGGAAGAAGAAGAAACAACGGAAGAACTAGCAGAGGTAACAAATATTAATACCGTGAGAGCATCAAAAATTGGAAAGTTCAAATGGAGACATACATAAGAGCTCAGGGAAGTATTTTGAAGGGTGCAAAGTATAATTTTATGTTATCTTTTCATCAAATTATTTCATTGCCTAAGTCTGCAAACATTTATTGACATACCTACCTCATATAACGTGTCTACAAATAATAAGCGTTTTTAACGGAACTTTATTTAAAAGCAGCCCTTGTATTAAAATTTTGGAATTTTTGCGTTGACAAATTTACAAGTTGTAAAAGTCATAGCGTGAGTAAAACAACATTCTCACAAAATACAAGTTGAAGTCAAAAATCAATCCAGAACACTTGCAATTCCCCAATTTTGGAAAGTGAATCTGATTGAACTTCCCAACTAGAGGAACTTAAGTCCTGAATTTAACAACTTGAATTAGACAGGTGGAAGGGTGATCGTTACATGGAACGATAGAAGTACAATTAACTCCCGCTAGAGCGAATCAAGATCATTTGTGTACAAAATAAAATTGTTAATTGTGATCATTTTGACAATTTTATTGTGAATAACTAAATAAATAAATATTTTATTGAATTATTGACATGTTTACAAGCATGTATCTCAATCGTCTACTATTTGATCTTAAATTTTGCATTCATCCACATCTAGATCCTTTTCAAACATACATAACTTACATTCCTACTGTTCCCATTTTCTCAATTTTCCCAGTCCTACCCCTGTTAGTCTGGTTCTCCAATATCCCAATTGTGTGGCAAAAACTCGTATGAACTGTAAAACGCTTCTGCGACCAAAACTGGTTTTAGACAAGCTTTGAAAGCTTTTGGTTCTGTAGCGGAAGAAATCAGCTGGATAATGTATAATTGTAACGCTAATTTGTGGTTGCAGGACAGTGTTTGACAGAGTGAGTCTGACACAGTCTCCTGTTCAGCCACTCCAGCAGTTCCAGAAGCGACTGGAGTGAAGTTGTAATCCTGTGTCATAGTATGTCTAGTAGGTGAGTACATTCACACACTACATACTAGCTCTCCAGTACTAAGTGTCTTTGAAGAAAGCACCAGCATATTAAATCCTTAGATGAAATTAGTTCTTTCTAACATGGAGTTCGCTCATCCGTGAATAAGCCATGAATTTAGCCATCCGAGTCAGCTGTGAGTTTTTCTCTAAAACTGGTCAAAGGCTAACTTACGAGAGTCAAAGTTCTCCACAGTAGAATTTTTATAGGTATAAAGTGAAGGAATTATGAAAGGTGTAAGACTTTTCAACAAAAATTACAAAAGACAATATGAACCAGTTGAAAAGGGAATTACCGGAAGAGTGATTTAGGCTGTGAAATCTAACAGCCATGCTTGGCCTTCTCAAAGTGCCTGGTATATGATCATTAGTGTTTCAAGAATGTTCTATTCAGCCCATCTTAGCATTCTTTATTAACAGGTATTGGCCTTTACTGCATGCTTACTATTATATTATGAATTTAAAATTTGTTCAAATTTAATTAAAATTGACTACTTATAAATATTAGAGCGAAAAATTACTTTTGGCCATTTTGAAACAACATGATTTTCAAATTTTTTGCATATTGATGATATATCAAAATACATATACTTAACCCCCAGAAGGGCGCTTAAAACTTATTGCCAGGAGGTTTCTCCGGTGTGAAAAACCTATTTTTCTTTTAAACCAAGTTTATTGATATCAAACTTGAATAAAGTAGCTATTATAAGTTATTTTATCCTTACTACAAAATTTAGTTTAAAAAATGTAAATTAAGATGAAGTGCCCTATTAAAACAAACAAATACCGTTAGCAAATGTTGGCTGTAAAGTAAAATTTCAAAAAGTTAACAATATAAACCACATTCAATGAATGGGTTTGGAATAATTATTTTTTAAGGTGATTGTAATACAAGTGCAACCTATTAATATGGAAACTAACTATGAAACAACGATGCAATAACTTTTGTTGTCTATTCAATACCAGACTGTTACTTCGCCTAAATAATGCCAAAAGTCTGAAATACCATATTCTTCCTTATCTTATAGAACTAAAAATTAAGCACCATAACTAAAACAACAACTGGATTTTACTAGCATAAATTACTAGAATGGAAGCATTAATGGAGGTTTTTCAAATGTAATTAAAATTGACATACCACTATAACGCGGTAAGAGCTGTACTAATTACTCACATTTACCCCTTTTTAAAATCAAGAAAATGGATTCTTTAGGAAATTAGAGGTAAAATTCAATTTGATGGTAACAACATGGATTCATAATAGATATACAAAATACAAATTTATTTACTTCAAAATTAGAAGTAGTTTACTTATATTTAGATAATTAAAACCACTTTTAACAACTCTCCCCAAAAGAATTCTTCCGATAATCCAATTTTGCTGGCTAACAAACTTGACCGAGATATTTACAAAAGGAACATTGTACCAAATTTCATGAAAATCGGACAAAGAATGCGCCCTATAGAGAGTACACACTCATACAGGGTGAGTTTTAAATGTCCCTTCTCTTAACAACGATACTTATAAAGACTTCACCAAAATTAGCGGAAGAAAATCAGCTGGATAAAGTATGATTGTAACGTTGTTATGTGGTTGCAGGGGAGCGAAATCTACTGAACCGCAGTGTTTGACGGAGAGAGTCCGCCTCTCTACCAATCCAGTTGACAGTCTCCTGTTCGGCCACTCCCACAGTTCCAGTAGTGACTGGAGTGAAGCCGTGGTCCGGTCTCATAGTATGTCTAGTAGTACGTCCGCACATTACTTCCTAGATCTCTAGTACAAAGTGTCTTTGAGGAAAGCACCAGCAGATTAAATCCACAGATCTAATTAGTTATCTCTAACATGGTGTCCACTCAACCGTGAATAAGCCGTGAATTTAGCCATCCAAGAGTAAGCCGTGGATTTCTCTCTGAAACAGGCAAAAGGCTAACTTACATTAGTCATAGTTACTCTCGACAGTAGAATTTGCAAGGAAATTGCAAACAAACTAAACCAATGTTTGTATTGTACTTTATGTATTGCGTAGCTAAAACAACACTAGGAATTTATCAGGGACAGAAAATCCACTCCGAAATGATCACGGGAGTAAAACCAAAGTCAAAACTTATCGTGGGTCAAAATCAACATGTCGGAACACATGGCATCACTATAATTGTACTTGGAACGTACAGCACCAGTAAATTCAAAAGCCATTGCACGAGTGGAACAGCCCTCTGGTTTTATTGCAAAAGGATGATAAATGCAGTTTATATCATAATAACTTATTATAGAGTAAATAATACTTTTCTTTTGTTACTGTAGTAGAATTTACCTTATTCATTGTAATGTGCATACATACGAAGATACAATATACCAGGGTCATAAACTAATATCAGGGTTTAAACCAGTGCGCGTACACGCAACGTTTCCACTGTGGTCCGTTTGAAAGCGCTAGTAGCAAAGATATACTCAAATGTTGTTGCATGATGATGAAGATTTTATCAGTCGTCTTGAGTGAAGAATTGACCTTTCACCACAGTGGACATGTTGACGCTCATAATGTGCTGATTTGGGGCTCAGGAAATCCTCACAAGACCAGTGCAGACTCTAGACTCTTTGTGCCATATCCGGCGGAGTGTATGGGCCTTTTTAGTGAAGCAACTGCAACTGTTTCTTCTTACCTGATACCAAGGGCGTAGCTAGGATTTTATTTTGGGGGGTGCTGAAATAGGCAGGAAGGTTATAAGGATGTAATAGTTTCATGGGATAAAAAAGCGAACAAGAGACAAAATTACAACAAATGCCAATTTTATTATGGCTTAATTGGTTAGAACAGTAAACGTATTATGATATAATTAATTACATGTTCTATGATTAGTTAATAATTGATAGTTGTAGCCTATAGTTAGTTCCATTAATACTTGTAAAATGTAGATAGTTTTTATAGCACGAAAAACTAAAAGAGAACAGCCCTCCTCGGCACATTTACCATTATATCCAACACGTCTTCTGGTGAAACACTGATATTGCCGTAGTGAACGGACAAGAGTGCTAGATCAGTTAATCACTTCATTGTTCATTCGTTCATTTCTGTAGTGAAGGACATGTGTCCCCTGCACAGTCAGCCACAGAAGAGCTCTTAATTGTCCTGGTGAGGCGCGGTTTGTCGTAGCCAAATAACCTCGCCAATAGTTCAGTAAACTAACCAGCAAAGCAAGCAGCAAAACTAAGGTATTTTAAGAATATTTTTTAGAATTTTACCTCACTGGCATAACGCAATGTCTCCATTGGTGAGAACCAGCTGTAAATCCAACATCGGATTTCACGCAACGGGCTTAATGACAGAGGTTTGTTTGGATGGCCTCCACGGTCACCAGATCTAATGCCACATTTCTGGGTTGAGGTCTTTATCAATATCGTGTGTATGTGCCTCCAATACCAGCTGACCTCCTTGAAGCAGCTGTTTCAACAACTACTCAAGACACACTGTACAACGTTTGGGAATAACTCGAATATAGACTTGATGTGTCTCGGGGGACTAATGGTTGTCATGTTCAACACTTGTAAGTTATTAGGTAAACTATTTGAGATGATTTTTTTTATTTGAACTATCATTTAAAACTGTAAGTTTAATGTAATAAATATTTTGAAGCCTTAAAACACCGATATTCATTAAGGGTCTGTGGTACCCAGAAATTATTCGAGAGTTGGTCTAGCCAGCATCAGCACTCAGTCCCTCTCGCTACCGGCACGCATTCGTGTTTTCAGTGACACCACAGGTAAAGCAGCGCCTCTGTGGTGAGGGGTTTGGGGAGAGAATATTCGGTAGATGAGGCTGCGAGTGGCCACTCTTGGTCTCCAAGCTTGCCGCCCCTGCCTAGCAACCTAGAGCTGGCAGTGAATGTGTGTTTTTCCAGAGCTGCAAAATAGTGAAGGCATTGAGCCAGTGTTGCAGATACCCGCCACCACCACACTTACCGGCTGTGATAGTATCAACTGACAGAGGCTGCCTCACCACTTACACATTGGCAAGGGAATTTGACACCAAGTATCTCTTATATATAGATATCTCAATTGAAAACACATAACTGGCAGGAAAAGAACAAAATGCTCCTTTTTACAATCTACCTTTTCTCTAAGATCTACGAGGGTCATCCAGTAAAGAACGTTTTGGCATGGTCAAATAAAAATAAAGATATCAACCCAAAACTTTATTAACAAATGCATAAAACCTTCCTCTACCTTTCACGAGTTGCCATGGATTTCAAGACACTGGTTTTAACTTGGGAGCAGTTTTTCTATACCCATGTTCTACTCATTTGTCAAAAACATGAGCCAGGATTTCATAGCTTCTTTGAGTTCCTTATCGTTAGCAAACTGTTTTTACCCAAAAACCTTAAGCTTCGAATAAGTGATAGTCACTCGCACCAAGACAGGGCTGTAGTCGCTTTTCTTGGCATAAATTCGACATGGATTCAAACTGAAGAGGAAGAATGTAGCTAGCAGCTGCACTCGCACTCATAGTGGTGAGGTGCGGGCGCGTGATGCTAATCGTTTTACTTTCTCTGATGACCCTCAGATAATATCACTTACTGGTGAGGAAAATCCCAACAATGAATCTGACAAACTGAACATAAAACTCAAGGTGTTCACAAAACAGTCTTAACATATTTAGAAGCACACTTCACTTCTTGGAACTAATTCTAATTAGGACATCTAATTTTCATCATAACAGCTTCCGTACAAAAATGACTTAGCACATGTAAACATTTAGAACAGTGATGCTGTAAAACCCTGCTCGCCACGCATTAGTCGACCCTGGCTTAGTCAGTGTCCACCGAGTCCAGCTCTACACACACAAACACAACCATTACAAAGAGAAACCAAAACATAGATTCTGCAGGAAGTCTTAATCTATTTGAGGTCTTATTTATTTTCAAAACACATTTTGTCTCACACTTTACCTGCTTGTATTCACCCACAGAAACGTAGCCTGATATACTTTGTTTTTTCATATTTTTTTTTTATGAATGACTTAAAACGGTTCTTCAAAGGTTAACCCTCGGAGTGTCTTCGGCCAGCAAAGATGAGTATAAGTAGCTGCTGACGACATCAGACCAACAGAACTGCTTTGGCTTGTTTGATTATAGCGATCACGCTAACATTCCTATCTCGTCAGTAACTAATTGAAACGGCGCATAACCACCATATCTGACAATCCCACAAAAATAATAAACTCATGAAATTTTGAAATTTTACTTTTGAATGTGTGTTATAGAAATCAGTATTCAATTTTGTTGTCGATGGTATGTATAAGACTGTAGTGTGTGTTAACAGTTCAGGGAATTGTACAAAAGTCTTGTCCTTCTACAACTAAATTTGTTGGGAACTTTAAGGGAAATTCTTAAATGCTGAAAATTGCATTATACACTGAACACTTGGAGGGTGAAGAATGTGACAATGGTTATCAACTCTGTTTTAAAAGAAAAGCAGAGGTTAACAAATACACTTAAAAAGCAATATACTGGAGTTTGACCGGGTGCTGTACACAGCTCAGTAAACGTAAAATTATGGCAGTCACATCAAAATTTTCTCCGTTTAATTCTGCGTTAGTACACATACAAGTAAATTATTTTTAAAGCAAACACTAAATTTGTTCAGGTACAAAGAGTCTGAATAAAGAAGTTTTTTTGCCATATTCGAACCAAGACTCAATTTTGAAAATGTCTACAGCCTTTAATATTTTTGCAGCACAATGTAGGTTATACAGTTATCCAACCAATTACTAAGTTTTGAAGTTTTAAAAAAAAGTTGTACATTTTATGAGCCAGTGCAATCTTGGAAATGGGTGGTCGTAGAATCCTGCACTGTGTAAAACAAACCACAACTAAAAATTTAGTTTGAATAGATCAAACCCCCTTAACCCTTGCTTTATTCAAGTAATATAAGTATGTGATTTTATAATGTGAAATAAATAAATCCAAGCATGGCGGAGCGGGATTAACAAGAAACAGAGAGGCGTGCCGGGTGGGAACCAGAGACATCTCCGTGTTCGCTGTTGCCATATATATGTGATTGCACAACACGTTTCTTACGCCAGTTTCCATACATAAAAAGTTTCGCTCAATAATTAAAAACCTGGAGCGCTCATCGATTCCCCATCACAATTTCTCCGGATACCTTTTTTATTATTCCGATACGATAAACTAAATCTCTCTCCTGGAAGAGGTGAAAGGCATCTTGAGTGGTTTCTAGCAGCACGTTAGCACGCAATTCATCAAAACAATACCTTTGCTTTACTTTGGAAGAGGCACAAAGTATTTACATGGCCAGGTAGGTACAAATTAAATCTAATTATTTAATTTAAACCGTTTGTATCGACCACTACCTTTTCACTGTTTTTTAACTTCGAGCTTACGCACAGGCTTCTAGCCTATGTAAGCTCATTTCCAAGTATTTTTTTTTTTATTTCAGGGAAGCTAAATTTTACTACTATTTGACCCATTTTTTATAATTTAGTTTAGTTTAAAATGTATAGATAAGCAATCATCAACCTTTATTATTTTGTGTTTAATTTCAAATCTGTAAACATTGTTAGTTAAGCTTCCATTATTGTTATTTTTCTATGTGTATATGTATGTACTTCTTGCTTATATGGAAATAAAGTGGATTCTGATTCTGAATTAGTGAAAGGCAAATGACCTGGGACCCTACATATTCCTATGACAAATAATTGTCTTCTGCTTTAGAATGCTTATAAGAATGTGAATACCAACACTGGAATGTGGCAAGTGCAAAGGGAAAAGAGTCCGTTGTCCTCTAACTCAGTCAACTGCATGATGGCAACAGACTCCAGTCATGAGGGTATTTGTCTTTCTGCCCACATGATTGGATGTCCTTTTATTTATTTCACATTATAAAATCACATACAAATATTACTTGAACTCAGGTTATCTATTCAAACTAAACTTTTAATTGCGGATCGTTTAAGCCACAGATCAATTCTTTTAATCACCCGTTTCAAATTGCCCTGGCTCATAAATGTACAACTGCAAAACTTAGTAATTGGTTAGATAACTGTATAACCTACCTTGTGTAAAAGTTTCATTATGCTTCAACAAATATTAAAGGCTGCCCGTCCTCACGCCTCCCCATGCCCACTCTAGACACTTACCGGCTGTGATAGTATCAACCCGACGACAGAGGCTGCCCGTCCTCACGACGCCTCCCCCATGCCCACTCTAGACACTTACCGGCTGTGATAGTATCAACCCGACGACAGAGGCTGCCCGTCCTCACGATGCCTCCCCCATGCCCACTCTAGACACTTACCGTCTGTGATAGTACCAACCTGACAGGCTGCCCGCCCTCAGGACAACTCGCCCACGCAGACTGCACAGTTTTCATAGCCAATTTTACCTCTGTAATATTTCAATGGTTTTATTGAAAATCTGTAGTCAGCAACAAGAAATGTGATAGGTTTATATAGTCTGGGTAAGTTTTAGTGGGGTGAATTCTTTATTATGGTTTATTTGGTCTTTTTTGAAAGTTAGCTAACGGAAATGAACATTAAAACATAGGCTATCTCAAATTCTTGACAAGTCGAATCTGTTTATCAGTTACAACTGAAAGTAGTGTTCAAATTTGTCCGATTTTCAGGAAATTGAGTACAAATGTTCTGTTTGTAAATATCTTAGTCGAGTTTGTTAACCAGCAAAATCGGATTACTGGAACCCCCTTTTTGGGAGGGACTTTTCACCAAAAAAGTGGTTTTAATGATCTAAAAATAGTGGGTTTTTTCCGATTTTGATGAAATTTGAAATAAATATGTATTATATTGTTATACATCAATAGACCATAAATTATAAAATCCATCAAGCCGTTTAAAATGTGACCAAAAGAGTAAAGGTTAGATCGGTGACTTTTTTTTTAATTTAGACATATGACACATTATTTTAGTCCGGCTCGTCGCCTGAACACAAATCTTCAAACCGTTTTAAAATATCTGGTTTCGTTCGAAGTTATTCAAAAACCTAAAATCACGTTAGCGCTTAATTTTTGCTAAAACTTTTGGAAAATCAGACATGTGATACCTTTTTTAACACTGCCTTATCGACCCAAAAACAGATCTGCAAAGGTTTTTTCTTAATCTTGTTTCGTTTAAAAAAAAAAAAAAGTAATTTTGAAAAAAAAATTTTATTGTAACCAAAAAACTTTTACAGGATTGGAAGGGCCTTGTCCCGCTGAACCCAAATCTGATTTTTAATCATTTTTATCTTTTTTCGTTCGGAAGATATTCACGAAACACTGAGCCAAAAATCGCTCCGACCATGGGCTTAAACCTTTGGTTTTTTCGATTAACGAAAAACTTTACGTCTCAAATCAGACATATGATACATTTTTTAACACCCCCTCGACCCGCTGATTACGAATCTGCACTCCGTTGTACCCTATCTTTTTTTGTTGAAAAGTTATTCACGATTAACCGCCAACCAGGGGTGAAATTTTTTTTAAACCAAACATATGATACATTTTTTTGCACCGCCTGGTCGCGCTGAACACAAATCTGATTTTTAAAAATTTTGATCTTGTCTTGTTCAGAAGTTATTGACGATAAACCGTCAACGCTTTAGTCCATGCCCAGAGTAGGACCCCTGCTTGGACTCTAGTCTTTGGTCCGAGCAGGTGTCCTATTTTTCTCTGTATTTTGTTTCAAGCACGGTGGCCAAAAAAAGATTAACAATGAGTTTGTAGTACCAGGGTCGCAGAAATTGCTAGGAGACCTTCAAGATTAATTTTTTCGGACCCCAAACAATCACTAAGTTGCTTGTTGTTCTCAGAACAGACTGTTGTGTCTCCTGCCACCTTCTGAGGTCCTAGTGGATTTAGAAAATATTTTTTTCCAAGCACAGTGGCCAAAACAAGATAAAAAATGATGTTTAGGTAATAGGGTCGCAGAAATTGCCAGGAGACCTTCGTGTTGGAATTCTTTTTGTAAGTTCAAAAAAGAATCACAAAGTTGCTTGTTGAACTAGAACAGACTGAGTCTCCTGCCAACTTCTGAGGCCCTGCACCTTACCTTTGGGATTATTTTAAATAATATTTTTGCATTTGTTTTAATCTTGGGGAGGAAAGGATAGTAATACACATTTCAGGTGTAATAAATAGCTTTATTGATTTAACAACAGGAAACTTAAAACATAGAGAATTTAAATCAATGAGAGATACTTTACATGAGTTAAAAACTCTATGATAACTATGCTATAAGAGTAACTATTTTCTAGGCTTCCGGTATCATACCGTGTCGGAAAACTAATTATAACGTTTCGCCCATACCGTGATGTGGCATCCTCAGTGACACAGCTGAGTGTATCTGAGGATGCCAGCCACATCAAGATATGGGCTAACGTTATTTTCCGGCGCGGTATGATATCGAAAGCCTAGAAAATAGTTATGAATCTGGCCGCTCAAGCCTACGTATAAGGATTATGCAATAAGAGATAAGTTACAGCTATAACTGCTCGGGAAACATTCCCTCTGAAGTCCCTTTCCCGTCTCCACCTTTTCCAGTTGTATGAGAAAGCGTAAAGTTTATTTTAGTTTTGTTTGTACCCTTTGTACAGTAGCAAAGGTAAAGTTTGTTGTTTGAGGTGAAGTTAGGACTACAAAGTCCTCTCCACCACTCAACCTCGACCTTTACCTATCGTTACCGCATGGTCACTTTAAAAGTAAGTGGTGACTGCGGGGATCGAACACGCGCCAGCAGAGTGATGAGCTACGGTCGATTCCAATCCGCCACGAGTCCGCTAGTAAACTAAAGAATAAGAAATACAAGATCAGCAATAGCTCCAATTGCTATTCACGCTCTCAAATAAAATTGATTATTACCAGCAACATTTGACGTCTTCTCAAATACAATTGATATAAGCTCTTGTACAATTAAAAAAGGGGGTTTCAAAGTAAAGCCACATTAGGCAGTTTTCTCACCACTTACACATTGGCAAGGAATTTGACACCAAGTATCTCTTATATATAGATATCTCAATTGAAAACACATAACTGGCAGGAAAAAGAACAAAATGCTCCTTTTACAATCTACCTTTTCTCTAAGATCTACGAGGGTCATCCAGAAAGTAAAGAACGTTTTGGCATGGTCAAATAAAAAATAAAGATATCAACCCAAAACTTTATTAACAAATGCATAAAACCTTCCTCTACCTTTCTACGCAGTTGCCATGGATTTCAAGACACTGGTTTTAACTTGGGAGCAGTTTTTCTATACCCATGTTCTACTCATTTGCCGTCAAAAACATGAGCCAGGATTTCATAGCTTCTTTGAGTTCCTTATCGTTAGCAAACTGTTTTTTACCCAAAAAATCCTTAAGCTTCGGGAATAAGTGATAGTCACTCGGCACCAAGACAGGGCTGTAGTCGTTTCTTTTCTTGGCATAAATTCGACATGGATTCAAACTGAAGAGGAAGAATGTAGCTAGCAGCTGCACTCGCACTCATAGTGGTGAGGGGTGTCTTGGCGTGATCATAATCGTTCTTTACTTTCTGGATGACCCTCGTATAATATCACTTACTGGTGAGGAAAATCCCAACAATGAATCTGACAAACTGAACATAAAACTCAAGGTGTTCACAAAACAATCTTAACATATTTAGAAGCACACTTCACTTCTTAGTAACTAATTGAAACGGGCGATAACCACTATATCTGACAATCCCACAAAAATAATAAACTCATGAAATTTCTTGAATTTTACTTTTGAATGTGTGTTATAGAAATCAGTATTCAATTTTGTTGTCGATGGTATGTATAAGACTGTAGTGTGTGTTGTTCAGGGAATTGTACAAAAGTCTTGTCCTTCTACAACTAAATTTGTGGGGAACTTTACAAGGAAATCTTAAATTTAAGCGAAAAATTGTGCGGCACTGCCTATTATACACTGAACACTTGGAGGGTGAAGAATGTGACAATGGTTATCAACTCTGTTTTAAAAAGAAAAGCAGGTTAACAAATACACTTAAAAGCAATATACTGAGTTTGACCGGTGCTGTACACAGCTCAGTAAACGTAAAATTATGGCAGTCACATCAAAATTTTCTCCGTTTAATTCTGCGTTAGTACACATACAAGTAAATTATTTTTAAAGCAAACACTAAATTTGTTCAGGTACAAAGAGTCTGAATAAAGAAGTTTTTGCCATATTCAACCAAGACTCAATTTTGAAAATGTCTACAGCCTTTAATATTTTTGCAGCACAATGTAGGTTATACAGTTATCTAACCAATTACTAAGTTTTGAAGTTTTAAAAAAAGTTGTACATTTTATGAGCCAGTGCAATCTTGGAAATGGGTGGTCGTAGAATCCTGCACTGTGGCTTAAACAAACCACAACTAAAAATTTAGTTTGAATAGATCAAACCCCTACCCCCACCCTTGCTTTATTCAAGTAATATATGTATGTGATTTTATAATGTGAAATAAATAAATCCAAGCATGGCGGAACGGGATTAACGCAAGAAACAGAGAGACGTGCCGGGTTGGGAACCAGAACATCTCCCGTGTTCCCGCTGTTGCCATATCATATGACTGCACAACACGTTTCTTACGCCAGTTTCCATAGATAAAAAGTTTCACCATAATTAAAAACCTGGAGCGCTCATCGATTCCCCATCACAATTTCTCCGGATACCTTTTATTATTCCACAGTATACGATAAAAAACTAAATCTCTCCTGGAAGAGGTGAAAGGCATCTTGAGTGGTTTCTAGCACGCTAGCACGCAATTCATCAAACAATACCTTTGCTTTTTACTTTGGAAGAGGCACAAAGTATTTACGTGGCCAGGTAGGTACAAATTAGTAAAAGGCAAACGACCTCGGACCCTAGCCGCCCCTATTTTCTATGGTGAAGTCTTGGGAATGACAGGCAAAAATAATTGTCTTCTGCTTTAGAATGCTTATAAGAATGTGAATACCAACACTGGAATGTGGCAAGTGCAAAGGGAAAAGTCCGTTGTCCTCTAACCACAGTCCAACTGCATGACGTGGCAACACGGGCTCGCTCCAGTCCGGGTAGGTTTGTCTTTCTGCCCACATGATTGGATGTCCTTTTTATTTATTTCACATTATAAAATCACATACAAATATTACTTGAACTCAGGTTATCTATTCAAACTAAACTTTTAATTGCGGATCGTTTAAGCCACAGATCACCCGTTTCTACGATCACCCGTTTCCAAGACCCTGCTCATAAATGTACAACTTTTTAAAAAAAAGGTACAACTGCAAAACTTAGTAATTGGTTAGATAACTGTATAACCTACCTTGTGTAAAAGTTTCATTATGCTTCAACAAATATTAAAGGCTATAGAAATGTTTAACATGAGTCTTGTAAAACATTGTGTTTTTTCAGACTCTTAAGTACTTGGAACAAATTTAATTTTTATTTTAAAATACAGTAGACCCTCGAGAACGGACTAATGTGGCGAAGGGTGGACCGATTTAAACTGACGATCGGGGATACCGAAGCATATCCTGGCATTAGGATCGAGCAAAAATAGACTCAAGATGACGAATTTGAGGTCCAGATATTATGACTGGTTTGGCTGAGCCACACACCTTAAAACCACTCCCCTCAGAATAGTACACACACTGAAGGTCTTACTGAAACAAAACATATTTAACGCTCAACAATGCATTTATTTTGTTCAAAATACTGTATTTTCACAATTTTATGTACAATTCATATTTTACAGTAAAAAGTTTCTAATTTTAATAAAATTCATTAATGAACACTTTCTTGCTTTTGTCCCATATATCACACACTTTGTCAACCACAGACTAACACAAGTTATCACACACATATATCACATTACTTAATCAGCTGCAGGTGACTCACTGAGTTACTGTTGTTTACATTTGTGACAGCCAGGGCAGGAGAGGGGTAATCGCCCGCGCGCAGTAGATAGCCCAACATTATCGATCCACTCACCCTGCTCCAGGTATCCTGACAACCCCAGCATCGATTAAACTCAGAACTCAGCTGCGCCATGAGCTCCGTATTGTCAACGGGAGTTAGTGCATTATATTGTCATTAAATATTGTTTAAATTACTAGCATTTAACGCTGATGTTAAAAAATACTGTATGTAACAAAAAATATGTTTTTCGTTTATTTATATTTCTAATTTTTATTGAGGGGTGGGCTAACACCATCCTGAATCTAGTCGAGCGCTGTCGAAGCGAAGGCCTACTGTAATTGACTTAAGTGTCCGAACGTAGAATTAAGCGAAGGAAATTTTGATGTGATTACCATAATTTTACGTTCACCCGGTCAAACTTGAGTATATATTGCTTTTTGAAGCCGATAGTAATTTTGCACAAAATTGGACACAGACAGTCATATTCACACCAACGACAGTCAAGTGTGCAAAAATTAAAATTTGTAGATATCAAATTACACTAATTATGTACTTTTAAGTTTCATTTAATATAGTCATTCAAAGTTTAAATAAATCAAATAAAACCAAAATCAACACATGGTAAATTCAATTTTTAACTCAAGAGGATAAGCAAGGTTATACCTGAATAAATGTTTATTGCCGCTACCCTTGCATGTAGTGCTGCATATTGTCAGTAGGATGTCTCATCCTCTGGAACCTCAGCTTCCTTGCCTTCCTGCTCCTCATCTACCGGACTGAAACAAAATAGCATTTGTTAAATAGTGAATACAAATTTAATTTTCACCATACTGCTCCCAGAAGACATAAACCATTTTCAACATAAATAAACAATCTGGAAAACAGCTGATAGCCGTGCAGTTGTCTAAGTGCACCGAAAATGAAAAGGTCCAAGATTACTCCTAACCCCTTATGTCATGCAATCCGCTTAGCCAAACATATCCCGTCTGAGGGTGATATAACAACAACAGTACAAGTCTTAGGAGAGCGGGCCAGATAGTTGATCTGACACACCAACAATGTCGACTCTAGCCTGAGACACTGGGTCACATGACTGGTGTCAACAGACATCATGATATCCGAGACACAAGTGGCGACAGACCAGAGAGAGCAGTCCTAGCCCAAGTCGGGATTTACAAGTCCTAATAACTAACTGTCCTCCTGCCCGAAATGTAGGGAGTGTTTTCTAATTAAATTGATCTCTGCCTCTATTATGAATTTCAAATATTTATTTGTTGCATCTGCATTTTTTTCTGTATTAATTATTTGAGATTTTAACATTGTACATACTTATATCGATTGTTATTATTGTTACAGCCCTAGTTTAATGTCTATCGTTACTATTTTAAGTTTATTCAATCTTCACACGACAGAGCAAGCAGAAACTTTTTCATTTGTTGAACTAGAAAGCATTGGGCATTTTAAGCAAAATCTCCTTTAAACCCAAAAGACTAGTTTCATCATTTTTAAACAAAGCAAAACACAAAGGTAAATGAACCACTTATAACTTATGATTCAGAGATTATAGGAAAGAAAACATCCACAAGCTTTTGGGTCTTTTAGTTGACCAACATTTAAGTTGGGATGAACATATTCACAAAATATTGATGAAAATTAATTCTGAATTTATGCTTTATCTAAAATGTCTTATTATTGTAACTTACAGACCTTAAAAATATTTATTTTGCTCATATTCACTCACATATCCTTTTGTGTTAGTTTGTATGATTCAACTAAACAGATAAATATGAATAATATTTTAATACAACAAAAAGAGCAATTAGAATCATGTTTAAACTTAAAGATGGTGAATCAACAAAAACTTCTTTAAATCCTAAAAATATTGACAGTTTACGGTCAATATTTTTGAATGTGTCCTGATAGTTAAGAATGATATGCTTAGCTCAGCTCCTAATACCGCTTTGCATCCCTATAATAACGGAATAAAATGACAACATTCAGCCACATAGGTTAAAGTTTTTGAGAAAAGACCTAGTTATATGGGTAAAAATTTTTAAAATGTATACCAAAACATATTAAAGAAGTAAGTGACAGTTCAAAATTTTGTTGTTAATTTAGCTGTTTATTCTTTAGAAGAGTTTTTCACCTCCAGTTCTTAAATGGTAGATTTATTGTTTTTATTTACTTATTTTATTGTTGTTAATCAAAGCTAACACCTTTGTAAACCTTTGTATGACACTATTCAATTGTAAAATGTACAAAAAATGAATAAAGATATTTTGAATTGAATTGAATAGTTTATTCTCCTTGTTACATTATTACAGTTCATATAATTATATTTTATAGTCGTTGTACACACCAAAAATTTCATTGTTAAGTAACCAAATCATCAAGTTTGTCAACATTACATTATCAAGCATAACATTTATTTAATCTAAGCATTTTTTAAATATAACAATAATAAAAGTAATAAAATATCTTAAGGCTTCATTATTTGTACACACACACCCGAAGATGGAGTCATCTCTGAAACCGGTAGTGTAATAAAATAATGTTAATCAAAGGGTTTAATAATAATAATGTTTTATTGTCGAAACAAACAAAAGCTTACATAGACAATTACATAAAACAAATACTTATAAATGTTTACAATTAAAAGTTTTGAGATTTAATGTCCGATGTTGATGCTATATGTACCTCAAAATAGTCTTCAATAGAATAAAATGCTTTTTCCAGTGGCTTTTTTTTCTTGAATTCGTTCATGTTGTTTTCATTTTTTATCTAACTCGGTAATTTATTTATAAAGTTTAATCATATTGTAAATGGAAAATCTTTTGAAGAAACTTGTATTGTGATCAGGAATTTTGAATAGGTTGCAAGTCTTCAATTTTCAGCCAAAAGTGATTGCATGTTGATTTAAAAAAATACTAAACATTCATAAAAATGTCAACACGAGAATTGTGCTGTGGCTTTTAAAAATTGGCACGCATTGCAGTTTTTGAAGAGTCAAAAACTCAAAATATTCTTTACTGTGGTAGATCTTCCCCAGACTCCATAGTATAAATGAGGAACAATAATTCCATGGTATTATTAAAAGAGTTTTCAAATCACAAAAAAGTTATTCCTAAAAAGATTCCTTGTGTTGATTGTTCTATACAATAATATTTTCATTCATAATTATATTCAGTTCTTAATTAGTGTTATCTTCTGATTGTAATTTAATTGTCTGAAAATTGCAAATCTATTATTGTATATTTTCTCTGAATCACATTGTAAATGGTGGAAACTGCTATAAAAATTAAATGAAATGTTTATCATACAAGACATTTTACCTGGGCATACAGCAGCTGCCGTGGTTGGGTCTAATGTGCCATAGTTACGAATGACTTCGGATTTGGTGCATCCACACAAGAGTCTTCCTTCCATTTTTCAAACCAAAAGTCTTCTGTCCTCTAGAAACATCTTACAGGCCGAGGTTACTGCATCTGGAAATGCCAATTTACTTGTAATAAAATTGACCGTGTAACTCGAGACTCCTTTATTTTAACTTCTGAGATATCAAACCTTGTTCGATTACATTCTGGGAGAAGTAGGCCTATTTATTGATGCGTAGCACAAAATAGTTCTTGGGACATTAAAGATGTTTTCGGCTCTGGTAAGATGAGCTGCCATTCTGCTACGAATCTGTTAAAGGCATAGAAGCTGGCCTACTAAATACCAAAATATTGAATCCAATATATAGCATAGCATTATAGTAATAAGAAAGGTCCAAGTTTAATTAACTGTGATTAGCCTGACATTAATAGCAAGCAATAAACATGGATGACTTACAAATTCAAAGAGGAACCTTTCAAAATAGACCTAGAGTAATCCGTTCAAAGGCCTGGCCTACAATAAACAGCCTAACCCACAGAAATTTTAAGTAAGGTTACAACGGAACTTAAACCTGTCCCATAGCAAGACTGGAGTACAAAAGAGGAAAAATTCATACATTTTACTCCCTCAGCGCAAAAATTAGGAATCTCTATGGAGAGACGAAGTAGGATAATGCCATTAGGTCTAGGCATACTAGTCTCAATAATGACGATAAACAGGTTTGCCAGACATTTTAAAGATAAACTAAGCAGCATTTACCTCTTTTATCCGGGCTATATTGAACACTTGCATTGTAAATATTACAAAAGATTAGCCACTCTGACTCTTTTGAATCTTCTTTAGTACAACCCATAATAAATACTCTGTGGTACAACCACATCGCATTTTTGTGCGCATCGTCACAGACCAATAGGAAAAGAAATGAATGTTTTATTTCGTAGACATTCTACTATGCATAACCATTGTTTAAAAATGTATATTTAAAGTCAATGGTACGACAAACTGGTAAGGACTTGGATTTCTAATGAAAAATTAGTTTGCAATAATTGCTCTATTCAAAGCTATTTTATTCGTCCGCCATTTTATATACACAATATGTTAATAAAACGTATTACATTGTATAAAAAAGAACATTAAAAAATACATTTTATAATATTTATATCACACACGAATAATGAAGATAAATACCACATATAACTATTACCCTGTATTAAATAACAAACTTCATAAATTACTTTTTTATATTTATCCTATATTACAAGGAAATGTAACAGGCTTTTCTATTATTTCGGTGGGGGGGGGGTATAAAGAAAATCGGTAGACCCAGGAAACAAACGGCCATTTTTTTCTAGTCTCCCAAGAAGTACATATTAATGAGATTATGTAATTATATGATTACTATATAGGACAAAGTCCACTATAAAGGGATACTGCATATGATTATAAGATGTAACTAATAATCAATAATTGTTCAAGAATACTAATGTTATATTTGTTACACCTTAGATTTCAATATCTAAGATTTGCTAACCATCTTATTTGCTGTCATTTTATTATTTCGTAATAATAGGTTGCAATGTTTTGTGTTCCTTTTAATCTATATTGTTTTGTCACGCGTTTTTATCTCTCTCTCTCACGCATTTATATTTGTATTGTAATTTAAGGAGGTCTTTCTTCAGACAATTGTCTACGAGACCCCTAATATTTTCTAATATTGTTATTTTATAATTCTATATAGTAGTTTATTTGTGTTGTTTTGATTTTAGCTTTAAGTTATTCATCTGAATGTTTCAAGACTCGTTGCGATTTGATTGTAATCTATACTGTTAAAATGGCAAAATAAACATATTTTTATTGTTATTTATTAATATACTTTGAGCGTTAATAGTTTGCACATTTTCCCATGTAAAAAACCTTATCCCGTAACGGCCCCTTCACCGGTCTCCTTACCCATCTCAGTTTCGAGTTTTGAGTATCGAGTCAATGATCGAATACTAAAAGTAACTGCTGTGTCACTTAAAAAGATCATCAGCTAGCCAGCATATTATGGAGAAGTAAAATGGCGAGTTGAAATTTACTGGCGTGTAAAGTTTGGCTTTTGGAAACCAGTTTGTATCTTTGTTGTGACAGACGACAGTTTTCTCATCTTCATTTCGTTCTAAGGTAAGTAGAATATCTGTTGTAGATTTTGGATATGCTACATTTAATAAACTGTGTTAGGCAATACTGTCCAAGTTTCTCACACCTACTCAATTCTCTTGTAACATAATTATTTTTGAATTTAGAAGGTTGGAGAGTGCTAACTGTTCAGCCAGCACATTCCTGTGGTACTCCAAAAGCAATAATTTCATGGCGGGCAAAATTTAAAATTATTGTTCCGTCTATTATTACACTTGTGACTGCTACTACAAAATTCAGCAGATTGAAATAATACCTATGTAAAATGTTATCCATTACAAGCCTATATATGACATTAGTGGCTAAGCCTATTTATAACTGGTTGAGATACACACTTGTAATACTTGTAGCCTACGTCCTTGACTGACAGTTGTTGGATAGACTGTGTCAAACACATGGATAATTATTATAGAGCTAAGTATATGAAGGCTCAGTTATAAATTCAAGTTGGTTCAGAACAATAACAAGGTTAGTGTCAACCAGGAGAACTATCTTAATGAATATATTTAAGTTAAGTTTAAAATATCAATCCACCTTTAGCCCTACCTTTCTCACTGCAATATAGCTAACAGAAGATTACAATTTTCAGAGTAGTCCTATATACAATCATGAAACTTGTTGTGGAGAACCCGGCAGGGGAGCCCATAGATTTTGAAGTTCTACCAGGAGACACTTTTGACGACCTGCAAAATCGGCTTTTCCAAAATGAAAACTTGGTTCTTGACATGGCAAAACTAGAACTTCCTGATAAGCCTTTCAGCATGACTACTAATGTTATGGAGTATTACGAGGGTGGATTCAATCAAGAAACTAAAATGGAACTGATGACAATGAAATCGGATCCACTCGGGCCTGTTTCACAACTGTTCTCACAAGACAGTCGAGTGGAGCTTGAACACTTGCAAGAGATAAGTCCTCTGAAGATCACGCTGAAGGATGGAATCAACTTGGAGGAACTGGACGAGCTAGGATTGCCGGATGCGGCGGACATAATGTCGACCCACTCTGAAGAGACGGAGGATGGACCTGCGGAACAAGAGACCACACCTTCGAAAGTGCAACCAGAAAACATCAGATTCCCTGGTGAGTGATTAGTATACTAACATTTAAATTAAAAACCTTTTTGTGTCTATTCCGTGTTAACCTACAGTAACAGAAACATATGTGGTAGAACCCCAACAAGAAGGGGAAGTCCTACTAGAGCCTAGTACCCGGCAGGAACCGGCCTAGCTCTACACATATAAAAAATATTTTCGCAGGCTCTAATTGCCTAATTTATTAAATAAGATTTTATTTTGGGGCGTGTTGAACCTGAGGGATGTAGAAACGTGTCCAGAGACTCTTTCCCAATGAAAAATTGAAATTTAGGCTTTGCAAATTAGTATTTGAAAGCCAGTTTAAAACCTGTTTTGAGATTTTGCAAATTTTGGTGGGTTAGCCTGCGAGCTTGGAAACCTATTAAGTCTTTATGAACAACTTATTTCAAGTGGGTTAACCAACTATTTGGAGGTTATAGCCCGGCAAGATATTACAGTTTGATCTCTTGAGGGGTTTTCTAAGCCAGCAAACATTTAGTAAACATACCAATCACCAGTTGCTTTAAATGGTTCAAATGTAAATCTAATTTATTTGCAGAAAACTTACTCTTGGAGCCGATGCCTCGATGTAGGCTTTGCGCAGAAGAAATCTTTGAAGAGGACCTAACATATCTTCATGAGGAGAACAGCGAGGATGGGTTAACGATTGCCGATAAAATAAACACCTGCTTACCTGTTGTTGTGAGTCAATTATGTATGCTACAATAAACCGAATCACTTGTAATAAAATTAGCAAGCAATAAGAGATACAAAACTAATGTGAATAATTTGTTTATTTTGCCAGCATTTCTAAATTGACGATAAATAGAACTTGAAGTTCTGATCAATCTTTTGAAAGAACAAAATGTGAACCCTATTATCTTGATTTTTCAATACGCTTGCAGCGTTGAAAGCGAGGAAAATGAGATTTAGCTAAGTCTTATGATTTTCATTGGACTGAGATGTTGATTTTCAGGTCAGCTTGAACGACAAACTGCCGAAGCAGATCTGTTCCAACTGTTTTGTGAGTTTGGAATCGAGC